>OU452180.1:14800000-15472033 GCA_911728515.1 Peribatodes rhomboidaria | reverse complement strand
CGTACGTTGCTTAGCATCGGTGATCGGTTCATCGGAAAGGCCAGAGTGAATCAGTACACTTTTTAAGTCGTTCGTGCTTCATCTTTGACCGCAACGTGGTTTTGCATCAGGCGAGTTCGACCTATACGAAAGTCGACTAAGTCGAAACTGTATATTAAAAAGTAGTGGCTCTATGTACTCTTGTACAGCGGTGCTATTCACAATCGTTCGGAAACGTTTCCGATCGGATCCCACAAATTTCATACTCAAGTTGTTCGAATATCAGTCTACTTTTATAAATTTTGGAATAGGGAATCAAGTTTAAAACCTATCGGAAGAATGAATCACGTTTCAAACGTTATGAATACGGACTGAGATTTGAATAATTTGAGTTTAACATTTTCTGAACGGAAACGTTTCCGAATGATTGCCAATAACTATGCTGGTCGTATTTCACCTGCACACAATTTTGTGAGTAGGTTTGATAAATATACCTTTAAATATAAAATATAGCGATGGCAGCCTAGTTGGGAGAAGGTCTGCCTCTCAAGCCAGAGCGAGCGGGTTCGAACCCAGCTGACGGCACGCACCAATTTGTTCATTTTGTGAACATATGTGCGTATTGTATGTCATCTGCTACATGACTGGAGCCCAGTGTATGGCGACAGGCTCGCCCCCTGACACATTTGGGACTGAATATTGTCCGTGCGAAATGTGTGAGTTTTATTACACCTCTGCCAACCCCCTTGGGGGAAAGGCTTGACGATATATTAAATATAAATATACTTTTTTTTGCGCATTTTTTTTTGGAAATAATTCAAAATGGCTCAGTCGAAAAAACGAATACCACAGTCGAGCATGCTCCGAGCGCTTTTTGCACTTTACATAAATGTTCAATGCGTTGAAACTGCTCGTGGAGATATCGCCTAAGCTGCTTACAACGCTCTAATGAGCTAGCAATCAACACTGGGCATCTTTTGTTCCGTTTTCTTAGCTTTTTTCTACAGCGTGTAATCACTGAGAACGTTTTTGTAGAAAAATACTGGTGCATGGAGTGTTAAAGAATTTTTTGTGTTATTTTTTGGTTTGTTGAAATTTTTTCTTTGAGATTCATGCGGGCTTTGTTTACTTAGGTAACAAGGAAATAATGTTGTAACATCATTAAAAAAAATGGAAGTGTTTTTCTTTTTTAAAAGAGATCGTATAGAGAAATTGCATGGACCATTTTGTTTTTAGTTTCGCTCTCGTTTAGTCCCAGGCACTCAGGAGTTTTGTAGCGCTTTTTTTCTCTGTGAAAGATAATATCAGCAAGTATAGATAGCAAATAGATATGACTAGCCGGCTGCCAAGTGGTAATACATAAAAAAATACCTCAGTTTCTTGCCTGTTCTTCTGGGTAGTGACTCTTTTTCCGAAAAAGGTTGTACCTAGTCATTTTTATAACTTTGACGTTCATAGTTATATCTTCGATACTCAATCGAATTAAGACATTTGATTTAATTGATTTTTTATTTGGTAGTCTACAAACAAAATTACTAATTAGCTTAGAAAAATGATATTCTATGCTAATTAGTCACAATGAAATTCGTTGTGACTATTTATGACCTGCATGTGGGCAACAACATGCTTAACCCTATAATTTCTTAACCTTAATTCAAACCTGAATTATGAGATTGTGTTTTAGATTAGATTTCTAGATAATCTTGTGTCCATTGAAATGGACATGAGGATTTAACTGTATAAATAATTACTAGGCTTTCTTTGTATTTACTTGATATTTTATATAAATAGGTAATTACTTGTCCTCTGCTACATGACTGGAGCCCGGTGTATGGCGACAGGCTCGCCCCCTGTCACATTTGGCGACGAATATCGTCCGGCGAAATGTGGGTGTTGTATTACACTTCTGCTAGCCCCCTCGGGGGAAAGGCGTGACGATATGTTACTTTAGTAACCAAAATAACTAGCGACGCTGTGAGCTTGAGACCTCGCGGTCGGCGTTTGTCTTCCTCTTCTTTCTCCTCATCAAATTTTGTGAAGCATTTCCAAAACCAGACTCGAAATATTTTTTCGAGTCTGGTTCGAGAGAATCGGTTAAGAGGGCCGCGACGTACTGAAATTTCCATACAAACGCACTACTGAAATTTCTTGAAAACCGTTTGTCAGATTATGATGATATTTAGCATGTACAATTAAATTAACAATATCTTCGCCCCTATGTTCTTGGTTTTTTTTTAAAAACGTTCTCAAGCGAAAATAGAGCTATGAAAAATATCCGCATTTTAAGGGGTCACTTTTGACTGATTTATTCAATAGGTAGACAAAGCAAATCAAAAATTCCATTACATAGGGAGGTTGTCTACATCATTAGCTGTTAAATGAATCAATAATACAAGGGAAATTCTTAGTAACTTAAGAATGATTATGGTAGTGCAAAAGTCATAAAAAAAAATTTAATTGCACTTTGTCACTCTGTAGGTAAGTTTAGAGGCTCGTCAGGTATCATTACTCGCTCTCTTCACTCGTCTTCTTCTTCTAGACGAAATGGCGATAGAATACCTTAAGCCAATGCGAAGTTAGTCTAGGTCGCCTAGGTCGAAATTAGTTAGGTCGCCGGACTCTTAAGAAATGTGACCCGTAGAGGAAGACAAATACCCGAACAGAGGTCTGTACAGAAATCTAGACAGAATTCGGACATACGAAAGCATTTTCGTCGAAGCTGAAACAGAGACGCTTCGCTCGCTACCGGTCGCTCGGTCGATAATACGTAATTATTATTTTTTATCATTATTTGATCTCAAAAATTAGAAAAAAAAACAATCTGTGTTTCGGTGCTCTTCTACCTTCTTCTTTTATCTTCTTTTACCAACGGAACACAAATGTGTAGTCAAATACGTACATTAACATTTACTAATAAGCGGAATATACTCCAACAACAACATGCTCAACTTGTTGACAAGCTTGAACGTTCCATCCAGAAGCACTGATTCCAAACACAAACTAATTTGTCTTCAGACTCAGTTTAGTCTGAAGTTTTCAACGCAGACACGGCTCGAGACTGAGTCAGTCTTAATTAGAGGAAACGAGGTAAGTGAGATTGACTAAGCGACAGTAAAAAGGTTGAAAATAGCTGTATTAGGGCTGCTAGGCTGATAGTCATACATCGCACAGATATTATATATCCACTAGCTGAGCCATGCGGTATTCCCCGCGCTTACAAAGTAACCCATGTGCTATTCCAGACTGTAACCTAGCTCTGTGCCAAATTTTATTCAGATCCATTCAGCCGTTCTGGCGTGATTGAGTAACCAGAATTCATAAACCCATCCATACAGACCTACATCAAATTTTCGCATTTTTAATTTTAGTGAGATACATGTGAGTGAGTCAGTGAGTTGGTGAGTTAGTGGGGATATGTTTGCTACTTCTTTATGTTGAAACGCCTCAACAGATTTAAGTGAAGTTTGTCGCAGAAATATCTTGTACTTTAGATTAATTCAAAGGCTATTTGATATTCTGATAGGTCTCTCTTAACACAGGTTTTCCAATACCAACCCCTGTAATTTACCAGTTAGTTAATATACTAATTTTGTAACCTTCTGATCTCAGCGCTTACATTTCGAATCTGAACTAGGATAAAAGGTTCAAGAAATAAATAAATTTTGAATTTGAATTTGAAATTTGTATTTTACGTCTTTGGTTCGTTATTCTGAAAAACAGGTACTAGCGCGTGCAACCGCACCGCGCAGCTAGTCCTTCAACAATTCTCTTCGTTTTGTTTGCTGGCCCAATTTCGTGACTTCAGCCGCAGTATTTTTACAGCGCACAGTAATCTTGTTATAAAACAGAAGGCTTCGGATAAAGATGGGGTCAAGGCTCCACGCGACTTCCGTAATGCCTAATTACAATGATTGCGTCGAAAGGTCGCGTGCGCCGTCGTGTTATTGTCGAGCGGGTCTTTATAAATACTAGTTAAAATTATTATAGCAATCTTATCGGCTAGCCAGTTTCAATAGATCTGCAAAGTTGGGCAAGCCCTGGCCTCGTCGATTATGAATGTTACTGAATTGACCTGGTTGAGTGCCACTCTGTTTTGAAAAGCTATGAGGTTACTAAAAAATATTATCCTACTTATTTTTATATTGTAAAGGCGAAATTTTGTGTGTGTTTGTTTGTCAAGTTAAACGGATTTATGGAAATTTGGTATGGACGAAAGTTTAACCCTTTGATAAATGATATGTCTTGATGAACTGAAAAAGCATTGCAAGGGCCAAAAAAATAAAAGCCAACTGTCATTTAGGACCTAATCCTAAATGACAAAAATGTATGACGCAACCCTAGTAAGAGACATATCTGTTACTCACATTAAAAAGTTGGCCTGTCACTTTTCGCTCTTAAACAGTACGGAAGTCTAAGTATATAGAAATATAAGTACTCATAGGATACTCATACTTATATCCAGGATTAAATCCATCTACCACTTTTCTCCTACCAGGGGTAACACCTCGGGGCACAGCTCGTTTAAAATAACTGGTTTGACTGTTCTGTTTTGACATTTATGAATACTTTTACCTATTTTGTTTTGTTTGACATTTATTAAACTGCAACGTGTAACTATTGGAGTTATAAATAAATTTTGATTTGTAACAAAAAATAATTGTTTTAGACCCGAAACTAGTTTAAAAATAATAGCAAATAGGTAAGCAAACATCTGTCTGCACACCTCAAACACTAGCGATGTTGAAGATGCTCTCCCAGCGCGGAGAGATGTTTGTACATCCCCTTTTTAAAACAATATAATATAATACAAATAGGTAATAGTGCAAACTATCAGACGAAAAACATTCTACATCTTGCATTCTTAAAAAGAACGACAAAATCGAGTTCAAAATTCACAAAATGTTGGAGAGAGTTGTTGACGATGTTGAGATGTGCTGTGATGGAATTATAACGCAGAAACGAGGTCAAACAGGATCTCGTTTTTAACAACAGTTGTCATACATTTTTAAAGTTACGAATAGGCATTAAATCTCTGACCACCTTACTAATAAACGTTGTTCATGATCTAAAAAAACAGGTCTAGCATTCCGGGAGCCAACACGTAATGACGAACTTTCGAACACGTTCGTTCTCGTTCTTTTTTTTTATAATATTACATATTTCTGTCTTGCATTGATGTTACTACGTTTTTTTTTTTTTTTTTTTTTTATAACATACTAGGCATGCGTTTGACCACTGACTCACCTGATGGGAAGCGTTGCCGTGATCGAAGGTGTAACACGCTTGCCTAGGAGATACCTATTCACTTTACTCTTAAACACCCCCGGATTGTATTTAGGTGGAAAGACAGACGCAGGCAACGAGTTCCACACCTCTGCAGTTCTTACAAGAAAAGTTGACTTGAAACGCTTAGTGCGTTTTGGCGGAATTTCCACCATGAGAGGGTGCGTATTGAGGGTGTATGAGGGGGTACGTGTTGCCCACGTGACCATTTTTCACTCCGAATGCCATACCTGGCGGATATATTATTATACCATGACGTTGTATAGCCTCGGAATAGTTCTATAGTGTTTTGTTCTTTTCGATGGAGAGGAAAACACATTTCCCGTCTTCAGACCAGAAGAAGAAGACCAATTTCAAAGTTTTTTTTTGACGGAATCAAAAGTTAACAAGCATTTAAGAACAATACAACTGAATTGAAAACCTCCTTCTTTTTTAAGTGGCTCTTTTAACCTATCTACAGGGTGTTACAAAAACCCTGTTATATTCGCAAGGTGCGCATCCAGTATTGACTGCAGAATGTAATTATACCAGTTTACATTAAATATTTACAATAAAAAAATTGCATTTGCGCGCTCCGATCTTCAAAAATCGCTAACGCAGCCACTAATCCCGTCGGTTTTTTTGTACACTATTCGCGTCATGCCGCTACTTTCTAACAATAAAAGCCGCCAACATATGATACAGATTTGTTAATATTTTTCAAAGTTTCCTTTTTTTCTTGCGTTCTTAAACCGGTCATAACTCTGTTTATAATCGAGCATTTTTTTTTGGTATTTTAGCTTGAATGCTTATAAGTGTGTGTAAATGCCCTTCATTTATATAACAGGGTTTTTGTAACATGCTGTATAGCTATGGGTATACTTAGCTCCATCATACTGTTGTCATGGCCACGACTATAAAATGCTTCAACTCTTCTAACCTACGAGTATGTACCTACATCGAACTGTCGTCATAGCCAGCGACAGCCAGCTGTTCCGAGCGTTATGTCACTACAAGACCGACTGGCTCCCTGCCCCTTTGACGCAGAATAAACAAGGCTAGATGTACAACTAATGAACTGTATATTTATAAAGCAATTGGATTAAAGTTGGAATTGGGATATTGTGTAAAATCGATTGGAGTCAATGTTGATTATTTAAAATGATCAATTGAAAAAAAAAAAATGCGTTATGCATCAAATGTTAGTACTTACGACTTTATTGAAATATATCGTTCTACCAAAAGCAACTAGCAATGACAAAATACAAAGCAAATATTAAAAAAAACTATATACCAGAAATGGGGAGGGTGATGACCAAAGCTCGAAAGTATAATTTAAAATGAGTCACTTGGAAATTTCAAAATGTCATCTATTACTCTGACTTTACGGTATCAAACAGATATAATTAAGTGATGACAGCCTTTGTGTGAACATTTGTGCGTGTTGTATGTCATCTGCTACATGACTGGAGCCCGGTGTATGGCGACAGGCTCGCCCCCTGTCTCATTTGGGACTGAATATCGTGCGGCGAAGTGTGGGTGTTGTATTTAACCTCTGCCAGCCCCCTCGGGGGAGTGGCGTGACGATATGTTATAATTGGTTAGGTTATGAGAATGTAAGGTTATGACAGCTTCATGTGGTTTTATAGAAAAAAAAGGGGGAAAGTCCAAAATAAAAAAGCACGTTAACTCAAAGTTCTCAATGAAACTTTTAAGCTTTATGAAGCGCTCTTGTTTTCAAACCAATCCATCTGTGCTTACCTAATCTGTGCCTTTGTTTTGCTTGTTCGACACAACCTACCTACCTAATGAAAATCTCCGCTTGGCACAGCCCCCGCTGTGTTGCATGAATTCGACATTATGACAAACACATTCGACAAATGATAGACACGGCTGACTGACTTTCTAGTACAGCAGCGGGTCAGGCCGCGGGCTGTTGTATGTAAATGTTGCAGGTTAATTAGCTGCTCTGCTAAAAAATCTATTCAAATCAGATAAGTTCAGAATAGTTTTGTTGAATAAGTTAATGTGTTATTGGCAGTTGAATTAAACTATGCTAGCGATGCGGTGTATTGACTGTTGAAGTAACGTAAGTGCGTTTGCTGAAAATAAAATAATCCATCCTTACATTATTAAAGCGAAATTTTGTGTGTGTGTGTGAGAGTTTGTTACTTATTGACGCTCAATCGGATGGACGTATTTTGATTTAAATTTGGTATGGAGGTATAGCTTATTATAGTCTTATAGCCTGTATAGTCTATCCCCCTTGGCAAAAAACGTTGAATAAACCTCGGAATAGTTAAACAGTTTTGTCTTTTTCAATCGTTCAAAACGTAAAAGAAAGAAAAAAATACGAAACACTGTATTCATTTTCTGAGACTTTGCACCGTTTATTGCTAAAGGGGCAGTGTTTTAACATACAACAGTCTACTTTTACTGCGGCTAAGGACGTAAGGTGCATTAATATAATTATTTTTTAGTCGTGTCTGTTCTCCGCAAAGAAGAGTCGTTTTTCTCTATCGCCTACTTTCCGTGGTGTACCGATATTGACGGTTGACTGCCTTGAGCTCTTAAGGTGTCCGGCTTACATCTAATTTGAACTTTGGTTCATTCATTGAGTCAAAAGCCAAAGTTGCTGCTAAAAACTTGGTGTCCTTTCCAAGGTAAGGCAATACTTCACTCCTGAACAGCTTCTTACCCTTTATCAAGCACAGGTTCGATCTTGTTCGAAGTACTGCTGCCACCTATGGCATGGTTCCGCCAAGTATCAGCGAGACGCTCTGTATTCCATCGAAAAATGCGCCAAACGGCTCATTAACAATGACTCGTTGGTTGAATCTAAGCTTCAGAGCTTGTTACACCGGCGTGAAGTGGCCAGCTTGTCGGTATTCTAAAGAACACACTACGGCGAATGTGCACAAGAACTGCACGACCTGATCCAGCCATCACCGTATAATTGTACCAGGCGCACCAGTAAGAGACACTCTTTTACGGTGGAAATTCCGCCAAAACGCACTAAGCGTTTCAATTCAACTTTTCTTGTAAGAACTGCAGAGGTGTGGAACTCATTGCCTGCGTCTGTCTTTCCACCTAAAATACAATCCGGGGGTGTTTAAGTGTAAAGTGAATAGGTATCTCCTAGGCAAGCGTGTTACACCTTCGATCACGTCGACGCTCATCAGGCGAGTCAGTGGTCAAACGCATGCCTAGTCTAATGTAAAAAACAATATAGTTAACCATGTTTGTCCCACCGCTGAGCAAAGGTCTAATAATAGTACCTTACTAAATACAAAATACGTTTTATTTTGGATCTATCTCTTATTGTTTCTGTCTCGGTGTAAGCTTAGCCAATGAGTCCATCAGACTTTTACGGTAATGTTTCGCCAAGCGTCGTATATCTGCCAAGTCAATTTTGTTGTGTGTTTTTTGTTAAGCAGATTAGTTGGAACGGGCCCGGGGTGGGAAATGTCGGGCTAAGTTGATTTTGCACTCTTGGAGGTGAGTTTCAAAGAGCGTTTTGCAGTATCGTGCTTTTTTGTTGAAAAAACGTTGGACGGTTCGTTTTTTCTTCGGAATTTTCTCGGAAGCTCCTGAAAATTTTCGTTCTTAGATTGTTTGGATTGGTTGTATTTTGTTGGAATTACATGATTTTATACACATTTTAACAACGGTATTTGACACGAAGATGACAGATAAAACATAACCTGCAGCTTTAAATAATTTACTTACTAACAATTTTCCATAACATATAACTAAATTTACTAGCTACGCCCCGCGATTCACCCGCGGTCCTGTCAGGAACCGTTATTTTAACGGGACAAAGAGTATCCTAAGTCTTTTAATGTACACCTGATAGCATGTATGCAAAACTTCATGATGATCGGTTGAGTAGGTAAGGCGTGAAAACGTGACGCACAAACAACCAAACGAACAAACTCACTTTGCATTTTATAATGTTAATTAAAACTAATAAATAAATTAATAGTAATTTTTAATCTTTAATTAAAATTAAGATAAAGCAAATGAATTTTCTTTTTTTGTTTCTGCACGTCAACCAACACCCTTTCTATTTACTTTAGCCCTACTCCATCAAGTATACTATCCTAAAATCGCAAAACAAACTTCAAAGTGTTCCAAGAAACGTTCGAAAGCGAAAAAGGAAACCTTTACACACACCGTTTACAAAGCAGGGTTCCGTAGGTATTTGATTTGTAAAGGATAGTGTAGCGGAAGGCGGCATTGTCCGAAAGGCCGCCCTTGAACGCCCGCAATGCGGTTCTACATTAATATTTTACTTACGACGATACACACGGGTGAGCGAGACGAGGAGCTTGGAAACTTAGTTTTTGTCCTGTATTTTCATTGTTGTAAATCACCTAATATCTATGAAATCATCGGTATTGGAAAAAATAACAGATATCTGCTATGAACATAAGTAGAAAGGAGTTGAAAATTGTCTGATAAGCACAATGATTGACAAGGCTTACAATATCCAATAAAATGTAATAGGGAGATTCTGTGTGTCCAAGAATTAAATTGTCCGAAACGCAAAAGACATAACAATATAATAGTTTTCACATTCATGTAGAAGCTCTTCAAAAAATTGCCAAAAAATAAGCAATTCAATGTCGGTATCGAAAACCATCACTCAAGAAAGTAACTGATTACTTTTTTCCCTGAGCTCCCAAAATGACAATACATACGTGGCCCACCCAACAAAACCCCTGTATGGCACTACAGGTTAAATAATGAACTAGAAAGAAGATTAGAAAACTAGATCATTGTCATTGTAATCTAGTGCCTGCTTCTATCTGATTCAATTTCCCTGTAACAAACTCGTTTAGGTACTCTATTTTTTGCGCCATATTGGTTTCTTTGCTTGACAAAATGAATGCCCGTATAAAGGCAATCTCCAGAATAAGGTTTGTTTTGGCCGATTACGAAGTTTCTGTTATTACAGAAATGTATGATTAAGTGAAATGATTAAGTATTATAATGTTTATTTTTCCTCACGGTTCAGTACCTTGGTTAATTTTCTTCCGTGTAACTTTGGCCAGAGTAATTGCGCTATTAAAATATTTAACGTAGGGTAACGCTGTTATGAATGGCTAAGGTTCTAGCTTTGGGTTTCCACCTACGCGGAGGAATCTTAATTATTTTTGTTACACTACAGAAATTTGGTCGGTAATTCGAATAATTACAAAATGTGATGAATATATACCTGGGTAGTTTGTTTATGTCGGTTTGAGCCCGGACTGGTACTGAAACTTTTGGAATGAACTCTCTCAAATGCGAGTGAAATAAAAGTACAAAAAGTAAAAAAAAAGAGAGACACAGTATTCCTCGTTTGAGTTTCACACCGTCCCTCGCTATGAAATAGTGTTCAGCGAGCTAGATAGTCTATTTTAACGCCTTCATTTCTTTTTACTGCCCCCCAAAAGATACGACTATTTATCAATTTCCTACACATTTCCGTATTATTTTCCTCACACGAAAGCGTCTCGGTAAAAGCACGAAGTTTATGATCTCAAAAAATATGAGGACCACATTTGCCTAAACATTCGCTGGTGCTTTACCATCATGCCTCATTTACCATTGAGAACAAGGGTGTGCTGAATGACATCAGTAACGCAGCTCAGAAAAAATAATTTGGACGTGTTTTAAGTGTTCACGATTTCCCATTGTATTTTTACTAGCAAATCTATCTAGCCAGCGGTTTCGTTGGCATTTCATAGCCTTCGGTACTGAGGGATTGTGTATTTAAAAAAAACAAAAACCAAACCATAATAAATCAATAAAATAAATTGACGGCTTGACCACTCAACCTGTCATTTTGAAATTTTGGATACATGTTGTCAGGGGTACAGAAAAATACATAGGGTACCTTCCATCCCTAAAAAATTACGGTTCCTGTGAGACCGCGGAGTGCAGCCAGTAGGTCTCTGCAATATTAATCAAAATTATGATTTAAAGAATATTTACATAAGTAATAATCTGGATGTCTTCAAGTCTCGAGTGAATAGTTTCCTTTTAGGCAAGCGAGTGCCATCATAGGTGGTAATTTAAAACATGTAATAAACGCGACCTTCAATCGCGTTTGGGCGTCTGCTTGCAGATTTTCCACCTCCCAAAAGAAAAAAAAGGTGGTAATGTTGTTTATTATCAGATGGTGGCTAAACATTAAAACCTATAAAAAAAATCACATTATCACACTAATATTATACAATGCGAAATTTTAAATAGATGAATGGATGGATGGGTGTTTGTTATTCAATCTCAACAGAACGTCTAAACGGATTAAGATTAAATTTGTGCACAGATATAGACTATATTCTTAGAAAACACATAGGTAACCTTTTGATATATTGACACGACTAGTAAAACATTTACAACGTGTTGTTTTGGATTCCCACGGAATTTGTAAAGATATTCACTAGCAGATCACAAATAAACTATTGAGCAACCTTGAAATTGAGAAAAAAAAACTGCTGTTCCATACAAATAATTTGTTGATCGTCAACTAAGTGTGTGGTATAGCTAATTTTTTTCGATTTCAAGGTTGACGCACAATTTATTCGTGCTCTGCTAGTGGAGTCTTTCTACCTCTACAAATTCCGCGGGAATGCAAAACAACACGTTGTTTAACATGACTAGTATGACATTGACCCATTTGACTTACTTTCATTTTCTATATTGCGAGAGGTTTCAAAAGGTAAGGTACCATCCCCATTAAATGAAATGGAATGTTCAATTTTATACATTCAGGTAACCCTGGTGATCAATATTCAGGTGAGCCTCTACAGTTCCACACCTTTTGTGTTTTGGAAAATTGCTCAATGCTCTTATACAGGGCTACCTATAAGCTTGGGATATACTTAGCCTAAAATAGGGAATTTAAGTAAGCATTCATCATTCTCAAGTATTTGTACCAAAGGGCTAACCTCCCGGGATGTCCATAGGAATATTGTCAGTACTTCTATACTATTTTCATTGTAGGATGGTGCGGGTGACATTAGACAAATCATTCGATTTTACCCTTTAAAGTTGCCAAGATTTACAAATTACGTCCTAAAAGTTCAGCAGCATCTAAATTTTCGCGACTATAAACTGCAATTTTCAATTATAGTTCAATTATTTTCAAAATTCAAAGTTTAGATTTTCAAGTAAAGTAAATTAAACAAACGAATAGAACAGTAAACAAATATAGTGTGATACCTAGAATATACATAGTATACAAGTAAATGTATTCGATATGGAAATGTATGAAAAATGAGAATGAAGAAATTCCCATATTTATCGGGCGCAAATCAAAACTGCATAAGATAGATGCATGTACCTTTAAATAAAAATTAATTGCAGAAATGTATGTACGCGCTAACTTTCGAACGATTGCACTAAATTGGATAAATCTTTTTTTCTTGCGTTTTATTGTCCGGACAAGCTTTTTATACTTACTTAAAAGGTTTTTTCAGGTTCAGGTTCAGGTTAAGGTCAGCTTGTGTATCAAATACGCACCATAGAAGGCTCAATTTCATTAGTTGTTAATTCAGTCGTTAGCCGGCCCGCATTTCGGGGACTCCTCGCATGTGGGGTAACGACTAATGAAAGTGCCTCGGTCAATAGACAGCATGCGGGTATCCCCGCAAGCGGCCTTCCAACCAATTGAATTCATCGCGCGCCGCATGCGGGCCCCATCGACTAATGAAAACGGTTCTCGCATGTGAGCCTTTGGTATGCGGGGCCCGCACCCCGAATGCGAGCCCTAACGACCAATGAAAATGAGCCTTCATTTTTCAACAGGAATTATGCTAGTGCTATAGATATTTTTTTGTAGGGTTTACTGAACAAAAAAGGTCTTTAATATACAAGGTTGGCATCATTTATTTTTCACCAATGGTCAATCTTGGGTAACAGTTTACCACAGGTCGCTAGGGGTTAGAGGTAGGGAAATGAGGGTAGCTCGGGTGTGTTTGGGTAGCTCACGGGTAGTTACTATTATTTATTCTGTGCTTACGTGGGTTTAGGATTGATTTGATGGCGCTCGTATTGATTATTTAGAAAGGATTGTCGGTAAACATGTGGGGTGCTTTGATTAACATAAGAGGTGATTTGGTAAGTTTAATTGGGGTAGATAGGGACTGTTATGATTATTGTGGCGTTGTTGCTTGAACGCTTCCGTGGGTCGGAGGGCGGGTGATTGTAGGTGCCGCTCGTTTGTTATTTACCAACTACTATAAAGTTGTAATAGGGACTTACCGGCGGCCTCAAAACTTTCACACTCAGTCCGAACTGTATGTAGAGTTTTGGTTTTGGTGTAGAAATACATAAGGGTGTTGTCCTCCCTGCCAAACTGAACATCTTTTAGAACATCGGTTTCCAAAATTCCAGAGTAAAATAATCGAGTCTCCATACAAAATAACTATATAGTCACGTGACCATTTTTGTACGAAGACCTATTTTTTTTCTTCTCGAATTTAACAATCTTGTGTTCTAAACTGCCTCAGTGGCTCAGTTGGTAGTGAATCTGCCTTCTGAGCTTGGGGGCGTGGGTTCGATTCCCACCTAGGGCAAACATTTATGTGATGAACATGTTCGTTCTATGTCTGGGTGTTAATATCTATATAAATATGTATTTAAAAATATCTAAGTATGTACTCGTATATCAGTCTCTGGCATATACAAGCCAGCATATATATACCATAGTACAAGCTTTGCTTAGTTTGGAGTCAGGCGACCGTGTGTGGAAGTGTCCCAAATTTATTTATAATTTATTTATTTATTAAAAGTAGTCTATTCGACGGTTCGCACCCTTAAGTACGAGTATTACTACATCCAAAACCAGCACGTTTTATACCTTCTAGAATTTGTAAATATTATTAATATTATATTTATCTGTTATTTGTAATATCTTTGCCTTTTTATTTAGTCATAATTAATTGAGCGAAACGAGAAATGTTATATGTGATCTTCATTAAATTTTGCAAACAAATAGTTTATTTCAATACAATATTAAAGTTAGCAAATGACTTAAGTCGGACAGTGTGATGCTGAGATATACGAGGTCTCTGTTCGATTCGAACTACTAGTAAACAGTTCAATAGGCATGTATCATTTTCATACAAGCTATGATATTATTCAAACGTCAAATAAAAAAATATAAAGCAAAAAAAACTGATCTGATCTGCCTATTTTTCCTTTGTGGTCGAAAATAGCCTTAAACTGCTTCAAACGAGCTCATAAATTATGAATATCGTTAGGCAGTTATGAAGACCTTTGAGGCTTGAGGGCGGTCTCTTCTAAATTGAGCATGTAATGGAAGCATTATACATACATACCTATGTATAATGTAGCGAGAAATGACAAGATTTAAACGGCCTGTGACGCTTTGATATGTCCGTGGGTCGGGAGTCTTTTTATACGATTTTCTGGGAATAGGAATAACTGATTTTAATTTCTTTTATAATTTTAACCCCCAACGCAAAAATGACGGGGTGTTATAAGTTGACGAGTCTGTGTGTGTGTCTGTGACATCGTAGCTCCCTAACGAATGAACCGATTTTTATGTTTATTTTTTTTTTAATGTGAATTAGTCAAGAGTGTTCTTGGTTATGTGTGATGAAAATGAGGGATGTTAATAATGTGAAATATAAAATGCTTCAACCTCTTGGTGTTTTAGAAGGATTTTTATTCTATTGTCCCAGGGGTAGTAGCCCTAGGACAAAGGGACTGGAAGGATAAATGTATATTCTGTGATGTACTTTTGACTAAGTACTAAGTAAAACAGAAACAAATAATCATTATTATTTTACATTATTTTATATTCAGACTATAGTTTCAACCGCATTCGTCGGAACTATAGTCGGAATAATCGACTGAATCGTACGTGAGTAATTCCCGTGTTTTAAATCATAATGTGTGTAAACCACGTCAGTTTCCATAATATTATTATTTAAGTTACTTAGTTACAGATTCGTCGTAAAACAAGATTAGTTTGTACCTCGAGTTCTAGTTAGAATTAATTCAGACACTAGCTGCGCCCCACGGTGCTACCCGCAGTTAAAAAGTAACTAAGTGCTATTCCAGGTATAAATCTATCACTATGCCAAATGTCATCCAGATCCGTTGAGCTGTTCTGACGTGTTGAGTAACATTCACCCCAAACTTTTTTTTCACATCTGTAATACTAGTGGCTCTTTGAAGTCACATTCCTTAACTGATTCTCTTAAAATTTTGTGACCAGGGTCTATAATTAAACAGAACCTACTCACAAAATTTCAAGAGAATCGGTTAAGAAATGTGACCTGTAGAGTAAGATAGAGATCCGGACAGAGATCCGGACAGAATTTGGACATACAAAAGCATTTTTGTCAAAGCTGAAGCAGAGACGCTTCGCTCGCTAACGCTCACTCGGTCGATTAGTATGTTGACATGCAATGATGATGATAGTGTAATGTGTACACACTTACCTACGTTTTTATTATTCTATGGAAAACAAAACAATTGTTTGTGATATTTCCACGGCTTTAAATTCGTGTATGTAACGAAAGCCTATTTTGTAAGTTTTTTGTATGGAAATTTATTTCAACGTATATTTGAAAAAAAAGTATTTTTTCGATCAAATATTACTCGTATGTTTCAGTTTCGATAAAAATGTTTCCGTATGTCCGGATCTCTAGTTTCCTCTACACAGGTCGCATTTATTATTTCTCTAAATTTCTTTTTCGATATTGCGGAGATATCAAAACAAATCAAATCATTTTTTTTTATTTATGAAAAGCTTGCAAATTTTACTTATAGATAAACCTTAAAAGGGTAACATTAGTAAATTTGTCTTGTAGCACCTACACTAAGAACATAAATATTCTTGTGATGTAGGTGGCTACATTCCTTCATTTTTTTTTTAAAGATTTAAAAAGAGTAGGCGTATGTACTATGTGTGCAAACTTTGAGTGCCTCAGTGTGTGTGTGTGTGTGTGTTTCTTTTTGTATATGCAGTGAAAATTTGTTTTATGTTAAAACTAGAAGTATTTTTTCTGTGTATAATTTTTAATCCTACTAATGGTTTGAAGGCGATAGTTGCGATAGATGGATGAATGTTTGTCACTCTTTCACGCCAGAATTTCTGAACAGATCTGGATGAAATTTGGCACAGAGATAGATTATAGTCTAGAATAGCACATAGGAGACTTTTAGACAGCTAGTAGATTTATAAAAATCTATCTATCATTTTGAAAAATAAAAATAAAAAACTAACTCGGCAAAATAATCTTTATAATTATCGAACCTTCTCACAAAACTTCACCAGAATCGGTTGAGGAATTCAACCTGTACAGGAGGACAGACGTCTGCCGCGAGGTCTACAGCTCCGAGCCTCTAGTTAGGATTAATAGGTAACAGTAGATAAACCTCCTTATTAATAAACTTTAAATAATAGCCTCGGAATAGTAATTAATCTTCAGAATATAAAAAGACAAGTTATAGCTACAGTATTTTGTCTTTTTCGGTAGAGTAAAAAATATAATGTAACAAGTAACATCAATAAAAGAAAAAGAAAAACCCGACTGCAAAATGTTGTACCCTATGTCACTTCCACTATCAAGACGATTCAACTGACACCTCACATGTCGAAATCCCTAAAGCTATTCAGGCTGCGTGCCCAAGAAACTTGATATATACAAACATCCATACATAGTCATAGTCATAGTCATAGTCATAGTCATTTATTTCGTAAAGCCAATTTACAAGTCAAATATGAATAATAATTTAAAATAAAGTTCAAATAATTACATTATTATCAAATTATAAGTACATAAAAATTACAATTACTTGCAAGTAATTAAATCGCGAGCTTACAATATTCGTCATAATGATAGAACGTTTGCTCAATAAGCCAGCGTTGTAGCAGGCTCCTAAAACCTACCAGGCTAGGGGCTTCTGTGATGTGTTTTGGTAGGCGGTTATACACATCGGGGCCCATGACATGAGTAAGTTTCGCCGACTTTGCAAGTGTTCGTGTGATGCCGGCAAGCTTGTTCGCAGTGCTCGTTGGGCGCTGATGATACTTACCTCGTAGCTCGTAAGAGTCCAAGTTCACTCTTACGTACATTGCGACTTGAAATATGGCCATAGATGGCAAAGTAAGAATGCCCAAACTTTTAAAGTAAGGTTTTACGGACGTTTGCGCATCTACCCCTATAATTGCTCGAACAGCTCGTTTCTGGAGGCGGAACACCTTTTCCCATTCTGCACACCTTCCCCACAGCTCCGTACCGTACTGTAAGAGAGAGTGTACTGTGGCAAAATAGCAGGCTCGGGCCACATCCACCGACACAACTCGGGCCACTCGCCTCAGCGCAAAACAAGCACTACCGACTTTTCCCCGCAGTTTGTCTACATGGTTTCCCCACGTCAATCCCGCATCCACCTCGAAGCCAAGGAATGTGGTGGCACTCACCTGACTCAACAGTGTTGTACCGACCTGAACTGTTAGAGGACTTATTATATGGCCAGACAGATTTGTTTGCAGGTAGTGGGTTTTTTTAAGGTTCAGAGCTAGTCCATTAGCACTGAACCAGTCAGCAAGCTGCGACACAGTCCTGTTTAACTTTACTTCTAAACTACTTGTTGATGGCGCCGTCACGACTGCTGCAACATCATCAGCATACATGAGGATGTCAGCTGTCGCCACCGCTTCAGGTAAGTCGTTTAGAAGTAATGAGAACAGGAGGTTGGATACAGAAGATCCTTGAGCCACGCCCATGGTCGAGCCCAGCGGGTCAGACCTTTCGTTCCCCGAATCACCTACAACAATCTGCGTCCTATTTTGTAGTAAGCTTTTGAATAGTGAAAGAGGAGCACCTCTTATCCCATAGTGTTGCAGTTTTGCTGCAAGTACTGTGTGGTCTGCAACATCAAAGGCTTTCGAGAGGTCACAGCATAATACAGCGACTTGGAGCTTCGGCTTGCACTCACGAGCAGCCATAATATTGCGTATGAGTTTGCGCGTCAAGGATGTAGTTGAGCGACCTGCCCTATATGCGTATTGTCTGTCAGAGAGAGATTTAGTTGTATTTAAGAAGCTCACAAGTCGGCTGCTCAGCCCGTTCTCAAAGACCTTTGCTATCGCAGGGATTATTGATACTGGGCGGTACCCATCTATGTCTCCTCTTTTACCTTTGCCTTTGAAAATTGGCACGACTTTGCTAACCTTAAGTGGAGCAGGATAGACTCCTTCTATCATACTACGATTAAATAGCTCTGCTAGTATGTATGACAAAGGATACGAAGCGGCCCTTAACAATCTCATACTAATACCGTACACATCTCTTGAGACTTTCGGAGGAATGCGGGATGTGATAAGCCGAAACACTTCTTCCGCACTGAACAATTTTAGCCTGAGGGAGCAGTCGGACTCTAGTCTTGCCGCGTGCAGCATACTAATGGCGCGCGGGACGTTAGCGCGAGGCGCTCCACAAGCAGATGCCGCTTCCAAGAACCTGAAGTTGATGGCATTTACTGCGTCTTTCTTTGTGGCGAACTTAGAGCCATTGGAGTCCAATACAACGTCAGTCACGTCTACGTGCGCTGAGTTATTCTGTCCTCTCTCTTTGTTTACCACTTTCCACATGGCCTTGGATTGATTCATGCTAGATATTATGCTATTTCTATAGAAGCTCGACTTCGTATTTCTAATCAACCTATCATATCTATTCTTCATGTCAATAATAATATCATTAATTGATAAATAATCAGGATTACGGCTTCCAATGTCAACAATGTCAAATAATAAAGATTTAAATAGTTTTACATCCTGAGTTACCCAGGATGAGTCACGTTTGTTGCTAATTAGTGTTCTCTTAAGTGGGAAACAAATCTCAAATTTATTCTTAATTATATTGATAATAGATGTTGTCAAATCATTCGAGGATGTCTGTTTTGTCATTATCTCGCCCCAATCAACACTACCGATAGATGCAGCAAAGTTTGTATTGTTGTTGTCGTTGTAAACCCTAACATACCTATAAACGGGTTTCGATGATTGACGACTACACAAACGCAACTCCGCTTTTACAGCTCGGTGATCACTTAGATTAGTTATCAGCGGCGACGCGTCAATACATGACTCGGGGAGGTTCGTATACAAGTGGTCAAGGCAAGTCGACGTGGTGTTAGTTACTCGAGTAGGAAAGTCGACCCTATTCACCATGCCATGGACCACTAGAAGTTCTGCTAAATTTTTTGTTTGACTGTCAGTTTCTAAGCAATTAATGTTAGAATCACCTACTATCACACAATCTATGCCTAATTCGTTAACTTTATTGAGCAAACGTTCTAAGACTTCTAAAAATTCATTCGCGCTAACTAAGTTAGTGCGATAAATACATACAATAGTTACGTTAACTTCAATTAAATCTACCGCGGATATCTCGCATATCCTTTCAATTGATAGTTGCACGAGATCTAAGTTCTCAACACAATTTACGTCACGTCTAGTAAAAATGCACGATCCGCCGTGTTGTATTTTTTCCCTACAATAGTATGACACTAATTTATAGCCATCTATATTGATGCACTTGAGCTTAGGTTGGGCTAGCCAATGCTCCGATAACGCTAGGATATGACACTTCATTTCACTTTGCAGTAGTACTTCCATACGTGAAGATTTTTCTCCTCCAAGCGACGCAATGTTTTGATAGCATACTGTAATGGTTTCGCCGCTCGGTGGCGCCGGCGACGGTGGCTGCGCGGGCGAGTCGTGTATAGGGTTACTGGACGAGTGTGCGCTGCGCTGCGTCGACGGGACTGGCCGGGTGCTCGCCCCGCGCGCCGCGGGGCTGCCTAGGAAACCACCAATCTGCCACCTTTACACGAGGCGGCCAAGCCGCTGCGTCGCAGAGCGTTTCATACAAACTTTCTGGAAAGCCTATTACAAAGGCCGCGTGTTTGTCTGTCTTGATGTCCCTCTTCTCAATGGTGTATTCTTTGCATATCGCAATCTTATTTAAGTATTTACTAATATTGTCAATGGTTGTGTCAGGTCTAAACGACCACGCTTGAATATATTTACGTCGTTCTACTGTTTGTAGTTCGTCATCATCCTTTCCGGATCCAGTCAGTACACGACGTGGTTTTCTGCTAGGCCGTTTATGTGTTACGGTCTGCCACTCACCATACCCACATACATACATACATACACTCGAAAAACGTAACCCTCCTTCTTGCGCAGTCGGGTAAAAAACACTATTTCGAAGCTATTTACACAACGTTTATTACAAGGAGAAATGTGTATAGTTTTGGTTTTGTCTACTTAACTCCATTATTTAAATTATCGGGCTGAAAATACATTTTTCAGAGTTAGAAATATTTTTGAGTATTTCGGTCAAGGGTCAATCAATTTCATAAAGAGTATGATTTCAGTTCCACACCTTGAACATTTGAACTTCGGGACACGAATCGTGTTAACAATAATTTGAAATAACGTTCAGCTAATTTTAATTAGCTAACCATAAAGCAAGTAACCAAGTTTAGTAAAATATACTATTGCTTTAGTGACGTAAAGAGTTTATAAGGACTAAGTATTTTTACAATCGTTTTTTCATTTTTACAATCGATTTATGCACCGTTTTGCATAAGCTTGCCTAATCTTATCATAACGCCTTTTTCCTCAGCTGGCTGAGGTTTACTAAAACACCCACACTTCGCCGGACGATATTCAGTCTCAAATAGGACAGAGGGTTGCTGGTCGCCACACGCCGTGCACAGCTTATATTTTAGCCGTTTTAAAATTATGTTTTCATAAACAACGTTACCTCAGACAATTTAAAACCGTAGTTGTCAGGTCATTCATGTTTCTCAATTCAACTGCCAACTAACGTGTCTCACCTTTTATTCATCCCAGACACACACCCTCCCACACTCACCCTTCAACACACACACCATCGAATTTCTTTCAAACTTCAAATAGTTTCACGACCAACAATTTACAACTTCACAAATGATAGTACAGTAAGCAATTTACCATATTTAACCAACTTCGTAATTGAATTCTAGCATTATTATAGTGGAAAGAATAGCTATAACTGGGCCATTTACATATAAACAAGGTAGATGGCGTGACTGTCGACTGTTAGGGAGTTTAACTATTTACATTTCAGTTTGTGTGTAGTTGCCATACTGTTGATATGAGTTTGTAAATTATATGGGGAGTTATGAACGCTTGTCGCAATTGTGTAGCCACGTCCGTGATTAAATGTTTTGACGAAATAAACGCAATGCTTGATTGATCTTATTTGAACGATTCAAAAAGGGAATGGGGATCGGAGAGTCCAGAAATGTAATAATTATTATTATGGAGATTGAAGAGCTTATAATAATAATGAGAAAGATTCCAAGATGTTTTATGATTCGATAAGCTTTCGTCTTCCGAAGCTTATGGGTACATACCTACTCTCCACTAGATACTCGTATCTGCTCCACAAAATACCTCATACCTGTATGGTATGGGGTATTATCACAATGCCAAGATAGCGTGTTTGGAGTTCCGAATAGCCAATGATCAGCTGGTCGAATGGCCTTGATGTTAATTCGATCTATACAAGGTGCTGGTTTTGCTGTTAGAAAATTAGTTTGCAAAATTCGAGAAAAAAAGTCGCATCTCCATCCAAAATTAATCATTTGACTAGTAATTTTTTATGGATTCGAATAAATTTCTTTTTAATAAATTGAATTTGAATAAATTTTTGCAAACTGATATTGTAACAGTTGTTCACTCGGACGGGTGGATCCCCATAAATATGATTACATACAAAACCAGCACTTTGTATAGCAAGGTGTTTTCAGTTATGAACTCAACGAAATTCTACGAAGTCCATACTTCGTGTGAGTTATGTTGAATACGGCGTGTAATGTGTTGTACGTCGGCTGTGCGTCTGCAGTGTGCGTAAGAGCTTTAGCGATTTAAAAGCGAGGCGATTACGCTGCGTGACCGGCGCGAGCTCGCAACGAAACCCCGGCGATGACGCCGCGAACGCAAAGCCACAGATTAGTAAATAGTTACTAAGACGCCGCAGAGTTGCGCAGCCACGGATTACTAAATAGTTATTGAGTCGCAGCATCTTCTAAACTGGCGGCGATCACGCTGCGCAATCGCTTCGCTTTGAAATCGCTCACAAATCGCTAGCATGATAGAGCTCTCTAAGATTTGGTTCATCTTTACACTCCCTTTATTACAATAAGATGAAAATATCTACACTTTTGTAATTGTAGATTTGTACTAAGTAGATTAAAAATCTACAACTCTTTAGCCCTCTCAAGACGGTTCTCATTTGAGACAGCGATCGAAATTCATCACAATGGAAAATTAGAATTAGGAAATTGAAACTCAAATTGCTCGATTCCAGGTCAAAACAAATACAATAAGGTTTAATGTAGAAATCTGATATTTTAGATTTGCTGCTAGATTCGTGACGTGATTTGATTCAATGTTGATTTGATTCCGAAAAGCAAAATACTAAATTCATAATAGTTGCCAGGAGGAGAGATGGCAGGTGGACTGGTGATGTATTGATGGACTTATTGGACAAGTTAGATACGCTAGTAGGCAAGGTGTTGGTCGACCTCCAGCGCATTTTAGGTCGACGATATTATAAATGTTGCTGAACTGGTAGCCTTATTTTGTAAGTGTGCCCTCACACTCACACGTACTCGTATGACGCAACACGTTAGCGCTAGCGGGATGACACGCGATGACCATTGTCGTTACGCTCATGTCGCGGCGACACATTGGTCATACTTGCAAGGTCTTGGAACCAAGACACCTAAGTGTGTATCAGTGTTTGGATTTGGACATTTGATTTGAATTTGGATTTGAAGTTGATGTTGAAGCTAAAGTTATTGTCATTAAGCCATGTATCGCTCTAATAAGGTTAAATATAGACTATTTCAAGTTGAAGCTAAGCTTGCACCCAAAGCTATACCAATGTTAGAGCAGGGCTTTAGAAAACAAGGCCCGGGATGAGTGGCGTACAAAAGAGAGTCCTGTGCTCAGTAGTGTGCGTGTACGGGCTGATATAATTTAAACTAATTATTTTTGATTGTTTAAAATTGATTGCTGTAAGCACTTCGTTTTTAGGCAAAAGTTTCGTCATATCTTGAAATCCTTCGAGCGGCCTAAGCTTTGTAAAGTTAGTATCTAAAAGCTAGCCATTATAACAATCTCATTAAGTAATAATACCTGTGACCCTTGATTAAAAGGTCAGTAAATAAGAAACACTTCTACAGGGTGGTCCGTCGGAGAACTATTGCCCCAAATAATTTCGATATGAACACTTCGATACTCAGTGCTAAGAATATTATTGTGCTAAATCTACAACATTTATTTTTCGAAGATTGAGACCTGACACAAATAAACGCAATTATTATTATGATTTTATGGAACCGGAATTACTCACGTACGATTTAGTAGATTTAGAGGAGTGAGTGCTATGCGAGACGCAACCGCGCGCGCGCACTCGCCTTTATAAAGACCGCCGAATGCGGTTGAAACTATAGTCGGAATAATCGACTAAATCGTACGTGAGAAATTCCCGTTTCATAAAAGCACAATGTGTGGAAACCATGTTAGTTTCTAATAAAACTGAATTATTGTTTTGACTATTAGTGTTAAAAAGCGGCTGCGACAGCCGCTGGGATATTGCCCCAAGCCACAAAGTGGCAGTAGCCAAGTTAAAACGAAACCCTAGTTTGACAGCGACTGGCGACTATTTTCACATCTGACAATGACTTTTGAGAGTTGGCACATGCAGTTGGTTAGTGTCTAGAGCTCTAGAGTCTTTTCCCTGTCATGCGGATAGCCGCCAACAAACGGGCCGTTAGCTTCCTATCATTAAATTTCATAAATGTTTTTCTTATCACGCGGATTGCACGTACGCGGAACGCAAATTAACTCTAGGCGCACAACCCGCGTTCGTATCATACGCGTGCGTGCTTTCACACACAATCAACCGCACACAGCAATCCGCATGACAGGAAAAGGACCCTTAATAATGATCCCTTACTTATATCAAACAAATTTAGCGATCAGCAACGCCACCGATCGTGAATGTGCTTGTCAATTGCTCATTTCTAATTAACGAATCTAGCGTCAGTCAGTTCAGCGCCAGTTGCCGACAATCCACCCTGTATATTTAAAGACCAGTCCTAATTATAGCGGTTGACCTCAATATTAGAAGGTTGCTCGATAAGTATTTTCGTGAGCTTTGCTATTACTCTGATTTCAATTACGTGTTTTACGTCACTTCCTCAACTAGAAAAGCCGTCTAAGATACAATGTTTATTTATCTTCACAACAGGCAAAAGTAGGCCAATGTCTTACATGTCTATGGGTAGTTTGTCCACATATCTTATTCTATTTATAATAATAATAATATCTTTATTTTAAGCAAAAACAAAATTTAATTTATAAATCAAATTAAATGGTCACACCATATTTTATATTATAGTTTGTGTAGTTAGTTAGTAGTGCAGTATAAAGTTGAAAAATTTGTTAACACCTAGTAACCATAAAATGCTATGGAATGTAGATATAGAAGAGCGGGGTCTTCGAACTCAGGTATTTAATACTTAGCGGATGGCCCCAACCTGTTTTTTGTAAACTGTAATTCGTTACTGACATAAAATATTTTCATTTTCACTTTTCATATTCAATTGGGTATCGAAGATACACTTGTAAACGTCAAAGTCTTAGAACTGACCCACCTTCTTCGAAAAAAGAGTCAAAAGAGGAAACAGATACATGTATTTTGTATGGCTTTCTAAGAATAGGACTGGTAGTTCCAAATATTATACTTTACATCCAAACTAATAAACATATGAACTTTCAAATGTATGAAGTGTAGACTACTGTAGATAATTGAAATATTGCTGGTAAAGCCACAAGCCGTAGCTCACACTTATATAAAAAATGCGAATGTGTGAGAGTTGGTTTGCGCGTTAGTTTTTTACTCAAACGGCAGAACGGATTGTGATAACAGTTAGTAGGAGGTAGGTTACCCTGACACATACACTCACACACACACACACACACTCACTCACACACAAATACACACACACACATACACACACACACACACACACACTTACACAAACACATAATAATTATACAATTGCTATTTTTGATCCCGAAAAAAAAAATCGACCCACAGAATAGCGGATACAACCGCGGGGAAGCGTAACAAATAAATTTAATATATTCAGAATCTCGTACGTAAAGATAACCTGTCGATCGTCATGACCTATAAAGCACGCGAGGTGTCGTTCGAGTGCGAATGGGCTCGAGACGTCAAACTTAGGCCCGATTTCTTATCGTGTAAGGAGGCCCTTATTTCTCTTGAAAGGGTTTCGGAAGCTGGAGCTCCACTGAGAGACGAGTTCTGCAAAAGTTCTGAAAACTTTGATATTTCTTTGTGGATAATATTTCATGGAAAGGATAATTGGAAGGTAGTAGTTCATTTTTATAACTTTGACGTTCATACGTGTATCTTCGATACCCAATTGAATAAAGACATTTTGATTTGATTGAAAACGACTGCTGTTTTTTACTCGACTGCGCAAGAAGGAGGGTTACGCTTTTCGAGTGTGTGTATGTATTTATGTGGATTTGTATGTAAGAGGTTTCTTTGGCACACCCTACAGCCTAAACAGCTTGATGGATTTTTTTTAAAGTATTTATATTATATTTATTTCGTCTACATATTAGTATTTATTTATTATTATTTTTATCTTATTATTTTTTACGTATTGTAAAATTATGTTTTATGACTTTCAAGGCCTCTATTTTATAAAGGTTCCTGTCCATTCAGGTTGCCTGGAAGAGATCGCTTTGAGCAATAAGGTCGCCCATTAAAAACTTAGTTAAGCCTTATTTAAGTCCTTTATGTTTTTGTAATTGTAATTATTTTATGTTTTTAATAAAGAGTTGTTGTTGTTGTTGGATTTCGACATGTATGGTGTCATTTGAATCGTCTCGGAAGTGGAAGTGACATAGGGTTACATCATTTTGCAGCTGGGCATCATTTTTTATTTCAATAATATTACTTGTTTACGAATATATTATGATATTTTTGAAATTCAACTGTTTGAATTAAATTGTTTGAATTTTGATTTCTTGTTTTCAAGTGTCGAGTGACTCAGTTTTATATAATAGGCAGGTGGCCAGGTGCGTCCTATCTTAGGCCGATTTATTTATTAATATAAGGCGAGAGTCAAACGCAAGCCTATTATTCGAATATTAGCTGTATCCCGCGATGCTACCCGCGGTTAAAAAACATTCCGGACTATAATCTACATACTCGTATCTCTGTGCTAAACTTCATTCAGATCCGTTCAGCCGTTCCGGCGTGATTGAGTAACAAACATCCATTCATCCATCCAAACTTTCGAACTTTCCCAAACTTTATTATAATATATGGTGTGATTTTAAAAAGTCACTCTATGTGTCGCCAACTTACCTGATCTGCCGCGGCGACATGATGCCTTCACGTCTTAGCAAACTCATTTCGTCGTTTCCCGGCGGAGTTCGTAGCCCCAAGCGAGGAGAGATCGAGTCAGATCGATGCCAGATCGAGTTTTTTCTTTACTAATTCTTAGTAGGACCCAGGTAAGAGATTTTTATTTCAATACTGAGTCTTATTCTTATGCTAGCCTTTGAGTTCGGGCATGTTCGCTAATTATATTAGAAATGAAAAACGTTGTAGGTTGGTATTACAATAGTCTAGGTATTAGCGGTATATTCATATCGATAACAATAATCAATAACAATTATCTACTATACTAAGAATTTTCGGAAAATCTGTATGAAATTGTGTAGGTGCTGTTGATAATTATCCGTCGCGCTATGAGGAGAAAAACACTTGCTTAATTTTCTCTTCTTCTTATTGTCTCTCTTCTTAATCGGGCACTTTTGGCAGAGTAGTCGTGGTCACTAAGATGGTGGTACTTGGTGGGTCTTCATTGTCGTCAGTCTTCCCGGCAGCGGAGGCTACTACTTTCGCAATGCTCTGAATTTTAGCTGGTTCGTCGCGTTACGAGAGCACTCCGTCATGGAAGCGTTTGTGGCTGTCTTTATGACATAGGCACAACTACGCCTACGCTTTACGTGTAGGCTTAATTTTACTAATGTTTATTTGAACATGATAACACAGATTATTGTCTTTAAACCGCAAAAGTAGGTACAAATTAAAGGCAGGATTCGGCAGCGTGCACTGACACACCTCCCTTGGTTAGTCCAGCTGACTCAACTACTACACGACAGACTAGAAATTAAAAATATTGTAAGAAAACTCAAAAACAAGAAATCTTCCGGACATGACAATATTTCAATGCAGTTAATAAAAAACTGCATTGATTCTATCGTCGATCCTCTCGTATATTTAGTGAATCTATCTATTTCTACTGGCTATTTTCCTGACGAGTTAAAAAGAGGCATAATAAAACCAATATATAAAAAAGGACCCAAAAACAATATAAATAACTATAGACCCATTGCATTGCTACCATGTTTCTCTAAAATATTTGAAAAAGTTATGTACAATAGACTAGAGTCATTTCTTACCGCAAACAATATTCTTAACATGAACCAATTTGGCTTTCAAAAAGGCAAGAACACAACCTTAGCTATTTTCAAAATGCTCAAGCAGGTATGGGATGATATTAATATCAAAAAACCAGGGGTGGCATTATTTTTAGACCTTTCTAAAGCCTTCGACTGCGTGGTACACAAAACATTATTGGATAAATTGGAACATATTGGTATTAGAGGACAAGCTCATAGACTCATTGAATCATATTTGAATAACAGAGTCCAGGCAGTATCCATTCAATCTTATAGTAAAAATACAAAAACAGTAAAACAAAAATTATCAAATTACATGAATATAACAATAGGAGTGCCACAAGGCAGTATACTGGGGCCGCTATTTTTCCTAATTTATATAAACGAACTACCATTGGTTACAAAGCATCTAAGTGTTATGTTTGCTGATGATGCAACCATTTATATTCCACAAGGCTCACAAAACATCACAAATTTTGAAATAGAAATCAATAATACATTGGAAAACATTGCAAACTGGCTAAACAACTTAAATCTAAAAGTAAATATTGACAAAACAAAATTAATGCACTTTAAGAATTACAAGCAAAAAACCTTACAGTTAAATATAAGAAATAAAAATAATACAGTAAAATTAGTAGACGAAACGAATTTCCTAGGAGTAACTTTAGACACCAATCTAAATTGGAAACAACATATATACAAAATAAACACTAAAATCGCTCAATACTGCTATGCTTTATCCATAATTAAAAATGCAACATGCAAAGCCATAGCTACAAATGCCTACTATGGTAATGTTTATCCTCATTTAAGCTACGGGGTTATCTTTTGGTGGAACTCCGTGGACGTAGAGTCGACCTTTCTGTTACAGAAGAAATGTCTTCGTATTATATTTAATCTAAATAGTACGGATACTCTGCGTTGTATATTTAGAGAAAACGGCTTCCTAACCCTAACTGGAATATTTATTTTAGAAATGTGTTTATTTATTCGAAATAACGAAAGTTACTTTTTTAATGTAAGCTCAAGTCGTGCGGAAATCTTACGCTCTAAACATAAGTACAATATTTATATTCGTCAAGTCAACAATGCCATGTTCTATAACAGTTCATTTTATACTGCCATAAAAACATACAACCACTTACCTATTGTCTTCAAATCTTTAAACACATCACAATTTAAAATTCAATTAAAAATTTGGTTAGCTTCAAAGGTGTATTATAACCTAAAAGAATATTTTAATGATGATACATGATAATTTATCATAAAGTTAGAAATGTAAGTAGAAAATTTTAAGAAAGCTCTCTTTAATTAAGATTAAGATTAGGCTGGTTACATTTGAAATGTAAACCTTAGTGTAAATAAATAAAATAAACATAGTTAGGTATAGCCTCATATTGCACGACCGCGATGGGCAAACTGTTGAAACACTGAACCTTAAATTAAGAACACTTTATGTACCTACACAGTTTATGCAATAAAAAATATTCTATTCTATTCTATTCTATACTAACAAAAAGGCCGGGAAAGCGCGACGCCATGTAAATATACTTAAATTGAACTCTAGTGACAATCATAGAGCACGTCGCCAACAGATGGTTTCCCCCAAAATCTGTTTAAATCATACAGTCCACACTGTTAATAAGCTAGCTTACCCAGCTATGCTATAAAGCTATACAGTTTTATCGATATTATATTATTTGAGCTCATCTTAGCTTATCAGCGATGAAAGCCTAGGTAGTTGGAGAAGGCCCGCCTCTCAAGCCAGAGGGAGCGGGTTCGAACCCAGCGGACGGCACGCACCAATTTGTTGTGTGAACATAATGTGCGTATTGTACGTCATCTGCTACATGAGTGGAGCCCAGTGTATGGCGACAGGCTCGCCCCTGTCACATTTGGGACTAAAAATCGTCCGGCGAAGTGTGGGTGTTGCATTACACCTCTGCCAGCCCCCTCGGGGGAAAGGCGTAACGATATGTTATGAGCTCATCTTGAAGACGCGAGTTGGACTGCGTTTAGGTAATTATCGAATAATTTAGCAGTCAAACTGAACCCATCTCCAAAATTAAGTCCAGTACAGGTTCTATAGTTTTACGAGTCCATTTCTTCATCAAAACTCGATCAGTATGTTATTTGCCCTCACCCCGAGGTATTTGCCTTCGCAGAGATTCGCCAGTTTTATTAAAATCGACCCGCGATAGTTTCTAGACAAACAAGTCCGATCTTTATTATTAGTTTGGGAAGCTCAGAAATCGGATACTCGGGTCTTATTTCCTCTATGTTTCGTTACTTAATTTGAGTTCCGAGAAACTGTTTTAAATTAATTGGTTTCTTATAAATGCCTACATTGGTAATTCGATGGGTTAACGATTTTGTTAGGATAGCAGATCGAAACTGGATCGGATTAGCACAAAGCAGACGGAGAGAAATGAAGAGAAAGAAAATGAAAGAGAAATGCCTAAACATCGGGGTAAAGAAAATTGTAGATGATGATGATGACTCACTTTGGCGTCCAAGTAGATTATATTTTTGATTAGTTTGACGTGTCTGTGTGTGTGTCTCTGTCTGTTTGTAGAATCATAGCTCCGGAACGGATGAACCGATTTTGATTTAGTTTTTTTTGTTTTATAGGTGAATTAGTAAGGAGTGTTCTTAGCTATGTTTGGTGTAATTCGGTGTCAGGGGGTTTTTAAATTTTTAATTAATACTTTGTTTTTTTTTTTTAATTAGCAATAACATCAACAAAGGAAGCGGTTGGCGCAAACGGATCTAACGACGCAAGGCGTCGCTTCAAATTTCAATGAGCGTGAGCTGTAAGTAAAGGAAAACATCTTATTATTTGTCTGACAAGTTTGTTGACGTTTTCGTTGTTGCCTTGTTTGGTGTTGTTGTCGTGTATTTTTAGCTGGAAAATTAATTTAGGTCTATAAATATTATGTTTTGAAATAAACTTAGCATGGTGGTACTTCAGCCAGCACTCACCAGAAACGTGTTAAACTCAACTCAAGCTATAGACCTCATTGTCCCGAATCGTATTCGCACAAAGACCGCCCTGGCACGGCACAAATGGTACAAACACTCACCATAATGCTGAAAGCCGCCGCCGCCAAAGCCGGCGCCGTTTTTCTAAGGAGCTTAACTAATGAGATTTTTCTTAATCTACTTAATCTGCAGCGGAGGAAAAATAAGCAGAGGCAAAATTCTGTTTAAACTTGGTAGAAACAGTATCGAAATATTGGTTGGTTGGCGACTGGGGCGTGATGGCGAGTTCAACCAAAAACGTTTTGAAGGCAGCCAAACTAGAGGATAAGCACAACAGATTGCATAAACTATCTAGCTAGACTCTAGCACGTCGCAACTATGTACATGCCTATGCACAAGGTATATTATTTAATATGACTTACTAGTTTAAGTGAAGTATGTATAATATAAGCAATAAATAAATCCTACTTCCTACTTCCTACTAATATTATAAAGGCGAAAGTTTGTAAGAATGGATGTATGGATGTTTGTTACTCTTTCACGCAAGAACGGCTGAACAGATCTGGATGAAATTTGGCACAGAGATAGATTACAGTCTAGAATAGCATATAGGATACTTTTTAACCGCGGGTGAAACCGCGGAGCGCAGCTAGTAATAAATAAAAGTAACTTCCGTAACGATTTTAATAACATCGCAACAATTTTCAGTTAGTTGACAAGTTTTTCTTCAAAACATCAAACACTCGCGCGACGCGGCGCAACATTTTAGTTTTTACTACAATCTAAACGAAAAGAGTTAGAAACTCTAAAGAGATGACTATAAGCTAGGAAAATTCTAGAAAGATTGTCCGAAGAACTGATGCACGCGTTGAAGTTAAGCATCTGTATTTGGTTTAATCTGCGCTAAAGGTTTCTTCAAGTGCCGTTTTGTGTTAACCTGACAACTTCAATTAGGAAATATTATGGAAGTTATTTATAATGAAATTATGACCCTGTTTTATGTTCTATTTATATTTTGAGGGAAAAAAAGGAAAAATAAATAATAAGGTAAAAAACTATTTGTTTTTCAAAGTCAAAGACAAATATTTTTATTGCTATAATGTATGTAAATAATGTATGAAAATGTATGATGTAAAAAATGTATAATATATGTTTAAATAATCACAGTTGATAATATAATTTCAAATTAATATCTATACATCAAAACTATTCAGGGGTGCAATTAAGGTTTAAGGTTTAAAGACATTTATTCTCAATAAAGACATTACATATCACTCACTTGAGAACAATACTAAACATCAACAAAATTACAATGTTTTTAATTACAAAAAGTTAACAGTTTAAGACAATCGCAAAGGACAAACTCCAAAAAGTGGTACAGCCGACTAAACTATCTAAATTATTGGGCTATACCTACAGGATTTCAATTAAAATGGCCAGCCATTATGCAAATAAATATAGCGGACATGGGATAGCCAATCGCGAGACAGTTCAGAGCTGTCATTGCTCAAAAAACTCCATGGCTATAAACAGTGTAACTGTGAACCAAATAATTGGAAAACGAGTACTAAGCAGCTAAATTGCTTGGTGTCCTAGGTAGATGTAGATGACTGCCTCGGTGGCTCAGTTGGTAGTGAACCTGCCTTCTGAGCTTGAGGGCGTGGGTTCGATTCCCACATGATGAACATTTGTGTTTATTCTATGTCTGGGTGTTAATATCTATTTAAGTATGTATTTAAAAATATCTAAGTATGTATATCAGTCCCTGGCAGCCATAGTACAAGCTTTGCTTAGTTTGGGGTCAGGCGACCGTGTGTGGAAGAGTCCCGAATTTATTTATTTATTATTTATGTGTTTACTCATTGTTTAGTGTAAAAAAGAATTCTTAATTCTTAGTACTAGAAAGGTTTTAGTACTAAGGACCTTTTTTAACATTTTGGTACGGAACCTTTAAAAGACTGTTTATTTTTTTCAACTTAAAGGTAGCGGTTTTCACTGCGTTCTTACTTACGTATCGTACATTTACTCAATATTTCTATGCGGTATGTGTAACGCAATATCTGCATCGATTTCCATGATATTTTTTATTCAGCAGGGTACAGTATCTTCACAGGGTGGTGGTCCCGTACACATTTCACCTTAAATGTGACCTATACACTACTGACCTATTTTTTCGTATCCGTTACTTCAAAACCCTTGTGAGAACGTTGTTTTACTGAGTCTCCATTTGTCGCAGTATTCACACATTTACAAACTAAAGGAATTTACGATGAGAAGGGGAGCCACAGAACTGTTGCGTGTTTCGACACGCACTGCACTATTTATAACAAAAAAATATCGAATGTTATAAATGTGTAAGTTTATGTGTTTGGATGTGTTACTTAGGCTACGTCCTAACTGACAAAACTGTGAGCGGATAACTAACTATTTGCCTCCAGTTCACCACACTATATACATATTTAAACGACGGGTAGTAATAAGTTTGACGTGTCTGTCTGTCTGTCTGTGTGTGTGTGTGTGTGTGTGTGTGTGTGTGTGTGTGTGTGTGTGTCTGTGGCCACGTAGCTCCTGAACGGATGAACCGATTAAGATTTTGTTTTTTTTTTGTTTGAAAGGTGAATTAGTCGGGAGTGTGTTTAGGTATGTTTGATGAAAATCGGTGTCGGGAGTTTTAAAAATTTTTACATTTATGTTTGCTATTGTTTTCCGCGTGCTCAACATTGAGTTTGCCCAACACGCGATTTAGAGTCAGCCAGTGGACAGTCAGCCGCTCACAGCTTGCTTTTCAGGACAAAGCCTTAAGAGGGCCGCGACGCTCTGAAATTTCCATACAAACGCGCTACTCAAATTTCTTGAAAACCAATAGTCAGATTATGATGAAATTTAGCATGTACAATTAAACTAACAATATCTCCACCCCTATGTTCTTGGTTTTTTTTTAAAAACGTTCTCAAGCTAAAATAGAGGTATGAAAAATATCCGCATTTTTAAGGGGTCACTTTTGACTGATTTATTCAATAGATAGAAAAGGCAAATCATAAATTCCATTACATAGGGAGGTTTTCTACATTATTAGCTGTTAAATGAATCCATAATACAAGGGAAATTCTTAGTTACTTAAGAATGATTACAGAAGTACAAAAGTCATAAAAAAAAATTGAAATTGCACTTTGTCACAAAACACTATATTACTATCCCGAGGCTATACAACGTTTATTTCTAAATGGGATAGACTACTTTTAACCTCGAAATAAAATTACCTACTGTTCTTGAAGGTTAGCGGGTGAAACCTAGTTATAACATTAATATACAATAACTATGATAGTGTTGGAATTGCAATTTGTAATACTTTGGTCTACCATCTAACCGCATTTAAATCAAGACTTATCGCAACAATTATTCCAATTTAAATAACTAAAATAACGTTTGCGAATTCAGTTATTTTACCGTTCCGGCATTCACGTATAAATGTAGACGGATAGATTTAGTCGGATAAGTTGAATAGCCTTCGAAGCTCAACCCGCTAATGCTACGGGTACATTAGAGCGCGATAATTCGTCGCGTTGTCGCGCTAAAATCATCCTTTTCGGTTATCAGCGATATTCGATATTATATTAGCGGTCAACTTATCGCCTTTCTGCGGAGTCGACGTGGGTGATACATCGCCCGATACATCGCCGAGTGACGAACTAGCTGACTATACACTTGTTGCGATAGCCCGAATTATCGCAGAAAGTTTATTTAGTAACAAACTGAGTTGTTATCAAATAAAAACATTTAGAAGTGATAAGTTAGCCGGAGTGTGAGTTTACGTATTACATTTCTACAAAAAAAGCGTCAGTTTGTAAACCTCTGAAATGAAATGAAATGAAATGAAATGAAATGAAATGAAAGTTTATTAGTGGTAACAAACGTCACATATCAATAAATTAACAAAAGATACTTATTCCTAAAATGTTGTAAGTCAGTGTTGAGAAGCATTACTATCCAAACTAGGAATTAACCTGTGTTTTGGAATAGCAATATGCTTCTTACGATCCGTTCCTACGGCTAAAAATTCAACAAATGGTGACCGGGGGTCACTGTTTTGGCCGGAGGTTTGTGTAGTCCTTCTTTTATCCTTTTCCTTAGTATTTATCCATTTATAGTTATCCTTAGTAAAACTGTTATAAAATAAAAACATTGTGAAGTTAAAAATTTGCTGGATTGCTAGTAATTATGTTTCTACGAAAAAAGCGTCACTTTGTTAACCTCGGCTTCTTCCGACCCGTTCCTACGGCTAAAAATTCAACAAACCTCCGGCCAAAACAGTGACCCCCCATCCTTAGTAACATTGTAAACAACATTTAGTATTAACGCGGAATGTTTTCGCGGCGCAGAGCGACGGTAATTACGCCGAACTTGATGAGAATTATTCAGGTTTTAATTATAATTTTGGGGTTAAGGCATTGCCTGGAGATTGCGCGTTGACACGAATGCTTTGGGACCGAATGCGGTAGTTTTTGGTGAAAGTAATTAGGACTGAAGGGTCGCCGGTGTGAACCAGAGGACGTGAGCTAAAAAAGTTGGTAGGTATACTATACCTACTATACCATGCCGAGTGGGTAACTCTGACTGCTAAAGTTTTCAGTCCGTCCAAAGGCCTGGTTTTTTTCATATTTTTTTTCATATTTTTTTTCATACAATGTGTTGTTTTGCATTGCCGCGGTATATCTAAAAGTAGTTATGTTCTACTAGTAGAGCACGAATAAACTATGGTGTAAACTTAAAGTAAAAAAAAAATAGTTGTTCCATATATGTATTTGTTGACAATCATCGAATTTTCAGGTGTTTTTTTCTCGATTTCAAGTTTGCCCTATAGTTTGTTCGTGCTCAGCTACCTCCATAAATTCCGCGGAAATGCGAAACAACACGTTGTATATCCCGCGAAACACAGCAATCTGTCCAGAGACCCTTTGCTGTTTGTATGTCCGAACTATTCTGCGTATTTTGTCCAAAGAGGGACATTTTTAGTTACTTAAGAATTAGTAGAGAAGTGCAAAAGTCATTAAAAAAATAATAATTGCACTTTGTCACTCTGTAGGTAACTTTAAAGGCTCGTCAGAACTTGCTCTCTTCGCTCGTCATCTTCTTCTAGACGAAATGGCTATGGAAAACCTTAAGCCAATGCGAAGTTAGTCTAAAGTGGTCGCCGGACACTTAAATGACTTAGTGGAGTGGAATCATTTTTTTTTTCGTCGGTGGCACACAGACGGGTGGGCTGATGGTTAGCGACCACCGTCGCTTGAATATCTATAACACTGAAAGGATTACGAATAAGACACGTTGCCGATCCAATGTACGTACCTACATCAAAAAAGTAGTGAATTCAGTAAATTAAATTAATTCAAAATAAATACTCAGGTTAGCTTAATAGTAATTGGAACCCATATTCCTTGACGTACTTAATACGACGTTAGAGCTGAAATACACTAGAGATTAGTTCAAGTAACAGTTTTAAAAATGTACTTCCGAAAAGTAACGCCTGATTCAATCAACTATCAACTAGAAAATTTATAATTTCATTGATCCAGTGTGTTAGCAACACACCCCATCGCTATAATAATGAACCAGAACTAACTTTAAAATACGATAACACGATGTAATTCGGTCCAAGTTTCTTATTTTATTAAAATACGGAACCCTTGACGACAGAGTTTTCTCTTTTAGGCGGTTTTTATTGTTTCTTATCTTTTTTACGATATTTTGGGTTTTTATTCTTTTTGGAGCTTTTTTTTGTTTCTAATGTTTAATTTATCTAAAAGAATGCATCAGACAAAGTCTTAATTAGTCTTAACTGTTTTTAAAAATAACTCTATTTCGTACTTAGAGATCTTGCTAAGCTAATTATATTATAATATAACCTTTAAAATACACAACAATTTTTTAAATACACAAATAATGTTAAAAAATACAATGTTTTATGTTGTGAAATGTTTTAGGCAATTGCGTTTTATAATGTTTTATGTAATTTCTTGTGTTTAATATTGTTTGACATTTTATTTATTATTATCGTTGACTTGTGAGCACAATTTGATTGAATTATTTTTATGTTGCACTTACTTATTTGAATATGTATTTTTTAATGTCTCACTATTTTTTATAATCATTTTATTTATAATTCAATTTTATTATTGCCTAGACTATTGCCGCTAATGCCCGCAAAAGTGATCATACGCCATTTCTATTGGTCAAAAAAGCTATTTACAACCAATGGCAACACTTTCGCTTGCGTTCGTGGCAATAGTCTGTTTTCAGATTAAAACAGGTTCATCCGTTCGGGAGCTACGATGCCATAGACACACACACACACACACACACACGCACACACGCACACACACACACACACACACACACACACAAACACACTCACACACACAAATGCTTCGGGAGTTAAAAAAATGACATTAGGACTAATTTCATCCTACCGTCCTAAGTTAGGTATCCTAGGCCTTATTTACGAAGCTAACGCTACGTCACTAGACTCCTTGCGCATAAATAATGACTGGACCGAGAGTAGGCCATGATTTATTAAGATGTAGTACTACTGTACTGTTTTTATAGGCAAGTTTAGGGCTAGGAAATTGGCGTAGTCTATAAATTTTGTGTTTTACTTTTGACTGCTTAAGAATTGTGGAAAGTTTTTGGGGTGTATGCCATATAAGACAAAGTAAATGAAGGATGATGAATTAATGTTTTCGAAGATAAATAAATGAACTGTAACTGTTCTCACCAGAAACTACAAACAAAGGAATAACTGGCAGCCTAGTTATTTTTAATATTTAAGTTTTATTACACAAGGTTAAATAAAATCATGTCTAGTCTTACTGCGAATTTTGATAGTTGAGGAAAACTTTATTCGTTTTCGTTTGGTTTCATCCATATAACCTACTTCCTTAACGTTTTCGCTTTATTGAAATGTACCCGTAGGTATTTAGCTAAACGAGAACGAAAAAGTTTTTGTAACGATCAAAACTCATAGTAAGGGCCCTGGGCTAATCACTCGGCTCATACGGACTTGTTTGCTTGATAAATTAACAAGAAACAGGCACCTAACAAGTAAACCGCGATATATTAAGGTAGTGCTCAATTAAAATGCCACTAGCGGCCACCCATCCAGATCCAGACCGGACTTACCGTTGCTTAACCACGCTATTCATTGAGGGCTGGTTGAACCACGAGCGGTTAAGCCATTAACTGAATGGCCCCGGAAGAATCCCACTAGCTCCATTAGTGGATTTCACTTTTATAGCGCGTTTCTGTATAAACTTGAAACTGAGTGCTCGGGATAATCAGTCGTTTACTGCAGCTTTTGGAGGTATTTAGTGCTTTCTGAGGGACTTAGGATTTTCTGAGGAATTTAGTACATTTCGCTAAGGGAGTTAGGTGACAAAGTTTGTGTAGGTTTAGGAAAATGATCCGTTAGGACGAGCTTTAGCTGGCTTTTAGCGGGGTTGGCGTTTTCACCATTTTCGACACATTATCACTTACAATTAAAAAAGTCAAAAAAGAAACAACAGAATTAGTGCACGTGAGGTTAAATGACCCTCATGTTAAAAGTGCGTGTGTGTTCAGTTTCAGTAAAACATTACTGAACACGAGGAGAATAAATTTGTTTTGTTTGGGAGTGCCCAAACAAAACAAATTTATTTTATTTATTTAGCAGTGGCGTGGGTTGCACATGTGGTAATTCCGATGTCATCCACATGTATTGTAACGGTGTCAATAAAACGCGGTGTAGTTAAAGCGGGGAGAGTGGGGAAAGTTGGTCGGACATAAATAAGTAGGTAGAGGACGCCTCGATTTCCACGACCTAATTTCCGGAGTAACATGAGTCCGGAAAAAAAACCGGACACTTAATAGGCTGCCGTTACTCTGCAGAAATAGAACGTGTTCCATCAACTAGCTTTTGCAGACGGGTTTACTTGCGTAGGTACTGTGATAAAAATAGGTTGTGTTAATTAGCACGTTTTATGCTGGAGGTGACAAATAAGCAGAGAGGGTCCGCAGGAGGGTCAAATAGTCTAACGAGCTCACTAATCATCCATTGAAACTTTGTCCGTTAAATTTTGTTTTGAATTCGGTCCTACAAATAAAATGTTGGATAAACAGGCGCACTGCAATTCGGGCAATTTTTTAAAAAAAATATCAAGGTAGAAAGTGTACTACTAGTCGACCGAGGGAGCGAAGCGTCTAAGCTTTAGCTTCAAAAATGCTTTCGTATGTCCGAATTCTGTCTGGATCTCTGTCCTCCTTTACAGGTCGCATTTCTAAACCGATATTACTCTCAAGCTGAGAAGCGTCATGTAGAAAAAAATACTTTTCTTCAGGCCTTGGCCACCTCACTAATACAAGAGTAAAAAGACAAAATGTACTCCTTAATAAAAAACTCCATAGAATTCAATGTAAGCAATGTATGTATGCTAGGGCGTACGCAGAATTTTTTTGGGGGTGGGTTAGAAGTAAATGTACCTCCTCGATAAGCAGTACATAGTAGGGACTTAAAAGGGCTTATTACTTCGTAAGGTTACTGGTCTTAATAATTCAAAAAAAGCTGCGAGATTTCTAAAATTTCCTCTTTCTACGTACAATCATCATGCAGAGGCGACAAGCCCGTTTTCTGGCATTGTTGATCGCAATCACTATTTTTTTAATTGCAAAACCTTGATTTTGGGCTTCAAGTTGAGAAACCAGAGTGGGGCAATTGCCCACCGTGGGTACGCCCATGTATGTATGTTTGTACGTACGAGGTGTCGAGTTTAGTGCAAGAAAAGGCACTTTTCATCAGACTTAGCCGACTTACTTGCAAATACAGAAGTATAAAAAAGGTAAATCTTGGACGAATAATTCATGAGACATGGTTCCTTGGTGACGAGTTCTCATTTCTCTCTGTCGTAAAGGTCTTATTATAAGTGAGAAGTTTAAATCTCGTTATTGGAATGGAGTGTATGATACGACAGTGCGAGGAGAAAAATGAAATGATGATGGATTTAGCTTAGTGTGTAAAAGTAATAGATACATCATCATCATCATCATCATTATTACAGTCTTTTACGTCCCAGTGCAGGGACACTGACCTACTCTACATAGAGGGAGATTGAGCCGTTATCCGCCACGCTGACTCAGTGTGTGTTGGTAGTTGTCATATATGCCTTTCGAGTTATTCTTCTAGAACATGTCGGTTTTCTCACGATGTTTTCCGTAAAGGTGTTACGACAATAGTGTTTTTTTTACTTGCCTGCATCGTCCCAGCATTTATACGTTAAATAGTTAGTTCAATCTTTGTCTCCTAAACTATTAAATACATCATTAAAAATACTGGATTGGTAAAGCCTGTATTTCGACAATCAATTATTTTTAACAATTCATTTTTAGAAGAATATAAGCACAACATCTACTTATTTAAAAAAAACAATATTTTTCCGACAGCTAATTAAATTAGACATTGAAATTGTGAATTGATTTAAATTTAGAGAACGTCGTTCTAAATTATTGACTGAGTATTAAATTTAGCAAGCAGGTACGTTTTTATACAAATCAACCCTTGTGTAAAGTGCATGTAAATGCTATGTGCATAATGTGACGTGTAACTATTGGAGTTATCAATAAATTCTGATGTCTGATGCTTAGTTCGAGGCTCGCCGTCAATTTCTGTGTTAGACTATAACTTCCTTAGCAATAAGCGTTGTATATCTTCGGAATAGTTATAGACTCGATCGAGTTCATAAATTAAGAAAGATTAAAAAGAAAGAAAAAGACAAAACACTGTATTATTCCGAAGCTCATTTAAACATACTATTCGTTTATTGTATTTTAGTGTTGGCTATCTATTTTGTAAGTGTGGCTAAGTTTTCTATCTGGCTACAAACATTGTCTATTCTATGATCACAAGCGTAGTTCCACATCTATTAACTTATTCCTCCTAGACTCACGCACTCCAGCGGTATTTCCTTGAATAAAAATGCGATTTTCGCAGCCTCATTGTCCGTAGAAGGTTTACTCTGTACATAATTCGCAGTTTACTGTCCAGGGCCGGGTAAACCCTGGAATTACATTAGAAAATCCCACAGAAGGAGCGTATCCAGGGAGCGTAATAAACAAGTTACGGCCGTACGGAGTTCTCTCATGACTAAGCTGATTAAACTTATTTTGGGATCAACGGAGTTTATTCGTAGAGCTTAGGTAGGTGCTTTGAGAAGTATAATACGATGAGTAATGAATGAAGTGAAAAAGAAAGTTCGTGTAGGCCGAGTGGGATAGCTCAGGAGGGCTATTCCTGCGCGTGAGATGAGATGAGATTTTATCTTGGTCACTCTCACACCTATGACGTTTCAAACGAGAGCAACAAGGACGAAAAAAGGTGAGATGAAAATCTCAAATCTCCGAATAGGGCCACTGGAGGGCTATTCAGCTGATCATAGCCGATGCTTAACTGAACCAGCGGGACAATTCAGCTAAGGATAGCCGATACGCAACTGTACCGTTAATGTTGCATTTGTCACAAAAAAAAAACGGACGAGCAACGACTCAGTAGCATTAACGTTTCACAAACGTGTCACTGGTAGTCCAGTAGGCGAGATAGAGAGATGCTGAACCGTTGCCCATATGATATTTTATGACAAACGCAACCCCTACGGTACAGATAAGCATCGGCTAAGGTTGACTGATTGGCCCCCTGAACCGTTGAGGTTGCATTAGCCTTAAAAACGGTCTGGGAACGTCTTAGTATCACTAATCTCGCACAAGCGTGCCAACTGGACTAGCGGCGACACGTTTGTGCGACATTGGGCATACTTACGGGTTACCCGACGGGCACAGAAATGGTAAAATGGAACTCTTTTGCTGAGACTGCGATGTACAAATGTCAGCGTCAATTATTCAATGCGATTGGTAACTTGTGTTCATAATTTATTGGTATTTTTTGACATTCATAAGAGTAAATTACCAATTATTGTGACTATACCCATTTGATTCAATAAACTGAAACTGAAATGCTAGCGTAACGCCAGTGGTTCAGTTGAGCATCGGCTATAGTTAGCTGAATCACCCCTCTGATATCAGAGTTTTTGAAGGCTCCAGAAAGTCTTTGATATGGATTGGCGCTTGTTCTTATCTAGAAAATAACCGATCTATACCTAAAGATATTGTTTTTATTTTCATGTAAAGCAATCACTCATGATCCTTAAAAACAAGGTCTGGCATTCCAGGAGCAAATCACGCAATGACATCACTCGTCTCTTTCGAACTATTTGTAAATGACTTATTTCAGTTTTGCTTATACATCGATTGACGTCACTACGTGTTGCCCACGTGACCGAAATGCTATAGCTGGCGGAGTATATTATTATACCGTGCAATCACTATGCTTTGAATTTTACGTTCAAAGTTGCAGTCATTTCTACAACAAAAGATACTCTCTACCTTTTTCTGATCTGATTATGATCTCTACCTTTTTATGACGACGAATTATTATTGGTGACAAACGGAATTCGCTTGCCGTAGGTGTTCATAAATACACATCCGATGTGTATAACGAAAGCAAGTGGGTGTGTGCCATAAAAAAGCGTTTTGAATAAATATTTTGATTCCTAAGTCGAGTAAATTGGTATAAACATGGCGAAGACATGAAATTTCGTATCATTATAGTCAAAGAAAGCTTTGTGTCTAGTCTGAGGGTTTCAACTTTGGCTTGAAGGTATTATAGTGTGGGTTGCTAAGACTCTGTTTACCAAATTTCTTAAACGAATTAAGTACTGGACACGTAGCTCGGCGGGTCTTGCCTTTGGGTAACTTTACTAGTCTAAGGGCCGCATTTTCTTTAAAACTCTCAAATCATTTTAAAACTATTAAATCGAGATTCATGACTGAGCGACGTTTTAGAATGCGGCTCTAAATTGAGAACTTTTACCTCAGTACATGATTGCTCTATATTTACAGGCATAATTGATTAAACATGATGTAAATGCCTACGATTCGGCCCTGCTGCACGCAAAACTTGGCCGCGCGTGACGTCATTTATTTCTTGAACATACAAGTCCCCGGTCCGTGATTAATTCGTCCAAGCGTATTACCTACCAGGCATAATGTCTTCATTATTTACTCCCACATATGCCCACGGCTATCTAATAATCTAGCCCCGATCCTTTGTTATACTAAATACTATCGCTCTACGAAGTTGTTTTGCTTTTCACTAGACTGGTTTGATGTGATCTACAGAAGATAATTATAAAGTAGGTACCTATTTAGTTATGCTATAGGATTTATGATGAAAGAGAATTGTTAATAATGATTGTACCTAGAATAAAATTATTCTTGGATCAAAATATAATATATGCTTTATAATAATCAAGGTATAATAATATTCCCCGTCAAGTATAGCATTTAGCAACACGTAGTGTCGTCAATCGATGGTTAAGCAAGACCGAAATATGTCATTTACAACAAGTTCGAAAGAGACGGGTGACGATGACGTCATTTCGTGTTTGTTGAAAGCTAGACCTTGTTTTTTTTTTTATTATGATAATAATAATATGAGTAAATCTTAAACCATTGTCAAATACTAGTTTTTTTCGTCGTGGGTGCAAACATGCTGATGGGTTGTATATGACTATACGACCACCATGAAATTAAAGAATTTTTTTTATTAGCTAATGACTTGCATTTGACTGCCATCTCGTCTGATGTTAACCGGCCCTGCATACCGTAACGGTGTGACGTACGTAACATAAAGGCGTGTAAAATATATTTTTTTTGTTTAAAAAAAAACTTTCTTTAGCCGATGCGTTTGATAATGCCTCACTCACCCCAATGGCAGTATTTCCGCCCAATTGAAGCGGAATCTGCCCTTGAACGCCGGTTGTGAACACAAATGTTTGAAGATCCCCCGAGGGGATGCAAAGGGTTGTTCAAATGGAGAAACATACGCATCGAATTTGCCATCTGTATAATAAAAGATTTTATTTCGTAACCCATGAAATGTACGTTTTTAAACAAAAATTTAACAGATGAAAAGCGCAAAGAGTTCTTTTGTTTTTATTTCTCGTTAAAACTTATTATGTTTTATATTATTTATCAAAAATCACAATTCCTGTTCAGTTGTCCGTAATTCATCTGCCAATATGACTGTAAAATGCAATAAGAGTCTTTAAAACCGCACAAAAACTTTGTTCCAGAAATTCGTACAAACAATTTTGAACATTTCGGCTTATGACGCTGGCGACTGTATGTTTCAATAATTGAAAAGCCGACTTCCCGTCGTCCGAATTGGATTTTGAAAGCAGTTTTTAAAAGAATCATCAAAATCCATTTATAATTGGCGGAATAATCGCGTAACATACATAAAAAAAACATACAGTCGAATTGAGATGCTCCTCCTTTTTTGAAGTCTGTTAAAAATAGCAATTGAACTCGTCGTGACGCACACTTGACTGGTTTTGTATTTTATTTTTATTTTTATGTAGAATAGGTCGGCGTTTGAACACTAACTCGCCTGATGTTAAGCGACGTTGTGGTCTAAGGTACTTATTCACTCTAGCCTTGAAGTTTTGTAGAGTGAAGAAGTACAAAGACGGCAGTTGAGTGAGGCGCTACAAGTGCGCTACTGCTCAGACCCGTCTTCGGAACGGCTACACCGGACTACATCCTGAAACACGACTAGGTCATTTCACGGCATGGTTTGGTCCGGTGGGTGGTAACTAGCCACGGCCGAAACCTCCCACCAGAGTTTGCTACCCGGTTAGCACTACCCGGGGACCACGTGTAGGGAATCAGCATAGAGTACACTCCTACGGACGTGGGTAGCTTAGCCCCCAAGTTTCCCCAGCCCAGTTTCTTCTAAGTAACCATTAGTTTTACTGCAACAAAAACATTTCTTTCACCAGTTTTTTACATTTTTGTAGAAAAAATACTCTTTTTGTTGTTATCTTCTTCTACTCACCTAGATCATGTAAAGAACCTTTTAGCTTACTAAAAAAACTCTGAAAAAGCCTAGAACATTCTTCCCGAAAACAAATATATCGTGTAGGTAGAAACTCATGAATGTACGCTTACGGTAAAAAATGGTAATCTAGAAACCAAAAACAACACTTAGAGCCTACGTAAACAAAAACCAGATAACAAATACTTTCCAGAAGTCTGACTAGGGACTTACTGATAAAAGATGTTTTTTGTAAAAAGAATGTACTTATAGATACTCAGTATCTAGTAGTACCTACTAAACGGGTTCTTAGTATTTCAAAACAAAAGTATTCACGAATAAAAATACGCGTTTTTCAACACAGAAACAAAATAATGAAAGGTACTGAATAACAATAAACAGATACTTAATCTACCGAAAAATAAGTATTCACTGATAAAAATACGCACTTTGCAACAAAATAATAATAATAAATAGATATTAATTAAGTTTTATGAAGCTGTTTTTTTATTGCGAAAATGTCCGCGTTTGATCACTAACCCGCCTGTTGGTAAGCGACGATGTGGTCAATGATGAAGTACGCAGACTAGCTGATATAAAGTATCACTAGTATCACTAGTATTACTAGTGTCACTGGTATCTAAAGTACCTATCACCAAACTGATACTTACAATCTTAAAAAAGCAAGTATGTATTTCTGAAAATACTCGCATATCAACATAGAAACAGATACTTATAGATACAGATACTTACAAAATATTTAGTGTGCCGAAAGAACAGTATCTACTCCTAAAAACCGTGTTTTTCAACAATTCCAAACTCGCGTTTGCAACCCACTCCTACGAGATGAAGCTATAGATTAAGGGTACAAGTATTTTGATAAAAAATCGCTGCTCGGTACGAAACAAAACTTGGAAACAGCTGCGGTTCCTGTTTCACGGGAAACTTTTTATACGGATCAAAGTAGAAGAGCGAGCGAGATAGAGAGAGAAAAATAGAAAAAAGCGGAGGAAAATTGAAGTGCATGAGCGAGCTTTCACTTTGTTCTTTTTAGCTAGATTGATTGATTTGGTGTTTTGTAAATTGGTGTATTTTTTACATTGTTTTAAGGGATTTGGTTTGATTTATACCTAAACCTGTTGTCTGATAACCAAAGGTTTCTAAGAGTGACTTTAGAGCTAGATGCTAATCCATACTAAGATAAGTTTAGACGACGTCATTTCAACTAGGTAATAGGTATTCAACTAGTCTGCCAATCGGGGAAAAAAATAGTTTTATAAACCTTTAACAAAACAAAACGTCACGCCTTTCCTCCGAAAGGGCTAGCAGAGGTAAACCTGTGTAAACCTTTACAATACCCATACTTCACCGGACGATAATCAGTCCCAAATGTGACAAGAGGCGTGTGTACCTCTAAAGCCCGGACCAGACCATTACCGCGAATGCCCACGCCATACGTCATTCCTATTGGTTAAAAAGCCAATAACAACCAATAGGAACCAATCAAAAATGTCGCTGGCTTAAAAATTAAGTTTAATGATGTTCTCCAGAAGCAAGCAATACTTAAGTATATTTTCAAGAAAAAACAAATACCTACTCGAATTTGAATAACAAATCACCTTAATTGAGTCAGTCTGACTGAAATGGTCCAGTCACGGGTAAAGCCTAGGATTAGTCCAGACAGATGCTCTTACTGAGTGATCCTGTTAAGGTACACTTCCGTGCATTGGGGCAGATGCGACAATACTTGCAATTTATGGTACCCTTTCTGAAGTCTGCCATAGAGACGCGCGACCGCCGACCGACTGACTGTACGACGTGTCAGATTAACAGTTCGACTGTCCATATTGCGCGTTTCGCATCGGCCCCGATGCACGAAACTGTACCTTTAGCCCCAGAGCGACTGACGGCCGAGGCTCGTCATCTACAGCTAATATTTTGAGACTCTACAATTCCCTTTGGAAGGATTTGTGAGCAAAGCTACTTAACAGCTGGAGCACGCTTTGACAGCGCAGGCAATATGGCACCACTATAAACTTTCAGATGGTTTATGTTCCACTAGCTGTTACCCTCGACTTCGTTCGCGTTTATTCAGAAAATAGTAATAAAATAATATCCAAAAACCTTGCTCGTGATGTACTGTAACTAATTATCAAATTTCATCAAGATACGTTAAGCCGATTAGCCGTGAAAAGCCTACAAACAGACAAGCAGACAGACTTTTGATTTTAGAATATTAGTGTGGATGTTCCACATTGCTATCTTGGTATAATATATGGCTAGGTTTGCTTGTTTTAGGTAAAAAGTAACTTTATTATGCAGGTAAATAAAATGAATAATTTGAACTTGTGAAGTGAAAAAGTGTAATTATCTTACATCCTTTTAAGCTCCAACGCAACAAGATTTGTAATATTGAACTTGTGTTTCTGTGGCATCATAACTTCTTAGCAGATGAACCGAATAATATTTAGTTTATTTTTGTTTTATAGGTGGCTTGATCAAGAGTGTTCTAAGCTATAAATGTTGGTAGTTTAAAAAAAAATTAAATGTGTGTTTTAAATATTTTCTACTCTGGTGGGAGGCTTCGGCCGTGGCTAGTTACCACCCACCGGACCAAGCCATGCCGTGAAATGACCTAGTCGTGTTTCGGGATGTAGTCCGGTGTAACTTTTCCGAAGACGGGTCTGAGCAGTAGCGCACTTATGGCGCCTCACTCAACTGCCGTCTTTGTACTTCTTCACTCTACAAAACTTCAAGGCTAAAGTTAATGAGTACCTTATAGGTCGTCGTGCTCCATCTTAGACCACAACGTCGCTTAACATCAGGCGAGTTGGTGGTCAAACGCCGACCTATTGTACATAAAAAAAAAAAAAATTACAACCGCCAAGCTTCAAAGTCAGATGCCTGTAAGCCTGACACTAGGGCTAGTCGCTTGATCTAAGCCTATGAGTTAACGATTTTTACAATTATTGCTATCCCAATTATATCACACTCTGATGATCTGCAAGCAAATATAAACAAAAAAAAAAAAATACAAAAATGTACTTAATGTTACGAAAGCGCCTTTTTAACGATTTCTTCTGGTTCTTAAACCAGTCTCGTAAATCTTATCCCTTATCCCATACAACCATCACCGGCCCCGTACCGTCCATACTTCCCATTTGGCCCTGCTCTGCATCCCCTGAGCGACACGAGCCCTTGTTTTATCATTGCTTATCTGAGAACAATGGCAGTCTTTATGGCGGTTGACTTGAAGGGCTGAGACGATGACGGTTGATACAAAACATCGACAGGTAGAGCTGTGTTTTCTCATTCATGATTTTTCCTGGTTCTGTACAAAATGAAAACAAATTTTGAAGATTTTCTTGGTACGTAAAAAACGTTTTGAATCTATGATATGTACATATCCAATCTAAACAGTCAAAGAATGTTACAGATTGTCAAGCTTCTTTGCTTCATGAGAGATTAAATCGTAGGGTTTTTAAGGTCAGATAGAAGTTATCTTCTAGGTTCTTGTTTCATATTCATTGATCATATAAGTTGCTTATCAATAAAGGTAGTTGAACTACCTAAACTTGGTGTTTGCCGGTCGTTTCATTTTTGAAGAAATAGCATTAGAAAAAAATTCACCAATGCTAAATTTGCATTTGATGTATTTGGGGATCTTAAATAAACGGACTTACTTCCCGTTAAAACAATTTTTAGTTGTGGCGGAAAGCGGGTCCTTATTTCTCGCATTCAGTCTTCAAATGTTTTTAACCGTTCCTTCAAAGGAACGCATGCAAAACTTGGCGCCTTTGTTTAATCATATCTTCGAGGACAATACAGTCTTTATCACTAAACTTTAGCTATAAGCTATAAGTTTCAAGTCATAAGTCTTTGCGGCGGTGTTGGTCGAGACAAGGACATGTTTTCCTCGAGAAATGAAAGGGATTTATCTTTGCATTACTTTTACGACTTGTGACGTGGTCTTAACAAGTGCACTTAGAAATACAGAATGGAATGTCCAAGTAATAATCTTTAAGGCGGAAATAAAATTTGTGTTACTTACTTAATATGTATAGTACCTGGAGCTTTGCTCGGTATTTTTTTTTTATTGTGTTTTTTGGAAAATAAACAATTGATTTTAGTCTAACCTCAAAGCAAACACTCATTGACATCGTGTTACTTAACAACGCCATCTGCTGTTGTGTCGTTAAAGCAATTAGTTGCTCACAAAAAATAGTATTATTATTCGCCAATAGATGACAGGAAGAGTCATATTTTTCAGTTGAGACTACTTAAACGCCTCCTTTTTGTTATTTTTCTTCCAAGTTTATGTTTAAGTTGATTATCGATAAAACACGAATAAAATGACATTTTCTAAAAATGATTCCTAGCTAGATCGATTTATCGCCCCCGAAACCCCCTATATACTAAATTGTATTAAATTGCCGATTACGAGATTCCAATTATATATATTTATTTACAAGAATTGCTCATTTAAAGATATAAGATATGTAGAGACTAGATTCACGAACTGGTTGTGCTAGAGGGATTAATCATTTTCTTAAAGCACAACTGGTTGTGCTTAAGGAAATAACAGTTCCCAAAGGCACAACTAGAACTTTGATTGTGTCATTGGGAAAATATTTATCCCCTTGGCACAACCAGGTGTGCCAGGTGTGTGAAGCCACAGATAGAAGGGAAGGTAGATGTTGTGTTGTATAAGAAAGTCTGAAGGGTTACAAACACTAGCTTAAGAACGAAAGCCTGGCCGTTACTCCATTGACAAGAGCAAACTTTGAATCTATTTAAAAATGATTACACTACGCAGAAATTAATGAGTTGATGAAGACTATACAGTACCGTAACTAGTCGTCTATCGTCTAGAGGCCAATGCGAGCTTCTTTGATTGCTATTAACATGCATGCCTTGGTCCTGGTCATTGTTGCTCTCCTCCGATATTTGCGCCTCGTGTCCAGCCACCGCTTACATGACACCACCGGCGGTGCTGGGAATCTATGATTCAACAAAGTTTTTGAACTCTATTTTGAATTCTAAATAGAGTTTTAAAACTTTTTTGATGCGTACATTCTTAGCACTGCCAGTATAGGTTAGGTTTAACGTTTTTGCACGCTCATAAATTTATAAATACTGCTCAAATTATGATTGATTCTAAAACATAAGCTAGTAAATAATGTAAACATGACATAACATTTCTGATAGCAACTTCATAAACCGCCAAGAAAAAGTTACGGTGTTTTTCACCCGACATAAATCATGTGGTATGCATTGCCGGTCTACACGCAACCGTGTACTCAAAACAGGGTCGATGTATACAATTATAAAGTAGCTAGTTATACTTTGGTTAATAATAGTGCACTACATTTTACAATAGTATAGAAAGTATGGGTAAAATGCGTTCAGATCAACAACGTCATTTGATACGATGATCTTGATATGAGAAAAGAAGAGGACCCTGGACCACATTAAAATTAACGATGAACTTGCGTGTGAATGGTTTTATAGCGGTACAAGACGATCGAGGAAAGTATGGATAAACTACGTGAAAGACGACATGAATGAGAAGGGAGAGCATTCAGATAAGACAAGTGACAGAGACGTATGGAGAAACCGTACATGCTGTACCGACCATGAGTGAAATATAAAAGTCGGTAGATGATGATAATCATGACACTAACCTAAGATCCTACCTTTCCATGTCACGCCTTTTCCCTGAAGGGGCCGGCAGAGCTATATTACAACACTCACACTGTGCCGTACAGTATTCAGTCACTCAAATGTGACAGGGGGCGAGCCTGTTGTCGTACGCCGGGCTCCAATTATATATTTAGTAGATGCCATTAAATACGCACTTATATACATACGAGTATATACACTAATAAACAAATCTCTCGGCTGGGATCGAACCCACACCCTCTGTCTTAAGAGGCGATCCTTCTTCCAACTAGGCAATCCTCGCCTCATCACGAAACTAGCAACCAATTAATGCACAATCAAAGCAGCATCAGCCAACTGAAATATGGCGATCTTCAATTATGCCTTCAAAATCATTCTGTAATAAATCTGGCGCATTCACCATCTGTCAAGAGGCGCGGAGCCTCGTCAGCTATGATCTGAGAGCATTAATTAATTATTGTCTCAGTTGAGAAGGGACAGCGTTCCGCCACTTAGCGGGGATATCAAGTAATGTCAGTATGAGAATCATAAAATAATAAATTAGTACCTGGATGGCCGAGCTTTGCTCGGTATTTTTTTTTATTTTTTAATTGTGTTTTTTGGATAATAAACAATTGATTTTAGTCTAACCTCAAAGCAAACACTCATTGACTTCGTGTTACTTAACAACGCCATCTGCTGTTGTGTCGTTAAAGCAATTAGTTGCTCACAAAAAATAGTAGTATTATTATTCGCCAATAGATGTCAGGAAGAGTCATATTTTTCAGTTGAGATTGATTATCGATAAAACACGAATAAAATGATATTTTCTAAAAATGATTCCTAGCTAGATCGATTTATCGCCCTCGAAACCCCCTATATACTAATTTGTATGAAAATCGTTGGAGCCGATTCCGAGATTCCAATTATATATATATATATATATATACAAGAATTGCTCATTTAAAGGTATAAGATATATAATATTATACTTCGACAGGTACAGGTTCGTTCCGAAACAAAACAGGTCACGTCAGTGACACGCACTTACGTCGATCGATGCATAAGCAAGACTGGAATAAGCAATTTACAACAAGTTCGAGAGAGACGCTGACGAGTGACGTGGTTGGGTGTCAACTTCCGGAACGCCAGCTATTGTTTTTTTGACTCGTGAGCATCGTAAGAGCGGCTGCCAAACAATGCGGAATACAAATTATCTATTCACTGTAGCATGGTGCGGGTGACAGCCGGATTTATTTCGTTTATTGCTTAATTTATTATAGACTAGCTGCGCCCCGCGGTTTCACCCGCGGTTAAAAAGTATCCTATATGCTATTCTAGACTGTAATCTATCTCTGTGCCAAATTTCATCCAGATCTGTTCAGCCGTTCAAAGAGTAACAAACATCCATCTATAAGCGTTTTTTTCCAAGATCGTTTAGGCATTTTTAAGTGAACACGTGCATTAAGAAGACACAAATAACATAAATAAACAATTGATTTTAGTCTAACCTCAAAGCAAGCACTCATTGACTTCGTGTTACTTAACAACGCCATCTGCTGTTGTGTCGTTAAAGCAATTAGTTACTCACAAAAAATAGTATTATTATTCGCCAATAGATGTCAGGAAGTATTTTTCAGTTGAAACTACTCAAACGCCTCCTTTTTGTTATTTTTCTTCCAAGTTTATGTTTAAGTTGATTATCGATAAAACACGAATAAAATGACATTTTCTAAAAATGATTCCTAGCTAGATCGATTTATCGCCCCCGAAACCCCCTATATACTAAATTGTTTGAAAATCGTTGGAGCCGATTCCGAGATTCCAATTATACATATATATATATAAATACAAGAATTGCTAATTTAAAGATATAAGATATGGATGATCCTGTATTTTAGTTTAGTGATATTGAGGGTGTTGCTGAAGTTTTAGTGCTGTTTTAAGTCATAATTTGCATATCACGGCAACTTTTAAGGGTGAAAATGGATGATTTTCTATGTATATAAAGTCAACCGCACCATCCTACAAGTAAAATAAAATACAGAAACGATGTCTCGAGCTAGCTGACTCGAAAGCGTTCATAAACCACTGAAATTATCTGCACTTACTCTGAGACAGGTACTCATTTTGCCCCGCGCACCCCTCTTGCTTCGGAGTTATGCAACAGCCCTAATTATAATTTGTATCGGAATCGGTTTAGCTATTCAACCGACTTTAAAAAGGAGGAGGCTCTCAATTGTACTGTATGTTTTGTTAAATGTATGTTACGCGATTTCTCGGCCAATTGTGAATCTATTTTAATGATTCTTTTTTTGTTTGGTAGTAATAAATGGTTAACTTTTGAGGTAGTAATTTTTAACAAAATCGGCCAAGCGGTTTTTAGAATATCAACAAAAGTCTAAAAACTGTTTACTTGGTTGACGAATAACGGAATGGGAAGTCGGTTTTTTCAAGCTTTTAATATTATTAGCTGTAAAAATTAAACAATCAAGTCACACTGAGCAACTTTCGCGAGAAGCAGGTAAGTACCTGTCTAACTTTTGGTTTTAAAATTATAAGTCGTAATACACGTTGACATTGTAGCTAGACACTAGCCCATTTAGCAATAAACGTTGTGTAGCCTAGGAACAGTTATACAATGTTTGGTCTTTTTCGATCAAGTTGTAAAATTTAAAAGTAAGAAAAAGACAAAACACTGTACACAACTTACAACAATTCATAGGCCATACAACGATTATTGCTAAACGGGTAAGTGGAAGTGTATACATCGAGTTTCAACAACGCACTTTCGCGACACCTAGTACACTCAGTGTCGCGCGTCTCAAGTGTCGAGTTGCACAGGCCTAGCATACGCGACAACGGTATTTCGACTCTTTTAATCGAGACAGACATATGTTTACACGTAGCCTTGTCACGTTCTCACACGAGTAAAAGTGACAAGAAGAATTTTCGCGTGCGTATGTTGGGCCTGCTGGCTATTATATATGAATTGAACCAATATGTCCTACTGCCGGCTCTCTGTATAACATTGCAGTGGTGAGGGTAGTGTATTATTGTCTAATAAGGGTTGGGATTGTTTAATAATTGCCGTTGTTAAGGGCGTAGGGTATTTAATTTGGGAGATTGTAGGTATGCCCACTTATTGCTCCATTGACTGCCAAGTTAGGTATAATTCTAGTTGGCATAGTTACTTCTAAATTGTTAGCGAAGTAAATTTGAAAATTCGATTTGCTCACAATTACAAAAAGCCTCAGAATAGTTAGTGTTTTGTCTTTTTCAAGAAAGAAAAAGACGTACGTGTATGACTATTTCGAGGTTATACAACGTTTATTAGTAAAGGGGTAAGTATGCTACACTTTACCATAATTTATATCTGTAATCTTTAAGATTCTGTAGAGAACTTTCAATCCTGCAAAGCACAGAGAGATATTTTATGAGACAAGCGCGGTGCAGTAAATAAAATACACTTATTTTTGCACTTAACTCAGCGTCCAGTGCAGTGCAGAGCATTCTAAACTTAACTTGCAGAAGTTAAAGTTTCAATTCTGTAGTGCACTGAATTGTAATAGCACGCAGGGTTGCCGTCAGGCGAGCGATTTGGCTGCGTCCCGCAGTTGAAAAGTAGCTTATATGCTACCTCCACATTAAATTTCATCAAAATCCATCTAACCTGTGTGAGTTTGTTATTTCTTCACGTTTTTTAGCTTTTATATTCTTGCTCCTTTGCCCGCGGCTTCGCTCGCGTTTTATAGCCTACGTCACTCAGGGATAATGTAAGTAGCTTCCTAATGGTGAAAGATTTTTTGAAATCGAACCAGTCGTTTTTAAGTATAGTTCGTTACAAACTTAGAAAACAAGTAACATTATTAAAAGAAAAACAAAAAGACCCGGATGCAAAATGTTGTACCCTATGTCACTTCCACTATCAATACGATTCAAATGACACCTCACATGTCGAAATCCATCAAACTGTTTAGGCTGTAGGGAAAGAAACCTAAGAAACCTCATACATACATACCTATTGAATACGCTTATTCTCTAAAGCGTACTATAATACAAGCCTAGGGGTAGGTTTCTTAAGGTAGTGAAATGAAAACAACTCAACAGCCTAAGAATGTTTATTAATTTAAAACTGCCGCCACCGTTCGCTTAGGTGGATTCGCGGAGAATCTCGTCACCGCGTGTTAAGAGGTTGACTGATTTTATTAGCGCCATCTATTGCAAAACTTACGAACTAAAATGATGTTTAGGTTCGATGCTAGGTGAGGTGTACAAATCATGTTGGATAAAATTAAATGTTTCAACATACATCGCCCACCAAGGACAAGCTGAGCTTCGTCCTTCATCTTACTTTACAATTACATTAATGTATGTACATTTTACATTAAAATTCACATTTTATTAGCTGGTTGAGATTGGTAGAAGACATAGCTTATTGACAGGTCGTTTGACTGTGCCATTCTTAATCTTAAGTGTAACTACTCTCACCAAATTGTCTTGCCCAGGATGTGTAGCAATAACTCTGCCATAAAGCCACCGACATACAGGCAAGCCATCTTCGCGCACTACAACCACATCTCCAATGCGAGGCTGTGGCATCGTAGCAGACCACTTATATCGCTTGTAAAACTTAGACAAGTATTGTTTTGACCATTGGCGCCAGAAGTCTTGAGTCATGCGCTGGGTGTACTGCCACCTCCTCAGGGAACTAACATTCGAGGCCTCAAAATTATGATCAGGTGGAGTCACCAATGCCTCACCTACCAGAAAATGACCTGGTGTCAAAACCATCGAGCTTTCGTCGTCATTTCCAGAAATTGTAGAGAGAGGTCGTGAGTTAAGGCAGGCCTCGATCTGTGCTAAAACTGTTGACATTTCTTCGTACGTCAAAGTCGACTGTCCAATGACCCTCTTCAGGTGATACTTCACCGATTTAACTCCTGCCTCCCATAAGCCACCGAAGTTAGGTGACCGAGAAGGAATGAAATTCCACGAGCATCCGTTGGTTGCTAAACTCTCGCGAATCTCTTGAACCATTGAGTTTTTCTCATTCTTAAAGAGTTTTTTAAGCTCATTATCTGCACCTGTAAAATTCGTCGCATTATCACTCCATATTTCGGAGCAGTAGCCTCGTCTTGAAACGAATCTTTTAAACGCTTGCAAGAATCCTTCAGTTGTGAGAGAAGTGACGACATCCAGGTGAATTGCTCGAGTTACCATGCATACAAATAAGCAAATATAGCCTTTATGAGACTTGTGACCACGACCTTTTGCTGTCCTTAACTGGATGGGACCCGCAAAATCAACTCCACTTAATTTAAAAGGTCTAGCAGGAGTTATTCGAGCTGCAGGCAACTGTCCCATTAACTGGGTTTGTGTTTTTCCTGCGTTTTTTACGCAAGTCACGCACTTCCGATAGCATGACCTTACAAGCCGAGCAGCTCCCAGAATCCAAAATTTGTTCCTCAAATAGCACAGCATAAGCTGTGGACCGCCATGGAGTGTCTGTTGGTGAGCGTCTAGGATGAGAAGACTCGTCAAATGGGACTCCTTTGGCATCACTATAGGATGCTTTTGATTTGCGCTCAGCTGGGAATGCTGAAGTCTGCCATCGACTCTCAAAATGTTATCTTCGTCCAGATATGGGTTAAGTGTTCGCAGGATGCTACGTTTTGGTAAGTTTTCTTTTTTCTTGATAATTGCTATTTCTTCACTGAAGTTTACAGCTTGACAATTTCGTATACAAAAATTCATTGCTTCATTTAATTCTGATGTCGTTAAATACCCTAATTGTCTTTTTGATTTTTCTAATTTTGTGTTACAGGCAAACCGTTTACAGTATGCTACCACTCGGATCATCCTCGTCAAGGAAGAAAATCTTTCGAGAATAGCAACATCGATAGCAGCACAGTGAGTTTTGACTCTTTCTTCCAATTTCACAGTAGTATCTTTTGGCTTGTTATATTCAATACATTCTTTGTGCAGAAAGTCTGGACCCTTGAACCACATCGTGTTTTTCACCAAGTCTGACGGAGATTGACCTCGCGATGCAGCGTCTGCCGGGTTACACTTTGTAGAGACGTGTGCCCAATGATGCGAATCTAAATTTGAAATTATTTCAGACACACGGTTAGCTACAAATACATTCCACCGATTTGGATGGCTATTTAGCCAGGCGAGCACGACAGTCGAATCCGTCCAGGCATGCAGGTACGTTTTGTCAATATTCATTACTGATGAGATTTCAATTAATAATCGCGTTACCAGCACAGCACCACATAATTCTAGCCTTGGTATTGAAATTTGTTTAATTGGAGCCACCTTTGTTTTTGCAGATATTAACAACACGTGAACTTTTCCCTCGGAATCTATAGCACGCGCGTACACCACAGCTGAGTAGGCATCTTTGGATGCGTCACTGAAACCATGCAGTTCCACGACATCGCCCACCGTGACACCAATCCACCGAGGTATCGACACGTTGGTAAGTATTTTCAACTCTTCCTGGTAAGTTTGCCATTCCTTTAATAGGTGATCGGGAACAATTTCGTCCCAATCCAATCCTGCCAGCCATAATTTTTGAATCATTATTTTGGAGACAATTATGCTTGGCGCTACCCACCCGAGTGGGTCATAGAAACGACAAATGTTAGAAATAATTGATCTTTTTGTTTCAGGTTTCTTCGTGTCCGGCATCTCAACCTTGTAGTGGAAGGAGTCGTCGCTGCGATTCCAGGTAAGTCCTACAATTTTTAATACTTCATCAGTTTTTATTTTTAATCCTTCATTAATTTCATCTTCTTGTTCATTATTCTTCCCCTTTTCAATTTCTTTCATTTTCCGTAGTAATTCTTCACTGTTACTGGTCCATTTTTGTAAAGTAAAACCACCCTTTTCTACTAGCTTATTTAGTTCTTGGTATAAATGTATTCCTTCTTCTTCACTCTCGCATCCCGCTAGAAGATCATCCATGTAGAAGTTGTTTAACAAAGCTTTGGCTGCAGAAGGGTACTTGTGCCCTTCATCTTTGCTCAATTGCTGCAAAGCTTTTACTGCTAAATATGGGGCTGATGCAACACCAAATGTCACTCTAAGCATTCTGTAATGTTTCATTTCGTCTGATATATCGTTTCTCCACAGTATTCGTTGGTAATCGACATCTGCTTCAACTACTTTGATCTGACGATACATTTTCACGACGTCTGCTGTCAACCATATGCGCGAGACTCTCCAACGCATAACCAAATGTTTCAAGTCTGCTTGCAAAGTCGGACCTACCAACAAATTATCATTTAATGATTTATTGTTAGTTCCTTTACAGGATGCGTCAAACACCACTCTGAGCTTCGTAGTGTCCTTATCTTCACGGACCACGGCGTGATGAGGTAAGTATACCGCCTTTACATTTTTTATTTCTTTTTCAGGTACCAGTTCCATGTGGTTGAGTTCTAAATATTCATCAATACCCTTCTGGTATTGAAGTTGCAATGCTTTGTTTTTACTTAATCTATATTCTAACGATTTTAGTCTTTTTTCAGCGATCTCCAGCGATCCAGTCACTTCAAGACCACCACTTCTGATTGGAAGACTAACGATAAATCTGCCATCTTGATCCCTCCGAGTCGTCTCGGTAAAATGCTGTTCGCAACGTTTTTCGTCTTCTGTGAACATCATTTCCTTAGGCATCTGTACGTCAGATTCCAATTCCCAGAATTTTCTAAGGAAATCATTGTCGTCTATATGACAATGCATTACGTTGATGTTAGAGGATACTTCGGTACATGAGTTTGCTATTCCAGACACAATCCAGCCAAAGCTAGTAGCCTGTGCGACAGGTGTACCAGGAGGTCCTCGTTTCAACCCTTCCTGCAGTATGTGACTATACACTTCCGCTCCTAAAAGGAGATCAACTCGATTGGGTAAGAAGTAGTCTGGATCAGCCAAAACTAACTTATTGATCTCTACCCATTCAATTGCCTCTACCCTTCTCGATGGGAGAAGAGAAGTTATTCTTTGCAGAACATATGCCTTTACCGGAATTTTGATTTTTGGATCGATCCGGGATTGAATTTCCAGTGTCACCGTTGCCTTGGAAACAATGTTTTTGTTTCCACCCAGACCTGTTACTTGGCCTGTGATTGGTGTCTTCTTCAAACCTAGGTATTGAGCAGTCGACTCAGTTACGAAGGATGCCTGCGACCCCTGATCTAGAAGTGCGCGGATTTGATAAACTTCTCCATTTTTAGCTTTGGCCTTCACAAGTGCAGTAGCCAGCAATACTTGCTGATGCGCTCTGCCTGTGGCGAAACAAGAGACCACGCCGGAAGTTGATGCTACATTCGACGATGCAGTTCCTTCTGAAGATGCAGCAGTAGCACCCAGATCATTTTTATTTTCAGTGTTATCTAAGTTCGAGCCCCTGGGATGTAGAAGCGAATGATGGTTCCGCTTGCAAATACGGCATTTAAGGTTTGTTCGGCACTCTTTTGCAGAGTGATTGCTACCCATACAATTAAAACACACCTTATTATTTAGCGCAAAATTGCGACGGGCTTTGACATTCTCTTTTTGAAATAATTTACATTGAGTTAGTTTGTGAGAATCGGTACAAAACGGACAATGAACGTTTGTTACATTTAACGATTTTATTTTATCCAGTTTGCTTTGGCCTTTATATCCTGACGTTGATTTGGGATCAAGAAATTCGATTGCACGGAAGCGCTTTGTTAGAAACTCTTTAAATTTTTCATATGTAGGTAGTTCATTTGACGTAGTGTCCGAAGTGATTTGAAACTCCCACTGACGTCGAGTTTCTGAATCCAGTTTCAACGTGAGGATATGGATTATTAATACATCCCAACTCCCTACATTAATGCCTAAATTGGCGAGGGAGGCCAAGCAATCGTTCGTAGTATCAACAAGCTCTTTCAGGCCACTTGCGGATTCCACGACCAAGCTTTTCTGACTTAGAAGCCGTTTTAAAACTTGATGACAAATAAATTTCTTATTATTATAACGCTCTTCTAACAATTTCCAACATCTATCGAAGTTTGATTCTTCAATAGGTATATGCCTCAAAAGTTGTTCGGCTTCACCTACAAGATAACCTTTGAGGTAGTGTAATTTTTGCACGTTATCTAAAGTTTTATTTTGCTGAATTAATGACCGAAATAAATCTCTGAAGGTATTCCACTCAGCGTAGTTGCCTGAGAAATTCGGGAGATTTATTTTGGGCAGTTTGACGTGAGATACTTTGGTTTCAGCAACAGTCGAAGCACTTGTTGTTGGTGCAGGTTTTACAATATCATATTTAGCTAACATAGATTTTAATTCGCATTTATAATCTAAGTAACTTTCTTCGGCTGTGTCATACACATCTTTTTCGACATAATCAGTTTTGTTAAGCAGTTTCGGTTCAATACTACGCATTAACTCTTTATGACCAGATAAAAATTCTAACCATAACTGCTCTACAGATTCTAATTTTGCTTCTATGTATTCTTTGTTTATTCGATCTTTGGGTGATTTTTTGAAGTTAACTTTAGCCTTAGCTATACGAGATTTTATGTCTTGTTGAAAGTTAATTAAAGTTTCCATCTCGGCAAACTAAAGTTAATTTCCAAAGTCAAATCCTAAAAATTTTACAAGTTAAAACTATTCGAAATTATTCTAAGTGTTTGAAACTTAATACATCGAGGCAAAATCGGGCATAGGTTCCCCGTACCTCTGTTTTTAGAGGAATTATTCTAAGTCCTAACATGCACACAAATATTTTACAAGTTGAATTTACCACGAATTTACTAAGTCCAAATTAGCGCGAAACTTGAATTTAAAACAAATGTCATTCGATTAATCACTGTCACTTCAATTTAGTAATGTCAAAGTACTCACAATTTTTTGCACACTTTCCTGATGTTTGAGCGATGTTCACGGCTCCGGTATCCTGTCCAGTTTTCGCACGTTTCCCAAACGTGACTGGACACGAACAACTCCCTGCAGCTTACTTCGCACGCACCTCCACGTGACTGGACACGAACTTCGCCCAGCCGGTCACGTAGTCCAACTTCGCTGGGTCTCAACTCCGCTGGTGAAATCCTGCACTATACCGCTTGGTGGAGCACTCGTGATGTGCACGACCACCCTCCGGTTCAGTGCGCGGCAACCCTTGCAGGTCCGCTGGCTGTACGGTAATAGACGGCACACCACTGTACCGTACCGTACCTTACCTCCTTCCCTATCCTCCTGGAATGTCACACGACAATCCGGCTCGAAGGACCAATGAATACGCTTATTCTCTAAAGCGTACTATAATACAAGCCTAGGGGTAGGTTTCTTAAGGTAGTGAAATGAAAACAACTCAACAGCCTAAGAATGTTTATTAATTTAAAACTGCCGCCACCGTTCGCTTAGGTGGATTCGCGGAGAATCTCGTCACCGCGTGTTAAGAGGTTGACTGATTTTATTAGCGCCATCTATTGCAAAACTTACGAACTAAAATGATGTTTAGGTTCGATGCTAGGTGAGGTGTACAAATCATGTTGGATAAAATTAAATGTTTCAACACCTATATACCCACATACATACAGATATACACTCGAAAAACATAACCCTCCTTCACGCGCAGTCGGGTAAATACAAATATTTCCTCTTTATAATATTAGTGTAGATGTGTACACGTAGGAAATAGGATTTAAAAAAAAATACATGTTTCATGAAACATTTTCAAAAGAGTTTCACATACTTAGTTGTTGATACAAAATAAAAGCATTTTTCACCTCGGCTTTTTCTCTACATTTCTTCTTTAATTCATCCCTAAATAAAATAAAAAACCTAGCATCTTGAAAACACGGAGCTCCATACAACAGATGTAAAGAATGAAGAGCTCGAGCGAAAATAGACCCCGACCTTCAACGGTATGAAGGTAAAGGTAAGGAGTATCGGAATCATACACTGTATTATGTACATCTATACTTACTTCTATTATAAAGAGATAGGGAAGTAGATACGATGATTGCCTAGTTGGAGACGGCTCGCCTTTCAAGCCAGAGAGAGCAGGTCCCAGCCGAAGGCACGCACCAACTTGTTAATTTTGTGAATAAACTGTTGTGCGTATTGCTACTGTAGCCCGGCGTATGGAGACAGGCTCGCCCCCTATCACATTTGGGACTGATTACTGTAAGGCGAAGTGTGGGTGATTGTAATACGCCTCTGTCAGCTCCTTTGGGGGAAGGACGTGACGATATGTTGTGTTAAAAAGAGGTTATTGTAAGTTTGTAAGTATGGCAGCAATCTCTGAAATCACTGACTACTACTTCTACTACTATGAATATTCTGGAAAGCTAACTAAATCATGAGTATGAAAGGCAAATGGAGTTGTAGGTTATAGATTATAGTAGGTATTATTGGTCGAGCGATGTGTCGTCTCAGAGTCTATTAAGGGAAACTGGGATTAGTCGGACGATAGCTTGAGTACCGTTGATATGATATGACATGAAACTCTGCAGACAAGTACATTCTGCTGGTCTACTTCTCTGCAGCTGCGGATTCATGTAATTTTTGAGTAAAATATTAGTAAAATTGGTCGAGAGTCGTGAGGCTATTGTTCGAGGGAAACTATTAGTACTAGTGCTACTAGTAATCAGGATGGACACAGTGTAGTTTTTATTATAAAAATCGCAAAAAATCACTCAAATCTCTGGAGCCCGCGAACGCAGCTGGCGGTATACCATAAACAAAATGCTGTCGGAAGAATCAACGCCATTCCTGAAACCTTTGAAACGAAGGGATCGCATAAATTTACTATTGAGAGGGTTGAATCAAAACCGACCGAGAAACTAGATTTACTTAATGCTATGGCTAAAATGTTGTGTTAGAGCGGGAGCGACTAGAATAAACTTAAGAAATTTTCAAATAAAAAAATAAAAAATAATCGGAAATTATTTGCACATACGGTCGTCTGACTCCAAACTAAGCAAAGCTTTGACTATGGCTGCCTGAGACTAATATACATACGTACACATTTTTAAATACATACATATCCTCACGTCTTTCCCCCGAGGGGGCTGGCAGAGGTGTAATACAACACCCACATTTCGCCGGACGATATTCAGTCCTAAATGTGACAGGGGGCGAGCCAGTCGCCATACACCGTGCTCCAGTCATTTAGCAGATGACATACAATACATACATACTTAAATAGTTATTAACACTCAGACTTAGAACAAACAGAAATGTTCATCACATGAATGTTTGCTCTATAGGTAATAATCGAACCCGTTCCCCTAAGCTGAGAAGGCAGACTCACCAACAGTCAACACACAAGACAAGTTTAGTTAACAGGCTGTTTCTATTGGTTAGGCCACGAGTTAGATTCCGTAGGTTTGGACAGGTTAATTTTAGGCTCTGGTTTTTGTATTAGGCTTTCACATCGTCACGCCATTCCTCGAAAGAGCTGGCAGAGGTATACAACACCCACATTTCACCGGACGATATTCAGTCTCAAATCAGACAACGAGCGAGCCTGTCGCCATACACCGGGCTCCAGTTACGTAGCAGATGACTATGAATACGCACTTATGTTCACGCAATGCACAAATGGGTGCGTGGCTTCGGTTGGGTCCGAACCCGCTTCCTCTGGCTTGAGAGGCGGGCCTTCTCTGATTAGGCTATCATCGCTTATTATTTTCAGGCGTCCTAAAATCAGAGATAACAGATAACAACTCGCCCTACACGAACTTACGTTTTACCATTTGGTTAAGGTTCTACTATTATTAATTCTGTGGTTTAGGTACTTGTCATAAGTTTATTTCTATGTTTACATTGTGTAGGATCCTAGGCTAGAAGAGCGAAGTGGAGAAGAAAAGTAAGGAAAGCTGAGACCCCATTGCCATGTAGGATGCATAGTCGGAGAGAGAGAGAGAGAGAGAGAGACATAGTTAAAAGAGAGAAAGAAAAACAAGCTAGGCGTGAAAACAAATGGTATCAAACCTCTGTAAAGTATTTAGCTACCGATAGAAATAAAGATGATGCATATTTGTACTCGTATGAGTATGAGTTGGAAGGCAGGCGATGATGATAGTGATGATATTAAATATCAATTAGTTGAATTACACAGGGTACAATAGCTTAAAAACGTTAATCTCTGGAGGCCTTTTAATACTCATTCATATTCGTATCAAAATATACGGTCAAAAGATTAAAGAAGAAATTCACAGCTCGTTAAAATGCCGCGAATGTTTAGCACCAAAGCCCTGCCAAATGGCGGCCATTTAAAAATATTTATTTTTTCCGCGGTCGGGCGAAAATTCGCTGAGTAACGAGCGCTCGCCGCAAGTGTGGACTGTGCTTTATTTTCGTTATGTTGACACCGCAGGAATGACTTATTATGCCAGTACGGAGCTACTAAAATTATGTTTGATGTAAAAAACGGTTTTATTTAAAAATTAAAATTTACAGTAGGTCTTCTTCTGAAGAGAGAAACAAGTAACGTTCTTAAAATAAAAACAACAAACCCGACTGCAAAATGTTCTACTCATGTCACTTCCACTATGGTACCAAGATACCAAGATGACGAATCAAATGACACCTCACATGTCCAAATCCAATCAAGCTGTTTAGGCTGTATGGCGTGCTGAAGAAACCTCATACATACACAACACACATACATACAAACACTCGAAAAACATAACCCTCCTTCTTGCGCAGTCGGGTAAAAAATCTACTGGAAATAAGCTTTTCTTTTTTAACTAGGACTCCCTTCCCTTAAACTAGGAATCCCTTCCGTAAGTGTGCTCAATCGTAAAGGTAGGATTTCGGCAAAGGCAAGTCAACTTAAAAAGTAAAAAAACTATTTTTTCGTTCACTCAGCATCTAATTTCTAAACAACCCCACCCTCCTAAGCTAAAGAGCAATTTTTAATTAAACTAGACCTCAAAAAATTACTACCAAAAATTGCTCCACAATTCTTAACCACCGTAACCTCACCACGCCTCCTTCAATAAGGGTCCACAAGGCAAACTAGGGCAGGTTAAGTGAAATATGGCCCAGGGAAGTAAATCGAGAGTTCCACTCACGGATTAATGTCACAGTAGTGTTAACATTACTAGCAGGGCCTTAACTGACGATAAACCCGGGTTGGAGGATACTCTGACTTTGGCCCGTTTTGACGAAGTGGAACAATTACTTGTCTGTCGCATTTAGAATCAGAGTGAATTTATGGCAGTAATGAAACATACAGTTATTTAACGAAATGTTTAATTACTATAAGGCATTTACTGGTTTGACTTAGTATAAGATAAAATAGAAAATGTGCTGTTTGTATCTGTCTTTCTGGTCATTGATTCTACTAACTAATTGTTTTTAGATTCATAATGAATTGTCTTAAATTCACACTTTTGTATGCCAAAAGTGACAAAGATCATTAACAATTTCAATACAATTTGTCACTGGAAACGAGGCATTGTTTGTCTGTTTAACCATCTATATATCCGTCTGTCCATCTGTGTGTCTCAGGTAGAGACACAGATGGTCACAGTCTTGTCTATGCGTCAATATTTGTCCATATTTGACTGCTTAACTGTCTAGTTTCATGCCTGGATTTCTGACTGTCTCTCCGTCCGTTCACATAATTTATCTGCTATCTACAACTAAACTGTTTATTTTAAATTGTAGGTAGTCTAATTAAATTAGCGAAAACTTTTCTTTACAAATAAAGCTTAATTCCAATATTAAATTGACGACATCTGTTTAAATAATTCCCAAAAACTTCAAAGCATTGTTTTAAGAGCTCCAAAACACACTTTTTCCTCTTCGTTGTAAATGGACGATTTCGCGGAACATTTGGTTTCATTTCCATATCTTGTAATTTCTGCTCGAGTACATGGGCGGTGTAAAGCGTTGTATGTAATCACACAGTTGGCTGGATATTAGTAGGATAAGTTCCACGTTAGAGCTAGTTCCTAATCCGAGCTAGGCAGGTTGTTAGGTTGGCATTTAGCTAGCATTTTAAAAGGCAGTCTTGGCTACACACTAAAGTCGACGACAGCCGCCGTCATGATATCGGCGGCTATATTTCAAAAGAAATCAAGCTATATTCATGTCCGCGGGCTGGCTACTTTGGTGTGTTACAGCCTTAACGTCACAAAAAAAAATATCTCACAGATTTTTCTTTGTGATTACCAATAGTGGTACTCACAAAAAAAAACAATACCCTCTGATCTTTCTTGTAAAGACATGTTGTTAGAATCAACACGCCTTACACTTTTTTGAAAAACTCGAAATATTTTTTTATGCCATTTTAGCGTTCCGTACATTCAAATAAAACTATTCGTAACAATGACAATACTTACTAACAATATTCGTCCTAATAAAGATCTTTGTAAATTAGTAATCTTTTTTTAGAAACTTAGATATTGTACATTTTCCCAAGTGACTCGCTCAACCGACAACTGTTACAATTAACAATTCCAAGTTGAGAAAAGGGAAAACTCTTTAGTAGCAGAAAGTACGTCTGGTATCAATTCAAACTATGTCTGAGGCCCTTTGGAGGCGGAATTCAGAGGTCTCCCGGCGGCAGTGGAATCCTCAGCGAAGATTTTAATGATAATTAGAATTGGGGCCGTGGAAAAATGCGGCGTTACTCCAGATTGCGGGTGAATATTTTCATTACCCCAGAACGTGAGTTTGTACGTGTTATCGAGCAAAAATGTCGGAAATTAAGCGTTTTTGGGAAAATATGGCAGTTATTTTAATGGCTGACTCTCTATCCAGCATACTTGGAAACTATCCTGGCTTTGCTCGTATGTGGTGAACGTTTACTCTACTAGGTCGTAGTTTTGGAAATAGTTCAGAACTTGTTTTGTCTCGCTTATTGTGAAGTTGCACACGCTACTCGGTAGGATACATAAACTTTCTCAAAATGGAAAATCTACACTAATAGTATGCAGAGGAAAGATTTGTATCTCTGTATGTTTGTAACGAATAAACTTAAATCCCAGTAGATATGAGTTTATTTGTTTCTGATTTCATTAATTCTTTCATACCATTCGAAAGCTACATTATCCCTGGGTGACATATGCTATGAAAGCTAGTAACTTATAAATCCGACTAGCTGCAGCCTTTGGTGTTAACTGCGGTTAAAAAGTATCCTATGAGCTATTCCAGACTAGGGCCAAATTTTAATCAAATTTTTATGCAGATCCGTTTCAGCCGTTCTGGCGTGATTGAGTATTATTTATATATGTAAATGTATATGTTATGTATATATTATATTGCGTGAAGAAATTACAAACAGACCTACTCACTCACACTTTCGCAATAATGATATTGGTGTGAGTCTGGTAGCTAATCAAATGTGCGTGTGTGAGTATATGCAACGAAGCTTTAACGAATGTAAATATCAACAAATGAAAAAAAAGTTACGTAGTTATTAATCAGATAATTAGATCAATTTAACGTAAATTTTCAATAGAAAAGGCATCTTTGATTAATAATCCCCATCTCTAATGTATTATCAAAATAAATACGTTTTCACTGAAGGAAAACTCGCAAGCCGAGAAAAGTCAGTAATCTCGCTGACATTCTTTACGAATTCATTCCGACACGGCCATCCGGATTCTTTTATTCAGATGTCATATCTTTATCTTTTCCTTTGTAAATAAAAGACAAAAGGGGTTTTATATTTGCCGGCGTTACCGTAAAGGCGGAGACCGACTGAAGCTGAACCTCGTAACGTATCAAGTAGGTGTATCGTTTTGCCGTAACAGTTTACCATTTCAATTTAAAAGGCCGAGTCGTTTGTTACGAGCTCGAAAGCCTGTAAGTCCACGAGCGCGCTTAAAAAAGTTCGCGAAAAAGCTGTTCGCGAACACTTTTAAGCGCGCTCGCTTCAAGCCACGAGTCAAGGTGCTCGCCATCAACATGAAAAAAAAGAGCTCACGGCGACCCATTTGTCGCGCGCCGTATCAAGGCTCGCCGCGACTACTGAACTGTTACGCGTACATGGTACGCTTAAATACGCTAACACGATACGTCACCAGTATCCGCCTTAAAGAGTTTGCGTTATTGTGCGACGATTTTCGAATTTGTTTTATAGGTTACGTGGAAGTGATGGTATGAGTTGTTGCAATGGTTTTTGAATTTTGTGAAGACATTTGCTACCTTATTCTTATGTGGGTAAGGTGGAAATGGGATGCGGAAGTTTAACATGATGCATTGCGATTGAATTTGACAGCTTTTGAAATCAGGCAGCTTATGGTAGGTATGGGGTTAAAATATTCGTTATCAACAATCAGTGTTATAGTTAAATAGCTCGTTTGAATTTATCATTTATTAACGGAGATTTATTTTCTCTATTCTTAATAAAAATAAAGTTTTTATTAATAAATAGATACAATACAAAGTTATGAACGTAATAGTCCGCTCGCGCGATGGTAAACATTGGCCGTTTTACTGATACACGTTGTATAGCTTCGGAATATTTAGTTATGCAGTGCTTTGTCTTTTGCAATCAATTAAAATTTAAAAGATAAACAACAGTATCACTATTCCGAGGCTATACAACATTTATTAGTAAAGGAATGGGTGTACTAATTGATGTTCGCGTTGTCGTATAATCCCGGCTCCTGTGGAACAACGACGCACGCGGTGATTACGCATTATTACATTGCCAGTTCACGCGATGATCGCGTATAGTCGCGTACCTCAAGCAATTTGCGCGCCCGATCACATCGCGGGAGCGTGAGACAGCGCCAGCCTTTAGTTTCATAAAACACCTATCAATATCTTTAACCTAAGCCTACGTGGCATTTGAAGGCTTAGGTAACATATCGTAAACTCCGTACACTTAGGGTAATGTTCACCCTTTCAACATATTGCATACCACACTAGGCATTTTGTTCGAATATATCGAAAAATATTTTATGTCCGTTTTTATGGTAGCCAAAAGGGCGGGACTAGAGATGTGCAAAACAGAATTCACTCGAATATTCGAAAATTGCAAAAAAAAAATCAAATAGACTATTGACCATAGAAAAAGTAGCTTGTTTTTAAAATATTTTACATCCATATTTTAAATGAATTATTATCAAACCAAACCTTACAATTATACTAACTTACTTTTATTTAATAAAATAAAATAAAAATGTGTGAAAAAGAATTCTTATTTTCGACGCGTTTATATTTTTTGTTTATCAAATATTTGTTATCACAGCAATGCAAATACTCTAACTACAGGAAATTAAAAAAATAATTATTAAGTCATGTGACAGATAGTGTGCTACGCGGGTACGTACAGTTCGGTATTTATTCGTGAATTTTGTGCTTGGTAACAGTAAGAGTAACGGTAATAGTGTGGAATACTCTGCCAGAGTGTGTGTTCCCTGACACTTATAATCTGGGGGTCATCAAGTCTCGAGTGAATCGGTTTCTTCTAGGCAAGCGTGCTCCATCGTAGGCCGCATAACTGCTTTTTATCAGGCATGTTGGCGGCCAAACGCAAGCCTATTAAGTAATAAAAAAAAAGTAAGTAAAGTCTTCACCAAAGTCGACGACAACCGCCGACATTGTTTAATTTGTATGATGCCTAGATGTCGGCGGTATTTTTGTGACAACAAATGGATTCTGATTATGTTAAGTTTAGAATAAGATTATCAGATGATTGCACAAAGCACAGATAAATATCGCCGAATTTTTTTAAGTTAAACGATTTTAATCTTATAATATATGTACTTTGTCCGTAGAACTAAACGTGTGTGCAAATATTAAGTTTTATTAGATTCGAAACAGCGGGAGCAGTCGAGAAATCTGCCCCAAGGCTTGAAATAAAATAAATTTCGCAACAACAACTTTTAACTCTGACATCAGGGCTAGCTACTCAGCCTAAACAAACATACTAGTGGAGCTATATAAAACAGTTTTAAACTCGATTATATTTTAGTAAAATCGACTGCGGTCACACCTCTAACACTAAACTCGTTCGCACTTTTGGCTCGCGAAGGTCAAGATTATAAATCAAACTGAATGGCGAGTTGGAACTACGAGTCAATATGCTGGGGGTGACTTGCCACTCGGAAAAACGGCTGGAGCATGACGGTTACCACTTTGTCCGGACCAGCGTTTCCTAACCCCTTTCAGTCCATGAACCCCTAAAAAATTAACCACGATTTCAAGGACTCCCTTAATATTAAAAAAATAACAGTTATGTGACACTAAGTGCTTAAATAATTGGTCGGAAAACTGTAAAACTGGAAAACGAAAAAATAGCAATTTGTTTTTTTTTATTTGTTTGATTTTTAATAAAAAAAATACGTTAATGTAAAGATTGGTGCTGCTTTTTTGTAACTAAATTGATGATATTTGGGTTGATGTATGTAAGCGTAGCGAATACGAGAATTTTGGTGTCACTTATTTTTTAAGTGTTGAATGTTCTATTGATTAGACTGCGGACGCTTATACATGACGGCGCGTGACATGATTAAATAATGAAAATCGGTTTATTTTGCGAGTTGTTAATTGATGGTATTATTGTTCTGCTATTTGTTTAACGATTAACCGATTTGTGCTAGACTAAATGACAATTTAGAGCGGTTAACACGAATGGAGTTGCGTTTGGGATGGCGGGCAAATGCTCGTCTGTCAGTGATTCATTCACTTGACATGGTTGACTTGACTTTGTCCCAGGCAATGGTCATTGGCAAACCCATTACTCTAAATTGCCAATTATTGTTGTAATCCTTCACTAATTAATTAATCTAAGTGACTGAATAATTAAAATAGAGAAAAGTCTACACTGCAGTTCCCTTTTTTCAACGTTTGTGAAGTTTAACGCCCACCATAGATGCACGTGATGACGATCAGAAATCAGATGCACACCTCGGCCTACCCGACTTTCCCCGTCATACTATCGAACCCCCAGGGGTCCGTGGACCAAAGTTCGAGAAACACTGGTCTAGAGCAACTATAAACGGTGGATAGGTTATAAGTCGGTATCTACCGAAAAAGAGTGAGAGCAGAAATATATTCCTGCAAGAAAGAGAACGCTATACCGCTTTCTGAAAATCCACTGTCTGTAGTAAGTCTCAAAAATATAGCTCAGTGCTCATGTTAAAATATGTAGTAAGTGAGACGTCATTATACCAACCTGAACCGTAATCGCCTTTCTTGATTCAACAATTAATTTGTAAAAGTCTAGTCCATTCTCAAGGAGCGTATGATTTATTGAGTGCCCTCTAGTGGGGTGGAAAGCTCTGCAATGGGGTGAAATTGACCCCCAATGGGGTGTATAGCAACTAACTAATGATCCACTAAGTACGATCAAATGGGTTACTCGGGAAATGGATAGCAGTTTATAGGTTAAATGGTTTTAGTTTAGTAGGTTAAGACGAGTTCATTATTTAGTAGCGTTTCCATGTTTCACCTGCTCACTGACAACGCTTTGATTAGACGACTAGTTGTCCGCGGCGTACTGTGACCTCAAAACCCTTATTTCCACCAGTTCCGGCTCCCGGTTTTACTCGCTTTCCTACTAGATTCCTTATTTATTTAGGGTTAAGACATAGTTTATGTGCCTGTGTTAATCTACGCAAAAGATTTAACATAGTATGGAGGTACCGTATCCGTATAAGTAAGAAGTAACAATCTACTAGTTTTTGCATTAATTAGTACGTTTGAGCTTAATTAGTTACGCCTTGACCGATTTATTAGAAGTTAAACATTTTATTAAAAATAAGCTACTCGCCAGAAATATACCAGAAAATCGGATCAGCGGTACTCGTGCTATCTTTAGGTAAATATAGCAACATGCAACCGTACATACACAAGCCGTTTTGTCCTCCTAAGAAATCTACACACAAAAGTGCCGACCCGCCAAACTACGCCAAAAAACGTGAGCATCTTGTTTTCCTTTGAAATAAAGCCGCCAACTCCAAAAAACATAGTCGACAACATAATGAGCGCAGACGCTGCAAAATAAAAGTGGAGATCTGTCGGCTGTCAGCATATTTGGTGTGTAGACTCGGCTAGACTTGGAGACTTTCGCTTTGATCGGTCAAAAAATTGTACCCCTAGCATAACTACTTCCGAAAGTTACGAACTACGTATTCGATGAAAAAATAAATTATTAATTAATTATGATTTTTTTTTTTCATTTTTCCATTTTTAATAAAAAGCATGCTAGAGGTAGAGTTAGATGTTACAAAGTACTATACCAGTGGTTCTGTGAGCTGGAGACCTCGCGGCCAACGTTTCTCCTCCTCTATAGGTCACTCTCTAGAGAATCGGTTAAGAAATGCGACTTGTAGAGAAACACAAAGATTCGGACAGAGATCCGGATAGGGATCCGGACAGAAATCCAGACAGAATTCGGAGATACGAAAGCATTTTTGTCAAAGCTAAAGCTGAGACGCTTCACTCGCTAACGCTAGCTCTGTCGTTAAAACCATCAGTAGTCGCAAACCTTGATTTAACTTGAGAAGCTTGTAAAATATTACAATTTATCTCGAAACAAGAATTCTTTTAGTACTATCAAGAATTCTTATTCTTACGATTTGCAAGCAGATCAGCCGGCTGTATTTCTACAAGGCTTACGGAGAATAATGTTGAGCCCGTGCGAAAAGATTCTCTGTAACAAGGACATAGAGTCCTCCATCTCTCTATATTACGTAGGCCCGACAGGAGTTATACCCGTAATGATTCTTCGTACACAATGTTGAGGAGATTTGTGTGCATTTCTTGTTTGTTCTCGAGCAAAAAAGGGCTATTGAAAGTTTAGCTGTGTCTGTCTGTCTGTAGATATGAAGGTTACAGTATTCTGATGGACTGTGTTCCTAATATTGGGAGTTCAATAGTGTTTAGGTTAATAGTTTAATTATAGTGTTAGATATATTCAATTACGGACGAAAGAGACCTCTACGCACTGTAAGGTAAAGTACCTATTGGAAAAAAAAACTACAGAACTCTACCATGTGCTTGTCACGACCCTACACGCAATTGACAAAGCTACTTAATTTTTATTTTTCATAAGGCAATATTCTGCGTTCACGCCTTCGATCAGATATGTTCCCACTTCACAATGTGAGCGTTTGTAATTGTAGTTTATTTGTCACGTGTGATTTAGGCGCTATTTTGTCACTTACGTTACTAATTGTTATATTTCTTTGTTTTACAGGTACAGACTACAAATAAAGTTTCATCCTGAAAACAAGTTAGTACTTAATTAGTGAATATAATTAATGTGAGAAAAAAATTGAAAAGCACATTTTTACACTAACATTAAAAAAACCCTTTTCAACTATCACAAAACCTGTAGAAATTACTTCAGTTAACAACATTATTATTGTATTTAAAATTTAGGTTAATTTTAGTTGTTTGAAATGTTTGTCATCCCCGCCGCCTGTGTGTCATTACAATACAATTCGTCGCGGCAACTTTATTCTGGAGATATGAAACTCCGATCCGACAACACGACCGTATTACGTTTTCTTCATTTGATGTTTTATTTCCGATGGTAAAGATTTATTTTACAGTATGGGCGTTTCCTATTATACGAGCATAAAATAGGTTAAGCTGATAAAATTAAAATCATAATCTTTTCAGCCTTTGATTTAACATAATAATAACATAATAATAGGGCATATAACGGCAGCGCACTAATTTGAATACCACACGCAGTTTTATTATAATTTTTCCAAACAAAAAACAGAAAAAATATCTTAAACTTCGGGTTTACTTACTGGTCATTTTGAGCTATTCTACAAGTGCACACATGCTACGCCACATGCGCTACGAGCTACGCTGCAAGTGCTACAGTGACATAGCTACGCCAAAATACGCTACAAGCTACGGCACGAGCGTCAATTACTGTCTTACAATGTCCATGATAACTGAAGCGTGAATTTCGTTATATAATAATGTCCTTACTGTTAACATTAGTTCGTATTTACGCCCCTTCGGTTAGCGTAGCACTTGTCTTACATCGGTGAAGCTATTTTTGGCGAGAGATACGTTGATAGCGAAAAAACATGACGGCTATGAGAGATAAAATGATTTGATGTGAAGTAGTAATACAATGAATGAGTGCGAGAATTGGAGACGAACTATTTTCGTTTACGTCTCACGAAGTTTTAGGATATAAGTAGGCTTACGCAATAATCCATTTTATTTATCATTTTCGTTTATGTATATTTCTGTAGTTTTTTACTTTTTTTACGGGGGAAATGCATTTACTGATTCCCGTACCGCCTCGCGGGAGGCGGGTGGGGTATGTCAGGTTCGGTACCAGATGGGCACCCTTAACTCCGCGATGTCTCTCGTACTTCTGTACTGATCTAGCATATATGTCATGTGTCTCAACGCTTGACGTCTGTCAAATGAGAGTTTAAAATATGTTTTAATTTTTAACAAACGGTTTTTTAAAACAAGTTTTTAAATTATTTTGTTACATACTCATCAGCATCAAATCAGCTTGATGAGACAATTGCGTTTCTGTCACTGAACTTACATAATTATAACAAGTTTTTGCCCAATTAGATTTTAAATGTTGTTTGCACAAGCATACATTAACAATTTAAAAAACATTCGACACCAATTTTCATCAAACATATCTAAGAACACTCTCGACTATTTCAAGGTGAATCGAACAAAAACAAAATCAAAATCGGTTCATCCTTTCGGGAGCTACGATGCCGTAGACACGACACACACACACTCACACACAAACACGCCAACTTTTAACACCCCGTCGTTTTTTCGTCGTAAATAAAAGTTTGTAATAAATAAATTATGTCACTGGACACACCTGAGCAACAAATTCAAATTCAAATTTTCTTTATTTCAGGCCTTTTACCCATAAACATTGTAACATAGAATATAGTTAATTTGAACAAATTAAAATTAAATTAAATTGAGGTTTAACAATTAAATTAAAATGAATATGAAATTAAAAATGTCAAAAATAAACAAATAACGATCACGTCTTAACATTGTAATTTGCAAACACTTTCTAGGCATGTATGTAAACAAACAAAACTGTAAAAATTGAATTAAACTTACTTCTAACAGAAAATTTACTAATTATTTAAAGTAAAGTTGTCATATTCACCGTTCCGTCTCATTTTTCGTGATATTCGCACCGAGGCGAGGTGTTTAAATATAATTAATTCTACCGCTGACTGCACAATAATTCTCTCACAGGTTAACCTGACCCACATTACTGCGGAGTACTACGAGAAGCACGAGTTTGGATTGCAATGCGGTGTTCTGAAAAAATAAGTTTTTGAATCAGTTATGCGGATTTGTGTATAGACTTGTGTATTAGTAAAATGACGAAGGCTTGATAAAAAAATAACTTGATACTTAGGTGCATTTTTTTTTCTTCCAATTAAAACACACATACCCAAAAAAAGTAATATAATGTTGGCACACTAGTAATTTGGTTGTCATTTTTTTAATCCGTGTTTCGGATGACATGTTAAATTGTAGGCTTCGGTTGTTTGTTCTGTAACAACAATCGTCCAGCCATATCAGAGGCTTTCGGGCGGCAAAGATATTCTGACACTAGGGCCAGCCACTCGGTCTATATGCACTTGCTTGCTTTGTTTCAGTAATTTGCTTTGAGTTGAGATCTCGTAATGTTCCGTTTTTACATATATCGTCATGCCTTTCCCCCAAAGGGGCTGGCAGAGGTGTAATACAACACCCACACTTCGCCGGACGATGTGCAGACCCAAATGTGACAGGGGGTGACCCTGTCGCCATACATCGGGCGCCAGTCATGTAGCAGATGACATACAATACGCACATAATTATGTTTTAGTATGAACTTTAATCTCTTCTTTAATTAATAAATGTATAAAACTCATTACGACAATTGATTGACATCATTTGACATATATTTATGTATGTTTCAAAACAAATCTTGTAGACGAGGTTGAACCACTTACCTGTACAGTAACTCAAGAACTAATAAACATACACAACAACAACATATCATTACTCAAACATTCAAAACCGTCATAGTTCCAAAAACTACACAACATAACATAAAACATAACATATTGTCACGCCATTCCACCGAGGGGACTGACAGAGGTGTACAACACCCACACTTCGCCGGACGATATTCAGTCTCTAATATGACAGGGGGCGAGCCTGTAGCTGATGACGCAATGATGATAGCAATACGCACATTAGTTCACATAATGAACAAATTGGTGCGTGCCTTCGGCTGGGATCGAACCCGCTCCCTCTGGTTTTAAGAGCCTTCTCCGGCTAGGCTATCATCGCTACAAAAAACTACAGCATGTGTAAATATAAGTTTGTGCTGATCCCTAAAAGAGTTCATTTCACAAATTTCTCTACGTACACTAAATATAAAAAATGAAGTGTTCTTCTCATTACTTATTCATGAAGTTTAGTATTTTCGCGGCTCAGTTAAGTGGACGGTCGATTTTTTTTTTTGGTAAAAGTGGGGTTGCGGCCTTACTTAAAATGTACGGAAAGTCTGAAGAAAAAAGTTAGGAGCTCCTTCGAAGAGGTTTTAAAATTGGCAGAGCCGCTTCGTGACGTACTTAAGTCTTTAATGGTTAATAATGAAAATTAGAATAAATTGTAGTGATGGTTTAAACTTTTGGTGACACAACGAGACACATTTTTTGGGGTCGACGTGTTTTTAAAAACTGCATATTGAACAAGTAACATTGTTAAAAAAAAAAGAAAAATCTGGCTGAAAAATGTTTTACTTTATGTCACTTTCACTATCAAGGCGGTCGAGTCTATTAAAAAACTTTGACGTTAATAAGTGTATCTTTGATACCCAATTGATAAAAACATTTTGACTTTGAATTTGAATCCAAAAACGAATTTGAGTAGCTTTTTTTAAAATTATTTATAACGAATGTTTTTGTTAATGTACTTATTTGCTTTTAACCTAAAAAAATACCTAAAAATATCAATAGCAAAAAGCATTATCTACAAGCTAATATATAATATTGTAAAAGTAGGTACTCAGAACAAATTGCCTATTTATTCTGAGTATCAATATCTAGCATATCTAGTCAATCGAGATTTTCATATTTCTTGTTCCCAGACTCCTCGAGTGGACTTCAAAGAGAATTTTCCTTCAATATTTTGTCCTGTTTCTGTAAACAATAAGAAATTTCCTGAGTTCGCTACTTGACCGCAACTATTATAAGTTTTCCTTTTGCCTTGACTACTTTGAAAACATGGCTTATAAATATTATTATAGAAAGACACAGAAAAGACATGCTTTGTCTCAAACCACTTGGAATATAACAGGCAACAATTCGGCTAACCAAAGCCGATGTTTAACAGGGGCCATTCAGCTAACCATAATCGATACTTAAATGAACCGTTAATGTTGCGTTAGGCTTCAAAAAACCGGCCAATTGTGATTCGGACTTGCGCACGAAGGGTTCCGTACTAGTATGTTTAGAAACGGAAAAAAAACACGTTTGTTGTATGGGTGGGTCCCCCTTAAATATTTATTTTATTCTGGCTTTTAGTATTTGTTGTTACAGCGGCCGCAGAAATAAATCATCTCAACAATTTCATTTGTCTAAGTATCACGGTTCATGAGATACAGCCTGGTATAGACGGATGGACAGACAGACGGACGGACAGCGGAGTCCTAGTAATAGAGTCCCGTTTTACCGTTTGGGTACGGAACCCTAGAAACGGACGGGAACGGCTGAGGATCACTAAAGAGTCGCCAGTAGTCCAGTTGGCACGTTTGTGAGACATTAGTGATACTGAGCCGTTGCTCGTCAATTTTTACCCGACTGCGCAAGACGGAGGGTTATGTTTTTCGAGTGTATGTATGTATATAAGTATATAATACATAGTATATAAGAATATTTAATGAATGACTACCACAATTATACAATGAAAATCTAATTAAATTATTATGACATTAATTTTATTTACAAAGTTACTTATATTTATTTTTTATGACTGTTAGAAGCCCTTTCTATTTTTGAACTTACCATTTTATAAGATTAATTTTATATTTTATTAAATAAAGTAAGTAGAATAAGCATGGACTAATAATTGAAATTTTATTAAAATTTAGAAATAAAAACCAATGTATGTAAAATGACGAGTACATGACAGGAGCATTCCTAATACATTGTAATAAATTATTATGAGTGTGACTTTATGACAATAAACTTTTCTATTCTATATAAGTATGTAGGTATGTATGTAAGTAAATGTATGAGGTTTCTTTGGCACGTCCTACAGCCTAAACAGCTTTATGTATTTCGACATGCGAGGTGTCATTTGAATAGTCTTGATAGTGGAAGTGACGTAGGGTACAACATTTTGCAGCCGGGCATTTTGTTTTCTTAATAATGTTATTATAACAAACGCAACACCAACGGCTCAATTAAGCATTGGTTATGGTTAGCTGAATTACCCCCTGAACCGTTGACGTGGCGTTTGTCACACCGCGGACCGCAGCTAGTGCATTAATAATGAAATACTAAATGTATCCCTGTTTTAGTACTATAATTCCATTCTGAACCTAAGTGGCTTGACTACGCTGTTATTAAATCTCTTTAGCTATACTCAAAGGGAATGTATTGTCTTGTTCATAAATGAATTACATTATTGAAACTGCAGGATTTGGAAGTTTGTGGCAGAGACAGTTACTGGATCCAGTTACTATGTGAATAAATAAATGTAGGTAGGTATATTTCTAAGCTACTTTGTCTATTTTTCATATTTATGTTTACTAATATTTATTTATTACATTAGTAAAGTTTAAAGTTTGAGAGAGTGTGCGTGTGTTAAAGTTCGTGTTAATAGGGATGAAAACTACGAAAGTCCGATTAATTTTTTTTTAAAAACAAGACACACATTAGTGACATACATAGATGACATTGATCATGTAAATACTAAACACATTGAGACCCTATGATTGGAGCACCGCACACCGTCTCTACATATTTAGCTCTATGTACCACAACTTATTTCTTTTGGAGCCCTGTTATGTGAACGTAATGGCAATTTGTTACGTACCATCTTGCTCACTCTAACTAACCCGCGTCATACGAGCAAGCGGGAAGACACACGATTATCACCGCTACCATGCTTACACAGTGAGTTGACTTCAGTACTCCTCTTGTTCAAGTAATTTTCCAAACTCCGTTTAGTTTGACCCAGTGACTCGGTCAATGTAAAGTTTACATCCAACTCGCGGACAGACTACCCTCGTCCATGTCTAAGTGTTTAAAGTCATGCATTTTTTATTGACAAGTGGTGACTGGAAACACTTCGAGTGAGGGTAAAAAGTTCAAACGTCTGTCTGCACCTTTACAGTTGTTGAATTGTTTGTTTTGTAGCAAAGGTATATTACGCTTGTATAACTTGGCAATTATCACACGAATTATTAATGTGAAAGTTTTTGAGTGAATATATTTGTGTTTGTTACTTCTTCACGTTTGATTGTAATTTGGTATGAGGGTAGTTTATACCCTGAATTCATGTAATCAAATAAAATATCTTTTGTTATTGTTTAGGTTTACCATGTTATGTAAAATTAAAATATGTATCACGATGGGAAGACTACCCACCAAAATACAGGTGGTGTTTTACGTCTAGTTTGATGGCTGTATTTTTCTAGTAAATTTTTAATGTAGTAAAATTATTTTTGATTGTATAGGTATTTTATTTAATAACCTATGATTACATCTGTCTAAACTAAGGCACCTATTCCCTAACTCAATGCCTGATGTTAAAACTTATTGAAAGTAGATATTTCAAAACGTTTTACTAAACGGATTTTTATGTATGTTTCCAAAAGCAGCTTTTCTGCCTATTCCACGTAACACCACAATGGACGGCAAGCGTCCGCCAGCCGGCAAACATCAGGAATCTGACTCCAAATAAAGGGATAGCTTCCAATCCAATTGTAGGCCGATGCTTTTGTTTGCTGGCACACGTTCCAATAGATACCCCTGGAACACCGAATTGAAAAAAAAATGTTGTCGATGTCTGGAACAGATTGATTCAATTTTTTTTACAAAGTGTATATGCAAGGGACATATTCTAGTACATCATTGTTTTCATCAGTATGAATTTTACTACTGAAATCGAGAAAAAAAAAATCAATTTCAAATTCAATCGACGTTCAATTAACTTTTTATTTGTAACAGCTGTTTTTTTTCTTGATTTCAGGGTTGCTCCATAGTTAAAGTTTGTCACAATGACGAGTACAATGATATCCTAGGATATATCCGTCGTTTTTTTTATATGACTATTGCTGTTGTTCACCGATGCCTGTACGTACAGCATACCGGGCGTTTGGTAAGCGCAGATGTGTAGGGCTTTAAGGTTATTTAAAAGCTATGGGCGACAAACTCAAGGACACTTCTATATTCGCCGGGGAAGGGGACTCAAATTTGCGAATTTGTTAGTCGTGTCAAGATACACCGTATGTAGAAAAGATTGGCGTTTGACCACCAACCCGCCTAATGTTAAGTGACTAAGAGCCGCGTCTCAAGAATATCAAATCTAGTCACTGCTATCTGCCGCAGCTTCGTTCACGTTTCATAGCCTAGCCTAGCCTAGCACTTGGTGATTGTGCAGCTTTTTATTACAGAAATACTCTTTAAAATCGGACCAGTAGTCTAGGAGATTACCTTCTACATCAGTAAGCAGTAAGTAGATACTTGTAGGTAGTATCTACTTACTACCTACTCGGCTTAGTATCGACTTCTAACAGACAAGTGGGTAGCGCTTCAGTTATTTCTCTATTTTTAGTGCTTTTTTGTGGATTTGAAGTCGGTGTAATTTGTTTTGAAAAATATGACAATATGTTCAATGACATACTTTATACATATTCTTTATACATTTATACATATATTATATCGTCACGCCTTTCCCCCAACGAGGCTGACAGTCATCACTTAACCACTCTAAGTTTAATTGTGATATTTTATTTAGGTTTAAATATGTTTAAACTATGTTTGCCTCGGTTGGTCAGTTGATGGTTTGATTCCCACCTAGGGCTGACATTAAATGATGAACATTTGATGTTTTTTCTATTTCTGAGTGTTCTATCTATTTAAGTATGTTTTAAAAAATATTTACGTATGTCTCTGGCTAGTACAAGCTTCGCTTAGTGTCAGACGACCGTGTGTGCAAAATTTTCCAAACATTTATTTATTTATTTATTACTAATGCAACCTAAAATAAATTGAATAAAACAATCACATACTCTCTTTATGTGATTTCAGTTTTTAGCTAAGCCAATGTCGCATTGCGGTTGCAGTGCTGTGACTGTAAAATTTTGTGCTTATTTTGGTGACAATTAGACGTCGCGTGTTAATTCACAAGCAAAACTACTTTATCTATTTGTGCTGACTGTATTTTTTGGAATTTACTGAACTTTACTACTTATCTAGTATTATATTTTACTAGCTGCGCCCAGCGGTTTCACCCGCGGTTAAAAAGTATCCTATGTGCTATTCTAGACTATAATCTATCTCTGTGTCAAATTTCATCCAGATCTGTTCAGCCATTCTGACGTGAAAGAGTAACAAACATCCATCCATCCCATCCATACATACAAACTTTCGCGTTTATAATATTAGTAGGATAGAATTGGTGAATTCTACAGTTACGAGTTTACATGGGCGGCGTCCTGTTATGTTTTGGGCATAAAAATTACCAATTTATGCTTCCCGCGCGCATGATGAGATAATTAGGTTTTTCTCTACAAATAATATTTCATGAGTACCTACATCCATGTGTTCTGATATGTACTTAAGACCAAAGTAAACCAAACCTAGACAAGATGATTAAATTCTTAACCGTCTTCGTTTTTGACAGTTATTCAATCCTACTAATATTATTAGGTCCTTACGTATGAAATTAGCGTTTTGTCGTACTGATCAATTTGATCTGAAATATCTCCTCTTTGGTTAAGAATTCGAAATTCAAATTAATAAATTCATTTAGCTGGTTTTTTTTTCTTTGGAATACAGTCATTCATTTGTTATTTTCCTCATTGTTTTTTCTTTGGCGTCGCTTCAGTCTGTCGCAACTTCATAGAAAAAAATCGATGTATGAAATTTGGCAGAACTTTAATGGCGGATATAGGTTTCTCGCTCACTCCCTCAACGTCTCTCATTCTTTCCGAAAAATTGTGATGTCTGTTTGCTTTGAGTTTGCTGTGCTCTGTTTATCACAACATTCATTTGTGTAATATTATAACTAGATTTGTTTACGTCTCTTCTCTTTGTACGTTTGTTATGAAATAAGGTTTTTTAGTGTATGTAATGCATATAGAATCGTTTAAATATGAAGTATAGAAAGTGTGAAATATGCGGCTTCAAATCCGAACGTAAAGACGGCTTAAAAAGTGATTTTATGGCGAGATATCCTCTGGATGAAGATCGGTGTGTAGATCAGTAGTTAAATTATCAGTCCCAAATACTTCTTTTGGGGCAAAATATCAAAAAAACAACAAATTAGATTCAGAAAATAGTGTTGTGCAACTTTTATCCGAATTTGTAAATATCGATACTTTTTTTTAGGTGGAAGAAATGGGTGAAAATGACCGGCTACGAAGACCTACCGTATTTAATAGAAAAGCTTCACAAACTTAAATTTGTATTTGGAAAGCATTTTGAAGACAAATATGACACAAAATACAGTGAAAGAAAATTAATGAAATAATTAAACTCCAATATTTAAGAACTTTCTTACTAACAAGCAAGAGGAAATAAGAAAAAAGTTATGAGTATCATAAATGAAATATACGTATAACCATAGTGTTTTTTTTTGCGCACAAATCACTATACACAAAATTTTGTGGCACAAACATAAACAGTGGCTCAAGGTTTTGTACCCTTGCCATGTTTTGATAGTGACGTGAACTTTTTTCGTTTGGCTTCATACATTTCAATAAAACGTCCCTGGCGGCAACGTTAAGGAACTAAGTATGCCAAACACAAACAAAAAAAGTTTACGCAGACTATCAAAACTCATGGCAACTTGAAAAACAAACAAACTTGAAATCCATCTGAAGTAGGTATGAAATCGATATCGATAAATTTTGTATCGAATGGAGGGGCACATCTCTATTCTATTCCCTTATGTTGGTAGAACTGATTTCATGCGTCATTTCACTTCGTCATGTTGGTTCTAAATGGTAGCCCAGTTTTGACATTGGTTAGGTTAATTTTTTTGTACGGAGTCCCGTCTCTTATCTATATTACATACTCTTTGCGTCGCTTATTACCGCGCAATGGAAAACATGAAATATCGGTATATTTACGAGTACGAGTTCTACCGTGGCACCAGTGCTGCAGAAACAGCTCGAAGAATTAATGATGTGTACGGCGCTGGTGTCGCTAAAGACAGCATGGTACGTTTTTGGTTTCAACGTTTTCGTTCTGGAAATTTCGACCTTAAGAACCAACCCCGTGGACGGCCGGAGATCAAAGTGAAAAACGAAGAATTAAAGGCTATTGTGGAAGCGGATCCATCACAAAGCACTTCAGAGATAGCAGCAGGCTTCGGGGTAAGTGACAAAACTGTATTAATCCACTTGAAGCAAATCGGGAAAGTAAAAAAACTCGGACGATGGGTACCTCATGAATTGAGTGAATCGAACTTGCAAACACGGGTCGCCTGCTGTGTTACTTAGCTCAACCGACACAATAATGAAGGGATTTTAAATCGAATCATTACTTGTGATGAAAAGTGGATATTGTACGATAATCGAAAGCGCTCATCGCAATGGCTGAACCCTGGAGACCCAGCCAAATCCTGCCCTAAACGAAAATTGACTCAGAAAAAGTTACTTGTAAGTGTTTGGTGGACTAGCGCCGGTGTCGTTCACTACAGCTTTCTTAAATCTGGCCAAACGATTACGGCAGATATCTATTGTCAGCAACTGCAAACCATGAAGGAAGAACTAGCTGTTAAACAACCGAGATTGGTCAATCGCTCTAGGCCACTGCTGCTTCACGACAACGCAAGACCACACACTGCACAACAAACAACCACTAAGTCAGCTGAGCTACAATTGAAATGTCTGCGACATCCACCGTACTCCCCGGACCTTGCTCCAACAGATTACCATTTCTCCCGGAATTTGGACAACTTCTTACAAGAAAAAAATTTCCACTATGATGCAGCAGTCCAAACCGCCTTCAAAGAGTTTATTGATTCTCGCCCCCATGGTTTTTATAGTAAAGGGATCAATGAACTACCCATAAGATGGCAAAAGTGCATAGATAACAACGGTGCATACTTTGATTAATTAAATATATTTTACAAAAAAAAAATCGACTTTTTATTCCTCCCGTACAAAACGCCAATTTCATACGTAAGGACCTAATATAAACGCGAAAGTTTGTAAGAATGGATGGATGGATGAATGTTTGTTACTCTTTCACGCCAGAACGGCTCTACAGATCTGAATGAAATGTAGAGATAGATTATAGTCTAGAAGAGCACATAGGATACTTTTTAACCGCGGGCGAAACCGCGGGGCGCAGCTAGTAACTTATAAAGTCAACAATGGACGGGTAAACCAATAATCACCATGTTAAATTTTGGTCAACAGGCCTAAATACCACATTGTTTTGGTAAGACTCGCGAGTTCTGAAGTAAAAGTTGGCCGAATCCGCGGAGAATCCGATAGCTTCAATAAAGACTCCTTAGGGACAAAAACCTTTCAAACCTACACACGCTACTTCATCTGTGGAACAACTAAAATTACTCCACATAGTTCCACAAGACCCCACTTAGTATGTACGCCCCGAGTGTTCGAGCTGCGATGTTGGTAGCGCTGTAAAACTTTATTGTGGAGAAAAGTTTTTGTTTTTTGAACTATAACGTTGGCACCATTGGAGCTGTTTCCAACTGCAATGGTTACGTGGGTTGTATGAACAACTACTTGTCTGTTCTTTTTGTTTTGGCACGCAAATGAAAAGTAGTAACTTCCAAGTTATAGAGAAGGTTTTGAAATAAAAATGTGTTATTATAGTGAGAACGTTCTAGTTTTAGTACATTAGGTTTATGAATACTTAATCCTCTAGAAAAGTTTTATTCTTGGGCGTCATATTTTACGAATTATTTTAGTTTAGACCGTTACAAATTAAATTATTTATTTAAATTAGGATTCGTACGAGTACGTGTACGAGTTATGTACAAAAAAGGCTAGCTCATTACAATAAATTGACGTAAAAGGGAAACTCTTTATAAAAATTTCAAACCTTTCTGATCTTCAATTTTCCACGCACTCCCTTCAAACATCGATTGCCAACGGAACGGCCTGGGGGCTCGATTCCCGTTTTTATATTCACATCCGGTTTCAAATGTATCGCTTAACAGTATTTTGGTTCGGTTACCGATTTGAAATTTCCGAGGAAATTTTGTAGGCTTTGATGAACATTTTCTTGCGATGTAGTGGAAACGGTAAAAAAAAAACAAATAATAGTAAAAGGTGCTGGTTTCGGATGCAGTAATACTTCAAAAGATTGTTCAACCCGTCAAATTAATAACTTTGAAACACAAGTTTAAAAAAATCGAGGTAAGAAAAACAAGTCTTCATATTAAATTGATCACGTGACTAGTGATTTTGTATGGATACTCGATTATTTTTGTTTCCAATTTTGCAAACTTGTGTTCTAAAAGTTATTCACTCTCACGGCTAGATCAACACCCTTAAGTATTACCACAACCAAAACCAGCAACTTGTATACATTTTTTTTTCAATGTTAGATAACAATTTGTCTGCATCGTAATCTCAGTTGGAAGAAGTTCACTGCTGGACTGCCTACCCAAAGGATCTTCACAACAACCGGTCTCGCGCTGCCCGCATCCAGCGGCGTCCCGCAACCTTCACCAGGTCGTCTGTCCACCTTGAGAAGCCTGCCCACGCCGCGTCTTCCGGTTCCTGATCATCACTTGAAAACCTTTCTCCCCACTGGCAGTTGATTCTATGGTTTTACGAGCTACGTGCTCCTCCCACTGCCTGTACAAATAGTAATTTCAATTTTAATTATCTAATTGACCGGTCCACGGGTTTTGGTTTCACGCCGTCTTACTATTTGTGTTTTAATAATAATAATATTCGGGACACTTGCACACACACGATCGTCTGATTCCAAACTAAGCAAAGCTTGTACTTTGGCGGCCAGAGACTGATATACATCCATATATATTTTTAAATACATACTTGAATATATAACTGACACCCAGACATAGAACAAACACAAATGTTCATCACATGAATGTTTGCCCTAGGTGGGAATCGAACCCACACCCCCTAGCTCAGAAGGCAGGTTCACTACCTACTGAGCCACCGCGGCAGTTAATTATGTTATAGCGCACTTGTTATTGTTACATTAATAGGTAATACCTAAATAAAAATAAACCTGTTAAAAATCCACGTATGTAAATCTATATATATAAAATTCAAAGTCCTGACTGACTGACTGACTGACTGACTGACTGACTGACTGACTGACTGACTGACTGACTTATATATCAACGCACAGCCTAAACCGCTCGTCCTAGAAACATGAAATTTGGAGGATATGTTCTTTGTACAGTGTAGGCATCCACTAAGAAAGGGTTTTTCGAAATACTACCCCTAAGGGGGGGAAATGGGGGGTTCAAATTTCTATGAAACTTTTTATTCTCTGGGTCGATTGACTCGAAAATTGGTACAAATACTCTTCAATTAAAATTATGAGACACGTGTATCACAGTTTTTCCAAAATCACCATCATCATCATCCACCGACAGAGTCTAATAGGGCTTCTTTTTACTCCGAAAACTTTGTTGAGAAAGTTATTAACCCACTACAAACGACGCTGTTATCATTCTTAGGGTTCCGTACTAAAATGGTGAAAGGAAACTTATCATGAAACTCCGATGTCTGTCTGTCTGTATGTCTGTGAGCTGATTGTCTTGGAAACTGTAATAGCCAGCAACTTGGAATTTGGCACAGATCTAGATAACGGTAGTAGCTACGTATAGTAGGTAAAACGTCACGCCTTTACCCTAAGAGGTGTATTACAACACCCTCACTTCGCCGGACGATATTCAGTCCAAAATGTAATAAGTAGCGAGCCTATCGCCATACGTACACCGGGCTCCAGTCATGTAGCAGATGACATTAAATACGAAGCTATCATTGCTTTTTCCATATGAATCTCCGTTGAAATGTGTGAACTATATTGCTGACATTCTATCAGATTTCAAACCTACTTAATCAGTAAGGGAAAAATACAAGAATTAAGTCCAAGCCTGTCAGAAGGTTACAAACGGCAAGTGAAGAGATTTTCTGCCACAAAGATCAGGTAGATGAGCTAGGATATGAAATTTATAGTTATGTCTGTCTGATCTTAGAAGCAGTATTTAGTAAAAATAGACGAAGTCAAAAGAAGAAGCTGCTTTAGTATTAGGAAGACAAAATCTACTATGGGTTGTCTTTGCTTCGAAGGTCTTAACTAAAGGTCTGCCAGCACACTGACTGGTGTAGTTTCCGAATGAGTCTGTGTTTATACTGAGGGTTCCTCTAATATCTCTAACACCACCGAACTACCCCTTCGAGTTTAAAAGAGTGCAGTTTCCCCTCAAAGTCTGCTTTGCCATGACCATAAATAAATCTCAAGCCAAACTAATAATTTACTAAAATGCTTTTCACACGGTTAATTATACGTGGCCTGCTACAGAGTAAGCTCATAGAGTAGCCAAGTGTTTCTAAAAAAGATAAAAATTATAATTAGGTTTTCGTTGTAAACATTATTAATTGTCAATTATCTACTTTCGGTTGTCTTCTAATTTTATCTTTTCACACACGCTTTAAGTTCTGTTGATACCATACTACTACTACTACTTTTCTCATTCCAGAGATAGTTTTGTTAACTAAAGAACTTCGTCCATATTGCTCTGCTTGGGATATTGCCAGTTTGTGTATTCAATTACGAGTATATGTGACCGCTTATAATATTTATTTCTGAAGATAAAAACGTCATACATTTTCTGTAAGCCACGCGGGCGAAGCCGCGGGCAGAAGCTAGTATGATACATAAAACGAACGTAGTACAACATAGTTGTTAGATTTTTGATAACGGTTCGATATTCAAGGGTGACCCAAATTAAATTGACCTTCGATACCTACGCCAATACAATTAGTTTAAAGTTGTTTGATACACACTTATATACAATGTTGAACAAAGAACTATAAAGCTGAAGTGGACATGGGGTAGTGGATATTAAATAGTTCAGTTCATAGATATAAGGATAGGAAGAGGCTGATATAGACCTGTAGTCTAAATGTCCTTAAAAATACATATACATACATACATACATACACACCGTCACGCCTTTCCCTCGAGGGGGCTTGCAGAGGTGTAAAACAACACCCACATTTCGCCGCACGACATTCAGTCCCAAATGTGACAGGGGGCGAGGCTGTCGCCATACACCGGGCTCCAATCATGTGGCAGATGACATACAATACGCACAAATGTTCACACAATGAACAAATTGGTGCGTGCCGTCGGCTGGGTTCGAACCCGCTCCCTCTGGCTTGAGAGGCAGGCCTTCTCCAACTAGGCTATCATAGCAAAATTTCACCTCGGTATCTCATTCAGGTGCAAAGATTTCAAGGTGAGTATAAGAATACTATTAGTACTAGATTATATTCACCAGATTAAATAAGTGGAACATACCTACCAACCTACTATCATCTTTCTACTACTGGACAAGTATGGAATCATCCATATTTTGTGCATTTTCAACTTACCACATGTTGTGGTTTTACGTTTCTGCAGACTGTTGCAACCCTCGTACGGATTACGAGGGTTGCAACAGCCTGCCAGCTTGCTAATTTTCTGACATTTATAATCTGGGCTTTTTCGAGGCCAGAATGAATAGGTATCTTCTAGTAAGCGTGCTTCTTTGTCCACATCGTAGCTTACTTACCAACAGGCGGTCACCAACTCGTCGCTTACTAACGAGTGGTCAAACGTGGACTTACCTATTTTCGATAAAAAAAAAAAAAAAACTTACTATACAACTGTGCAACAAAAAACATTTATAATCCTATTCTTTAGGTTTATAATGTTTGTCTCTACAATTCAACTCATTGCAATTTTTTATAACCTTCAGTAATTTGATATCTTCAAAAATGTAGAAATCTTTAAGCGAAACAGCGGCGTACCAAATTCTGGATCTTACTTAACTAATAAAAAATATCACATTGTACACCAATTTAAATATTCCTCCCCGTTTTCCTCCAGGTAATCACGGTACGGCTCTCAAATTTACCAGAAAATGTTTGTTGCGACGATTCATATAAAAGGTGTGAAAGACTACAGACAGGAATGCCCTAAATGGGGTAGCGTTACGGCAAATTTGCCATTACACTGTTTGAACGGACCAAGACTTTGGGATGGGGTACAAGGAAAAAACGGCCGAGTTTCAACTGCACAATCACTGCCTTTTGTATCTGACCCTTGATACTTATTATTTTTATTATTATTGCTAGCTGATGCGCGGAATCGGTATTGTGTTTCGCATTGTGGTGCTATTCGGTTTTCGGTTTCGCAAAATTGGGCTCAGCTTCGCTTATAGAGTTAGACTTTTTAGCAAATCGGTGCAGCTGTTCTCAAGTGACATCACTTGAGAACAGCTCATCCTACTATGCTCCTACTAATATTATAAACGCCAAAGTTTGTAAGAATGGATGTATGGATGGATGAATGAATGTTTGTTACTCTTTCACGCCAGAACTGATGAACAGATCTGGATGAAATTTGGCACAGAGATAGATTATAGTCTAGAATAGCACATATAGGACATAGGACATATTTTGTAACCGCGAGTAAAACCGCGGGGCGCAGCTAGAATTTGATAAAAATATTTAAAGCTATGATAGCCTAGTTGGAGAAGGCTCGTCTCTCAAGCCTGATTAGATCGGGTTCGATCCCAGCCAAAGGTACGTACCAAATTATTCACTGTGTGAACATTATGTGCATATTTAATGTCATTTAAGCTGCTACATAACTGGAGCCCGGTATATAGCGACAGGCCCTTGTCACGTCGTGTTATTTCTCTTGTCTCCCACTTTTCTCTCCCATTGGGGGCCAAGGGGACTGAATATCAGTGTTGTACAACTCTGACAGCCCTTTCCAGGGAAAGAAAGACGTGACGACGGGTAGGAGAAAGATAGATAAGATAAATAAACACTTTATTGTTCACACCAGAAATAAAAAAACAACAGAACAGGAAAACTTATACTGTAACAACTGTGTAACAACTGGCGGCCTTATCACTAAGAGCGATCTCTTCCAGGCAACCTTAGGAGGGAGAGGATGCATATGAAAGAGTATGTAAAGTATGTATGTATGTACAGGGGGTGCAAAAATTAACAAAAATAAAAATTGATTAGAAAGAAAGACGTCAAGATTTGTTGTTATTATCTTTTAAAACATAAATTAAAAGCTTACGCTCGTGTCTTGCGCCCACAATTAAGGTAGTCAGACATTTTATAAAAGACACTTTGAAGCGACCCTTTCTGAGATTCGGTAAAAATACCGAGCTCTCTCGCGAGTGACTCATTAGGGTCGGAAATTGACCGCATTACTGATTCACTCTTTGATTATATTAGGTCCTTACGTATGAAATTGGCGTTTTGTACGGGAGGAATAAAAAGTCGATTTTTTTTTTTGTAAAATATATTTAATTAATCAAAGTATGCACCGTTGTTATCTATGCACTTTTGCCATCTTATGGGTAGTTCATTGATCCCTTTACTATAAAAACCATGGGGGCGAGAATCAATAAACTCTTTGAAGGCGGTTTGGACTGCTGCATCGGAGTGGAATTTTTTTCCTTGTAAGAAGTTGTCCAAATTCCGGAAGAAATGGTAATCTGTTGGAGCAAGGTCCGGGGAGTACGGTGGATGTCGCAGACATTCCAATTGTAGCTCAGCTAACTTAGTGGTTGTTTGTTGTGCAGTGTGTGGTCTTGCGTTGTCGTGAAGCAGCAGTGGCCTAGAGCGATTGACCAATCTCGGTTGTTTAACAGCTAGTTCTTCCTTCATGGTTTGCAGTTGCTGACAATAGATATCTGCCGTAATCGTTTGGCCAGATTTAAGAAAGCTGTAGTGAACGACACCGGCGCTTGTCCACCAAACACTTACAAGTAACTTTTTCTGAGTCAATTTTCGTTTAGGGCAGGATTTGGCTGGGTCTCCAGGGTTCAGCCATTGCGATGAGCGCTTTCGATTATCGTACAATATCCACTTTTCATCACAAGTAATGATTCGATTTAAAATCCCTTCATTATTGTGTCGGTTGAGCAAAGTAACACAGCAGTCGACCCGTGTTTGCAAGTTCGATTCACTCAATTCATGAGGTACCCATCGTTCGAGTTTTTTTACTTTCCCGATTTGCTTCAAGTGGATTAATACAGTTTTGTCACTTACCCCGAAGCCTGCTGCTATCTCTGAAGTGCTTTGTGATGGATCCGCTTCTACAATAGCCTTTAATTCTTCGTTTTTCACTTTGATCTCCGGCCGTCCACGGGGTTGGTTCTTAAGGTCGACATTTCCAGAACGAAAACGTTGAAACCAAAAACGTACCATGCTGTCTTTAGCGACACCAGCGCCGTACACATCATTAATTCTTCGAGCTGTTTCTGCAGCACTGGTGCCACGGTAGAACTCGTACTCGTAAATATACCGATATTTCATGTTTTCCATTGCGCGGTAATAAGCGAAGCCAAAGAAAAAATAATGAGGAAAATAACAAATGAATGACTGTATTCCAAAGAAAAAAAAACCAGCTAAATGAATTTATTAATTTGAATTTTGAATTCTTAACCAAAGAGGAGATATTCCAGATCGAATTGATCAGTACGACAAAACGCTAATTTCATACGTAAGGACCTAATATTTACGCCATGAGATGTTTTGAAAGGAGAGCGAGTTATTTATCAAAAAAGAAAATTTTAAATGAAAATAGATTCGATCTATTTTTAGCTCCCGACGCAAAAACAACGGGGTGTTATAAGTTTGACGTGTTCCTGTGTGTGTGTGTGCGCGTGAGTGCGTATGTGTGTCTGTCTGTGGCATCGTAGCTCCCGAACGGATGAACCGATTTTGATTTAGTTTTTTTTGGTTGAACGGTTAATTAGTTGGGAGTGTTCTTAGCTGTTTGAGAAAAATCGGTGTCAGGGTTTTTTTTAGTTTATTTTTCAATATTAGGCTTTTGTTTTGTCTGGCTTGATGTTGAGATATGCAGTCCACGATAGAGCACGCTAGCTCGAAAGAACAGTTTCACTCGAGACTTTAAAATACGTCCAGGTATTTTCAAGCCTTAGAAATTAGGGTTCTGAATAGGGCATATACGCCTTATTCAGACCCCTAAATTGCTAAGTCTCAACAAGCTAAAAGTCTTGATGTCCCGGTCCTAATACGCAGCATTAACTGAAACAAGTACATTTTTAGCTAGTTTAGCAATTTAGCGCTCTAAATAAGGCTCTAAAAGTATCTCTAAAATGAAATGAAAAAAATGAAAATGAAAATATTTATTGTAAAACTTATTACGTATAAAAAAACATTGTTTACTAGTTGCCTCACGAGGCAAGCCTGTATCGAGACAACCCGTAGTCCTGTTCAGCACATTACTTACCGCCTTGTATGACAAGTATCTTAAAATGTATGACAAGTGCAAGTCACCCCCTCGTTACCCGACAGCAGTTGCCTTACCCGACTGCGCAAGGAGGAGGGTTATGTTTTTCGAGTGTATGTATGTACGTATGTATGAGGTTTCTTTGGCACGCTCTAAAGCCTAAACAACTTTATGGATTTCAATATGTGAGGTGTCATTTGAATCGTCTTGATAGTGGAAGTGACATAGGGTACAACATTTTACAGACGGGTTTTTTGTTTTTCTTTTAATAATATGTTACTTGTTTTGGTTATATACCTTTTAATAATGTTACTTATTCAATCTGAAATCCATCCATCCATCCATCCATCAGCCATAGGACGTCCACTGCTGGACATAGGCCTCCCCCATAGACCTCCAATAAGACCGGTTGGTAGCGGCCTGCATCCAGCGCGATCCTGCGGTCTTGATAAGGTCATCTGTCCACCTTGTGGGTGGACGTCCTACGCTGCGCTTGCCGGAACGTGGTCTCCATTCGAAATCCACAACACAACAATACTAGCACACAATTGCTGAGGCCATTTATTCAGCAGATCTAAAACGACTGCTTTGTCCGATATTGTGGTCCTATTGCAATTTGTTTCGCTGTGTGTTTTCATGTCTGGCATTTATCAACAAAAGTGAACATAATGATGTATTGAGTTGGGTATAATTTACTAAATTAAGTAATGGACTAATTTCACAAATATTAGCAGAGTTTTAAATAGTTTTCAGAAGAGTTGCTCAAAGTGGTGATTTTAGATCCGCTGTTTTGTACGATTACGGAAAAGACGGACCATTATTACGTTTTTTCCTGAAAGGTCTCTGAAAAAGGGTCCTCTACCGACAATTTGTTCTCTGTTGTTCGTCTTTCTAAGTATAATATTTATTTTCAACGAACGTTTTCAATATAATACTCTGTATGCAAGTCACGCGAATCAGTTGGTAGTAATCTCGTTCTCGCTATTCTACACGTTGTAGAACTAAATGTTACCGGCGAAATTTCAAAGGAATTAAGTTCCTTCTATACCTATGTTTTTAACCTTTATTTACAGTATGGGTACTAGAGCTAGGTTTAGAGTAAGGGCAAGGGGGTTGGGGAGATATATGTGGAGCATCGCTGGCAATATGGCAATAATGCTTGTGAACAAATGACTTAATGACTTAAGAGTCCGTCGATGCTCTGAAATTTCCATACAAATGCGATTGTCAAATTTCTCTGAAATCAGATTATGATGAAATTTAGCATGTTCAATTAAATGAACTATATCTCCGCCCCTATGTTCTTGGTGTTAAGTAAAAAACGTCCTCAAGAGAAAATAGAACTATGAAAATTTCCACATTTATAAGGGGTCTCTTTTGACTGATTTATTCAATAGACAGACAAAGCAAATCAAAAATCCCTTTTCATAGGGAGCTTTTTTACATCATGAGCTTTAAAATGAATCCATAAAATACAAGGGAAATTCTTAGTTTATTAAGAATGATTACAGAAGTGCAGAAAAGTCATAAAAAAACTGAAATTGTACTTTGTCACTCTTTAGGTAACTTTAGAGGCTTGTCAGTATCATTACTTGCTATCTTCGCTCGTAGTCTTCTTCTAGACGAAATGGCTATAGAATACCTTAAGCCAATGCGAAGTTAGTCTAAAGTGGTCGCCGTACTCTTAACACCCGCCGAGTGCTAAAACCAACTCTACGCTGCGTACATAAATGGTTGAAGTTTTTTGATTTTTGAAATCCAAGGTCATTCATTTCCCAGACTTGCGATAAGCACGCAGCTTTGCGCAAGCGACGGTCGTTTTGGAAATTTTATTTTCGCGGACCGCGCGCTATCCTGCTCTCTCCCTCGACGGGTTACAAGTTTAAATAAAATAAAATACTAAGAGTTTTAATTGCTTTTTAGCCTTTTGTTACTAACTTTGATGCAAATATAGTAATATTTTTTCCGGGTTATTTGGTCCCGTTTTGGTTACCGATTTGTTTGGTAAATTGGAATCATATGCAGTAGTCATATCATAGTAGTAAAGTAAACTTTAGACCCATGATTCTCAAAGTTGACTGGATAGCGGCCATCTAACAAAAAAACTTCCTTTATAACAACTCTTGACTGTCATGGGTAAAAAAGGCAAAAGTATTTATAAATTAAGAAAATAAAATAATGGACATACAAAAGCAAAAAAAAAATCTGTATCATATCGTCACGCCTTTTCCACGAAGGGGCTGGCAGAGGTGTAATACAACACCCACACTTCGCCGGAAGATATTCAGTCCCAAATGTGACAAGAGGCGAGCCTGTCGCCATACATCGGGCTCCAATCATGTAGTACATGACATACAAAACGCACATATGTTCACACAATGAACTGGTGAGTGAATAAATTGGTGCGTGTCATCGGCTGGGTTTGAATCCGCTCTCTCTGGCTTGAGAGGCGGGCCTTCTCCAACTAGGCTATCGTCACTATATCAACGCAGATTATTATTATAGAGGCCATCCAATTCAATGTTCGCTTGAAACCGACCAACCGCTGGGTTGATTGGAATGAAGGTCCAAAGTTCAAGCTGTTACATCCATACTGTTACAATACCACCACAACCTAGGTCGACGACATTGGACCGCCGCCAAAGCTGAAGTCACTTGAAGTCTTGAAAGTCTAGAAATTTCAGTTTCATGAATTCACCAAGAGCTCGCCGAAGCTTTAAAGTGGAGCTATTAAAATAATTATCGAGAAAACGTTTAGAAGCTTTGATAAGGTTGTAGCTGGAAGTAGTACTGAATGTCTGAAAATAACTGTAATATGTTGCTCTTTAACATTTTCTATCCCTTTATTAATACGAGTAAAAGCGATGATAGCCTAGTTGGAAAAGGCCCGCCTCCCAAGCCAGAGGGCGTTGTTCGGACCCAGCCGACGGCACGTGCCAAATTGTTAATTGTTTAAACATAATTATGTGCGTATTGTTTGTCATCTGCTACATGCCTGGAGCCCGGTGTATGGCGACAGACCCCCTGTTACTTTTGGGACTGAATATTATCCGATGCAGTGTGGGTGTTGTATTACACCTCTGCCAGCCTCTTCGTGGAAAGGCGTGACGATATGTTACGTAATAATTAATGTTGTATAGCTTCGGAATTGTTCTACTTAGTGTTTTGTATTTTCCTTTTTTCAAATTATTGACTCGATGGATAAAGACACAACACTGTTTAACAATTCCGAGGCTAGGTTTGTTAGTAAGTGGCTAATACCTATTTTCTAGCTATGATTGGTTTAAATCATGTTAGCTAACATTGATATAATAAAAAAAGTTGAAAAAATGAAAAGTAATTCAAGAAGCGCAACTGGCCCGATGGCTAAGTTGGTGGTGAACCTGCCTGTCTGAACTTGGGGGCGTGAGTTCGATGCCTATCTGGGACATATGTACTCGTATGTATAATGTCATATGTCATGGCATGTTCATAAAATAGGTATATTGTACGTATGTGTATAAAAAATAAATGTCTATGTGTAAATCTGTTTTTCTGGCTGCCATAGCACAAACATTGCTTAGTTTGGGGTCAAGCAACGTTTTATGTGTGCAAAAACGACCCAAAAATGTTTTTTTAAATAAGCTTTATTCGCCCGTAACTAAAACCAACCTGAATGTCATCTCTCTCAAACCAGAAAAATTAAATGATATTTATTTATCATCAAAGGAAAACCAGAAATAGCAGATAAAACCACAGGCCACAGCTCCAAGTAGTCAACGTAACACCGTAAAAGCGAAATACACTAAAAAAACAACATTCTTTAAAGCAAACTGGTAACTTAAAAGGTTTCCGTGATCCTTTCATCGTGGAAATACCTTTTTTGTTCGAGCTCAGCTTGATCCTAATCTTACCTGACGGGACGGCGACAGGACGAGGATTTGTGGCGAGAGGGGGAGGGTGAAGGGGGGAGTCTGTGCCACATGATCAAACACTACTTATGTACTTAGTAGCGGACTGTTGTGTTGACGACATAAGTCGACTACATTACGTAACTAGCGCGGAGCTTAGCGCCTCAGGTGACAGTTTTCTTATTAGATATAGGCGCGTTAACTCAGGCGAGTTCTGCCTGAGGCGTTTCCTCATAGTTGAAATCTGGGTGTTTGAAGGTCTCGAGTGAATCGGTTTCTTTTTGACAAACGTGCTATACATAGGCCACATCGCTTATCATCAGGTGAGATGACGGACAAACGGTAGCCTACGTATGCTAAGGCTACATTAGCGGGATTCGGCGAATATTTGAGGTATTGCGACAAGTGTGGCCAAGTAGGTCGCTCATGTATTCGAGCGAATACGAAAGCTTATCGCGGCACTGTTGATAAACAGGCGCACATCAAAGGGTTTTAAACGAGTTGACTGCTTATTCTGCATAATGTAAACAAGAACTCCGATAACACGATACACCATGTTTTTAGCGCGACAACGCGGCATAAATTATTACGCGATAATGTAGTCCCAGCATATAAAATATAAAAAAACAAGAGATAGGGTATACGCGAGAGCCTGCACAGCCAGTACAAGTTATGTGTGTATGTTTCAAGTTTCTACCGTCGCATTTGTACAGCTGTTCCACTGAATAACCCGCTCACTCATTTACAAGAAACCCTTTGTGACTGGCGAGCCTACGTTCTGCAATAATACTCAGACCACAGAGTATATTACAACACAGTAGATAAAAAAAGAACTATTGTTTATCTGTCTCAAATCCAAAGACTAAGTTCAATCATACCAAATTGACAAAATGATTTACACTTGATTAGGTTTTAACTAGAGTAACTAGCACCCAGACCCAGAACAGATATTTGAATTTATCAGGTTAACAAATGCCCGGCCGGGAATCGAACCCAGAACCTTATAATACTATTTTACACTTTCCAATGCAACGTTAAGCAGTTTAACTTAAAGCTTAAACTTATCGTCACGCGTATCCCCCGATAGAGGCTAGCAGAAGTGTATTACAACACCCACACTTCGCTGGACGAGATTCAGTCCCAAACGTGACAGGGGGCAAGCCTGTTGCCATACACCGGGCTCCATTTACGTACCTAGCAGATGAAATTAATTACGCATTATGTTCACACAATGAACAAAATCATTGCTTGACTTCGGCTATGCGATCTAACCTGCTTGCTCTCGTTTGAGAGACGAGCCTTCTCTAACTGGGTTATCATACTTAAAAGTAAAAAAAAAAAATAAGAAAACTAACGTTAAGTATAACATCTAAATATATATAATTCAAAGTCCTGACTGACTGACTGACTGACTGACTGATATATCAACCGCTGGTCCTAGAAACATGTAATTAAGAGACTGTAATTTATTTATTATTTGAAAAAATAATGCCCCTCAGTTTCTTGCCTGTTCTTCTGAGTAGAGGCTTTTTGTCCGAACAAGGCGGTCGAGTCAATTTAAATAACTTTGACGTTCATAAGTGTATCTTTGATACCTAAAATTGAATAAAAACATTTTGACTTTGACTTTGACTTTGACATGAAATTTTGAGGGTGTGTTAGATTTATTTCAAATGACATTTGAAATACTTATATCTACCCAGCTAACATTACAACCAAGGACTAACTGACTAAGAAGTAAGACTACTAACTATCTGAACTGTGGTACAGCCAACAATGCCGTCGTAACAAAGCGCTCATGAAATTTAAATAACGCGTTACCACCTCAAAGTGGATCAACCTTGCTTAATGCTTTAACCAAGTTTTAGCTAGCTCTACATGTATAACTAAAGTAGCTACTCGTACCTACTACTAAAGTTGTGAAACTTTATACTGCGTAGAGTAAAGAAAACTTCTTGATAAAAAAATCAAATTAAACGTCTTTATTCAATTGGGCACTACAACATCATGTTCGCTAAACGAGCCACGACAAAGAAAATTATCTTTTGAATCTAAAGACTAATCAAAAGAAATGGCTTACCCTATCAAAAGCATTACATGTAAAAAGTGCAAGACTCGCAACGCAAACTATCGTGAAAGACTATGAGATATAATGTAAAACTAATTCAGTTAACTTATTTACTACCTGTCTATAGAAACATCTATCAAATTATTCTACAATTTGTATAGAATAATTGACTATTGAATGACTTGGCAATCGCACACAGCAACACAATCACATTAGAGTAATCCACTATATTTATAGCCCTATACCTATGGCCCTAGTTATATGGCGACAGGCTCGCTCCCTGTCACATTTTTGACTGAATATCGTCCGGCGAAGTGTGGGTGTTGTATTGCACTTCTTCCAGCCCCTTCGGGGGAAAGGCGTGACGATATGTATGTGTGTATGTTAATATAACGATAACGGGCCAAATTTATTCTCTTGATAATCTAGAGACTAATCACAAGAAAAAGTTTATCACACTTCTCTATCTCTTCTCTAACCTTCTCTTCTCTACATAGTATAAAACAAAGTATCTTTCCGCGTCTGTCCCTCTTCCTGTCTCTTCCTGTGTTTCTGTCTACTGTCGCTTCCTCCTCCTAAACCACACAACGGATTCTGATGCGGTTTTCACCATTAGTAAGATAATTTTTCACGAAAGGTTTATAGGTACCAAGCGAAACCGGGCGGGTCGCTAGTCTACACTAATGTTATAAAGAGAAAAAAAAATTTTTTTGTATGTTTGTAACGAATAAATTCATGCGTGCTAGTTTGTTACTTCTTCTTCTCAAACGGATGGTCGCATTTGGATACAGTTTTGTGTGGAGCTAATAACTTTTACCCGGGATTAACGCGTATACTACATTTTTTCGCAACAAAATAACGTTTTTTTAGTTAGCGAGTGAAACCACGAGACACAGCTTGTACACTTTAAGGAGAATACACGTTGGATTGGAAAACTCCTTTCTTTTGAGTCGGTTAAAATGACAAATTTTGACACAAAAAAGTTAATATAATTTTTAAATATGACAATACTTAATAAAATAATTAAAATTATGAATAATTTGCTGCACACAAAATACCTTGTGCTAATGACATGTAATGAAGATCCAAAATAGATCTGAAACAATAACTTCAATTTGTAGAAAAGGTTTCTCTAAGTTAATTTTAATTTTGAATAGTACAAAGACTTTAATTTAGGTTTCATTTACAAATTGTGAAAGGGAAAGGTTGTTATATCCATACAACATTCATACCATATTTAGCGAAATAATACGAAAGAAAATCTGAAATGTGATATAAATCTATTTTTTTAAGTAGATAGTTATACGCACGCCAGCCCTAATGCATATTAAAGAAAAACGAACCTTTTGAAGTTATTCAAAATAACTTTTGTTTTCTAATTTGAAAAAAAAGGGTCTTTTCCTCAAAAACATTGAAAACGTTTAATCATTTACATCATACATTGTATCATTGTAAGGGTATCGGTGGAATGTGTCAATCGGTCCAATCGGGCCCATTATACCCGACCCGACCGTTGACGGGTTAACCTCGCAGTAAGGGCTGTCGGGAATTTTTATAGGACTTTGTTTTGTAAACGGGAAAAGTTTGAAGATTTATTTTTTTGATCGGCACGACTTAAATGTTCTGATAAATTGGGCGAGGAATACGGGTGATTTTGTTTACCGTCTCATAGTCATAACATATCGTCACGCCTTTTACCCCAAGGGGCTGGTAGAGATGTAATACAACACCCACACTTCGCTGGACGATATTCAGTCCCAAATATGAGCAAGCCTGTCGCCATACACTAGGCTCCAGTCATGTGGCAGATAACAAACAAAACGCACATATGTTCACACAATGAACAAATTAGTGCGTGCCGTCGGCTGGGTTCGAACCCACTCCCTCTGGCTTGAGAGGTGGGCCTTCTTCCAACTAGGCTATCATCGCACTAGTCTCGTAGGTCTCATAGTCATAGTCATTTATTGTTTTTAAAATACAACGTGTTAGGCATTCCCGTAGAATTTGTAGAGGTAGGTATACTTCACAAGCAGAGCACAAATGAACTATGGGACAACCTTGTAATCGAGATAAAAAAACAGCTGATACATACAAAAAATTCGTTGATTATCGACAAAATATATCTCGACTTCAAGGTTCATCTACAGTTTACTCGTGCTCTGCTAGTGGAGTATCTACCTCTACAAATTCTGGCGAAATGCAAAACAATGTATGTCGAAATGGTTGTATTTACTTAAGTCAAATCAAATTTATTAGAACTAGTAGAAAACTAATTAATATCTAAAATCAAAATAAAATTATCAAATACAATAAAAATGTTCGAAAATTGCATGGTGTGTTGTGTAAGTTTTTTCGAGACGGTAACGGAAATTAACCGGTAAGTTTAGCCAGCTGAGTCTAAAATATCCATCGTAGCTTATTTCTACTTACAGCAAAATTATGATTTAAATTTTCATTAAAATAAAAATGAGGTTTGAAGCCTTTGGATGACATAATACCTCTGATAGGTCAGCCCTTAATCGCATTTCTCGTTAATATTAAAAATGCGAAAGCTTGTGAGTATGCGTTACGTTGTTACTTCTTCACCCTGAAACGGATAGACAGATTTTGATGGAACTTGCTATGCAAGTAACTTTAAAATCTAGGCTACTTTTGAACTGTACGGCGCAGCTAGTCATACCAACATTACAAATGGGAAACTTTGGGGATGGCTGGATGGATGGATGTTTGTTACTCAATCACATCGGAACTGCTGTACGGATTTTAATGAAATTTGCCACAGTGATAGATTAAAGTCTGGAATAGGCTACTTTCTGATCGCGGTAGCACTGCGGGGCGTAGCTACTTCCTGTTTACATTATAAAGGCGAAAAATTGTTTGTGTGATTGTTTGTTACGTTTTCACGCTTTAACGCAAGGACGGATTTTCATGAAATTTGGTATGTTATCTTTTTTACAGCGGGTAACACCGCGGTGCGCAGCCAGTATTACCATAACACCAAAAATCTCCCAATTAAGAATTTGTAAAGTCCCTATTCTGGGCACCATAATAGCCAAAATATTGAGTTCGTCCAACCGTTTGTCGCGTCGGTTAACCATGTAATCCTGGTAGCTTATCGCGGCTCAGAATTGTTTGAACAGGGTTTTTTTGGGATATAGCGGAAATGGGGTCCGGGAGATCTACATCATTAAAAATATAAAGAGATAACCACCTTTTACGACTGAAATAACAGGTGTGGAGCTTTTAATAATAGAGAGATGAATACTTTTAAAAGGTAAATATGCTGGAGGTTAGGCTAAAACATTACTTAAGTGCCTAATGGCGCTTAAGGAAAAGGGTAGCAGTATTTATTAACATTGAATTGTTTAAAGTACTAGCTGCGTCTCGTGGTTTCACTCGTGGTCCACCACAGATACCGTTATTCTTTCAGGATGAAAGGTAGTCTTTTATTTTGTCCGTGACAAAGTGTATGCAAAATTTCACGAAGATCTGTTGAGAAGTTAAGGCGTGTAAGCGCAGGTAACAAAAGTACAAACAAACTCCTATTCGTGCTTCTAATATTAGTAAGCATTATTTATTACTTTAGCACTCACCACCGTCCATGCTTAACCATAATGATTTTATTAAATCCAAAGGTTGTCTAGAAGAGATCGCTCTTAAGCGATAATACCGCATAAATAAAAAATAAACACTCAAAAAATAGGCTCAATGGCCTATTTTTTGAGTGTTTGGTTTAGATTTATTTTGTATTTGGTGTCATTAGAACACAATATTCAAATACATGACACTTAAGTTAATGACAGTTCGAGTACTCAAAATGAACTACAATGAGTCCCAAATTAGAGAGTTTTTATATTGTATTGTAAGGATTAGCATAGGATTACGATGTACTCGTATTACGTAGCTGACTTTAGTTATAGCGTTATGTCTGGGTGTCTTCAAGTCTCGAGTTAATCGGTTCTTCTAGACAAGCGTGCACTATCGTAGGCCGCATCATTGCTTACCATCAGGCGACATGGCGGCTAAACGCAAGACTAAAATTGAATAAAAAGTTTTCTTAGCTCAATTTCATTGGTCGTTGCGGTCCGCTTTCGGGGTGCGTGTACCCACGCACGGCGGCATGTATATTTACAACGTGTTGCTAATTCCCGCGGAGTTTGTAAAGGTAGCTTACTTCACTTGTAGAGCACGAATACAGTATGGGGCAACCTTGAAATCCAGAAAAAAAAAACAGCTGTTCCTTATAAAAAAAATGTTGATCGCCGACAAAATGTATGAAACAGCTGTTTTTTTTGTCGATTTCAAGGTTGCCCCATAGTTCATTCGAGCTCTGCTAGAGCAGTATAACTATCTCTACATATTCGGGACGGGAATGCGAAACAACACGTTGTAAATATCGACCGGGTATGTAGAGATAGGAATTAGTCGTTACTCAGCATGATAGGAGTCTCCTCGAATGCGGGCTAATGACCAAAATATCAAGTAATCAAATTTAACATGTACTCATAGTGACAGAAATGTAAGAAAAAGCCTAGTGAGTTCATCTGTTTAAAATATACAAATTCGTAAACGAGATAGCAAGCAGTATTAAGAATGGCTAGTTGAGGTTTACCCATCGACAGTAGAACAAAATATTTTGTTCACCACAAGCGTTTCCTTTGTTTCCAGCTCATGTCTGTTCTATTTCCGTACAGCCACCAGCAATCAAAGCTCCACTGAGAGGCTCTTTATGGACAATAAACTCACTTGCTAATCATTATTCGGTCGAGGGTTATTGTTTACAATGATTGGGTTCGGTTAACTACTCACCAGTAATAAACGTTTAACTTTAACTTTATTTTTCAACAAGTCCAGCCTGGTTTTTGAATGAGATTGCCTGAAAGAAATCGCTTTAGAAATTAGTCTTTCTTGTGTTGCCGAACAATCGATTCATTGGTTTTAGCATTTTTTTATTTTGGGATTTTTGTTGTGCAATAAAGATAGTTTTGTTTAGACTTTTTTTTTTTTTACAATAGACTAGGCATGCGTTTGACCACTGACTCGTCTGATGGGAAGCGTCGACGTGATCGAAGGTGTAACACGCTTGCCTAGGAGATACCTATTCACTTTACTCTTAAACACCTCCGGATTGTATTTACTGCAGAGATATGGAACTCGTTGCGAGCATTTAAGAGATAAATTAATGGTTATCACTTAGGTAAGCGTGGCATACCTTCGATGCGAACGACGTCGACGTTCAACATCAGCAGAGGCAGCGGTCACACGTATGCTTTAGGCCGTTGGAAATAACTTTTTTACATAACATATCGTCACGCCTTTCCCCTGAGGGGGCTGGCAGAGATGTAATACAACACCCACATTTCGCCGGACGATATTCAGTCCCAAATATGACAGGGGGCGAGCCTGTCGCTATACACCAGGCTCCAGTCATGTAGCAGATGACAAACAATACGCACATATATTTTCACACAATGAACAAATTGGTGCGTGCCGTCGGCTGGGTTCGAACCCGCTTTTTCTGGCTTGAGAGGCGAACTTTCTCCCAACTAGGCTGCCATCGCTATTTTATGATCCTTAAAAATATCATTTTTTTTAAATAAGATTGTTATAATATTATACCACAAAAAAAAAACAAAGTGACAGCTGTCAACTTGTTGATTCTACTCACGCAGACAATTTTGCCCTATTTAAATATTAATAACAAAAATTGCAGGTTCCATTTTTAATTTCCATTCTATTGACTTTAATTTTACATAAGGAAAAAAAGTAAAAATAAACACATTTACCGCCCTTCTCTTCAGAATGAAACGGATGGCCGCTGAGATAAGCCGAATCTCAAAAATGAATGCAAAATATTTGCGTGTTCATGAAACGAGGTAAAGTATATAGCACACTCGGGTACTTTTTGGGCGCGGTCTAGATGCCGCTGGCTTGGAGTGTGGCTACAGCTCACAAATACACACACACACACACACACACACACACACACACACACGCACACACACATACACACACACATACGCACACACACGTATTTTAACCATTTTTTTTTTGTAATCTGCACGCTGATTGATATCTTCAGCTAATATTATAAATACGAAAGTGATTGTTACTTAAACTAATATCTAGTGTAATTCCGCTTTAACACTTAACGCTTTTTAAGTAAAGCGGAATTACACTAGTTATTAGTTCATGTAACAATTTTGAAAATGAATTTCCGCAAAGTAACGCCAGATTCAACCAACTATACGAAAGTGAGTTTATTTCGTTTGTTTATTTCTGTTTGTTTTGCTTTCACGCATGACCTAATCAAACTATCATCATGAAGTTTTGCATAAACACTGTCAGGAGTACAGAAAAGGATATAGGGTACCTTTGATTGCGAAAAAAATTACGGTACTTGTGGAACCGAGGGTGAAACCGCGAGACGCAGCTAGTACATAATAATATGTTGCAATGAATAATTGAGTATTGTTGTTAATTGGAACCGTTCTCGATACCACCAGGGGCTGGAGTCTCGACATTTCTGACAGTTATCGAATCGCAAAGCGAGTGGATTCGATCGTAAACTCACTGTTGCGAATATTGAGCAATCCACCCCAGTGGGGGCAACAGAGGGGCTAATCTGGTCTACTATATCCTACTTCCTACTAATATTAGTGAGTTTGCATCAAAGTTTGTTACTCAATAACGCAAAACGGCTGAACGGATTTGGAAAAAAATTGGTATAGAGGTAAACCTACTTTTATCCTGAACAAAATTAACGGTTTCCATAATTATGACAGTGAGTGAAGCCGTGGGCCGCAGCTAGTTACAAATAAAGCCACCTCGTTGTCTTAGTTTGTTAAGGTTGAAGTGCAACCAGCATTAGCTATTTTGTAAATGCATCTGTAGTGCATTGCAATGACGAATGACGCGCCCTTGTTTTATTAATTGACAGCTTACAGTTTTTTAGATAGACAAGGTGTTTATTGGCATTTAAATTGCGGCAATTTTTTGCATCGTGTTTCGGCTACTTATTGCACAGCTCTGTTTGAGTTATTTTATCATATACAATGAATTGACATTTTGTTGATACTACAAAGAGAGAGTAGACACTAATAAGAAAGAAACAAAACTGACAACTGAAAAGTGGGTCCTATCCGCTATATTGCCAAACGATATAACACCAGCATAACATAAAGTGAAACTTGGTCTTCGTAAGACTTTTTTTATCGAAATAACCTCCAGAACACGTTAGCGATCGCAGTTCGCGCTCAGGAAAAGAACCGTATGTACAATAGTCTTAAAACAAACATGTTGTATGGCTGGCAAGCTGAAAGGCCGCCCGGTGTTTTATGCAAAATGTTTTTGCACAACTCTTTGTGCCAGGTGTGCAGGTATATCTAAATTTTTTAACCAATTGCCCCAGAAGGAAAAGAGTTTTTCAGGTAAATTTTGAGGTAATTTTTTGTTTGTTTTACTGTGCGACATGTTATCTAAACGGCTTGAGAAAGTGATAAGTGTTGTTAGATTGTCTCTACTGTTCGGAGTTTCATATCTGTTGCTGGTTTATGCTGAAACATTAAATTCAATTCAATGTTGTGTTTGTTCCATCGAAATAATATAAGGAAGAAACGGTACGAGTCTAATTTCTAGTACACAGCGCGTGGATCCGATACAACTACAAGCAAACGGACACTACACAGCTCCATTGACTGTATTACGTCATATGTGTACTATTGTATTAGTATTAGAATTTTCAAGGCCTCAACTTTTATAAATGTTCCTGTCCATTCAGGTTGCCTGGAAGAGATCGCTTTGAGCGATAAGGCCGCCCATTAAAAACTTAGTTAAGCCTTATTTAAGTACTATTGTAATTATTTTATGTTTTTAATAAAGAGTTGTTGTTGTTGTTGTTGTTGTTGTTGTTGTTGTATGTGGCAATAACGAGGATACAAACAAGATATAAACATGCAAGAGAGACGTACAAGAGACTATAGCGAGAACGAGACAACAATAAATATCACGGTTGCGACTGGTTGCGTTTGTTTGTGACTACGGTGAATTGTGAGCAACACCTAATTTATCCTAAGCGGTCCTTTTTCAGTTATCGTACTGGATCTCCCTTAAATATGATCGAAGTTTTGTTATCAATTTTTTTGGGTTTTAGTTGTGCGATTATGCCCGCAGATTATGTCTAGTTTATGTTGTTGCTAAAATAATAGTGTCTTTTTAAAGTTGAAATATTTTTTTTGCTTCAAAATTAAAATTCGTTCATCAATATTTTCTGATCTAATTCTAACAATCGACGTATGAACAACCGTTAATAATCTGTTTCACCTTCTATGAAATCGTACGATTTTCTCTACGTTCAAAAAATCGCTGGTTTGCTTAGTATTATCATAAAAAAATAGGCATCGGAACCGAAATATTTTAACAAAACGGTGTTCTTACGAGCGATCCTAATATTTTTGTAAGCCCGCCTGGACAAACAGACCCTGTTTATTCTTATAATGAAAATGTAATAAATTTGATCCTACTCAAGAGACGCGAAATCGTTTTTGCTTAGGATATTATATTTATGTAACATTGATGGACTAACACATTGGAAACACAGAACAAAGTATACATAGATAAAACTGAAGATGATGAAACTGACACTTTGAGCTTGCTCTAACGGAGTTTTAAGAACTTTCTTCTTCTTCTTCTTTTTTTCTTTTTATACACTCCCACACACGGTCGCCTGACCCCAAAACTAAGCAAAGCTTGTACTATGGCTGCCAGGGACTGATATACATACTTAGATATTTTTAAATACATATTAACACCCAGACATAGAACAAACACAAATGTTCATCACAAAAATGTTTGCTCTAGGTGGGAATCGAACCCACGCCCCCAAGCTCAGAAGGCAGGTTCACTGCCAACTGAGCCACCGAGGCAGTACTTTAGTGCTTGTTCCTAGATATAGAATCAACTAATACTTTATACAACTGTCATTTGCGACTACATAAGACGCAAATCATGCAGGCCGGACATAAGGATGCGGACCGCCTGAACGCGCCTGAACCTTGTCCGCACAAAGTTCAGCCACAGTGCCGCTTTAAAACTTGTTCATATAAAATGTTTAAAAGCAACGTGTTTTGAATAATACACAAGCAACGTGGCGCACGCTGCATCACGGTTTTCATGCCAGGGGCCTACCATGACGTCTTATTGCCATGATGGTTTCGTTTTGTTTTCGATGCTGCGCGATCACGGACCTTATTGCGTGGCGATACGATTCGCGAACGCACAGCGTCGTAAACAAAACGTAACCATAATAGGGTAGGCCCCCTGAACTGTGTCCGCACCGTATCCTCGCATGGACAGGCCGTAAGTAAGTCCAGCCTGTGCCTATAATTTTCGCTTACCTATATGGTTCAATAAGACAGAGTCACCTTTAAAATGTTCACATTCTACTATGCCCCACTAAGCGGGAAACACTGGTGGGGTAAAATATACAGTACTCTTTTTTCATTGTAGTAGACTAATTCTGCGTGACTCTGTTTACAATTATTTAACGTCGGTATTTTTCCTTGTGAAGATTGCTAAGTAGCTATACCAAACTGTTTAATAACCCTTTTAAAACACTCTAAATGTAAACGAAATCTTTATGGAAAGGGTCACTTAGAACATTGCTGCTCTGTTAATCACAAAGTGAAATTAAGATGAACGTGTTTTCGGACGGAAACACGTAAACTTTACAGAGACAGTAAAAAAAGGTCATACTTACCAAAGATTAGAAATTTAGAAGGCATTTTAAAGTGGGAGGCGTTAAAAATGCCTAATATATCGTTATCGTTAAATCGTTGTAATATTTTCAAATTGCAATAACTTTGATAGTATTTTTTTTTTGAATAAGCCATGTTTAGGACATAAGAATTGTTTGATAAAAAGTATGTTTTATGCTGTAGTGATACACCTCCAAAGGTTCGTTAAATCCAATGAGCTCCAGTGAGCGTTTGGGAACAGCAAACTTTTTGTCTAACTGAGCAGTCAACGTCAAAGTCAAAATGTTTTCATTCAATTTGGGTATCAAAGATACACTTATGAACGTCAAACGTCAGTGATCGGAATGGAGTTTTTGATCATTGGGGGAATCGGGTTCATTTTGATACTTGGAGCTTATTTCGAAGCTCTAATTATGTCAATATGAAACCGATTTCAGTTCCCAGTTCGTTAGACAAAAAGGTCACGGGTCTACGGAATCCTGCCACTTGTAATCGACACTCTCTTGACAACACTTTGACGAAGCTCTTAGTCTAGTAGGAGTGCACCTGCTGTATGGGCAGGAGGTCCCGAGTTCAATTCCCGGCCAGGCAGATTTTTAATGATGAATTAAAGTTGTGAATTGAAGTTTGGACAGAACAGAACTGGGAAACCTAGGTGGGAGTTAAGAGTGTGATACGTTATTTACATATATTTATTTATTTAAAATGTTATGTCAAGTTTTTCTAGAGTGTCACTTCTGCATCTGATAAGTCTATGATAGAAGGGGACTCCGCTATAAAACATTCACGCTATATTACTGCGGAGGCCGTGTTACGTTCTTTTGAACATTTACTTGAGTTTTTAATTTTAAACTCTACGAAAAGGCTCACACGATTTAGTTTTCTTTGAGCAGTTTTTCTTGCAAATTGCAAATTTTAAATACAAACATTAACTTATTTTTTTATTTTAATAATGGCTAGACTTCACGGAATATTTTGTACGTTATCTGTGATAGTCATCGTTACAGTGGCTTATTTTAGGAAATATCCACAAAATAGTTTTTTTTAAATCTGAGTGATGAGACGAACAGTCTCTCACCTGATGGTTAGCGTCACGCTTGCCCATAACAGTTCAGTGCCATCTGATGATCAGTGAATATAGAATACTGCGCGACAATGCACTGCGCTTGTCACCCTATGATATTAGATGATAAATACCTAAGAGTCTAGTAATTTATCTGGAAACATTGCCCTGCAATAGAGAACACAGCCAATAACAATAATCGTTTATTTCAGGCACTGGTTGTTATAAAATAACAACAAGGACCCGTATTTCAAATACATTACTATTAAAATATAATATTTTTGCTGGGATTTCTTGGCTGTATCGCTTCCCAGTAGCGCCGGAACACCAGCCTTTTAGGCCAGAAAGCATCAGAAATGTTTGCACACTAGTGCTTGGCGGTTGTTTGATGAGGTCGTCCCCAGGCGAACTCTGCAAACGAACCCTACCACTACTAACCACTGCACCACTGGTTAGATGTGTAATAAAATAACCACTTTTATAAAAGGTATACTGCTTTTGGATGTAGTACGCAATCTACTAAAGCAAACAACTGTTTTGTTTCGGCTACATTAGCGCGCAATAATTTGTTTCGCGTTGTCGCGCTAAAATTGTTATCAGTTTTTGGCTATATTCTTGTCTACATTAGCAATCAACTCGTCGCCTTCCTGCGTAGTTGACGTTGGCGTTAATTCGCCCGATACATCGCCGAGCGAATTATCGGCCAAAAGAGCTATCCGGCTAAAGTTGTCGCGATAGCCTCAATTATCACTGAAGGCCGCTAATGTAGCCATACCATTAGAACACAAGTTCACAAAATTTAATTGTGTCTCCCTACAAAATTGATCAATAGACAATAGATGATAGTAATTTATTTGTGGCAAAAAGCACACAGAATACAGGTTAAACAAAAAATACAATACAATACAATACAATACAATACAATACAATACAATACAATATTACTTTATTGCACACCAAAAACTACATGAAAATCTTAAAAACTAAAATACATTTTCGGCAGTACAAGGGCGACCTTTTCGCCTAAAGCGATTTCTTCCAGGTAACCTTTGGATGGACAGGAACTTATGGAAATACGAAAAGGCATGTAAGGTAAGGTATACATACGTATGTATATACTACAACGGTATGTAGTTTTTTGCCTTAAACCGGCTGCAACTCAGCATGGTGCCGGTTGTGTCCAACCAGCGCTGGTCTTCCGTTGCGACCGGCCGGTGACGTCACGCACGAGCAAGAGCTACATGGACTACGAACAACAACATAAACAACAATTTAGCAAAAAATTACAAGGAAAGACAAATAATGATGTCACGTGTAGATATTTTGTATGGAGACTCGATATTTTTTTATTTGAATTTTGCAAACTCATGTTTAAACTCAAATTCAAAATCATTTAAAAAATAGGTGCAGGATAGCTGATTGTTGTTCCAGCAGATGTTCAATCACTACACCCAAAAGAAACCTTGTGTAATTAAACAATCATTAAACGCCATCGAATAATACGAGTATAAGGAAGAAGCGGCACGAGTCTAATTTCTAGTACACAGCGATTAGTTGGTACTATCCTATACACAGCTCAGTTGACAGTATTGTGTTACGTGTATCAATAACAAAGACAAAGACGTACAAGGGACTATAGCGAGAATGAGACAATTAATAATTATAAATATCACTAATAATTATCACTGTTGCGACTAGTTGCGTTCGTGACACAAATTGTGTGCTGCACCTAATTTATGCGGGCCATTTTTAGGTTCTCGTACCGTTCTCCCTTACATATGATCGAAGTTCAACGCTCTACTACAAGCGCTATAATTATGGCGATACCGCTACTTCGGGTGCGTGTGACTAAAACCCTACAAATAAAAGGTATATTGATATATTCTTGGTGAGGAGATATACGAAATGTGTGAGAACAGCGTTAGAAATCATAATAAAAAGTAAACAGACGCTTTATCCTGAAGTGCTATTGTGAGCATCTAACGAGGAAGTCTTTTCTCAGATGTAAAAAATATTATTTTCACTAGCCGCGCTATGCGGTTTCACCCGCCATCTTAGCGGAACTTTTTCGGGTTAAAAATCCATACATGATATTATGAAATCGAAAGTAACTCTGTCTGTCTGTTTATAGGCTTTTTACGGCTAAACGGCTGAACGGATCTTAATGAAATTTGATAAATAGTTACAGTTCGAGAAAGGTTTTTGGATACTATTTTCTGAATAATCCCGAACAAAGACACGGGTAACAGCTAGTAGCCTATATATATGTTAACTCAGGGTATAAGCTACCTCGAAAACGAATTTCATCCAAATTCGTTCAATCGCTTTTGTGTAATTAATTAACAAACATTTAAACAACCAATTATTTGTAATGAAAAAATTCGTGACGCCTTTCCCCCGAAGGGTTTTACAGACGTACAGACTTCGTCGGACGGTATTCAGTCCGAAATGTGACAGAGGGTGGGTGAGCCTGTAAATTTACGTATCAGACATTCAACCATCAAACACATACTCGTACGTAGAGTATTCAATAAAGTTGTATTCTGTGTCTGTCTGTATATTAAATGTCCGCTAACCCCTTCTAAACCACGGAACGGATTTTGATGTGGTTTTCACCATCAGTTAGATGATTATTCACGGAAGATTTATAGATATGCCGTGTGAAGCAGTTTCTTTTCTGTTCTTCTGGATAGTGGCTCTTGGCATTTTTATAACTTTGACGTTCACAAAGTATCTTCTATACCCCAATTAAATTAAATTAAAAAACTTTAAAAACCGACCTCCCGTCATCCATGTAAACAATTTTTAGCTTTTTGTTGATATTTAAAAACTGGACTGATTTCGATATAGTTTAAATGGGGCCACCCCTAAAATATGATTTACCAAACGAAAAGAATCAGCAAAATCGATTCATGATTGACGGAGTAATCGCGTAACATACATAAAAAAACATACAGACGAATTGAGAACCTCCTCCTTTATGGAAGTCGGTTAAAAAGACATTTAATTTTATTCAAGCCGGGACGAGTCGCTAGCTAAGTACAAATGTACAAACTTTCACATTTACCTATAACATTAGTCGGTAGCAAGATCTATGTTTACCAAAGTTATACGATATCAATTGGACCAAAATTTCTCGATAACCAGGTTCTTTTCCACCATTAAATAGAATCTTCTCGGTGTTCGCACGGATGCTCGATTCTTACGTATTCAGGTTTTTCCTCAATATTTATGTTTTCATCGAGTCCTATCGGGCAGAATAATTGAGTGTTACCAGTATAGGTTCTTAATGCGTGTCTGCCTAAAAGTAAAATATTTTGGGTCTACTCAATGAGACATCTATCCATTTCAACAATGTACCTCTGATATTGTTCGTACATTTCTATTGGCAAATTACGATTATTGTCCCCGAATACGAAATATACGAAATAAATATAAACTAAAAAGGTAAAACCTAGGATATAAAACTTAGAAAATACATTTACAAGGTGTTGGTTTTGGGTGTAATAATTGTTATGGGTGTTGTTCTACCCGTCAAAATGGACTACGTTTAGAATCTAAGTTTTTAAAATTAGAATGAAAAATTATTGAGTCTTCATAAAATAACTAGACACGTGATTAATTTTTTATGATGAAAATTTTTTTTTTTAATTCTGCAAACTTGTGTTCTAAAAGTTGTTCACTTTGATGGGTAAAAAAACATCCTTAAGTATTATTACACCCAAATCAAAGTGAGTGGTACCAAAAAATGCTGAAAATCAGCGCTGAAAAAAAATGCATTAACATTTTTTTTTGTTTGACAGATTATACTTTTTTATAAACTGTATCGAAATTGGTAAAGCTGTTTTTGAAATATCATCAAAAGTGTAAAATTGTTTACATGGATGACGTGAAATTGGTTTTTAAGCTTTGTTTTTAATACTATATTTGGCCAAGTGGATAATTAAAACTATATTGACGTTAACATTAATTAATAAAAATAAATTTCTATGTTATTTGAACGAAAAGTAGAATATGAAAAAAAAAATCTTATAAAGGAGAACAGATTATTTGATTTTCATCAAAGGAAGCAAAGTTATCAAAGTAAATAAGAAACATAAGCTAAACACTAACTACCGTACAGACTGAAGCAGTAAGCATAGTACACAAGATGATAAGTAAGTTATTCCGAGGGTACACATAACTTTCCTCTATGACGTACTCTGAGGCGGATAGCACACTGCCGCTGCATCCCGCTGCGGTGTGCGGAATTCGCATGGCGCTTCTCCGCCCGGAGACGCTGTGTCAGAGTGTTACTATACCTGTGGTTTATGTATAAAAATCAAGATTTTGCAGTGAAATTTAAAAACAGCATCACCGCACCGGTGTCCCGTGCAGTGCGTTTTGCGCCTTATAAGAGTAACAAAAAAAAACTTCACTAATACAAAACGGGGAACGTATCACGCCCTTCAAAAAAAAAAAAAACAATTTTCCTTTAGTTTAAAAATTTTTATACGAACTCGCTTGTCGAATTTCTTGGAAACCATTCATCAGATTGTGATGAATTTGGGTTGCGCCTTTCACGGGCTGAAGCCCGTTGAAGCCACAAGCTGAAGCTTGTGGCGGCGCGTAGCGCGTATCACCACGCCGACCGGTCATGTCTTAGTTCATTATTCATAGTACATCATTCTTATTTTAAAATAAGAGACTTTTAAATTATTATTATTATTTTATATAATGATAGTTATATTATTAAGAATAATAGGTATGCAATTTATTTTGTTGACATTAATTATTTATTTCATTTGACATATGTAATTACTGTTTTGACATGTATACACTTTTGACATTTATCGAACTGTGACGTGTAACTATTGGAGTTATCAATAAATTCTGATTTCCGATTTCTGATTTCTGATTTCTGTACAAGCTTTGCTTAGGGGTCAGACGCCAGTGTGTGCAAGTATCCCGATTTTGTTTTTTTAATTTATCGATGTCCGAATCGGATCGGAACCGTTTATTTTTGCGGGATAATTACCCTATGTCCTTTTCTGTATCTCATGCAACGTGTATGCATAATTTTATGATGATCGGTAAATTAGTTAGGGCGTGAAAGCGTTACAAACAAACAAACAAACGAACGAACAAACTCACTGTCACATTTATAATATTAGTTAGGATTAGACAAGTGCGAAGGTCTTAAAAAATTGGAATTGCAATTCGTTACTTTGCAGATAACTTTAGAGGCTCATTAGTACCTTGCCTTGCTCTCTTCGGTCGACGTCTTTTTCTAGATAAAATGGCAATAGAAGATCTTTAGCCAATGCGAAGTTGGTCTTAAGTCCTTATAGGTCGTCGTGCTCCATCTTAGACCACAACGTCGCTTAACATCAGGCGAGTTGGTGGTCAAACGCCGACCTATTCTACATAAAAAAGTGCTTGTAGGAGCATAATTGCCAGTTATACTAAATATACGAATTCCCTAAGTCCTTGTTTAACTAGTTTAATCTACTCCTAGCTAGCTCCAATCTTATTTTTTTTAGACGAACCTTGAGCCATTCCTTAGAAGAACTTTAACTTTATGTGCCCCATAAGAGAGAATATTCCGCTATGAGTATATATAGGTAGATTACACATTAAATAACTGACATAAATAATCGAGTGGCTCTGTGAGCTGCAGAGCTCGCGGCCGACGCTTGTGCTCCTCTACTCGTCACATTTCTCAACCTATCCTAAATTGACTCGGCAAAAAAAAAAAAAATATAATTACTTACAAGATTTCAAGAGAATCAGTTAAGAAATGCGACCCGTAAAGGAAGACAGAGATCCGGACAGAATTCGGACATACGAAAGCATTTTTATGGAAGCTGAAGCAGAGACGCTTCGCTCGCTAACGCTCGGTCGATTAATCATACTTATAAATACTTATAACTTATCCTACTTCCTACTAATATTATAAACGCGAAAGTTTGTAAGAATGGATGGATGGATGTTTGTTACTCTTTCACGCCAGAACGGCTGAACAGATCTGGATGAAATTTGGCACAGAGATAGATTATAGTCTAGAATAGCACATAGGATTTACACACACACACTTTTTAACCGTCGATGAAACCGCGGGCGCAGCTAGTAACTTATAATCATACTTATAACCGTCCTCCTCTCTTCTAGTCTCTTCTGCCCGACGGGGCTCGTTGGACTTTTTTACCGAAATAAATAAATAAATAAACAAATAACTAAATTCGGGACACTTCCACACACGGTCGCCTGACCCCAAACTAAGCAAAGCTTGTACCTACTATGGCTGCCAGAGACTGTTATACAAATTTAGATATTTTTAAATACATACTTAAATAGATATTAACACCCAGACGTAGAACAAACACTAATGTTCATCACATAAATGTTTGCCCTAGGTGGGATTCGAACCCACGCCCCAAGCTCAGAAGGCAGGTTCACTATCAACTGAGCCACCGAGGCAGTCATATCAGTTACGTGTACTGTACGGTTAGAGCTTTAAGTATCTGAATCTAAATCCAAAACTAACTTAGGAAATACTTATGCAAGTCTTATATTTAGTGCAAGTGGCAAGTCTTATATTAAGTGGTTGTCCTTACTCGATATTTCATACTGTTGAGCTAACTAGCCCAGTTGCCGGGTAATCTCAACCGGCAAGATTTAAACTCGAAGTTTTTATTTATTGTTAAGACCTTTGTCCAACGCTTCGGTAGCTTCGACTAGTTTTAAAGAGTTTTATATTTAAAAGAGTTTTAAACTTTGTGTGGCTCTACAAGCGATTATCTAACCACGGAATAAAGGAAACTTTTAATTAAATAAGGAAAATATTTTAACTTGAAAGAGAACAATGGAGATGCATATTTTTAGAGGAATAAACTATGAAAATTTTAAAATGATAATGGAATTCTAACTAATCTATACTTCTATCTCTATACTAATATTATAAAATAGAAAGTACATAACCCTGTCTGTCTGATTGTTGGCTAGTCACTGCTGAGCGACTGAACGGATGTTGGAGAAATTTGATGATGAGTTACAGAATTTTACGAGAACAGTTTTTGGATACTTTTTTCTGAATAAACGCGAAAGAAATCACGGGTAACAGCTAGTATTATATAAAGGTAAAATTTGTATGTTTGAAAGTTTGTATCCTTGTAGAAATAAATCTCGACAAATTTTGACGTTGTCACGTTAAAAATCTAATCTTAATAAAAAGCTACTCTATTGCAGTTTTACCATTTGTCAGCAAGGTTGTCCCGGGCCAAAGGCTCGGGACTGCGTGCGTTACCACAACGTATTTTCGGAAAGTAGACACACACACAGAGACACACGTGCGTAGCCTCTCCGTGCGCCTCGGGACAGTGACTTATCTATATATATAAAGTTTATATAAAAGTCTATGTAGTTAGTTATAGAATGTTTTTTTCATTCAAATTGTATGATAAAGTATGTTTCTTATTTCCATAATGGTAATGTATTGTTTCCGATGCTGCGCAACCGCAAATCGTATCGCCACGCAATAAGGTTCATGGTCGCTCAGCATCAGAAACAAAACTTTACCATCATGGGAATAAGACGTCATGGTACGGGTCCAGGGCTTCGATTCTACTAATCAATTGTTTATAAATTATTAATGCATTGCCTATTTTTGACACTTCTGGCAAACAAAAAGTGTTAATTTAAGGTAATTCTTAACAATTTTGAAAAAATTGATTAGTAGAATGAGGGCAGGAAGTGAAACGATGACGGCAATTCTCTTTTTATCCGACTGCGCAAGGAGGGTTATGTTTTTCGAGTGTATGTATGTGTGTATGTGGGTATGTATGAGGTTCTTTGACAAGACCTACAGCCTACACAGCTTGATGGTCGACGTGCCGTGTTAATTGAATCGCCTTAATAGTTAAAGTGACATTGTACAATATTTAACAGCCGTTTTTTTTCCGTATTTTTTCTGAACTAAAATTATTTAATCTATGATCATAATCATCAACTATAGCCTTTTTACCCCACTAGCCTCTCTCTTTCTGCGCAATATTTGTCAGTCCTGTTCTAATCGCATCTATTGCGAAACAGCGATTCAGCCATTTAATTATATAATTAAATAAATAGGTAGGAATAAGGTTTTTTAAAACATGAGCGTAACTGAAAAATCCGCCCTCGAAGTGGCAGGGTTAGCACAGCGTGAAGCAAACAAATTACTGAGGAAAAGAAAACAGACAAGATACTGGGTCATGGCCCTAGCATAAAATACAACAGTAGGTTAACTTTCACAACATTGTTTTTTACATTGTACAATATTTTCTATGACGCACAATAACAGCAGCATCAGTTTTCTTTCGGTTTCCTGAAAGAAAAGTGTTCGAAATGTATTCCGTTTTAGTAAATTTTATTGCGGAATTTAATCAAAATCGGTTCAGCAAAACAAAAACCCATATTACATTACTCATAAGACCTTAGTTAATGTTTAATTGTTTTCTATGTTTGATGTGTATTATACATATTATACGTGTATTATAATGTGTGACAGACTGCCATGGATTTGTAATTTAACCCCCTTTGGCCGAGTTGCAGAAGATATGGAGTTAAATTCTACGCAGGGTTAATAAAAATGTTATATATTTCAGTCGAGTACAATACTCGATTCTAGCTAGCTAGCTCAACCAATGATGATCAGCTAACTCCTAGTTAAAAAGATAGCCCGACTTTCTGCAGGTTCCTAAAAAAACCTTAGAATTCTTATTCCATGTTTTGTCTTTCTCAATCGAGTTAAAAAATTTAAAGAAAGAAAAAGACAAAATACGAAATTGCAACTCCGAGGCGATGTTATGCTGAGGGTAGCCGAGCGCGCGCACTATCCTCCTACTTAATATTATAAACGCGAAAGTTTGTAAGAATGGATGTATGGATGTTTGTTACTCTTTCACGCCTGAACGACTGAACAGATCTGGATGAAATTTAGCACAGAGATAGATTATAGTCTAGAATAGCACATAGGATAATTTTTAACCGCGGGTGAAACCGCGGGGCGCAGCTTGTCCTTGATAAAGACGCAACCGACTAATGCACGATTGTACCTGAGTAATTCCCGTATCATAAAATCATATCGTGTACAAACCATGTCAGTTTCCATAATAAAACTCCGATGCTATTTCCACATGTAAACAGACCAACAGTTAACATCGTAAAGTCCTGGAAACTAAACAGAATAATTATAATAATAATATAATAATTAAAATAAACCTTGTTTTCTGTGTTTTAGTTTTTTTCTCTGTGACAGGCCAGTTTTTATTTCGCCGAGAGAGATAAGGGACGCTTTGAGTTCAGAGATCGTACGCACTGGGCTGACAAACGCAGCGGGAATTGAGCACAGCGGAAGTAATTTGTCAAAGAAGATTCTTTCAATCCTTTCCTTTAAAATTTAATTGAATTGGGATTGTGTTTCGCATGTAAAAGCCTAAAATTGGGAGCTGATTACATGGAGATTACGCTACGCGCACTAATGTTCATTTTGGATATTTAAACACGCACCTACCTATAGATGAATACCTAACTAAGCCGATGTTAATGTTGGAGAAGGCTCGCCTCTCAAGCCAGAAGGAGCGACTTCGATCCCAGCTGAAAGCACGCACTATTTTTTTCATTGTGTGAACTTAAATACGTATTTAATGTCATCTGATACATAATTAGAACCCGGCGTATGGCGACAGGCTTGCCATTAGGGACTGAAAATCATCGGCGAAGTGTGGGTATCGTATATGATGAATTGAGTATGGACGAAAAATCTCGCATTTCCAGGATTGATGAATTTAGTAATTGGTATTAGTATAGGATTTAGTATGCTATCTTTGAAAATCCTATTTACCTTAAGTTATAATAGAAATTAAAATATCTCGAGAAGTTAGATTAAGACTTGATCCCATTTCGGACACTGTGTCCAAAATGGAACCAAGTCAAAATTAGAAGCCGCTTCTATACTCTCCTAGCTTTTGCCAGGACAAAGCTAGCTAGGTAAATATGCAACCATATACCATAAATCCAGATGACTGGTTAAATGAAAAGCAAATTTCGGTATTTTATTTTTTACCAAAATTGAATTTTGTTTAACCAAAAACACGAATTCAATTCAATTTATTGAATTTTTTATTCAATTTTTTAAACAAACTTTAGTTTGTTTAAAAAGTTAGTGAAGTACTACGCAGCCCTTTTGTTTCGTTGATGGCTTGATGAATTTCATTTTATAGAACGGACTAGCTGTTTCCGGCGACTTCATTTGCCTGGCAATAATTACACTCTACCTACTATAATCGTCGCTACATATTTTGTTAATTAAATTGATGTTTACAAGTAAGTTTATAGTTTATTTATGTTTACAAGTATCAATTTGTTATATTCATCGCAAGAGCGTCGAAGCGTCTATTCTTTAGCTTCGACAAAAATGCTTTCGCATGTCCGGATTCTGTCCGGATCTATTCTATCTTCTTCTACAGATCGCATTTCTAAACCGCTTCGCTTTGGAAATTCTTCAAAATGGCGGAGATTATAATCCAAATTTAATTTAAAAAAAACGAAAATCTGGCTCGACAAAAAACGATATAATTATCGAATCTACTTACTTAAGAGAGTCGGTTGAGAAATGCGATCTATAGAGAAGGTTTGACATCTGCCGCGTAGAGCCACTAAGAATTTAATACAAGTAGGTACCTGCCGCAAATAACTATGTATCTGTCTGCATCTACATACATACATATGTCTAAAACCGATGGTGTGAATGTATGTATGTATGTTCCTTATGGACTTCAAAACGGTTGGAGCGATTTTGATGAAGTTTTCAAGCAATATACAGATAAGCTAAGCGGGTGATCCAGTAAAGTTTGGTAGCGATCAAAGAAAAAAAAGATGAAATTCGGTACAGAGAGAGAAGACTGGATCCCACAGGTGAAATCACCGGCCATGACGTACCACAGGAAACCTACTTTTATAAGCGTACCTGTAAATACATGAAATAACCAAACTACATTTTTCAATAACAAGGATTTCAAGAAACAATCCATAAAACAAATGACTAACTAATAAAAACATGACTGCCTCGGTGGCTCAGTTGGTAGTGAACCTGCCTTCTGAGCGTGGGGACACGGGTTCGATTCTCACCTCTAGGTGAGAATCGAACACGGTGAACATTTGTGTTTGTTCTATGACTGGGTGTTAAATATCTATTTAAGTACTATGTATATCAGTCTCTGGCAGCCATAGTACAAGCTTTGCTCAGTTTGGTTACTGGCGACCGTGTGTAGAAAAAGTTTCGAATTTATTTTTTTAATTTAATTCGTCCTATAAAGACAAATCTAACCACATTTTACCACACCCATCAAAATTGATTCAAACGTTTAGTAGTTACGAGAGAACGTATGTAGATATGGGCGCTGTACGAGTACATACATACAGGCAAACACATAACCCTCCTTATTTTTCTTCGCTGCAGTCGAGTGAAACGGAGTTAAATAACTAATTAGGTACAAAAACGAATTAACGACAGATTAATAATTACAACGATCATTCATTCATTCACCAGAGTTATCTTTTCATTAAATATACTTATTCCATTTTCAAAACGTCGTTACGGTTTTTAGAGTCGAGAGAGTACATTTCATCCATTGTAAAGTGCGATACAGCCGTTTGATTGGTTTCATTCACTCGGTCATTTTGTTCATTCGTTCATTTTGTTTTCGGTCAATTGAATGATTCTGCTACGGCTCGCTGCGTTGCAGCGTGGAATGGGAATTTATAAACTAGCTGTGCTTTGTGATTCTACCCGCATTTTAAAAGCTTTTTTACGTTTATTCATTGATTGGTACGAGACTTGGCAAATACTCTGCTAAAACGGCTGAACGGATTTTAATGAAACTTGAAAAATATAAATCTAGGGACGGAATAAATATAGTAGGGAATTATTTTTTGTTAACTAAACTTGTCTGAAAAAAAAACTATGTTTTTTTAACTCTTCCGTAAGGCCCGGTATTATCACGAAATCAACGATAACAAATATTTTTTTTACGCCTAGTTTGACATGAAGAATTGTTATGATCACATAAACATAACATAACATATCATCACGCCTTTCTCCGAAGGGGCTGGCAGAGGTGTGTGTTATACACCTCTGCCAGCCCTTTCGGGGGACCATACTTCGCCGGACGATATTCAATCCCAAATGTGACAGGGGGCGAGCCTGTCGTGAAAATAAACAGTGTGAAACGTCTGTCTGTCTATGTCGCCAAACACCGAGCTCTAGTCATGTAGCAGATTACATTAAACAAGCACATTGTTATGATCAGGTTAAAAAAAAAACAGCTGCTGGTAGAAAAAACAACCAAAAACAGTTTGACAGCAGTAGAATTTTGAAAATTATTCTAATTAAGGAGAAAAAATCACAAAAAGTATTTTCATAAAAAACTGTTTGAGCATGGTTCTCTGAATTTTCAGCGAATACAATATATAACCTGATTAGTTCTCTATAGTTAAACTTATTCTTATTTGTGTTCATTATACGATTAATACCAATAAAAACGGCAAAGAAATGTTCTAAGCACGATCTCATTTTGCGATCAAATATTATATACGATTTTCAACTCTAAATAAATCGCGTAAAGTAAACGTGTGTGCGGGTGGAAAATCGTGCTAAGGCCGCGTCTCAATTGACAAACAAACAGACGGGCGAACTGATTGTAACCGATCACCGTCGTTTACGCGACTGTATTACTCGGAGCATTACAGATACTTTTTACGGCTTTTTTTGTAACAAAATAAAGATTTTTTGCAAGAAAATCAGCTTAAACCAAATACTTATAGAAGGTAGGTTTCCATACAATGCCTTCTCAAAACGCAAGCCACAAATTCGTTATGAGTACCTACTGTGTTTAATTGCCCTGTCACGCTTACAGGCGTATAACGACATATAGATGCAAACATAATGTGGTTAGTTAAAATGTTTTACCTCTAAAAGTTAGTTACCAAATTGGTTGATTGGTAAAATCTGTTCCTTAAGTTTATTTAAAAAGTATGGGTATCCCTATACGTAGCGTCGTATGGTGCGTTTTTGCACAAATTTACATTCAATTACGGCTTACATTTCGCGAGTGTACTTGGATTTTATAGGTAGCTATTCTAAGAGTAAAAATAAAAAACTTTTCAAAAGGAAATCAGCTTAGAATGTCTGGAATTTAGATAACCTAATTTAGGATGTAAAGTCTCTTTATAGATCTAATACGACTCGTTAGATATGGCTCGAAGGTATTTGAAGATGAATAAAGGTTCGATGATATTGAGCGAGTTTACTGTCTGCTTGTAACCTCGCCAGGTGTAATCATATCGCTAATGACTTGATAACACTGAGTTTTTTAAATCGCTACTAGCCAGTGAGTTTACTAGTAGCTTTTAAACTCGCTTAGTGTAATTATATAAACAATTTTACTTACTTAGTTTGTAATTAATTTACAAAAATAAATTAAAACCAGGCTACCTTCCGGTATTCGCTGACTTAGGCTTGTAAGCTAGTTAAGTAAGTCGCTGGCGACTCGGAAAAAAATATCCGGGCGCTGTATTGACACTTGACACTGTTTTTTTCACCCACTGACAATTCGGATTCCATTAATATTGTAAAATAGCCGTGTGTCGGTATAGTTGCTAGAGAACTAATTATAATGTTGGTTGCTGACAACTTGTTGGCCAGTTGGCTACTAAGCCAGCAGAAAGTTTTGACTGACATTGTCACTATCGCACTCGCTGACTCGCTGTCTTTTAAACTCTCCGGCTAGTAGCGAGTGAGCTCGCTCTATGTCATCGAGACTTTAGACCTTATCAAAACAGCCTTAAAGCCTTAGCAAGGAATTCGACGAAATCTTTGAATCCTTACATAAATTTGTATCTATTTACTTAGGTTGAAAAGTTAATCTCACTGTCTACTTTGTCTAAGAAATCTAGATGGATAGGCTTTTACTGCTGACTTCCTTTTATCACGAGTGTCTGTTCGGATTTTGTCGTTCTAAAAGATGGTCAATGTCAATGTTTAATGTTTTTGCGTAGTTTGTCTTGTAAGATAAAATACTTCAAAAGGTCCAAAAAGTTGCTGAAATCATTGTGAAAGTCAGCCGTTTTCATTGTCTTTCAACAAGTTATAAGAGCAACTGTTTTTTTTTTGTTTTGTATCCACGGTTTCACTGCTTACCGCCGCACTCAGAGTCGCTAATGATTACTTCAACTATAACTAAGAAATAATTTCCTATGGAAATGTAGCTATAAGTGATGGTTTAAGTCAGCGGTAGACAGGCTTTTGAGAGGCGAGGTCTACTTAGTAGCAAAACGTGGTAGAGGCGACTCGCAGTAATTTTACGGAAATGTACCAACAATTTAATTTTTTACCTGTATCTACAATTTAAGTAATCATTAACATCTCTGAGGTCCGCATGCTAAAACGACGCATAGTCATGAATCTCGATTTATAACTGATTTTACCACACATAAAAACAGCTTTACATTGAGATTTATAACTGGGCGTCGTTTAAGCATGCGGGCCTGACTGTTGCGGTTCAGCCAGTCGGTAGAGTCAGCGGTTAGTTCCATAAGTGGGTTCAGTAGGATTTTCAAACATAAGACTAGTTGTAGTGGTCCTATTTACCAAATTTAAAGTGGTCTATCCCCTTATCATCATCATCAACCATTTTCCACCGACTGCTGTGTAGGTCTCCTCTTTATCGCGATTTATCCGATCCTGTTTCTTGTCCACTGCCTCCCAGCCGCCTTTACATTTTCGTATTTTCGTTTGACCGCCGAGCTGTCTGTCTAGTGCAGGGAAAAAAATTAAAATAATATTCATTTTAGCAAAACCTTTTTTTTACAAACAAACAAGCCAACGGGCCGTCTGATGGTGAGCGGTCACCGTTGCCCATGGATACCTATAACACCAGTGGCATCACAGATACGTTGCCGACCTTTAAGGACTCTATTGCCCTTTTGAAGAATCCCATGTAGTAGTTACTCTGAAATACTGCTGGATAATTCCAAAGAATACAAGTGTGCAGAAAAAAAAAACGCTTACAACGCACTGCGTGCGATTTTCACCGATCGGTAATATGTGGATAAGCTTTCAGGCGGTGGCGGCATCCTACCATAACTTCACGCCTTTTCCCATGGAGGAGTCGGCAGAGGTGTATTACAACACCCACATTTCGCTACAATACGACGATATTCAGTCCCAATGTAACAGATGAAGCCTGTCGCCATACCCCGCTCACGTAATATAGCAGACATTAAGTAAGCACATAGATAAAATATGTTCACAATTTCACATATAAACAAATTGACGCGTGCCTTCGGCTGGGATCAAAACCGTACCCTCTCGCTTGATAGCTGACCTTTTTTTCAACCGGGCTATCATCGTTTTTAAAATCCATTAGAAAGAGTACAATAACCCTTAGACGTTTATTCGTTTGTATACATATAAATAGAAATACTCAAGGAATGTACAGAAATCCCCAAAAGGATACATACATTTGCTATAGCGAGGTACATCGGAATACCATTTGGATAGTCGAGTGAAGATTGATGAGGTAGCGAAAGGGATTCGTGATATGGAGTGACTCTTCTCTTTTGATGCAACTTGTTGCATTAATGCCCGGTATTTTCACGAATTCAACGAAAACAAGTATTTTGTTTGCGCCTAGTTTGATATGAAGAATTGTGATGATAATTGCAAAAAAATGCAGCTGGTAGAAGAAAAAACTGAAAACAGTTTAACCGGAGTAGAATTTTAAAAATCATTTTTAATTTGGAAAATAAAAAATCACAAAAAGCATCTTCTTAAAAACTTCACAATATTAAGTAGCCAGATTAGATCCACAAAGTTTTTTAAGTTTTTACCCTTTATCTACAAAGTGACAAAGTGCAATTAAATTTGTTTTAACGACTTTTACTCTTCTTTAATCATTCTTAGATAACTTAACATTTCTCTAGTATTATGGATTAAAAGCTAATGATGTAAACAACCGCCACATGTAAAGGGATTCTTGATTTGCTTTGTTTATCTATTAAAATAAATCAGTCTAAAGTGACTCCTTACAAATGCAGATATTTTTCATAGCTCTATTTTCTCTTGAGGATGTTTAAAAAAAAAACAAGAACAAAGGGGCGGAGAAATAGTTCATATAGTACATGCCAAATTTCATCACAATCTGGCAAATGTTTTCCAAGAAATTTGACAAGCGCGTTTGTATTGAAAATCAGACCTTCGCGGAACCCTCAAGAAGCCTAACTATCACCAACCGATCCAAACTATCAGCCGATCGAAAGCCTGTAGTCTGCGGAACTCTTAATTAAAACGAATGTAATAAAAGTTTATATTTTCGTTGGTCTTTACAAAGCTTGTAGATACTTAAAGTATCTTCTTCTGAATAAATTTATTCTCGTAAACAACATTTTCCAGAAGCAATTAGTAATGAAAGATTGTTCAAATTTCTTGGCTAGAAAGTTATAATTTCAAATGAGTATAAGAAAACATGAGGAATCCATTAGATAAGTAGGAAATTAATTCTTGCTATTATGAATTGAGATTAATGAATACCTAAATATACACTATCTCTGAAAAGTTAATGACTTATCTAAACTTGTTATATTTATTTGTGCCCTTTTCTATTTTATAAAACTAGATTGTTTAAAATCGGGCCAAAACATAGGGAGAAAACTATAGGTACAAATGTACTAAACCACATCAGTGAGATGAAAAGATAACTACGAGTAACTTCTATTATATTATATTATAATAAATTATCACTCTAATATTATAAATGCGAAAGTTTGGATGGATGTATGAATGTTTGTTGCTTCAGCACGCCAGAACAGCTTATCGGATCTAGATACAATTTGGCACAGAGGTAGATTATAGTGGAATAGCATATAGATAATTTTTAACCGGGTGAAAACGTAGGGAGCAGCTAGTATACTCGTATGTATATTTTTTAAGGGTTGTTCCTCTTGTCTCCACTAAAGAAAGGCTGGGGGGAAGAGTGGGGCTCTTCTATGGCCAAGAGGAAACATCATAAAATTATTACTAAAGGCTTCATTAGAGAAATGTAACTTTCCTTTCCCCCGAAGAGGCTGGCAGAGGATAATACAACACCCACACTTCGCTGGACGATATTCAGTGCCGTCGGCTGGGTTCAAACCCGCTCCCTCTGGCTTGAGAGGCAGGCCTTCTCCAATTAGGCTGTCATCGCTTTTTTTAATGAAGCGAAATGTAGATGATGATAATGAAGAAGAATTGTAAGAAAATTTCTGCCTCTTTAATAAAATAATAATTAAATGTACATAAACTTTTCATTTGTGCATGGCCATGGGCATTTTAAACCGGCTTCAATCAAAGAAGGAGGTTCTCAATTCGACTGTATGTTTTTTGTATTAATGTTACGCGATTACTCCGTCATTTACGAATCGATTTTAATGATTATTTTTTTGTTTGGTTAATAATACTTTATAGTTGGTCCCATATACATTTTATTGCCATCAGTCAAGTAGTTTTTTAAAAATATCAACAAAAGAATCAAAATTGTTTACATGGATGACGGGATCGTTTTTTTTTATACTTTGGTATTTATATTGATAATGGTCGTCGCGTGTCATCCCGCTCGCACCTACTAGTCGCGTCATAGGAACGAGCGTGAGAGCACATGATGACTTTTACAAAATAAGGGGGCAGGATCGAACTCCCGACCTACGGAGACGAAGGCCGCGGTCCATTCCACTCGGCCAACACGGCCATTTAGTTGTTTCGTTAAAATATCGTTTGCGCAAACAATACCAAATCTCTGCGTTCAAATATTTAAAGTGCCATGTCTCGTATAAATCAAGAAATTTTCCTCAAATTTCTCTATTTGTGAGCCAAACGTTTTAGTGAAGGAAATATAATATTTATTACTCGAATCCCGAATTCTCGGAAACGGATATACCTACTTACATTTGATATCCCCATTTATTTCCAATTTAATCCATGAATTATTTGTATGTAATTGATTTTTGCTCTTGTTACAGGAAACGGAGTTTCATGATTTGGTGAGTGAGTTATTGTTTAATAAACTTTAGTTTCGATATGTCGTCAGCTTTAATAAAGCCCGCACGAAGCGCTTTCAAAACTTCTTCCTAACCAAGGAGTGGAACGCACTTCCTCCCTCGGTGTTCCCCAGCAATATATACAACCTGGGTCTCTTCAAGACAAGAGTGAACAGGCATCTCATGGGCAAGCGTGCTCCATCTTAGACCGCATCGTCACTTTCTATCAGGTGTGTTGTGGTCAAACGTGGGCCCATTCAATTATAAAAAAAAAAGTTAGACGAGTAAAGCAAGGTCTCAGGAGTCTTCTGGGACATCTTGACATTTATCTGTTTGACGATAACCCAATCTTCCCAATTTTCAGAAAATTTTGCGAACAAGTAGTTCACGCAAATGAAAAAGTTTCGAAGTGCACTCACTGCACGGAAAGAGGGTAACGTTTTTAGTGTGTGTAAGAATGTAATGTTTATGTGGTGTTTGTATATTTCTATACTTATGATATCCAACTAACCAAGCAATCACCAATCGACTAACCAATGACAGGTTTGTCGATTATGGATTGCGATTTTTGTTAGATTATTTTTTGATATCGAAAATATCTAATTCGTCCAGCCGTTACTGATCTACAAAGCAACAAACACCTACATTCCACACACAACAGTCACTTTATAATATCAGTGTAATGTATTTAAGGGTTTCTCTTAGAATGGTAATGTTAATTACTCAAATTACTGAACTGTATTTGAGCAAACATGTTGATAGATTAATTCCTGTAAACTGAAACTCGTCATCGAATTTCATGCCCTAAAACGCCGCGAGGCTATGTGTATGGTAATTAATACGATAGATTAGGAGCTAGTGCTCGACTTACTTACTAATCACATTAAAATTATTCCGCTCAGAACAGAATATCAAATTTTCTTAAAAATAAAGTCAATGAGAGTCATTTATTTTAATTTTACTTACATATTGTATTTGTTACAAAAACGGTTAAATAAGAAGTAAAGAGTGATAGTTAAATTGCAAAACGTTCCATAATTTTAAACTATCTTTGTGTTAGTGCGACGTTTGCTCGGCTATGTGGTGAGATAGGCGGACTGCAGTAGTTCTCGACGCGGGTCAACGTAGAGAAGACCATGGTATAATAATATACTCCGCCAGTTATAGCATTCAGAAACACCTAGTGACGTCAATCGATGCTTATGCAAGACCGAAAAAGTCATTTTTCACGACAAGTTCGAAAGAGAAGGATAATGGTGACGTCATTTTGTATTTGCTGAATGCTAAACCTTGTTTTTATGGATCAACTACTTCGCAAGGCTTACTGTTTTGGCTAAATATTTGTTTAAAAGAAAGAAAAAAGTCGCAAGCAGCGAGCCTCGGCTTCACTCGGGTATTTCAACGATTTATAACCAATATATTATACTAAGCCCTCGTAGAATTTTTAGTCCAATCTATATTTCAATGAATAGGTACAAAAAACAAAAAATAGGGAACTTGTGAAACCACTGTCAACATTGTCTGTTTTTACTTGACTGCGCAAGGAGGAGCATGTTTTTCAAGTGTATGTATGTATGTATGTAAGTAAGTATGTAGGTATGTATGTATGTAAGTATGTTTGTATGTATGTATGTAAGTATGTATGTATGTATGTGGATATGTATGTATGAAATTTCTTTGGCACAGCCTACGTCCTAAACAGCTTGATGGATTGCGACATGTGAGGTGTCATTTGAATAAACATCTATTTTGTCATTATGGAACTAGGGCTAAAACTAGTAAACCAAGCGTAAGTTACCTAACCAGCGGGTCCCAGTCTACGAAAAAAAACCGCTCTAATTAAGACTGGCGTTTGGGCGGGCCTCCATTAGACCTCCAATTATTTTTATGGAGTGATCATGTGAGTTTTTTCGCATTACTCTTTATTTATGAGGTTGTTTGTTTTACTTAATTCTCGTAGGTTCTTTGACCTTGTGCAATCAATCACAGCTTAGAGGTAAGAAACACTGTATTTTAATTTTTTTAAAGCATATATAGTCTTGCGCTTGACCATCATCTCGCCTGATGATAAGCAATGATACGGCCTAGTGACAAGCCAGACTTAAAAGACGTAAGACGCGGACGAGACACAGACGGGACGTACGAGTAGATGCGGTGTCCCTTCAATGTACTTTTATACGATATGTATAGAAAAGACGCGACGCAAGATATACAGAGAAGACGGGGCGCTATAATAGGTGCGGACGCGACATTTCTTGTTTTGTATAAAGGTTAAGGAGCGATGATAGCCTAGTTGAAGAAGAGTCGCCTCTCAAGCCAGAGGGAGCGGCTTCAAACCCAGCCGACGGCACTCACCAATTTGTTCATTGTGTGGGCATATGTGCGTATCGTATGTCATCTGCTACATAACTGGAACCCGGTGTATGGCGACAGGCTCGCCCCCTGTCACGTTTGGGACTGAATATCGTCCGGCGATGTGTGGGTGTTGTATTACACCTCTGTCAGCCCCCTCGGGGGAAAGGTGTGACTATATGTTATGTAAGTATGTTTTGTACAAAGGCTGCATGTCTCTGCTCCGTCAATGTCTCATTCTCGTTCTACGTCTTTTCTGTCCTATATACGATAAAGTGCGCTTACCTAGAAGAAACCGATTCAATGGAGACTTGAAGATATCCAGACTATAGCTTATCAGGGAACAACACACCAGACCGAGGCCAGAGAATTTTATTTTTAGTATTTTAAAAATTTATATAATAGTGGTTCTTCGTTAGTTCGAGATCCAGCGACCGGCGTCTGTCCTCCTTCACAGGTCACATTTCTCCTCCGATTTATGTTTTTGTTGTCGAGTCAGTTTTTGATAATTCTAACTAATATTATAAGTACAAAAGTAATTTTGTTTGTTTGTTTGTAACGCTTTCACGTCTTAACTCGACCGATCGTCTTGAAATTTTGCATACATGTTGCCTGGGGTACAGAAAAGGACATAGGGTACTTTTTATTCCAAAAAAATCAACCGTTCCTGTGGGACTGCGGGTAAAACCGCGGGGCGCAGCTAATTCTATATAATTATCAAACCTACTTACAAAGATTCAAGAGAATAGGTTAAGAAATGTAACTTGTAGACGAAGACAAGACAACCAGGCGCACCAGTAAGAGATACCCTCTTATGGTGGAAATTCCGCCAAAACGCACTAAGCGTTTCGAGTCAACTTTTCTTGTAAGAACTGCAGAGGTGTGGAACTCGTTGCCTGCGTCTGTCTTTCCACCTAAATACAATCCGGGGGTATTCAAGAGTAAAGTGAATAGGTATCTCCTAGGCAAGCGTGTTACACCTTCGATCACGTCAACGCTTCCCATCAGGCGAGTCAGTGATCAAACGCATGCCTAGCTTGTTGTAAAAAAAAGACAGATCCGGACATATGAAAGGATTTTTTCGAGCTGAAGCAGAGACGCTTCGCATGCGTCAGCGAGCTCGGTCGATTATAACGCTGTTGCTTTTTAATTCCCTTAGTTTATTTATTTATTTATTTATTAAGGAATACCAACAGTATACATATTAAACAATTTAAGTTTTCTTACAGCTAATAGGAACAGTTCTGATATGTATACCCATAATAGGTATTCATAACATTCGCAATGAGGAAGGTGGTGAGTATTTTTATTTCTATCTTAACATCATAATTATCTTTGAAAATAAACAAATTTTTTGATCACAGACAGGTCAGCAAGAGAAAAAAAATGAAATAAAATATAAATACATTATACATAAATAAATATACATATATACACACTAGCAAGAATAGATAAGATGGTTTAAAATGATAACTATATAATTTTAACTATTGATTGTTTGTATTAATTGTTTTTTTTTTTATATACTTTGCTCCTAAATAATCTTAAGGAGTCGTGAAATATATCAATGTCGTTCGTGGAGGCATTAATTTCGTTGTACGTACGACATACCCTGTACAACGGAGAGTTGTGTGCCAAGTTGGTTTTGGATTGTGGGATATTAAAGATTTTCGACATTCTATGACGCGGATATCGATGTGGGACTTTTAGGGAAAACTTAGTAAGGATAGAAGGACTGTCAATATGGTTATGAATTGCCTTGTACAGAAATGTGAGTTCTCGTAATTTTCGACGGTCACGTAAATTATCCATTTTAAAATAGGACAAACGATTCGAAAACTTCTATGTGAAATTCCTTCGCAAGAAAAGGCCAAAGATCTGGTGAAGGCTCGCTGGATTCTTTCAATGCGTTGAGAATGCACTTCATAGAAGGGGCTCCACGCCACACTAGGAAACTCCAAACAGCTGCGAACCATAGAATTATACAGTACAATTTTAGTGTGATACGATTTGAAATTTTTAGAATTGCGTCTTAGAAAACCGAGTTGTTGGGCAGCTTTTTTCACAATTGATTGGATCTGAGGTTTGAAAGTTAATCGGTTATCGAGTATGACACCTAAATCTCGTATTTCTTGCACTTCCTGCAGATTATCACTATCTAGCGAGTACGTCGAACCTATAGATTTTTTTTTGCGTGTTGTTGTAGTTTTTCTTAGTTGTTGGATGTATGATGCTTCAACGGCTACATTAAAATATTGATGCCAGTGAAGTGGGCATTCGATCGCCCACAGTTTTTCCACTTGCCCTCATTCGCGCTATCAACTATTAACAAAAGCCCTCGCGCTTCCCTTCCATGTTATAATACTTTCATCCCGGAACCCGGAAGGACTGTAGTTCCTTCTCTGATAAAAAGTTCCGGCGATTTGTCTTACACTTAGTAAAAACCTTTAAGCCACGTCAGAGGCGGCCTAAGGACTTGAAACACGACCCAGGTGACAGGTTTGACACCAGGGGTAGTAACACGGCCTTTTTATACTTACTTTTAATAGGTTAGTACTTTGCTCTCAGCCCGCGGTTTTGCTCGCGTTTCATTTTTTTTTTAAATTTTTTTTTTATGTAGAATAGTTCGGCGTTTGACCACCAACTCGCCTGATGTTAGGCGACGTTGTGGTCTAAGATGGAGCACGACAACCTATAAGATACTTATTCACTCTAGCTGGAGTTTTGTAGAGTGAACAAGTACAAAGACGGCAGTTGAGTGAGGCGCTACAAGTGCGCTGCTGCTCAGACCCGTCTTCGGAACGGTCACACCGGACTACATCCCGAAACACGACTAGGTCATTTCACGGCATGGCTTGGTCCGGTGGGTGGTAACTAGCCACGGCCGAAGCCTCCCACCAGAGTTTGCTACCCGGTTAGCACTACCCGGGGACCACGTGTAGGGAATCAGAATAGAGTACACTCCTACGGACGTGGGTAGCTCAGCCTCCACTTCATAGCCTATTGTCACTCAGGGGTTACGTAGCTGTCTTAATAGTGAAAGTTTTTTTTTTTTATATTGAGTTTATTTCTTGAGTTTGCGTTAGAAATACATACGAGTACAAAAAAAAAACTTTTCCTCTCTATATTATTATATATATTATATATTATTATATATAGATGCGCCCCGCGGTTTCACCCGAGGTCCCACAGGAACAGTTTATTTTGTTCGGGATAAAAATCTATGTCCTTTTCTGTATTCCAGACAACATGTGTGCAAAATTTCAAGACGATTGGTTGAGTAGTTGAGACCTGAAAGCGTTGCAAACAAACAAACGAACGAACTCACTTTCGCATTTATAATATTAGTTAGGATGTAGATTTATTTATGAGTAGTTTGCCTTAGTACTTAGTTGTCTTCGCGAGTGAAACCTCAGCACACAATTAGTCTTACATAACATAACACTTCCACCACTTTGCCCTGAAGGGGTTAGCAGACGTGTATTACAACACCCACACTTCTCCTGGCTATATTTGGTCCCAAATGTGACGGGGTGAGCTTTTCGCTATGGCTCCAGTTAATACGTAGTCTAGCCTCTACTAATATTACAAATGGCAAATTTTGTGACTTTCTGTGTGTGTTAATATGTTACTTCTTCACGCTACAACAGCTGAACAGATATAAAGTTGTGACGTTCATAACCGTATCTTCGATACCCAACTGAGTACACATTTTGATTTTGACTTGGAAACTAGATTCGGTATAAAGGTATTTTGTTTCCTTGGTTAACATCAGCTACTTTTTATCCCGAAAAAAGGTCCCTATGAGAGAGCGGGTTAAGCCGCGGCAAGCAAATTAGCTTCGTAATAAATCAAACTCTTCGCCCACCCTCAACTCTGTAGCTGGACTATTAACTGCTAAAATCCATTGATTTACGCGAAACTTCCGGGGTTTGACGCCTAGTGACCCACATCGTACGGCTTCGACAAACGTTCGCTAAGTGCGACTACCAGCAACTAGTTAAGTTAGTTAAGTGGAATTAAGTAGTTGTGACTTGCTTTGCTTCTTTCCTACGAATGTGTTGAATGCATGCGCTATAATCCTGGCACAGAATAAATAGTATTGCAAGAAAGAAAACTTATGGCCACTTGCACTGAACATAAGAATTGTATGCTTGCTTAGCTAGTTTAATCTTCTCTTAGCTAGCTTCTACCTAAATTTACGTACACGGGCCTTAAGCCATTTCTTAGGAGAATCTTAACTTCATATGCCCGTTAGGCGAATACTTCACTATGACTAGTTTAAAAGTAGCAAGGACTTAGGTAATTCTTATATTTAGTGCAAGTGCCCATTACTCACAACTTGACTTTACTAATAAACGCTTAGTTGGCTAGTTGAATTTCAAGTTGAAAAGAAAAAACATACAAATATTATTACTTGGGTGACTTAAAATATTTAAATTGCGAGACAAAGTGAACGCTTGGCCTCCACATACCACATGGTTATGGTCACCAGTGACCACCAGTGGATGTTTGGTTCGAGCCGTGTCGGACCATGCTCACCGCCATGACACCCCTATTTTGACTTACGATTGCAAGCCAGAGCCTCTAACTAAGTTGCATTTACTAGCCACATGTTTACCATGCTTGACAAACATCTTAGCTCAAGCAATGGGGTAAGCTAAAAACCAGCTCTGCGTGGACCTCGTCTACGCAGAACAGTGCTGAGCCTACTTCAATTGCCAAAATAATTTTATCATTATACTCAGTATAGGTGTAATGATATAAGTACTTATAGTTTTCTTTAATGTGTTATTAAGTCATAGGTTTTGGCAATATATACTTTTTTATTTTTATTTTAGTTATTTACTTCGTGATTCGATTTCTACAATAGGTTACGTTCAAAAGTTAGCTACTGATTGGATTGGACAACATGATCACGTGATACTTCTGTATCTCGTAGTTCGACCAATCAGCAAAGTAAAGTTCAAGCTTTAGCGATTGCAGAGTCGCTTGCAACCGAATTCAACTTGGCTAGAGGCTCTGGCTTCAATCGTAAGTCAAAATAGGGGTGTCATGATGGTCAGCATGGTCCGACAGGGCCCGAACGTGATCACTGGTGATCACTGGTGACCATCACCATGGTGACCGGAGACAACGGCTATTACCGTGTTAAGTAATATCAAAAAGTAACTATTTCCCTCTGTCTGTTGTTTTATAAAACTTTAACAGCTGAACGGCTGAACAGATCTTGATAAAATTTGATAAAGAGTCATAGATACTTCTTTCAAAATAAATACGCGGTTATTACGTCCACGCGAACGAGTCATAACTACTACTAAGTCATACTAGTAGTCATAAATAATATGAAACTGCCTTGGTTAATTTGCGACCGCGTGTGCAAAAATGTCCTGAATATTCATAAATATTTTTGTACTTTACTTCTAGAATAGTTGTTTGTCTGGTAACGTTAAAACCCAGAGTACCCTTGAGTATCTTTCATTTATTTCTGAAGCGCGTGATAAACAACCTTCTATTAGGTCTCAAGGAAAGCTTGTACAGGGTGTTCTAGAATAAGACAAAGATTCGGAAATAACTACTTCATTCAGACATCTAGTGTTCTAGAACATCTACCCCCTTACTAATAAACGTTATTGCCTCGGAATAGTTGTAAGAAAGAAAGAAGAAAGAAAAAAATATTAGTAGATAATGCACCGAGGCCGAGGGGACAAAGCAGTGTCTCATGTCACGGGCGGCTTATTAGTCTGAGCGTAACGAGGGACTCTAGTTAACTATTATAAAGGTTTACTATATAAAGGTTTACTTACGTTGAGACTACGACACGTGATATGTAAAGTCAAAGTCAAAATGTTTTTATTCAAGTGGGTACACTTATGAACATCAACATTTTATAATAGACTCGACCCTAAAATAAGAAGTTTTATAATAAGCTCGGATAAAGAGCCACTACCCAGAAGAACAGGCAAGAAATTGAGAATCACTATTTAAAAAAAAAAAAAACTGTCTCACAAATTTTTGCTTACAACTAGGTAATGTCTATGTACCTACTAGTGGCTACTTGGCGGAAGCTGAAGGCTCCAGATATTTTTGTCGTCTATATATTGTTAACTTTATAAATATCCTCTTTTCATTAATGTAATTTTTACATGTGATTTGAACTTTCCTTCAGTGAGCCCTGTTATATTTTTCGGGATTTGATTATACAAAAGAACGCAGTTGTCTAAAAATTACTTATTTGACTTAGTCAATCTAAATCTCGGTACAGCCACCCTATTCTTATTTCTAGTGTTATTATTATGATAGTCACAGTTCAATTTAAATTTTTGTAGACTTTTACAAACGTATACATAATATTTTCAAAGATATACAATGAAGGTAAAGTTAATTTATTTATTTCTTTAAATAAATCTCTCAAAGATTCACGGGGACTCATCTCGTAGATAGCGCGGACCGCTCGCTTTTGCAAAATAAATAATAAAAATCAGCAGCTGAACCCCACAGCAAATTGCCATACGACATTATGCTGTGGAAGTAAGCAAAGTAAACCATCCGAGCTGTAGCTATATCCGTCAGTTGCCTAATCTTAATACGAACCGCAAAAGCAGCAGAACTAAGTCTCCCAGATAGAGCACTAATATGAGGACCCCATTGCAGTTTAGAATCAATGCTTATACCCAGGAACACCGTCGCCTTGTTTATGAAATGTAATGTAATTAGCCATTATCGAGCAGGCGGTGTGAATAAATATTTATTTAACTTTCACCATGTACGTTTTCAAAATACAGTTACATAAAGGTACTTACACAATATACTTCAATGTAAATTAAAAAAATAATATATTACTATTCACCTTAACTATTAAATGTACTTGCGTGTGCAGTGAAGCCAAAAAAGACAACACAGCCAACCAATGAAACCGCAGGGCAAAGCTAGTTCCTAATAAATTTCACTAAACTTATTCCTTCATCTAACAGGCCGATAAACATTTTGATCCTAGTGTCCTGTTTACCAACGACCTCTTGACCTGATATTTTGACGTCGACTTTGATCCCAGTGTAATGGCTGACCGCAGAGTGACGCGACACCCTCTATAATGGAAGGCTGTGAAGAGCTTCATTAAATATTAAACACAAAAGGCCGTCTTTGTTACGCTCCGAGCTTCCCAAATTAGACTTAGTTATATCTACTAGCACTATGAGAGCTCTATCACACTAGCGATTTGCGAGCGATTTCAAAGCAAGGCGATTGCGCAACGACCGCGAGGCGATGACACTGAAGCCATAGATTAATAAATATTTAAATAGTTACTACGGCGCAGCATCTAGTCAAATAGCGGTGTTATCGCCGCGCGCTCGTTCAAGCTCGCAGCGATCACGCCGCGCAATCGCCATCTTTAAAATCGCTCGCAAACCTAGTGTGATAGGGCGCTATGTTTCAGACCTAGCTCATCTCCCAAATAATTTGCGTTTTTTTTTATGTAGACCGTTTGACCACCAACTCGCCAGATGTTAAGCGACGTTGTGGTCTAAGATGGAGCACCACGACCTATAAGGTTTCGTAGCTTACTCAGTTATCGTGTGGCCTTTGGAAATATTTTTAAAAACGGACCATGCAGAAATTCCGAAGTCTACCTATAGGCATACATACAAAATTTTAATCTTAACCTCTTTAGTAATAATGGTTTTATAGAAGCTCTGTCTAGCACTCCATCTGTCGTTATTCTACAGCGTGCTGGTTTTGGGTGAAGTAATACGTAAGGGTGTTGATCTACCCGTCAAAGTGAACCACTTCTAGAACACAAGTTTGCAAAAGTATGTAAGTATGTATGTACTGTGTCTAGTTACGAGTACACACTAGCACGCCACACTTGCAACGCCCTATGCACAGGGTATATTACATAATATAACTTACTAGTTTAAGTGAAGAATATGTAATATCAGCAATGAATAATAAATAAATAAATAAAATAAATTCGAAGTAAAAAAACGTCTTCATAAAAAGTGTACACGTGACTAGTTATTTTGTGTGAAGACTCGATTATGTGTCTTTCGAAAAATGTATGTTCGAAAGTTGTTCACTAAACACAACGCCCTTAAGTATTCCTACACCCAAAACCAGCACCCTGTATAAAAGGACGACTACGAAGTATAAGACATAATTTATGTAAAAGATTCAATATAATATTAAGTAAATACCTCCTATGTTGAAGAAGGAAAAATCTCTTTTATCTTCCGTTAAAGGATGTAGCTAGGCAGAAGTTATACCTATTTGTTTTTAGTGGAAGTGGAAAGGCTGGTACATTTTACTCCCCTTACTAAAAACTTTGTTCAGACTCGGAATAGTTATACAGTGTTTTTTCTTTTATTTATTGACCAAGCGAGCGTTAACGAACGAAGCGTCTTTGCTTCAGCTTCGATAAAAATGCTTTCGTATGTCCGAATCCTGTCTTGATTTCTGTGCAATCTTGTTTTTCTCTACAAGTCCCATTTCTTAACCGATTCTCTTGAAATGTTGTGAGCAGGTTTGATAATTATAATTTAGATTTTTTTTTTCTTTGTAACTGTTACTTTAACCAATTACTTATATTATAATTAGTTACTTTAATCTAGTATATTTCCGCGTAATAGTGGTTAAAGTTTTGAAGATGAACTTCCGCAAATAACGCCTGATTCAATCAACAAGAATTTTTATGCTAAGTCAGTTTTTGGAAATTTTCGAAAATGGCGGTATCTCTGTCATTTTCTAAAATTGTTTTATTGTGTTATTTTAAACTTTTAGCCCGACCGAAAAAGACAAAGCAATAACTATTCCGATCTTGTTCAACGTTTATTATTAAAGTGGCAAGAGTCTACGTTCTAAAAAATATAGCATCGATATTTTTGAATCCAAATTCTAATTCACACCTATCCTAAAATAATACAGAAGAAAAATCAGCATGTACGTCTGTTGCCAACCGTGTAATGGTGTAGTTTGCACCGCGTAGTACTAATGAGTGCACGTGTAACGAGCGAACCCGTGAAGCACGTACTAGTGAAGTTGAACAATCTTTCTTGGGTGTGAACACTGAATAGTGAAAACGTCTGCATTACTGCGCCACGGTTGGAATGTTGATTTGTCTGTTAGAGATATCGTGTCACAAAAAAGTATTTACTAGTCTAGTCTAGCGTTTGTTGATATTTACAGTTTTTAACTTAGAAAAACGTAAGCGCGTTAAAAAAATACGTGTTTACATTTCTCTGAGCACCCATAAATATCATCATTTCGAAGACGGGTCTGAGCAGCAGCGCTCTTGTAGCGTCTCACTCAGCTGCCGTCTTTGTACTTCTTCACTCTACAAAACTTCAAGGCTAGAGTGAATAAGTACCTTATAGATTATCGTGCTCCATCTTAGACCACAACGTCGCTTAACATCAGGCGAGTTGGTGGTCAAACGCCGATCTATTCTACGTAAAAAAAAAAAGAAATAGTTCTGAATACATTGTGACACGGTTTTAAAGTCATCAATAGAGGAAAATTTATCAAAAATACATTCTATAAATGTAAACCTAAAACAATAGTAGACAGCTGCCAAATCTTACCATACCTCTTAAGCAACGGACGGCACGGACAGTCTTTGGATGGGTGACCGCGGGTGGCATTTGTAACAGAGCGCTACCGTGGCTCGGATGACACGTTAAATTGTAGGCTCCGGTTGTTTATTCTGTACCAACAATCGTCAAGCCATGACAGAGGCCATCGAGCTGCCTAGAAACTCTGACATCAGGGCTAGCTACTCGGCCGGCACGAACTTGCTTACTCGTTTGTTTATTTGTTGTTTTTAAATTATGCAACATTTTTTTCAATCACAGACGAGTAGGTTACGTTGATTAGCGTAAGCGCGCAAGACAACTGCTATTGTATAAAACAATAGCTCCGAACCCCAAGATACCGGCTGAGCCGAGTTTGGGGTTCACAGGCTGTACTAAATGTTTTGTCAGTTTTCCCGCTTAAATAAATGTTTTAATTTGATTTGATCAGTGCGTCTGGTTGCGTTATCAGTGTCACGAGGGTGTCAATCCATCAATTTATGTGAAAAAACAAAAATAATTCCAAAAATCCGAAATACTTCTGCTAAACCGATTGTTATGAAACTTTGCACACACGTTTATTAGTAGAACAAACAGTAGAACAGATGGTAACTACCCATTTAGTTCTCGTGACACACAACATTATAAGATTAAAATCGTTAAAATTAAAAGTTTTTAAAAGTGATATTTGTTCAGTTCTAGCTGCGTTAACCAAGGAACTCTAATAGTTTTGCCGTACCGTCTATTTATCTGTGTGTCACATACTAATCATAATATGTATACAACCATGTATAGATATAACCTAGTTGTAAGCCAAAATTTGTCAGACTGTAATTTATTTATTATTTGAAAAAATAATGCCCCTCAGTTTCTTGCCTGTTCTTCTGAGTAGAGGCTCTTTATCCGAACAAGGTGGTCGAGTCTATTTAAGAAACTTTGACGTTCATAAGTGTATCTTTGATACCTAAATTGAATAAAAACATTTTGACTTTGACTTTGACTTTGAATCCTAACTAATATTTTAAATGCGAAAGTGAGTTTGTTCGTTTGTTTGTTTGTAACGCTTTCACGTCTCAACTACTCAACCAATCGTTTAAAAATTTTGCACAAATGTTGTCGGGGGTACAGAAAAGGACATAGGGTACTTTTTATCCCGAAAAAGATGGTTCCTGTGGGACCGCGGGTGAAACTGCGGGGCGCAGCTAGTTCCCTATAACTGGTTTTTGTTTTAAGAAGAGTGGAAAGCAAGCAGACGGCCCGCCTGATGGTAAACGGTAATCGCACCTATGGACGCCTGCAACACTAGCGGTGCTGTTGAAGCGCTGACAACCGCGAGAATTTGTAGAATTCTTTGAAATGATCCGTGGAATTTTCGCACTGAAATGGAGTAGATAAATATATTAAACCCTTTAACAGGGATATTTATTAACTAAATGTTGAAGAAATAAATGATTGTCATTCTTGTATATTCCATTGAAGAACTATTCGTCATAAGGATTCGTCCTGAGTAAACCGCGAGTGGCTGACTGATGGCCTATAGTTTGTCACCCTTTATATTTTAAATGGCGTGTCCAAACAGCGTGTACTCAATACGCAAATACTGAGTACAAGCCTCAGTCACTCACAGTTTGCGTAGTTAGTACGAAGGCTTCTTTAAAAAGGGTCATTTTCATTTTCTGAATACGTCCGGTTAAAAATAGACGTCGTACGTATATCATAATACATAAGACGTCTATATTTAACCCCCGACGCAAAAACAACGCGATGTTATAAGTTTAACGTGTCTATGTGTGTGTGTCTGTGTATGGCATCATGGCAGTAGCTCCCGAACGGATGAACCAATTTTGATTTTGTTTTTTTTTTTTTAAAGGTCAATTAGTCGGGTTTGTTCTTAGCTTTGTTGGACAAAATCGGTGTCAGGAGATTTTTTTAATTTTTATTGTACTCGCATAAATCTCATAAATAAAACCCCGCAACTCTACAACAGATTAAAAAGTAGTTACTACGCCCACAACGTGACATGGAGCCGGAATTTCACAACAAATTGCAGCAATTTTCACGGTACAGTTAAATTAAATGTCTCAGAAAGAACTCCGTATCACATCGCGACTCGGGGCATTCCGGAAATGGAGGGCGAAGGAGGTAAAGGTGAAGTTAGACAAGACACAAAAAAAAAGATGTACTTCCTTACAATAACGAATTTAATCATATGGAACTAAAATAAACTACTCAGTCGGTAGTGAACATGCCTTCTGAGATAGAGGGCGTGGGTTCGATTCCCACCAAGGGCAAACATTCATGTGATGAACATGTGGTGTTTGTTCTATGTCTGGGTGTTAAATATATACATGTATGTACTCGTATATCAGTCTCTGGCCGCCAGAGCACAAGCTTTGCTTAGTTTGGGGTCAGATGACCGTGTGTGCAAGTGTCCCGAATATTAAAAAAAATCATAACAGTAAGCCCGCGTGATAGATAACGGCTCCAGGTAGGGTAGGCCTGTAGGGTTGTCGAGGTAGGGTAGGTCGATATCCCTGCAGTGATGGGACGTAAAAGACTCTAATGATAAAAAAAAAAACTGAAAAATAATCGCAGCCTTGACGCTCTTGAGTTGCATTCCTTATTGTTTTTTTAAATGTAAACTAAACTAAATATTTACAAAAAAGGTTTTCGTGATTGAATGTGATCAAATTGAAAATAAATATTTCTATGTATTTATTTTTATTTAGTCTTCTTATGGTTTATCTGATACTGGTTTGGACCACATTGTGAATTACACCCTCTTCCTTTTTAGGGTTCCGTACCAAATGGGTAAAATAAAACCCCTATGTTGAGACTCCGATGTCTGTTTATCTGAATGTACACGCCGATTATCTCTGTAAAAGCTTGCGCCTTGAAATTTCGTACAAGTCTACATACTTTAATGGCTATAAGGTGGGGATTTTTTTATTATTCTTTCTTTTTTTCATTCGCTAATCTTAGCCAATTGATGTCAAAAACTGAACAAAGCTATGCAAAAAACTCATTTCGGCTTACAATTTCACCAAAAATAATCACTCCAATCTAGAACAGAGAAATGTTTGCGTGGCAAAAATTGAATTCCTAATGTACCTACTTATTTTATAAGAAAAAAAAACTGTAAGAAAAGAGGTTAATGTCTTCTGCCGCGTTTTATGTAAGCATCTTACCTACCGCATGTCTTGTTTCAGTGTAATCTGGCCTTTAAATGGGAAAAGGTGGAACTTTTAAGTAGAAGTTGTACAACTAGCTCTTAGCTTTTACGCCGACTTCGTTCGTCATTTCATTACATTCGAAAAGTTTTATGAAATTATGTTTCGCTTTTTTTTCTTCCTTTTTTTGGCGTTACGCGGCTTGCACATTATTTATTTAACTATTGTTAATTCACTGAATGTCCCGGCGATCAATTATTGAAACATTTACGAGTAAAATGGGCGGGATCCCAAAAAACAGCTTAGAGCCACTTTTCACTCAAAACTGAACCATCTATAGTCGAGTTGACCACTTCACAAAGGTAGGGGTCGACTCATCCAGTGTTTAAAAGAAGTTTGTGAGTTGATAATAATAATGTATAGATAAATCTTTATTCACTGACCATAAGAATCTTAAATTTAATAGAAAAACTAAAAAAATAAATGAAGAATAAACTAAAGTACAATAATTAATTAGTAAGTTGACTGGCTCCATTGTGGAGGCCGATTTGACTAGTTTTTTAGGGCTGACTCTATATTTTTTCCGAAATGAAATCTAAATAAAAACCATCCATCCAAATAAGATGATTGAGTAAATTTAAACCTGAATTGAAGTTATTTGAAGTAGTCTTCATAATCATGCCTGGAAATCAATTTAGGACAGGCCTGTTCGTGTTTTTGTTCAAAATTAACTCCCAAGTTTACCTTCAGAATCAATTTAAAAGTTTCGTTGGAAAACAGTGTGGGCCTAATACAGAAGTCTATAGAACTTTCTCGGCGATTTTTACCTAATAATGAAGCTTTGACAAACCCAAATTTAAGGCCCTGACTTTTCGCGCAGCTGCCTCATTTGCATTTTTACATCATTTTTAGGGTTCCATACCCAGATGGTAAAACGGGACCATAATATTAAGACTCTGCGGTCTTTATATTTGCTGTATACTTTCGTCCTGTCTGTCTGTCAGTCTGTCTGTTATCAGGCTGCATTTCATGAACTGTGATAGTTAGACTACTACGAGTAGTTGCCGCTTTAACAATAAATATTAAAAACCAGGATAAAATAAATATTTAAGGGGGCTCCCATACAGTAGACATAATTTTTTGCCGTTTTAATAGACAATGAACTCTTCGTGCGCGAGTCCGACTAGCATTTCGCCGGTTATTGAAAGTATGTTCCACTTTATGCACCCCGGTGAACAAAGTGAAATATACCAAATCACTGAAGATAGTTACGGATAATTTATGTGGTTTAAAAAAACGAAATAACACGCTTTCTACCTCCTGGCTTCATCATCAGATCAACTCCGAAATACCAAATCATAGTTTTGTCATACGAATTACATTATATTATTATGCATATTAATTAGTAGGTTAAAATTGGCTTCTACGATTTCTTCACTTGTTTGTTTGTTGTTATGAATGAAGGTAATAAAAACGTCTTCAAAATTGTAATCGGTGAATTTACTGAGGATAGTACTAGAGTTTCATAAAAAATAGTATAATTATTATGTCGTTTTTTTATTTTTAAGTATGAAAACTAATTTGGATAAAAACTATGCTTCCGCTCAATCTTTGTAGTGTTATTCTCAGTAAGTAAACACGCCGATTGCCATTTTTCAAAATTATACTTCCAGTGATAATTATTAGAAAAATTTAGAAAAGAATTTAGAGATTCTTTTTAATGTATTCAACACTAAAAATGTTGTAATGAGCGATCGAAATAAATAAATTATCAGGCCCTTAATTAAGAGAACTTCTCGTTTGCCTACAAACCGCTTGGCTTGCTACATATAGCCGCTATATGTACCTAAGTTCCACAAGCAGTGTAAATTTAGATTGGCAATACTCTAGATATTAACTAGAGTAAGATTTACGCACACATTCGTATGTTATGACACTCACATACTCGTAGTTGGATCCAGTTAAGCGAGATAGACTAAATAAACAAGTTTTGTCGAAATTGGGTCATATAGATACCTATATAAATGTACATACATGGTAACAATTTACAAATTTTATACATTTTCTACTGAATCTGCTGCTGCTGGTCAATTAGACTGCTGGACGAGTAGGTTAATGTTTAGAACTAGTGTTCTGGCGACAGCAGATTTTTGCGATGAGCGCATCGTTTTTGTGTAATGTAGGTATTTGGTTTTTGTTGTATTTTGCAAGTTTTTTTTTTGTGGAAGTATTTTTGACCGACCGACCGATTTTAGAGTTGACCCTCCTGTTCAATTCGATATCGGTGAATTGCGGAATCTTGCGATACGACCTGCGGTGGGCCGCCAATGCGAAGTCCACTGGCGGCCTAGTGACCGCCACCGCAGGCCGCGTCTGCCTGTGAGACCCATACGGAAATTGGTGAACTTGATTTCTAACAAACCAATGTGTCGTGACGCGACTTTAGGTTAGTTCGTCGGTGGAATAGATAGTGTTGGCAACATATACAAAAAAATGCAGTCAATGCTCTGCTTGTCGTTTTCCGAGCGAACTGCCAAAGGAATGTCAGTGAAGTAGCGCCTGAGTCGCCCGCCCGCCCAACCGGCACTTTTCGCTGGAGTACGGAAAAGGACAGACCTCATATTGTTTTTCTTTGGTGTCTTTCTGTCGTAATGATCTCCATTCGATTCATTCTAAAATTAGCCACATATTGTACATGGTTTGGATTATTAGAAGTATTAGTGGTTTACATTTACATTAAGATCGTTTTGAATACCCTCCCTTCAGAAATAGTTTACAATAGACAAGTACATTTATTCTTCTCGCTTATTCTGTTCGCTAACAAACACGATTCCCGTAACTTGCCCGCACTGCTCCCGGGGCAGTAGTTACCGAGACACTTCTGGTATTAGGCTTCAGTCCCGCAGTCTTGTAGTCCCGCCGGACTCACAAGTCCGGTGGTGTGACGTATATAGAGTATATAGAGTGCATTGAACCAGACTTGATATAACAGCTTGATGGTGCGGCTACATAACAGCCTTAAGCGATAATTCGGGCTATTGCGACAAGTGTAGCCTGTTTTTTCGTCACTCGGCGATTTTTCGGGCGAATTATCGCCCACGTCAACTACGCAGGAAGGTGACGAGTTGACCGTTAATGTAGATAAGAACATCACCGATAACCTGGAAAGAGTAAGTACCCTTTAAAAAAACCATATCGGTTGGAGCGTCTTCGAGTACGTAATCGGGAACATATGTACATCTAAGAAATATTTAGATACTCGTAGATAGATAGATACATAGATAAATAGTTTATTGTTCACACCAAAAATAACAAAACAAAAGAACAGAAAAAACTTAAGCTGTAGTGTAACAACTGGTGGCCTTATCACTAAGAGCGATCTCTTCCAGGCAACCTTAGGATGGAGAGGATTTGTATGAAAGAGTAAGGGACATGGGTGTGCAAAAATTAACAAAAATAAGAGTGTTGATACACCTACTTAAACTATTAGATTTATACTTACATGTCATAGTAACATAATAATAGATTTACGAAGCATTAAGAACCTCCTCCTTATTTTAAGTAAGTTAAAAATAGTAAGGAATAGTAGTTGTAAGCGCACTCCAAGCTAAGTAAACTGAAAGCTTTGTAAATAAAACAACTGCAATGTTGCCATTCGAGAACTTCTAACAAAGGAACACGACGTGTTTGATTAGGAGAGTTCGCTGATTACCTACTCAAGATTCCACATTCAGGAGGATTGAAGCGTAGCGCCTTTGGTATAGGTTACTAATGGCCACTAGCACTAAATTTAAAAATTGCCTGTGGTAGAGGATACTAATGACTACTTGCACTAAATATAAAAATTGCCTAAGTACTTACATAACTAGTTTAAACCACTCCTAGCGAAGTATTCCCTTATCGGCCTTATAAAGTTAAGATTCTCCTAAAGAATGGCTTAACGTTCGTGTAAAAAAAATTAGGTAGGATCTAGTTAGGAGTAGATTGAACTAGTTAAGCAAGGGCTTAGCCAATTATTATATTTTATGCAAATTACCAAAAATCTATTACTAGTATAATAAATAGGAAATTGTGGCCATGTGGAAATGGAAAATACCCATCCACCCATACTTGCGATGGATGATGCATGAGATCGATGGATGGATGTTTATTACTCAAGTACGCCAGAAAGGCAGCAACTCTGGATGAAATAAGGCATAGAGATAGATTATAGTCTGGACTAGCACGTGGGCTACTTCAGAACCGCAGGTAACACCGCGAAAGGCAGCTAGTTTTATAAAAGCGGAAGTGAGTTTGTTTTTTTGTAACACTTTCACGATCTAACTACTCAAACGAACATGTTGAAATTTTGCATTCACGTTGTCAGAAGTATAGAAAAGGACATAGGGTAAGTACCTTTCATCCCGAAAAAAATTACGGTTCAAGTAACATTGCGGGTTAAACCGCAGAGTGCAGCTTAGCTTACGAAATGTCATTTATTGTTAGTTCATTAGTTTTTAAATATGTACTTATTTGAATTGTTTTAATGTTTTTATATTCCTAATAAAAAGTTCGGTGATATTCGTGACTTCAAGATATCCAATGAAAGGACTTACTCCCGGCGCAACTAATACTTTATCTCAACTTTAGGACGTTGTATCTATATAAAGATCTTCACAATACGGTATCCGCTAAGAGTGGTCTGTGGACGAACAAGATGCCAACATCGCTGAGGTATTTGAAACCGCTGCTAAATTACTGCTGGTGGGATTCACAAAGGACTACCTGCCTATGTGGAATACCTCGCTTTACCATGTGTAGGAAACTGGATTAGTTTAACTTAGGATTTTTATTATGAAGGCAGGAATGGTTATTATGAAGGCAGGAATGGTGTGGTGAGACGAAAGGGTGGCGTTGTAACTGATTAATTACTAAACACTTTTTCGAATAAAGAATTAGAATTAATTTTATCACTTGTTTTCTATCATAATTATTAATTAATACTTATCAGTAATCATTATTAGAATAATTTATACTGTCGGCAAAAAATCTGAAATTGTATTAGCTGTGTAGGTACAGGGTGTTAAAAAACCATTACATCCGCAAGGTAGCATCCGCTAGTATCGACTGTAGGTTACTATAATTCTAGTTTACATTAATTAATTATATTAGAATTAAAAAAAAAATACAAAACCGACTTTGAAACGCGAGAACGGCGCTAAAAAGTACAAAAGAAAAGAGCTACCCCACATAGGTGCTTATAGTCGGTACCAAGACTGCCAAATTATTTCAAAATTTATAAAAAAAATACAAATAATTGGTAGATAATTGTCGTGTAAGTAGTAAACACAAGAATTGGTTAATAAAAGTTAAAGGAGTAATTTATAATTATTAACTAACACATCTCTTACAAAATAAAACCTAAGAAAATTAAAAACTAAATTAAGTATACCAAAGCCAAAAACGAGTAGTAAACAGATACTTATAGGTAGGTAGTATTATACTTTTAAGTATACATATTTTACTCTTCTTTTTTGTTCGTCGGTGAAATAAATACCACACACATCGCGCTCCGCCCGCCGAAAAGCGTGAACGCAGCCAGCGCGCGTCGATTTTCATGAAGTTAACATTTTTGTAAATTGTCCTTTTTTAGGCCATAGTTGGCAAACAAGCTACCGGGCCGCCTGATGGTAAGCGATGTTTTTTCTTGCTTTTTTAAATCGGTCATAATTCTTGCTATTTTTAAATGGCATTCGCACATTTGTTTTGGTATAATTGCATTTTTATTTAAAACTAAGAGTGCCTTCATGCCTTTCAATTATATAACGGGATTTTTGTAACATGCTGTATATCGTGAAGTGTAGGTGTTATTCACCTCTGCCAGCTCTTTCTGTAGAAAAGTATGTGTTTAAAAAAAACAATTTAAAGGTGTTAATAGCTAAACTGATGATGCTTGAAAACTTGAATTGAGTTTCTGGGTTTTTGTTAAATAATGTAGGCAGGTACCTATTTAGCTTATTTGATTAATAAGGCCGCTATTTTTATGCCTGTACCAACGCATAAAAAAAGTGATGAAAGGGAGCGAGTTCGATCCCAGCCGCCGATACCGGCACGCACCAATTCGTTCATTGTGTGAACATATTATGTGCGTATTTTAATGTCATCTGCTAGGAACATAACTGGAGCCCGGTGTATGGTGACAGGTACGCCCTCTGTCACATTTGAGACTGAATATTGTCGAGCGAAGTGTGGGTGTTGTAATACACCTCTGCCAGCCCCTTCGAGGAGAGGCATAACCGTAACATTACGTTAACAAAACAAATTCAAATTCAAAATGTTTTAATGCAGAAACAAGGGTTGGTATAGTTAGTCTCACCGTGCTCTAGCCCCAGCGCATGTATTTTGTATTTAATATTAGGTCCTTACGTATGAAATTGGCGTTTTGTACGGGAGGAATAAAAAGTCGATTTTTTTTTGTAAAATATATTTAATTAATCAAAGTATGCACCGTTGTTATCTATGCACATTTGCCATCTTATGGGTAGTTCATTGATCCCTTTACTATAAAAACCATGGGGGCGAGAATCAATAAACTCTTTGAAGGCGGTTTGGACTGCTGCATCGGAGTGGAATTTTTTTCCTTGTAAGAAGTTGTCCAAATTCCGGAAGAAATGGTAATCTGTTGGAGCAAGGTCCGGGGAGTACGGTGGATGTCGCAGACATTCCAATTGTAGCTCAGCTAACTTAGTGGTTGTTTGTTATGCAGTGTGTGGTCTTGCGTTGTCGTGAAGCAGCAGTGGCCTAGAGCGATTGACCAATCTCGGTTGTTTAACAGCTAGTTCTTCCTTCATGGTTTGCAGTTGCTGACAATAGATATCTGCCGTAATCGTTTGGCCAGATTTAAGAAAGCTGTACTGAACGACACCGGCGCTAGTCCACCAAACACTTACAAGTAACTTTTTCTGAGTCAATTTTCGTTTAGGGCAGGATTTGGCTGGGTCTCCAGGGTTCAGCCATTGCGATGAGCGCTTTCGATTATCGTACAATATCCACTTTTCATCACAAGTAATGATTCGATTTAAAATCCCTTCATTATTGTGTCGGTTGAGCAAAGTAACACAGCAGGCGACCCGTGTTTGCAAGTTCGATTCACTCAATTCATGAGGTACCCATCGTTCGAGTTTTTTTACTTTCCCGATTTGCTTCAAGTGGATTAATACAGTTTTGTCACTTACCCCGAAGCCTGCTGCTATCTCTGAAGTGCTTTGTGATGGATCCGCTTCCACAATAGCCTTTAATTCTTCGTTTTTCACTTTGATCTCCGGCCGTCCACGGGGTTGGTTCTTAAGGTCGAAATTTCCAGAACGACAACGTTGAAACCAAAAACGTACCATGCTGTCTTTAGCGACACCAGCGCCGTACACATCATTAATTCTTCGAGCTGTTTCTGCAGCACTGGTGCCACGGTAGAACTCGTACTCGTAAATATACCGATATTTCATGTTTTCCATTGCGCGGTAATAAGCGACGCCAAAGAAAAAATAATGACGAAAATAACAAATGAATGACTGTATTCCAAAGAAAAAAAAACCAGCTAAATGAATTTATTAATTTGAATTTCGAATTCTTAACCAAAGAGGAGATATTTCAGATCAAATTGATCAGTACGACAAAACGCTGATTTCATACGTAAGGACCTAATATTATGATTATTATTAAGTATACATATAACATTATATCATTATATTCATTCAATATCATGGTATTTTTTTTAGAAATTATTGCATCATATGTATCAACATGTCATTTAGGAATTCATTGACGGAATAATAAGTTTTGTCAATCAATAAAATTTGAAAATATCAATATTTTTTATTTCCTTTATACTTTGCGGTAGTTTATTGTAGATAGCACATCTCATAATAAATGTGCTGTCACTGTATAAAGCTGTTCTGCGGTATGGTTCACGCAGTCTATAATATTTTTATGTCTCTTACTTAATAGGGTCTCATAGTTACTTATTTTTTTCTTGAAAATTAGAGCTGATTCAAAAATTTAAATAGAAGGAAGAGATTCAGTTTTTTGAAATATGGTTCACAAGAGTCTCTTCGCTTCAATCCACATATTGCACGAATGCATTTTTTTGAGCTATGAGGACTGACAGTTTCTCAACGGAGTTATCCCATAAAACGTTACTTTAACCAATCTCTAGTGTACGAGTATTTCTGCTCTAACGTCGCATGTCAACGTCAAGTCACGCAACGTCAAGGAATATGGATTCAAATTACTATTGAGATAAAATAAGTATTTAAAAAAATAAATATATATAAGTTTTGCAAAGTAACGCCTGATTCAACCAATATTACCAAAACATTTCCTAATACATTAAACCAAAAAATATAGAGAAAACGCTTATTGCCCAACAATTCAAATTCACAAAACCACTCTCAACAATGCGCCCGCACTCGACCATGTTAACCAAAAAATCCAAAAATCACTTTAAAACATTCCACTACTAACAAAAGTTTCGCAAATCAAACACTCTGAATTCCATCAGCGGAACAACGAACTCCGGTGAAAATACAAAAACTAACGAAAATAGTGGAACACGGAAAAAGTGTAAAAGCTGACCGGATGACCGGATGTAGCATCCACAGGTAACAACGAACTAATGGGTATGGCTAGCTGCGCTCGCGGTATGACCTGCGGTTGAAAAGTAGCCTATGGTGTTAATACAAGGTATAAGCTACCTTCACGCCAAATTACATCAAAATTTTTCCATGTCCATCCATGTGAGGGTGAGGTAACAAACACACACAACAAACTTTTGCCTTTATAGTATAAGTGGGATAGGTAGGAATAGGATTAGTATATCAAAAGTTAAAACAATTTATTTAACGAGGATAAATTAAATATTAAAAAATCCGCCGACAACGATTTTCAACAAACATAGCTAAGAACACTTCCGACTAATTCACTCCGCTCGGTTACGATGCCACACACACACACACACACACACACACACACACACACACACACACACACACACACACACACAAACACACAAACAAACAAACAATCTTGGTCACTCTCATTCTTATGACTTTTCAAACGAGAAAGACAATGACCAAATAATATCTAACAGAATAGAGAGCCAGATAAGAAAGAACTGTAAACATGAACTGAGTATCAACCCCAGTTATAATTTAGCTCGTGTCGATTGTAGTTTCGGACAGGCCGTTCCAGAATGTTCGACTGCAATAAATCCGTAGCAGCCAGTCACGCGAGCGCTATTTTTCACATCGTAAAAATGCAAACATAATGTCAAAGCACTGTTGAAAAGGTCACACGTAGAGGTACAAAGGTTGAACCTTCTTCATAGTGTGTGATGGGGATGGGACGAAATTCATAGGCTGCTATCGATTAGAAACGCTATTTATTTGTATATTTCATTGGTTTATTGATTAGTCATTTTCATATTAAAAACAAAAACATCGATAATGTTGAATTAACATACATCCATATTATCTGTTTCCCCGAAAGGGCTGGCAGAGGTGTAATACAACACCCACACTTCCCTGGAGGATATTCAGTCCCAAATGGGACAGAGGGCGAGCCTGTTGTCATACACCGGGCTTCAGTCATTTAGCAGATGACATACAATACGCACATAATTATGTTCACACAATGAACAAATTGGTGCGTGCCGTCGGCTGCGTTTGAACCTGCTCCTTCGGGCTTGAGGGGCAGGCTTTCTCCAACTAGGCTACCATCGCTTTTTTTTTAATGTTGAATGAAGTCAGATCTATATACCTAAATTCTCCTTTAAACTTGTTCCATAGTAGACCACACCATTGATAAAGCCAATTCGGCTTTAGCGAACGCCCAAGAAATTATTTCTATTTGTTGTTTAAAGCTTTTTGCATATCGGCCTTTTCGCAAGCGTTTAAGGCAATAGTCTGATTCCAGTTTAAGGCCCGGTGTTATCACTAAATCAACGAAAACAAGTATTTTGTTTGCGCCTAGTTTGATATGAAGAACTGTGATGAACAGGTGCAAAAAAGATAGGTATAGCTGATAAAAAACCAGCCAAAATCAAAATTTTGAAAACCAATCTGATTTTGTAATAAAAAAATCACAAAAGTCTTTTCTTATTTTTTTTAAGCGTGGTTCTATAAATTTTCAGGGATTACAACACATTTTTTTCGGTTATTTAATAGGCAGATAGTTAACGTTATACCGAGCCACTTATTCTTATTTGTGTTCTAATTACAATAAAAAAAAAGGCAAGGAAATGCAATTCTAGGCACCTATCTCATTTTACCATTAAATATAAAATACGATTTAAATCTCTAAATTAAGCGGCTTAAGTAAACGTGAGTGCGGGAAAAAATCGCAGTATGACCGGGCCTTAACATCAGGCGCGATGGCGGAAAAAACGCAAACCTGTTGACGAAAAAAACAACACATCCTATACTAGTTATCTCAAATAACATATCATCACGCCTTTCACCCGAAAGGGCTGGCAGAGGTGTGATACAACACCCACACTTCGCGGGACGATATTCAGTCCCAAATGTGACAGGTGGCAAGCCTGTCGCCATACACCGGGCTCCAATCATATAGCAGATGACATACAATAAGCACATATGCTCACACAATGAACAAATTGGTGCGTGCTGGCGGCTGCGTTTGAACCTGCTCCCTCTGGCTTGAGGGGCGGGCTTTCTCCAACTAGGCTGCCGTACTATTTCAAATAAGAGAGAGATGGCATACTACTGATACTTTTTTGAGATTGTTATCTCAAATAAGTATCAAAATACACCTGGTTCCGTTGACAATATACATAATTATGTTTCAGGATGCCCGAACAAAATTCTCATTGGAATTCTCTGGTTAATAGAAATGTGTCTTGACACAAGCTAGTACGGGGAAGGAAAACATCGTGACGAAGCCGACATGTCCTAGAAGAATATTTCTCGCACGTGATGTGAACCTATCCGCACTAGTGCCAGCGTGGTGGATAACAGCTCAATCCGTTTAGGCTTCGGCAAAGTACATTCGTATATCCGGCGTCCGGTCGTCCGGATATCCAGTTGTTCTTCTCTGCAAGTCGCATTTCTCAAGAGATTCTCGTGAAAATTTGTGAGCAGGTAATTATATTTTTTTGTCGGTTCACTTTTTGTAAGATTTTCGAAATGTCCGAGTTTTGGGACTCGCGAGTTAACTAATTATTACAATACAAAACTCTTTATTGACACCAAATACAAATAAATCTAAACTAAACACTCAAAAATAAAGCAATAGGCGGTCTTATCGCTTAAGAGCGATCTCTTCCAGACAACCTTTGGATGGAATAAAAACATTATGATTTAGCATGGACGGTGGTGTGTGCTAAAGAAAAATAATAATAATTAAGGTTAAATAAATATTAAATAAACTTTGAGGATTATAATAAACTACATGCTAATATCTACATAAATAATTACTAAATAGGTATACAAATAAACTACCCAGTCATAAACATACACAAGTACCTACATCAATAAATATATACATTGAAATATGACAAATATTAAAAAGGAAACGAGTCTACTTATAATGAGCCAGTTTGGAAAAGTAGAACACTTTGAGCTGCGTTTTAAAACTATGAGGTGATTGAGCACGTCTAATATTTTAACTGGGAGTGAGTTCCAGGAGACGCAGATTATTGGAGGTAATGAAATAGCAGGCTACCAAAAGAACACTGTTTAATTTTGAACTCATATTTTATTATGATTTAATTGTAGTTTTCATTTTAAAAAGACTTTATTATCATTTCAACTTTTTTTACAACTTTTATCGATATGCTAACATACCTAAACCGCCTCCTATCGACAAAATCTCGACGTAATCGTCTCATCCCCACGTGCGTAAATAATTTGACGAAGGCCCAACACTGTTCGGAATCCAAGGACTTACCCACTATTCCGTGTTTACGTAGTTTTTCCTTCGTCGAGTGGTTTAATGGGGGTCAGCGGGGGTTTGCGGGGTCTGCAGGGGGTCTGAAGGGGTCTTGCAGGGGGTCTGTGGGAATTTTCGGATTTTCGAGCCCGTCTGTTGTTTACTACTTTGAATGTGGATACTTCAAGAGCGTATGTGGGATTTGGACGCGATCTTAGGATAATGGGGTAGGTTACTTTATCAATGTTGGGAGGTTTTGTGGAGATATTATGTTGACCAATATTTATCATTTTCTTCCTTTCTTTAGTAGACTGTTGAATATATTATAAGAGGATTTTGTACGTTTATGGCTGAGCTTAGAGTTTTCTTATTTGTTATTTAGATTTAAAGCATTTATATATTTAAATGGATAACAATTTTCGTATCTTTGAACGTCAGTAGAGCAATTGTTATGTTTAATTGTATTGTAATTGTTTAATAAAATTTAATTGTATTCTTATTTGACAAAATTATTAATGTTCTTGTTTTGACATTTCTATAAACATTCATTTTGACGTTTAATCATAGAAGTTACTCGTATCAATAAATTCTGATGTCTAATAATTATGTAATCGTTAAACTTTATGTGTTAAAAATCGTAACAGTTTTGCAACCATGTTTTGAAAAATAATATTTTGGGTCTTTGACGCTAGAGTAGAAACTGAAGATAAAAAATATTTAACCGGCCGTAACACAGACAGAAAGACAGACAAACTGACAGAGAGAGAGACATCGAAGTCTCACCACGAACGTTTCTTTTCACCATTTTGTTACTTAAACCTAACAAGTTTAAATTTAGAATAAAAAATCCCTGACACCGATATTCACCAAACATAACTAAGAACACACTCGACTAATTCAAATTTCCAACGAAAAAATAAACAAAATCAAAATCGGTTCATCAAAGTCAAAGTCAAAATGTTTTTATTCAATTTAGGTATTAAAGATACACTTATGAACGTCAAAGTTATCCGTTTGGGAGCTACGTCTGCTACTACACAGACACGTCAAACTTATAACACCACCTCGTTTTTGAGCTGGGTCTCAAAAATTAACTTCACCAAAACATCACAATTCCTTCTAAACCTTTTTGTTTGCGGTTTTTCTGCTAACAATACCTGTTCCTACTTTAATTCTCACGCGGCGATTCTCATGCTCTCTAACTATCAAACTATCTTGCGGACTTTAACGCCTGCCTATAATAGGTAGGGGTTTACATTAGTTGAAACCGCTAACCCTAAAGTTAAGGATCCCCGTGTATCTGATTCCTCAATAATGTGGAGAACAGTACGTAAGCTTGCTTTTTAACTCCCAATGGAAATAAGACGGGTGCTATGAATTTAACATAACATAACATAACATAACATAACATAACATAACATAACATAACATAACATAACATAACATAACATAACATAACATAACATAACATAACATAACATAACATAACATAACATAACATAACATAACATAACATAACATAACATAACATAACATAACATAACATAACATAACATAACATAACATAACATAACATAACATAACATAACATAACATAACATAACATAACATAACATAACATAACATAACATAACATAACATAACATAACATAACATAACATAACATAACATAACATAACATAACATAACATAACATAACATAACATAACATAACATAACATAACATAACATAACATAACATAACATAACATAACATAACATAACATAACATATAACATATCAGCACGCCTTTCCCCTGGGCTGGCAGAGGTGTATTACAACATCCACACTTCGCCAGACAATATTAAGTCCCAAATATGACAGGGGGCGAGCCTGTAACCATACACCGGGCTCTAGTTACGTAGCAGATGAGATGAGGTGTAGGTATATATTTTTATTTGTGTTGTAAATTTGTCGTAGGTATATTTTATAAAGCCGTCGGATATCTTGACAGTAAAGTTGTTGCTATAGGACTAGTAGCCAAAGGCCAAACGTACGCGCGTGTGACATTATCTCCGTCTTTCTCACTCTTGCGACTTCTCTATCGAGATAGAGTGTGACCGATATAATGTCTCACAATTCCAGAATAAGCACACTTGGCGTACAATTTAACATGTCATCAGACCGACGGTAGTGCTCAGTTGGTCACCTGCGGTCACCCATCCGAATTGACCGTGGTGTCCTTTGCTTATCATTGGTGATTCATAACATAGGCTTCCTTGTCTCCAGACAGTTATAATTTGTGCCCTTTCAAGGCCAAAATGAATCGGTATATTTTAAGTTTTCGTGGTTCAACTTTGACCACATCGTTTACCAACAGGTGAGTTCGCGGAATTATTCGCGATAAAAAAACGAACACAGTTGAACTACGGTATTATTACGAGCACCATGTTCCTATTACAATCCTGTGCTGATCTTACCTCTTGTTTGCAAATTGGCATCGAAACAAAGCTTTGCAAACTTATATCGAATTTAACGCTCTGCTCACCTTATGTAATCAAAATTTCGTGCAAACTGTGTCTCTGCTAATTCGGCGGCATGATTATGATCGTATCGGCTCGAAGGCCGAGAGATAACAACCCAATTTGAATGTAACCAGCTAACTTGGGGGGAATTTCCCAAGTAATTTTAAATCTTCCTTGTTAAGGGCTTGATATGGGTGTAATGAGGTCAGTTAAGATTTTGCTAAATTGCCGCTTTGGTAATTAAGTTGGGAAACTTAAGAGAAAAAAATGGGGAAACTTGCCTCTGGACTTTGGATGAAGTTTGTGATTAAATTCACGGTCTTTTGGTTGCGGTTGCTGAGTTAATGCTTGAGATAAATCTGCTAATAAATGGCGTCAATTTTCATGGGGATTTCTTTATTTTTTATGTGTTCATGGGAGTTTTAAAGATGAAGTTTGACAGGGTTAGTTGTAGGGTTATTTAGCTTCGGTTCACAAGTAGAGAGCGATAGCATGCGGAGTTTTAATTGTAGGGAATTATTCTGGAACGATTTTAGGTAAACGTTACTATCAGGCAGGTGTCATGTCGTGTTCGTTGTTCGTCTCATTACACATTAAACTGGTGACTCTGTGAGCTGAGGACCTCGCGATAATGTTGTCGTATGTCCGTCTAGCCAGCGTCTAGCCAGATGTCCTTCTCTACTGGAATTCAATTCTTAAATCAGCTCACGAAATTTCAAGAAAATCGTCTGAGATCCAACCTGTAGAAAAAGACAGCCGGACAGACACGTTAATAGAACGTACGTAAATAGTAACACGTAAATAGAATCGTTTAAGCAAAAAAAAATGTGCTGTCTCAATTAACTCTGATACAAGCGTGGTGCGGCAGGCGAGGATGAGGACCTAGTCGAGAGTAAAGCTGCGTTTTCACTGAGCTGAGCGAAGCGGTGCGTAATTCACTAATACCTATGCTCAAAGTCTCCACTCCACTTGAGTGGAAGCATAGTGATTGGTAATAATATGCACTACTTTGCTTAGCTCAGCCTTAGTGCAAACACAGCCTAAGGGCAGGTATGATCAATGGCTTAGGAAATGATTTCGAATCTAGAGTTATTTTCTAAATGACTGACTAACACTGACTGACTGACTAACTTAGTTACTGATGATTCTGATTATTATGGTAATACAAGATGATTTGATGATTTGATAATCTGATTATGCTGGTTTTGGGGGAAGTAATACATAAGGGTGTTGTCCTATCCGTCAAAGTAACCAACTTTTGAAACACAAGCTTTAAAACACAGAAAACACAAGTTTTCAAACTTTGAGAAAAAAAAAGTTTTCATAGAAAATAGATTTTTGTGAAATTGACCCGGTTTTTTCTGTGGAGGTTTGCAAAGCTATGTTCTTAAAGTTTTTGACAGGTAAAACAACACCCTTAAGTAAATATTACTACATTTAAAACAGGACCTAGTACATTAGTAGAGTATATTTATGCTTTCTAACCCCAATTTAGTCTTAAATCTAGCAAAAGAAACAGAAGCGTAAGTACTTCACAGTCATAATGTATTACGGTCTGTAAGCCAGCATTACCCGTACGAGATTTAAGACGAACCGCAGGCAAAGGCGGCCGCGCCATTACCGTTATTTAAAACATTACCTCAGTATAACCGTTTAACAACATACGGGTCTATTAAAAACGTTACCCATATTTTGGGGAAAGGTTCCCGGTTTGGTATCACTGAGAAGAGATTTTGGATCGTATTTTTGGTACAGTACGTTGTCTTACGCGGTAGATGACTTTCTGAAGTACTAAAAAATGCTTTCTGAAGTACTAAAAAATAATAGTGGAATTTAAATTCACCAAGGCGGTTAGCGGTGTTTTTATGTTTTTTAACACTAAAGGAAAATGCTAAAGGGAGGTTTATGAATTACGCAATATTTTAGGCAACTCCTCATTTTTCAGCGACTAACATTGTTTTTCTTCGGGTGACCGTTAATATGCGACTTAAGTAGTACCCAAGAAACTTCAAAATATAACAGATTTCAGATATTTCAGTCAATCAGCCTGCCAGTTTATCAACCTTTGCCAAAACATAAAATACCTCTTCTCTGGGTGATCGGGTAAAAATCACATGTACATAGCTACTGTTTTCCGCTGTATCGGGGAATTCTAGCATTATAATATGGTAATGTTATCCGTAAGCCTTTGTCATACGATAGGTTTATTTTCCCCGTCTTCCGGCGGGTTGCCAGGATTGTTTTCTCGTCTGATATGATTTTCTGCCTCGCTATTGTATAGATTTTACGATCTTTTTCTTATGAAAAATAAATAAGTATAAAGTAAAAATATAATATCGTTTGCCAAGGAGAACATTTTATGAAGATCAGAACTATTTTCTTGAAAAATAAACGAAGAATATAGAAAATGTAAGCGGTATCTTCGGTTCCAATAACTAAGAGTATTTTATACTGATTTTTGTTATGGCAAAAAACTAAAACATTACAATTTATAACTTGCTAGTTTTGAATGTAGTAATACTTAAAGTGTTGTTCTTCAAAATGAACAAATTTCAAAACACAAGTTCGCAAAACTCGAGGGAAACAAGGAACATTATTAAAAGAGAAACAAAAACTCGTCTGCAAAATTTTGTACCCTACATCTCTTCTACGTCTCTATCATAACATATATAACACACACGCCTTTCCCCGAGGGGGCTGGCAGAGGTGTACTACAACACCCACACTTTGCCACACGATATTCAGTCCCAAATGTGACAGGGGGCGATCAAGACGATTCAAATGACATCTCACAGGTCGAAATCCATCAAATGTTTAGGCGTGCCAAAGAACTCCCATACATACATACATACCCACATACATACACACATTCTCACATTAATACATACATACCCACATTCATACATACACTGGAAAAACATAACTCTCCTTCTTTCGCAGTCGGGTAAAAAATCAAACCTTCATACAATCATGATGTCGTTTACACACATGACACTTTTCTTAAGCAAAAAGGAGCTAAACATATACTCGTACAAGTTTCTTAGCTAAACAAATAACAATAGAAATAGAGAAATTTCAACGACTAGGAACAAGACAAGCAAGTTGGGATTCTAGCGGATATTATCGGGATCCAATGGGACCCTAAGATCCTGGGTTTGAATATCGTTATGATGTTCTTAAAGACGTTTTGTACCGTCCGATGCGATATCGGACGGTACAAAAATTTTTGAAAGCGCTAAGACGGAAATTTTGGAAATACTCGCTATGGTTTACTGGGAGTGGAAATGGAAATGTGCACAGGCGCACTTAAAAGAATTAATTGACTGCCTGTTCTAAGGCGGCTCATACACTACAATAATATTGAGCAAAAAGACTATTATGTAATATTATTGTAAGTGTTTACCGCCTTAAAACCGCCCTAGTAAAGTAAAGTAAAATTTTATTGCTCAAAACTGTGTACATAAAAGGTGAAGTAAGTATGTTATACCTAGTCTCAACAGTTTGTCCTAGCGGACATGCAATATTTAACATTTTAGAAAATTATCTAATACTTACTAAACTAGATACCTATTTACATCTAATTCACATTTCAATAAAATTAACTTTAAACAAAACAATTTAACGAACAAACACTACTAACACTTAATTTATTAAAATGGCTTATTAATAATTAATTTTTAAATTTAAATGTTCACATTTCAATAAAATTAACTTTAAACAAAACAATTTAACGAACAAACACTACTAACACTTAATTTATTAAAATGGCTTATTAAGAATTAATTTTTAAATTTAAATGTTAATTTTTAAATGTTAATTTTCAATGCCTTAATTTTAGTTAAAATTAAATTGAGATCAGATTTTAGTGGCTAATTAGATTACGTATGTGAAGTAATTTACCTTCTATAATATAAATATGGACGTGATCCATGTGTAGAGGCATAAAATTCTTTCATGTTGTAAAAAGTTTTATCTACAAGCCATTTCTTAAGACTTTTTTTATATTGGTGTCCTTCTAATGATTTTATACAAATAGGTAGATCGTTATATGTATTTATAGCAATCATGAACGTACTTTTGAGAAACATTTCGTTATTGGCTTGTGAAACAGTAATGTTAAATTTGTGTTTAGAACGTAAACTCTCTGATCGAACAGATTTCTGTTCAAAAAAATATTTTTTATTATTTTTTACAAACAAACATAGTTCTAAAATAATGATGCCAGCTAATATTAACAAGTTTCGTTAAAAACGTTTCTAACAGATTCAGTACTTCGAAGCTTGGATATGGCTCTCAAACATGCTTTTTGCAATCTGAACGTACTTACTACTAGTACAGTTACAGTCTGTTCTAACAACACAAGTACACCTTGCTCAAGCAGAGTTCTCTGGTAAATCGTAGCAGTATCTACAGCTAAGTTAAAGAAAACTGGCCAAGTGAGAGATGGACTCGCGCACGAAGGGTTCCCTACCATTTTCTTTAAAAACGGCAAAAAAAAAACACGTTTGTTGTATGTTGTCCCTTTAAATATTTATTTTGATATGTTTTTTATATAATATTAGGTCCTTACGTATGAAATTAGCGTTTTGTCGTACTGATCAATTTGATCTGAAATATCTCCTCTTTGGTTAAGAATTCGAAATTCAAATTAATAAATTCATTTAGCTGGTTTTTTTTTCTTTGGAATACAGTCATTCATTTGTTATTTTCCTCATTATTTTTTCTTTGGCGTCGCTTATTACCGCGCAATGGAAAACATGAAATATCGGTATATTTACGAGTACGAGTTCTACCGTGGCACCAGTGCTGCAGAAACAGCTCGAAGAATTAATGATGTGTACGGCGCTGGTGTCGCTAAAGACAGCATGGTACGTTTTTGGTTTAAACGTTTTCGTTCTGGAAATTTCGACCTTAAGAACCAACCCCGTGGACGGCCGGAGATCAAAGTGAAAAACGAAGAATTAAAGGCTATTGTGGAAGCGGATCCATCACAAAGCACTTCAGAGATAGCAGCAGGCTTCGGGGTAAGTGACAAAACTGTATTAATCCACTTGAAGCAAATCGGGAAAGTAAAAAAACTCGAACGATGGGTACCTCACGAATTGAGTGAATCGAACTTGCAAACACGGGTCGCCTGTTGTGTTACTTTGCTCAACCGACACAATAATGAAGGGATTTTAAATCGAATCATTACTTGTGATGAAAAGTGGATATTGTACGATAATCGAAAGCGCTCATCGCAATGGCTGAACCCTGGAGACCCAGCCAAATCCTGCCCTAAACGAAAATTGACTCAGAAAAAGTTACTTGTAAGTGTTTGGTGGACTAGCGCCGGTGTCGTTCACTACAGCTTTCTTAAATCTGGCCAAACGATTACGGCAGATATCTATTGTCAGCAACTGCAAACCATGAAGGAAGAACTAGCTGTTAAACAACCGAGATTGGTCAATCGCTCTAGGCCACTGCTGCTTCACGACAACGCAAGACCACACACTGCACAACAAACAACCACTAAGTTAGCTGAGCTACAATTGGAATGTCTGCGACATCCACCGTACTCCCGGACCTTGCTCCAACAGATTACCATTTCTTCCGGAATTTGGACAACTTCTTACAAGAAAAAAAAATCCACTCCGATGCAGCAGTCCAAACCGCCTTCAAAGAGTTTAATGATTCTCGCCCCCATGGTTTTTATAGTAAAGTGATCAATGAACTACCCATAAGATGGCAAAAGTGCATAGATAACAACGGTGCATACTTTGATTAATTAAATATATTTTACAAAAAAAATCGACTTTTTATTCCTCCCGTACAAAACGCCAATTTCATACGTAAGGACCTAATATTTGTTGTTGTAGCGGTAATTTAAATATATCATCTCAAAACAATTCAACTGTCTAACTATCACGGTTCATGAGATAAAGCCTGGTGACAAACGGACAGACAGACGCACCGCGGAGTCTTAGTAACAGGGGGGCTATTCCTGTGCGCGAGATGAGATGAGATTTTATCTTTGCCACTCTTACACCTATGACGTTTCAAACGAGAGCAACAAGGACGAAAAAAGGTGAGATGAAAATCTCAAATTTCCGAATAGGGCCACAGGGTCCCGTTTTACCCTTTGGATACGTGACCCTAAAAACGCTTAAAAATACATTTTCAAATGACTTAGAGATCTAGACTAGACAATTAAAACTTTTCTTTGAACATTGACTGTTTCTTACTCATACCAAGCAATATTTTATCGCAACTCTCTGACCGAAATGAAATCAAATAAAAATGTCTTTACTCACTTGGGTATCGCAAATACACTCATGAACATCAAAGTTACAAAAATGATTCCACATGATGAATCGGCATCGATCGAAGTGAATTCGATTAATCGAATCGTATATCTGTTCTATACGGTCTCGAATTCGAATCGAATCAGTATAAAAGCCCTTTAAAATCTTAAGGGATCTGGGTAAGGCATATTGTTCTCGGCGAAGTTAAATGAAGTTCGTCGTTAAAGGGTCTATTTTAAGTTGGAATGCTCCATGGGGGTTGGAAACTATTAATTTCTAATTAAGCTAACAAAAGCCACATTGTGTGCTTTCACGACTGGTTAGGTAGCGAGGGGGCTGATCAAATTTGATGGTTATCTGCATTGACAAGTGCAATCATATTGTTTACTAAGGGATGGAAGGTATTTCACACGAGTTGTTTTGAATGTGAAATAAAATTTAAAGCAACGCTTGAAAAAACCGACTTCGCGTCATCCATGTTAACAATTTTTAGACTTTTGTTGATATTTTAAGAACTGCTTGACCGATTCAGATAAAATTTATATGGGACCACCGCGGGAGTAGGTATAACCCTTTCGAATATTTTTTTTTTAAATCATTCACTTTAGGCGAAAATATTGATGAACATGCACAAAAAAAGTACATACAGACGTACATCGACAACGACTTCCTCTTTTTTGGAAGTCGATTAACAATTTAGGGAGTTAGCTTGAGTAACAACATCGAGTTCAATTGATGTGTATGGGCACAGGTGAAAGTAAACACACACTCTTCGGAGAGAAACTCGTTGATAATTGGCTCAAGCTATAAGCGATATCCACATTTGATTTCAGAAACCATGTTGACAAACATACTCGTAACACCAGTTTTAAACTACTACTGAGTAGTTAATTTTTAGTTGTAAGTAACTGTACTTACAACTAAAAATTAATAATAGGTTACCTATTGCATACACATTAGCCATGTTTTGCACTCCTTCGTTCATCTACGATCTAATACTTACATATCAAATTGGTCTTGATGGGCTTGAGCCCATAACATAATAATAAATACTCCGCCAGATATAACATACAGCAACACGTAGTGACGTCAATCGATGCTTAAGCAAGACCAAAATTAGTCATATACAACAAGTTTGAAAGAGACGGATGACGATGACGTCATTATGTGTTTGCTTGTTTTTTTGGACCATGGGCAAGCCTTTTCACTTCACACAACGAAGCGTGGGCGCCTACATTTAGTGAGCAAAATACAAGCATGCTTCTGCCGAGTTACAACACCCTGTTTTTCCTTTAGAATTCGAACATCTAAAAATTTTAAAAAGATGTGCCTACCTCTCTTATTAGTAGGTAGGTACTATTCGCGTCCTGGTTCTTTGTTTTATATTCAAATTTCTTTTCGGTAGAGGTTTTGAATGGAAAAGTTTACTTTTCAGTTCTAAGTGGACCATTTTCAGAGCATGCGATATTAAAAAATATCTGCTAGCTTAGTTTCAGTTTTCAAGTAAAACTTTATTGAAATAATTTATGGTTTTAATTCAGGTTTTTAGTATCTACTGCAGTTATTAACACGCTTCCTAACGCGGCTCGGGTGTTTAGTTAAAGAAAGAAAGAAAGAAATTTATTTTGAAACCATACATAAAATTAACAATATAAACGACAAATAAAAGCAATAAAACAAAGTAGATACTAATATAAATAACAAACAACAATAATAAATTACAATTATGTATGTGTTTCAAAAAAGGCTCCACCTCAGCATAAGCAGTTTAATCACCAGCGCTGATCTTCCGGTGGAGCCTACAGTTGAATCACGGACGCACCTGATGGCGTCGATACGCAACCTATTAAAATAATACAATTATTTTTTTTGTAAGAGGTAAAACTTTGGGTTTTAATAAAATATACTATCAAAAAACACTAAATATAAATATTCAACTATTACAAGACGATTAATGGGCATTCGAGGCAGGTGACACAAGGTAGGTATTTATTTATTGCTCATTTTAAATGGCACTAGTGTCATGTTTTAAATTTTGCTGCTGCTTTTGATGGTTATGTAAAAATAATTTTAACCTTTGTCTAATATAATACCACCGCAAGACATAATTAAAACAACTACTTATTTACTAGTAATAATTATATAAAAAGCAAAACTTAAAAAGCCGACTTTCCATCTCTAATTCGTCATCCATATAAACAATTTTAAGACCGGATCCAGCCATCACCGTTCCTTTATAATTGTACCAGACGCACCAGTAAGAGACACCCATCTCATGGTGAAAATTCCGCCATCGCACTAAGCGTTTCAAGTCAACTTTTCTTGTAAGAACTGCAGAGGTGTGGAACTCGTTGCCTGTGTCTGTCTTTCCTCCTAAATACATTCCGGGGGTGTTTAAGAGTAAAGTGAATAGGTATCTCCTAGGCAAGCGTGTTACACCTTCGATCACGTCGACGCTTCCCATCTGGCGAGTCAGTGGTCAAACGCATGCCTAGTTTGTTGTAAAAAAAAGACTTGTTGATATTTTAAAACTGCTTGACCGATTTCCATAAAATGTATATGGGACCATCTGTAAAGTTATTTGGCAGATCATAACTGCCAAACAAAAAAAAGAACCATCAAAATCGATTCACAAGTAAGCGAGTAATCGCGTAACATACATACAAAAAAAAAACGTACAGTCAAATTGTCATCCTTTTTGGAAGTCGGTTAAAAATACAAAATATTACCGTTTCAAGTATTACCTTCAGAGTTCGAAGAAAATGTTCTACTAGCAATAAAGCGAACATTTCAACACGAATAAAGAGGTTAGAATTTCCGTCTGGCCTTCGGAAAAGACAACTGAAACAATTCCTTGTATTCGGGTTAGGTCTTTAGGGAAATCGAAGATTCTAAAATCACTGGCTTTATATAAACGCAGTATATTACATACATACCTCTCTCTCCCGAAGTATATTACATACATACGTATCTCTTTCTCTCGAAGGGGTTTGCAGAGGTGTATCACACCAACACGTCACCGGACGATATTCAGACCCAAATGTGACAGGGCGTAAGCCTGTTGCCACATACCGGGCTCAAGAAGGTCAGGCCATCTAGCCTAAAAAATCCAAGTCGGATTTGCCCTGACAAAGGAGTCCGGCAGGAGAGGAGAGAGGTTATTATAACATCATGTCTATTAGAATTGCGGTTTGTTTTACCGATTTTAGCATTTTATTTTTATCATAATTACGTAATTCAAATCACATGTCTTCGGTCAATCAAAAATCAATTTGGCAAATAATCACCCTATTCTATGAATGGCCTGAGCATCAGCTACACAGTTCAATGTTTTATTAGACGCTACGGCTGAATATTAGTCGGGAAGCTAGTTGAACGGCGGCGCCATTTAGTAAAATGGCTAAGCTGTCAATTGAACGGCTGATTAAGCTACTTGGTTGCGACATATACAGGGTGTTACAAAACCCTGTTATATCCGCGGGGTGCGCATCCATTATCGACTGAAGAATGCAATTATGCTATTTTAAATTAAATATTGACCTCAAAAATTTTAAACACACCGCGCTCCGACATCCTAAAAGTGTGAACAGCCACTAATCGCGTCGGTTCTATCTGTAAACTATTGTAGTCGTGCCGTTTTTTTTTTCCTCGAATTTTGCAAACTGATGTTCTAAAAGTTGTTCACTTTTACGGGTAAAACAATACTTTTAAGTATTACTACAGCCAAAACCAGCACCCTGTATATAAACTACTAACTCTCCTTCACAAACCGCCACTGGTCTCTTACTGTTTATACACCTATTTTTTCACCAAATCCCAGTCGGGACACCTCCGGACGTCTCGCCCAATGTTCCTGGGGGAATAACGTCGGATCTGACGGAATAGGCTCGGTGGGCCGCGAAATGAGACGGCAGTTGGGATGACAGACGCCGCGGTGACGTTTCCGCCGTTTCCGGGTGGCTTTTGTTGTGGGACTCACGCTCACTGGGAACTGAAGAACTGAACGCTTGAAACATCACGCATCTATATGCGGATATTTGTAATTGGTGCATAGTTATAGTAATGTTAAATTTATATAACACTAGCTGTCACCCCGCGACTTCGTTCGCGTTTTTTATATATGTTAGCTATCCTATAAGTTAGATCGAACTGCACACGGTGTGCAAATTTGATTGAAATCGGTTAAGAAGTTTAGGAGTCTATAGCGGACAAACAACGTGACACGTAATTTATGTATATTAAGATGTAGCTTGTACGTACTGTTACGTTTCACGAACAAAATAAAATAAAAAATCACTAATTCCGTGGCACGCAGGAATAACTGAACATCGCAAAAACGTCAATTTTTCAGGGCAGCCATTTTAAAGTTTGACATTTTCTGTTTAGTCGGTAAGTTAGTTAAACGATGATGTCAAAGTTATTTTGAGGGTTACTTGAGGCCCTCTTTCGTATGGTTTCAAGAATTTAACGCAACAACTTATAGTTTACATAATAATAGACTTGTCAAATAGCTGAAATGCCTTGAATAAGTTGATAACTCGACTTGTAGACCAAGTTTTGGCTTTTAAGGACATTTATCCAGTTATTCACCATCTGAGTACGGATCATTTTTATCGGTTACCCTATTTATTTCAATGGAAAAAGCATTATTTCTCATTAGTAAACCAATGACAACTTCAAACAGATATAGTTTGTCAAGTAATTATTACTACTTTACAAGATATATCTTACTTTTCAGCATATAATGCAAAATGTAAAAAAAGTCTTAGTATTTAAAATATATTTTTTTTAGAATTATACGCTCATTTACATAATCTAAAAACTGTTTTCACTAACTTATTAAAATTATTTTTTAAACATATGGGAAAAACACAATGGAAACGCATTTGTTTCTAATTAAAATGAATTATTTAGAGTATACACTAAATTAACACATAGGCTAGACTTATTATCCCGAGAAATCAACAGTTGGCAATCGTTGAGTTCTACAAATAAGAAAATATTAATCAAACACACTACAAGACATAAATACCTACTTATAAAAGGTCTTATTTAAAAAGCTTTTCTAATTATTATTTTAAACGACTTCAAAAAACCGTTTTAAAAAAATCTTTGAAAATTTTCGTTAAGTTAAGTGGCTGTAAAAATCTGTAAAAATGTCTGATGACACACATGCTTAATACATGTTTTGTTAGATTGCTTACACATTACTTCGATCAATAATAATACTAATGAATAATAATAAAACCCTTTATTCAGACCAACTTAGTATCTATTTACAAAGTATTAAGAACTAAAAACTATGAGTGTGGATTTACAAGTATATTTTGGTAGTAAATCTTAATCTATTCTAATACTTAATTATTTTTTGTAGGTCTGTTTGCCAATCGGCAAAGATCTCCTCCAACCTTTTTCATTCCTGTCTATCTTGGGCCACTCTATTCCAAGTTACTCCTGCTACCTGTCTAATGTCATCATCCCACCATTTCTGTGGTCTGCCCCTTTTCCTTCTCCTAGGGCACCATCGTGTCACAATTTTGCTCCATTTCTCTTGGCCTCTTATCATATGCCCTACCCATTGCCATTTGAGTCTTCTGATTTTACATTAAAACAGGTAGTACGCAGCTGTTGAAAAGTTTTTTCTTTACATTAATTGATTGATTGATTAAGTGAAGAGTTTTATCTTCCATGGCTTCTCTCAGACTCCAGTATCTCTTTCAGCCATTTGTTATTCTTCTGTCAACTTCTTTGCGTATAGGGACCTCTTGTGTTATTAGCTGTCTCAGGTAGATATATTCATCAGTGTAATCAATTTGGTTATTTCCTATATGTATGGTGGTTTTCTTCCCATTTGTCCTTACCTTTGTTTTCTCTGGGTTCAACTTTAAACCTTTCTTCTCACTTTCATCCGCTAGTTCAAGTATCATTTGCTACATGTTTTTAGGTGTTTCAGCAAATAACATTTTATATATATATCGTCTGCGAACCTCGATTGTGTTAGGGAGACTCGGTCGACAGTGATTCCGATGTTTTCCCAGTTAAGTCTCCTAAAGATTGTTTCGACAACCGCTGAGAATAGTTTTGGAGGTAGAGGGTCTCCATGTCTGACACCCTTTCCTACTCTAAATGGTTTACCTTTCTTTTCTAGTTGGATTCTCGCGGTGCTATGACTATTATTTTAATTAAATAAAGTGAAAAAAAGGAACTTCTTATTCTGATTGGCCATCATTGGTGTTTTTCCCCAAAAACCTTAAAACACAGATTTAAAAAATTGTCAGACTTCGTCTTAGACAACCATGGCTCTAAAGTGTCTAAATAATCTATGCTAGCGTCTCTTTACGGCTTTGCACCCCGCTATCAATCAACCCTGTATTGATTTGAATCTTTTGTGTAAGTATGAATGTGGGTAGGTACATAGTACACCAATGATAGTAATAGTCACCAATAATGTACAGCATTAAAATATATTTTTTATATTTACTTCACGTTGTTGCATGGCATGTTTGTTGGCGTTTAGGCTCCAGTAGGTACATAAAAAATATCCAGCTCGGGTAGATAACAACTTGATATCTTGCTATTGCAGATGAAAACTAAATCACCACGGCAAAGGTAAAAGTGAACATGTGATAATGTCACTTTTTAAACAAAAATATTTGGCTTGCCATAACTTGACATCTCGATTTGTCAATGGAGGCAGAAACAGGCTATGTGTATAAGTCGAGATATCCAGTATTTTGGATGTGAGTGTAAGTTGATAAATCAAGATGACAATTATTCATACACAAACTTATGCTTGACATCTCAATTTGTCAAGTTAAAATTAATTTTTGCAGAAAAGGCTTAGGTGTATAAGTCGAGATCTTCAATATTTTGAACATGTGTTGATGTTGATAATTCAAGATGTCAATATTAGTAAGCAAACACACACTTGATAAGTCGTTTTATCAAGTAAAACACCATAAAATGCAAGAGTGTCGAGATGTACAAAACGCGATTGCTCTAAAACTATTATATATTTCGGGCTGATTTTTTTATACATAGTAAAGCGCATACGAAGGAAGCGTTTAAGCCAATAAAAAAAAAATCATGCAAGTCGAGTTGTTCAGTTATTCCTACGTGCCACGGAATTTATCTCGTTTTTTTTCTCCTCTTTCAGGTGAGTTTGACGTCGCACGTCATGTGCGTTTGTTAATGTCAAGTATAGGTACTTGACACTAGCAAATACTAGCTAGCTGACACTATCATGGGTTTTCACGGATGATGGGACGACGAGGTGACGAGCACGATGATGATGATGAATCAATCAAAGTTATGGATACTTTACCGAAACTTCAACTGAAGTTTTGTAGAGAACACGAAAAGTTGCGTTTCGTAATGTTTGTATTTGCCTACTCTCGTGCACGTTGACGAACCGCTAAAGGTTAACAATCCTCCATTATTACACTTTTACACTTGAAGAATCACAAGTTTCAGAAAATGATATAAAAATTAAGTCACCACATCTTCGGTTACCGCCAAAAAAAACAAACTTATCTCGTTCTTCCATTTATCCATATAGCTCGCTTTTTTTAATGTTCAGCCATTATTAATGTAAGGTTTTTCAAATAGCTGTAAATAGAGTCCTTACAGGTCGGTAACGTATCTGTTATGGTGGTACTACAGGTATCCGTAGACGACAATCATCGCTTACCATTAGGAGGCCCTTTAGCTTTGTTTGCCACCTATGGCATAAAAAAAATATAGGATAGATTCACGTTTAACCATCCACTCGACTGATGGGAAACGAGGTTTTTTCTAAGATTAAGCACGTAGAATTCGCTTTGTTTGGAAGAGATCGCTCTGCTGTACGCCAAAGGCCCTACAATTCGGTCTTTGTTTCCCTAGTTTGAAAAGTCATAGGATTGCATGGAACCAGATCTCATCTCTCGCGTCAAGAATTGGCCAGTAGTCGCATTTTATCATAAAAACGTATAACCAAACTTAGCAATTAGCTTAACACAAAATGATGACTGAAGCAACTGCTACTTCAATAGTAGGTAGCTGTCTAAGGCCTCATTTGCACCTGCAAGAAAACTTCCGGATGAGCTGTCCGCCAGCAGCTGCAAGTGTTGACAGCACTTTTTGCTGTCGGACAGACTGTCGGATATTAAATTTCTCGCGGCAGTTATCTTGTAGTTGGAAACGAGGCTTATTTTTTAATTTCAGGCATCAAGAATCATTTTGCACACTCAATCATTTATTCTTTTGGATGAAACTTACATACAAAGGAATGAATAGTCATAGCACTAATTCTGCAGCTTCATTCATTATTATTGTTAAGGCAAATAGAAGTATAATTATTTTCTCATTTAATTAAGTATTCTAAGAATATTAGTATTCATAACAGATAATCTAGCGCCAAGGCGAATCTCCTGACATTAGCTCCTATATAAGATTGTTAAGCAAATTAATATTGGAAACCTTAGATAGGTAACCTAGTAAACAAAATTATTTATAATCATACTGCTTTCACAAAGAGCTGCAAAAATAAAATATTAATGAAACACAAAAGTAATTGACTATCACATTTATAATATTAGTCAAGCCAATATGATAAATGTGATAGTAAGTTTGTTTGTTCGTTTGTTACTCTTTCACGCCTTATCGACTCAACCGATCATCATGAAATTTTGCATACATGTTTTCAGGGGTACAGAAAAGGGTATAGAGTAACTTACATCCCGAAAAAAATTACGATATCTGTGGGACCGAGGGTGAAACCGCAAGAAGTAGCTAGTAGAGTATATTAGTAAGGACTTTTGTAGATGCAGCCCCTTCATCTTTTATAAAAGAAGCGTATTGTCCCACATTCCTGCTCCCAATATCCGCCAATACACGGGACTGTGTGTCCCATATTTCAATGGGACACGTCTCACTTGATGAGCTTAGCTCAGGGTCGAGGGTATGCATTATTCATCGCGCGTGTTCCTGACGAAAAGATCGCTGTGTGAAGGCATATAGTAATGTGTACATTAAAATTGTATTACCTACGATGCTTAGGTATTTTATGTAACGTTCTATTTTGTTCAGGGGACGATCTTGTTTGGATTGCGAACTAGCTTTGCCTCGAGGTTTCTCCCGCGTTCTCATGGGAACCGTTTTTTCATAATAAAAGTAATTTTAATGTCTTTTTTGTACTTCTGACTGCGTGTTTGCAAACTTTCATGAAGGTCGGTTGATTTGTTAGAGCGTGAAAGCGTAACAAACAAACAAGCATTGGGATGGAAAGATTAGTGTTAGCGCATGTGCCCGTGGCTTCGTTTGCTTTTCATAACCTTATGAAACTTATACATTGTGTTAGGTTTCTATTAGTGAAATAATTTCTAAAATTGGAACTGTAGTTCTTGATTACAATACAATACAATACAAAAACTCTTTATTGACACCAAATACAAAATAAATCTAAACTAAACACTCAAACATATAGGCGCAATGGGCGGTCTTACCGCTTAAGAGCGATCTCTTCCAGACAACCTTTGGATGGAATAAAAACATTATGATTAAGCATGGACGGTGGTGTGTGCTAAAGAAAAAAAATTAAAATATTAAAAAATTCTTACAAATTTGAGAATTATAATAAAACTTTCTTACTAATACCTACATAAATAATTACTAAATATACAAATAAACTACCCCGTCATAAACATACACAAGTACCTACATCAACAAATATGTATACTAATATATGTACAGTGAAATATGAGAAATAGTAAAAAGGAATCGAGTCTACTTATACTGAGCCAGTTTGAAGAGATAGAACACCTTGAGCTGCGCTTTAAAACTATGAATTGATTGAGCACGTCTAATATTAACTGGGAGTGAGTTCCAGAGTCGCACGGCATCAGTAGTGAAGGACGATGCATAAAAGCCAGTACTATGCACCGGATTCATAAGCAGTCTGTTTTCTGACTGATTACCTTCTACGTACAAACTTTATCTCTTAACTGCAAGTGATCACGCGTGGCATTTAAGACGGTTGTCACTCATTAATGCCACTCGAGACCACCTCGACTCGTCAACGGGTGGACTACGGGTGGACGTCGTGTGGTCAACCAGTTAACCTCGCGTAGTCAACGAATTTTCGAGTAGTCTGCCAGCGATTGTCACTTGTCCCCGCGTGAATCACTCGCGAGCGGCGGGAGGTTACCACCACACCAACTCCGGTGTGTGATGTGGTTAGCGCATATCAATAGAAGCTCATTTAAATAATACTAAACGCTCGAGGCGAGGCGGTCCAGGTCGGGTCACGTGTGGCTCTAATCAGTTATAAGCTTACCGTAGGTCAGAGTTATTCGTCAACAGGCGAGGATGAAACGTTATATGGTAAAGGCCTGGATTTACAACACCTAAATTTGGGACTGAATATCGTGCGGCGAATTGTGGGTGTTGTTTTACGCTATACGCTATTACGCTATACGCTATTACGCTTTTTTTATCGCGATTAAAAAGATTAAAAAACGAAGAGGTAAAAAGTGTATAAACAGTATTTCTCAGTATCGCCCAGCAGACGAGCTTACTTCAATATTAATAACAAAACTTAGCTTCAAGAAAGTAACAATTCAATTTCCTTCAGAAGATGGCATTTCTCGAAACTAATAGTGCTCATCGAAACTAAAGTACTAATATTTATTTTACGACAAAAGCTATATTTTCTCCGAGTTTCTCTCTTGTTATTATTTGCTTTAATTCAATGTTTATACTTTACAGGGAGGTTATTTAAATAGAGCTGTGTAGTAAAATGTTGTTTGTTGTGTTGGAATTGTGTTTTCTTGTTATTTAATACTGAGAAATTCGATTCGGTATTATTTTATTTTTTAATATTTAAGAGATCATTGAGGAGTCTTCACACTAAAGTCGCAGACCCACCGACATGATGTATGCGGCTTGATTTCTTTTGAAAGATGGACGCCGGAATAAAAAAAGCATTCATAAACTATAGGCAACTTTGTTGTGTAAACTCCCTAAGAATCTGAAATTAATGGAATCACTTTTTTTCTTACTTTATTGTTTGACTTCGATAGAAACGTATCGTTACTATTACTTTGACATTACCGTTCTGTTATCTATTATTTAATAGGTAATTTAAAAAAAAAAGAGCTTTCAACGAGTGCGTGGCGATGACGCCGCGAAGTCGCAGATTGCTAAATATTTACTACGAGCAGCATGTTGTAGATGCGAGCTCGCGGCTATCAGGCGGCGCAATCGCCTCGCTTTAAAATCGCTCGCTAATTGCCAGTGTGATAACGCTATTGATTCTCACACAATTCAACACCACACAGCGATGGTCGAAAACATGTTTTTCAAAGTTATACCTTCAGTATCTTAGCTTGAACATAAAAAACGCACAATACTACACGACGGAACTCTGCGCGTGCGATTTGGCTCATCCCGCGCACCGCGTCGCGTCGCGTCGTCGTCGCGTGGCGAGGACCAGTGTGAATCGCCTTAGTAAAAGTATCCTTCCTACTATCCTACTTAATATTATAAACGCGAAAGTTTGTAAGAATGGATGGATGGATGGATGTTTGTTACTCTTTCACGCCAGAACGGCAGAATTGATCTAAATGAAATTTGGCACAGGGATAGATTATAGTCAAGAATAGCACATAGGATACTTTTTAACCGCGGATGAAACCGCGGGGCGCAGCTTGTACATGATATGTGTACATAGTTATAGAGGTCAACATGGCTCACACAGATTGCTAAGAGTATAACGTTTTATCTCCTGGTTTACTGTTTGATCGTAAGGGATCCGTTATCTCATTTCGTTATAGGAGCAGTGTGGAAAACGGTACCTAGGCTTTGGAACTCACATTTCGAAATGGGTGTAATTATTGTGGAATGTGGCCTTGATTATTAAAAATGTAAGGGTAATTTGATGACACGGCTTGCTTTACTAACAACCTTTTAGTTTTTAATCGTAGCTACAATCTTTTTCTAAACTGCTACGAAAAAAGATGCTTACTGTATCTTATAATTTTTGTGAAATAAATATTTAAAAAAAAATTGTTTATTGATTTCCATCGTTTTTCACTATGTCATCTGCCCCAACTTTGCTCGCGTTACACGGTTTCTCGTAAGGAACGCAGTCATTCTATAACTTTTAAAAGTCGAAGAATTTTTATAATCGAAACAGTAGTTCTGGATATAGCCCCCTGAATCAAACTTACAAACTACCTGTTTGGAAATTAGTATAGATTACAGATGAAAAGACGTGCAAGCAAAAAACAACGAACTCCAGTTTCCTCTTCTCAACTGCCTACAGTATTTTATGGTTGATTTCCACTCGAGCCCATGTACTCGTTAAATTATTAAACAGTAACATGGGCCACTAAAAAACTTATGAAGCGATTTGTCTGCCCTACCTGGGCCGGCAGTAAAATAAATTGAAATTTTGTATAGCTCCCTCCATGTGCAGAGTCAGGCTGTGTTCATGTATTGTATGGTCGCCCAGAGAATTACTCAGAGTAGATTTACAAACACGTGGATTTTGTCTGAGACAAAAACAGACTAAGCACCGTGGCAACTGTAAGTAATTTATAATACAAAACAGTATGTAGCTAAAAGTAGATGAAAATTGTAGCAAGATAATTGGGAAACATGAGAAAACTTCCTCACATAATGAAATCTCTTTCAATCTTTTTCATATTTGGGTTGTGTTGTGTGGAAGGTATCTTATTTATCAGTGAGGAATAAGATCGTTAGTTGTTACATTCGTTTCTAAAAACGAATGTAACAACAAAATAAGTAATTAAAACCTAAGTTTTACTTACATATTTTTATTACAAGGAAATTATTTATCTATACCTATCTAGGGTTTACTTTAATTTCTTGGTATTTCTATGTAAAAAGTGTAAAAGCGGCCATAGCCTAGTTGGAAATGGTCCCCTCGACGCTCCTCGGGGTTTGAACCCGCTCTAGCTTCTAGAGCGGGTTCAAACCCAGCCGACGGACCAATTGTTCATTGTGCACTTAATATGTGCGTATTGTATGCATCTCATAAATGACTGGAGCCCGGTGTATGACGAGAAACAGACTGAATATCGTCCGGCGAAGTGCGGGTGTTGTATTACACCACTGCCAGCCCTCTCGAGGAAAAGGCGTGACGATATTTTATCTTATATTCTATGTCGAATGTTAGTTGTTTAGTTAGAAGTTAGTTGTTGTAAACGTGGATGTTGTTATGTCAACTCAAAATTTATTTTTTTACTTTTTTCCGTAAATACTGTACTAGACCCTACATCCATAAGCTAGTAAATCTGTGGAGACAATAAGTCAGTTTGAAAGTTAAGGGCCGCGTTTGAACTGGAATATTTTAAATGATTGACAGGCTTGAGTAAAAAAATCCTTCCTTTTTGTGACCTTAGGAGGCTATTCTCATGAACTTTTAAGATGTACTTTGCTGTTATTGTGGAACCACGGCCTTATTGTATTTTGACTGGTAATTAGAATAGGCTCCATTTTGAAACTCGTACTAATAACGTAAAATAATAGCCTCAGATTATATTTCCATCAAGTTAAAAATTAAAAGAAAGAAAAGAGAAAACACGGAATAATTCCAGGACTATTCCACGTCTGATTCCTTACCCTTCCTTAGCCGACCGCATGCTTGCTACAGCAGACGACGTGTCCACTCGACACTACTGGTTTCTATGTCTTTTTACGAGATGTGTAGCTCTTCATGTCGCTCGCTCGGTACGTATCTCTTGGAAGTACACACATAAAAACAGGTGCCCTATTCAGATACAGATAAAGATAATTTAGATAAAGATAAAGATTTTTTTTTTGACTGCCTCGGTGGCTCAGTTGGTAGTGATTGGTCGATTCCCACCTAGAGCAAACATTCATGTGATGAACATTTGTGTTTGTTCGATGCCTGGGTGTTAATATCTATTTAAGTATGTATTTAAAAAATCTAAGTATGTATATCAGTCCCTGGCAGCCATAAATAAAATAGATTAATAATTAAATTCAGGACACTTCCACACACGGTCACCTGACCCCAAACTAAGCAAAGCTTGTACTATGGCTGCCAGAGACTGAAATACATACTTAGATATTTTTAAATACATACTTAAATATATATTAACACCCAGACATAGAACAAACACAAATGTTCATCACATAAATGTTTGCTCTAGGTGGGAATCGAACCCACGCCCCCAAGCTCAGAAGGCAGGTTCACTACCAACTGAGCCACCGAGGCAGTCAATACAAGTAACATAGTACAAGCTTTGCTTAGTTTGGGGTCAGGCGACCGTGTGTGGAAGTGTCCCAAATTTATTTATTTATTAATATTTATTTAGTAATGAAATAAACTTACACAGGAACTTAAATACTGTACATGGGAAAAGAAACAAAAATGACTGTGTAAGGCACGGAATTTCTGTGACGGTGAGCCCCAAACTAAGCACGAGCTTGGTACGTTAAATATTATCTTGGTCATCGTCTCTCGTTTGAAAAGTCTTAAGAGTGACCAAATAATGTCTCACGCGTCAGAATAGAGTTCAAGTAGCGTCGCGACGACACGTCTTCTGCTGATATTGTCTGCGGTTATTAGCTATGAAAACATTTTTTTTTTTTACATTTACTGGAGAATTTACAGGCAATTGAAATTAATATTGTACCTAGTTTACAAGGCCAATTCGTATTCATATGCCAATATAATGTCATAAACATACGAAACAGCCATAGTAGTGTGTAATCCTTGTTCATGTTGTTTTTGCTAACTACCCACATTTATGATTTAATAAGAACTGTCGTATAACATAACATTTAAGTTTAGCAATTAAGTTTTAAAAGGCGGTCCTAGCCTACAAAATAACCTTTAATTTGTTTACTTGTGTCTTAGTCTCTAACGCTGAGTGTACAAATTTTTTATATGCGTTTGTTAATAAAGAAATTTTAAAATCAATCTTACAAAGCCAATTAAAACTTCCCGCCAATAGATAGACGGATAACACACTGCCGCCGCATCTCGCTGCGGTGTGCGGAGTGACGTATATTCGCATAGCGCTTCTCCGCACGGAGACGCGGTGTACCGGTGTACCCTGCGGTTTTTGTATACAAATCGAGACTTTACTTTCAAAGTATAAGATCTAATTTAATCGTTACTCATTAAAACCCGCATCACCGCACACCGAAGCGGTGTCTGGTGCTGTGTGTTTTACACTTTACTTGTAAACGGTAGTTCTAAAATTGCCTCGAAATACGAGTACTTAGTTTATTTCAAGCGCCGAATTGAAGCAGATTCCCATTATCTCTTAGCTAGACTATATGGCCGCTGTTATAAGATTATCCCGCTATGGAGGCAGTATTTGTCAAAGCTATAAAAGATAAGTGGATAAAACTCACCTTGAAACATTTATTGGATAAAATACATTATAGTAGGGTGAAGAGTAGGGGGTTTATGAGGTCGGTAACATTTTGTTTAGTCAAGGTTGATGCTATTTTTTCTTTTTACACGATTGGCTCTAAAAATAAAGAGTTATGGTTTTCGAGTTTATCCCTAGTAAGTATAGGTAAGTTTATAAAATTATTTCGTCCAAAATCTATACTATGTTTAACCCATGACGCTAAAACGACGGGGTGTTATAAGTTTGACCTGTCACTGTATGTGTGTCTGTCTGTGGTATCGTAGCTCCCGAACGGTTGAACCGATTTTTTTTAAAGGTGATTTAGTCGCGGGTATTCTTAGCCATGTTTGTTGAAAATTGGTCTTGGTGAAAATCGATTTTCTAATTTTGTATTTATTAATAATGCCAAAGTTTGTATAAAATAAAATATAAGGGATAATCTCCGAGGACAAGAGTCCTGTTTTAAATAATCTGTACTAGACAAAAAATTTGGCATAACTTTCCCTCGCTAAAGTCTTTCTGCCGAATTACGAGGGATTGGCTACGCATGAACATCACCGCTAGTGTTGCAGGTCTATAGGTGGTTACCGATTACCATCTAGCGGGCATTTTGCTTGTTTGCCACACTCATAATAAAATAAGTATAAATTTAAAATTTAAAAACCGACACTGATTTTTATCAAACATACATAGCTATAAGAACACTCCAGACTAATTCACTTAAAAAAAAAACGGTTTATCCATTCGAGAGCTACAATGCCATAGATATACACACACACACACACGTCGTTGTGTCGTTTTCGCGCCGGGGGTTAAAAAAACCATAAACGAGACCTTTAAAATGTAAACAAAGTCGTGGGCAGGTGAGAAAACAAAGAGGAACTATCTCGGCTCTAACTTTTAAAATATGATAATTATCGTCATCAACAATTTTCCATCCACTTCCGAGTACAAGCCTCCTATTAAGTCTCTCAAACTATAAATTTGTAGAAAATATTGACAACCATAACCATTTCAGTGCCAACATCAATTTTTATCAAACCGCTTTGTTACTGCGTTATTACTGTAGTAAAACTACGATACCACAACGTGATTTAACGCATCCATAACTCAGGCATAAAATATATTTTCATAAACCGAGATAGCGTCGCAGTCCTCACGAGAAATAGTTCTCGTAGTTCTCGGGAGAATTTAATTATGTTCCATTTTTCTCGCCGGTCCCAGTGCCATCAGTAACTGTTTCTCGTGCTTTCAAGTTGCAGTTGATTCTATTTCATGGTTGCATTGTTTTAAATCTAAAGAAAAGTTACTGTTTCTTGGGAATTGGATGCGGTAAAGGAGTCTGCACACTAAAGTCGGCGGCCACAAAGACACAGCCCGCTTACATGACATTGTGAGGCTGGATTTCTTTGAGTAAGGATAATTAACGCATAGTTAAAATGTTCATGATCATGCAACTTTCATAATGTGTTAACTCAAGGTTACCTTCTCATGCACTCGTGGTGGAGCAGCATTGTAACTGAGCGCTACCGTGGCTCGGATGACATGTTAAATTGAAGGCCCTGGTTGTTTGTTCTGTCAACAATCGTCCAGCCAAGTTACAGTCCTTCGGGCGTGCTATAAACTCTGACGTCAGGGCTAGTCACTTGGCCCATACAACTTGTTTTGGTAGAGCAAGTCGATTAATCAGTTTAAGCTCTGATTAGAACTTAACTCCGAGTTCAAAAAATAACTTGAGCGTCTGCAAGTTACCCTTAAAGTATTAACAATAAAGAACTGACCTTCACTCCGCCAGCTTATATTTGTTAAGACTTTAAGCTTGTTGTTAAAATCTTCAGAAAGAATCGCTTGTAGTTATTTTAGCTTGATGTTAAGCTAGTAGCATGATAAAATCTAACACTTTCCTCGGTTTGACGTTTCACCTTGTAATAAAGTCGAATGAACCTAGCGCTATTAAATAAACACTTGTGTATCGGCCATCTAATCTACGGCTTACTATAAATCATGTGTGAAGGCACATTCATTAAAGGTAAGCTGTTATTAAGTTTAAAGCCGGTTTATTAACGTTTTTTTGTGAGAGCGCCATGTGGAGCTTTTAAGCAATTTGTGGAATTTATTGGTAAAATACAAAAAAATACGGTCAAAATACATCATCACATCACGATAACGATTATAATTCAGATGTGGTACCTTATTGTTTATTGAAACCTGTCAAGATGTTTAAATCCAATTGAGATTTTGGGAAGTCGGTGTTTTAAGCTTTGCTTTTGAAGTATTATTAGGTCTCTTGATTGAGGCTTAGTAAAGGCCCACTGCGCAAGTTTCTTGTACTTTTAAGAGCAGTAATAGAATGCAATAGATTGTACGCAATGATTTACCTTCAGGAATTGTAAGCAACTGTTATTTAGACGATGCAAGTTATTTTTTGATTCAATATTATTGTATGCAACAGGCGAGAAACTTGTAGTGTGTAAATCAGGCTTTACGTTTAAGGAAAAATAACAGACATGCACTTGAGTAAAATGTTAGAAAAAAATACTTCATTGGCCTACATTACCAAGCACAACTAACCTTTTCGAAATGCCAATCAATCTCCGTACACTGCAATATTTTTTGCTAAAAAATACGTTCAAAATACATTTTGTACACTACTATACTCTACTCACTGTAGCATGGTGCAAGTGACAGCCGTATTTATTTAGTTTATTGCTTAATTTAGTACAGCTATTGATGATTCTGTATTTTAGTGCAGTGATTTAAATGTAGGGTGCTGCTGAAGTTTTAGTGCTGTTTTTATGTCATGATTTGTAAATCGCGGTAAATTTTAGAAGTGTGAAATTTTCTAATTTCATTTCATTTATTGACAAATACTTATCACACTAACAGCAATGCCAAGGCATGTGATGAGCTAATGATTATTAAAATAAATAAAAAATAATTAAATCAATTTACACATAGCAATTAAGAATAATAATTACATATAAGTACCTAGTCAAATTATAGAATTCATTATTTAAAAATTAAATCAAATTAAAATAAATAACTATAGAAAAAAAAATTTCCAACAATAAAATAAATAGTATAACAATCAAATGGTCAAAAATCAGACTACTATTAGAATCACAATTAAAATACAAAAATTTTAGAAAAATGTCAAACAATAACTATATAAAAAATTAACCCAAAAATTGTATACAAACATTCACAAACATATAAAATTTAATTTCAAATATGTCAACAACTGGTTTTTGCGCGATCAAGGAGTTGAGCAGAGAGATTGCCTGCGCTGTTGGAGCGTAATGGGAAGTGCGCGAGCGCGTACACGGAGCCGCGAGGAGGCGCCGCACGTGCGGCCGCTGTGCCCGCTCAGGTGTAATGAACGCGAGACGCGACAAAGTACTCGGGTTATCTATTTTGTTTCTGAGCAACAGGTAGTAGTGGATCAACAGAGCACACTTGCGTCTCAGCTCCAAAGTGTTGATACCTACCATCCCCGATATGAATAGAGACGGGTAGAGGTACGGATAGTATCCGTACAACTTGTTATAAAGGTATCGAGCAAATCGTTTTTGCACTTTTTCTATCATAAGTTTGTACTTGTCTTCATGTGGATCCCAGACTATGGAGTTGTATTCCAGTTTACTCCGTACAAACGCATAATAGAGTGCTACGATGGTGCTCCTATCCCGAAATCTTCTAGCTTGTCTCATCACAAAACCCAAGGATTTGTGAGCGCGCGCACACACCTCGACAATGTGGTCGTTAAACGTTAACTGCGTGTCCAGGGTTAAACCGAGGTCGCGAATTCGTTCAACACGTTCTAGAGAGCCACCGCGTATATTGTAGGGGAATACAGTTGGTCTTCTAGCACGAGTGAAAGTTATGGCTTTGCATTTAGACGCATTAAACTCGAGTTTGTTCAGCTCGCTCCACGCTACAACATTATCGATGTCTCTCTGTAGTGCCTCACAGTCATCGTCAGTTTCGATACCCAAGAATAGCTTTAAATCGTCTGCAAACATAAGGCACTTAGCTGTTTTGACAACATTCGGCAAGTCATTAACCATAATTAAAAATTGGGTCGGACCCAGCGTGCTGCCCTGGCTCACACCAGAACAGGTCATATACGGATCTGAGCGGTGGTTAGAAAGCTGCACATATTGTACCCGATTCGTAAAGTAGCTTGAAAAAAACTGAAGCAAATTTGGAGTAAAACCTATTTCTGCGAATTTATGAAGTAGTACGTCATTATGAACGCGATCGAACGCTTTCCGGAAGTCGAAATACGCCGCATCTACTTGTCTTCCACAATCCATTTCTGCAACAGCGTAATCTACAAAGTTGATGTGGTTAGTGACGGTAGACCTGCTTGCTCTAAACCCATGTTGTGCATCGCTCAGCTGCGCACTGACCTGCCTGGTGATGTCCCGGTTCAAAATAGACTCAAATACTTTGCTGAGTGCCGACAAAACAGCTATAGGCCGATAGTTTTCGACTTTAGATCTAGAACCATCCTTGGGTATAGGAGTAACCCTAGAGACCTTCCACTGCGTAGGATATGTTGCAGTGCTTAAAGACAAATTAAATATGTATAATAGCGGCTGTTTAAATATTTCAAAGCAGTCTTTAAGAATATAAGGCGGTATGCCATCTGGTCCTGTAGATGAGTGTGCCTTAAGTCGTCGAACTGCAAATAACAAATCGCGCGGACCGACACTATCTACCGCGATACGAGCCGAACACAGCGAGCTGACCGCCCCGCGCTCGGCCGCCGCGGCAGACAGGGTCGGGGTATCACTCAGAAACACCGATTTAAAATAGGTGGCGAAGGCATTAGCAGCGTCGATACCAGATACAGTATTACCGGCATATTCGAATTCGCAGTTCGACTGCCTGGTTAATTGCTGATCTTTGACGAATTTCCAAAACTGTTTAGGATTATTTTTTATATCAGCTTCAGTACTACTTATGTACTGCTTATAGGACAGATTAATAAGACTTTTAACCTTTTCTCTGTAATATTTAAACATTTCCATGTTAAACTGCTTGTGTTCTTTCCTAAATCTTTTTAAGTGAAAGTGCTTATATCTTATGTTACTTATAATCTCAGGAGTAAACCACGTAGGATACTGATAACGTGAGCTAGAAATAGAAAACTGTTTAAGAGGAATACAGCCATCAAAACAATCGGCCAACAATGTATAAAAAGTGCTCACCGCTGCGTCAACGTCCGTCGCTAAGTATAACTCGTCCCACTCCATAGCGGCAAGAGTATCGTACAACAGGTGGAAATCGGCTTTACGGAAATTCCACTCCCGCGGTAAACAATCCTGGTCCGGGCGAGGCAGCCGCGCGCGCGAGGCTCCGTCCCGCGGCCGCGCCGAACGCGCACAACGCACACTCACCCACAGCGGTGGATGGTATCCGTCCACCCTACCTGGTACCAAAGGCTCAGTGTCACCACTCACATCAATCCACTCATCCCCATGATTGCTCAACACCAGATCTAAAATTCCGTCACATTTATTGACAATTGTGTTGTGCTGCTTTAATTTACAAGAATGCAACAGAGAATCGTACTGCATAAGAACATCCTGACTACACGAGTTTAAATTAAAATCACCTACTATTATAGTATCTGTCTTGGGATACTTAACTAACAAATTTTCAATTACACCAAAAGTATTAAAATATTGATCTTCACTAGCACGGGGTGGAATATATACAACACAACATATAATCTTCTTATACTGTAGGGAGATGTACCCTATTACGACTTCAATCTCGTCTGAGTAGCCCTCGATGTTCACAATCCGCTGCATGTTGAGGCAGTCCCGCGCGGCCAGCAACACGCCGCCCCAGCCGCGGTCGCGCGCGCGGTCCTGCCGCAGCACAGTGTAGCCGGCGGGAAACAATTCTCCGTCGTAAACACCAGACACAAGGAATGTCTCGGTGAGTGCGTATACGTCAGCTGATAACGCGAGTATCGACTGCTTGGCTGGATCGAGCTTTGAACGTAGACCTCTGACGTTCTGGTAGAAGACTGAGTAAATCATAATCATATCAGTAATGTCATGGCACCATCCTACAATGAAAATAGTATGGCTGATGACCGCGACTTTGCACGTATTGCTGCTCAGCGATTGGTGTCCAATAATTATATAATTTTAACTATTTTTATTAATTCTAAAATTTTTATTTAATTTTAATTTTTTAGTGACACTGAATTTTTTAAAATTCAATATTGAGTTTTAAACTCATCTTATGGTATTTAGACAATCATCATCATGCCACATTACACACGCACACGCGCATACACACACACATACACACATGTCACATGTTTTAAGACAATGTCGTCTTTTCAAGACAAGATTGCATAGGACCTAACCTCGTGGGCAAGCGTGCTCCATCTTAGATCGCACCGTCATTTTCCATCCAAACGTGGGCCCATTCAATCATAAAAAAAATGTCGTGTTCCAAAAACATTAGCAGATAGGGCTCTAGCCGTTCAAAATACACAAAGAGAGAGATAGATAAATAAACGAGAAAATGTGACAGAAAGAGACAGGAAGCTTTATAGGCACTCAAAGCGCTTCTAGGCTCATTACTACGGAAATCACCCGCATCATTACCGTGGATGATCATCAATTCTCAACTTCATGGCCTATTTCAATATTCGGCGTAGTAAAGCCGCACGTTATATCGCCTATTAAAGTGGCGTTACCACAGTATATGCACTGTAACAGTGGTGTAACTGTGACGTTTTGAAGACGAAGTACCTACCTATCAGATAGGTTAGGTACTCGGCTACATATTGCGTAAAGTAACAAGTTACTCTATTAAAAGAAAAACAAAAAAACGCGGCTGCAAAATATTGTACCCTATGTCATTTCCATTATCAAGACAATTTAAATGACACCTCACATGTCGAAATCTATCAAGCTGTTTAGGCTGTAGGGCGTGCCAAAGACACCTCATACATACATACATACACTTGAAAAACATAATCCTCCTTCTTGCGCAGTCGGGTAAAAATAAAAGCAAAGTAACTAAAAGCAAATACATTTATATTTTATTATTGATGAGATAATCAATATTGTCATACTCGGATAGACGACAGACATATTGGCTAATAATTATGATGTAATTTTGACTTACCTACATGGCTTTTTTGACAAAAATTTCCGCCCATGCTTTGAGTTGGCCAAATTATTGACATCCCAACAGGCATACGCGCTATAAAGCTCTGTAAGCGACGAATAACATTAAAGGAAATATTACTTACAATAATAACCTTAATTTAGTCGGTCCATTGGCTCGAAAAATCCTGCAGCTTATTATTTCATCCGATTGACTCTATCAAACATTAAAGGTCACATTTTAGTTGTTTTAATCTTGTCCTGAATAACCCACCGGAAGTATTTCCGTCAACTGAAGACTCAACAAGCACTCAACGAGTTACGACGCTACTCAAGCCACTTGCGTCGTCTTGCACAATTCAAACGGTCAGAGAAATGCGAAAGGGATTGTTTAAAAAAAAGCACTCAAATATGCACCTCCTTATGAAAAAAATAAGGTTTAATAATAATAAATTTTTATTTCAAAAACTACACGGTAAAGATAAAAACTATCAGATACAAACATTTTTTTAGGAACAATAAAATAATTTTGCCTGAACTAGGTAATCCTGTTTGTCAGGCGATAAATACGGCAAAAATTTAACTTAAAATAATCATTGCATACTCACATATTCTAATTCAATAAAATTCTAATTAATTTTAAAATATAAAATAAACTTACTGTAAATTTAAAATTAAACATACAAATTAAACACAAACAAATAACAACTTCTCTGTATCTTCGTAGGACATATTTTGGAGAGCTTCTTTATCAGTTTGCTTACATTTTACATAAGTAAGGGAAAATAATTTCCCGAGAGAATTAAGTCTATTGTAAAGAAGCGGACCTAAAAACATGAAAAAATTTCTTGTAAAAGCATGCTTTGTTGCTTTTTGAGGGCACACAATATCTTTCTTTAAATACGAATTCCAGTCAAGTATTATACATCGCCTAGTTGGCTATCTACTTGTAACCTATCTTTTCTTTCTGTATGTACTGTGGCTGCTATTATATACCTATATTTGTGTTGTAATATGTATTTACAAGCGTTTATAGTTCCGATGGGGAATCAAAGTAATTGTGCGACAGTGAGCCTTCTAAAATTAACAACCGTCACTACTGATTAAGTATATTTTACAGTACCTACTCTGACAGTTCTTAATTATGCTAGGGCTACATTAGCGCGCGGTAATTCGTGTCGCGTTGTCGCGCTAAAATAATCGTTATCTGTTATCGGCGATGTTCTTGTCTACATTCACACTTAGTGATTTTTCACACTCACACACACTTTTTCATACAGTTTTTCACACTCACACACACATCTCTCTCACTACTGTCAACGACGGAACACGCACAGAAACCCATTTTGTCTCGCACCCGAGCCCCAAGTTACAAGCTTAGTTTGGGGCTCACCGTCACAGCAATTCCGTGTCTTACACGGTCATTATAGTTTGTTATCCCGTCATGTATAGTATTTAAGTTCCTGTGTAAGTTTCTTTCGTCAATAAATTATCTTTATCTGAACATTAGCGGTCGACTCGTCGCCTTTCTGCGGAGTTGACGTAGGTGATAATTCGTCCGATGCATCGGCGAGTGATAAACTAACTGGCTACACTTGTCGCGATAGCCCGAGTTATCGCTGAAGGCCGCTAATGTAGCCGTAGCACTACTGTTTTTTGACCATTGTTTTTGTTCACTCTTTACATTTAGCACGGACTCAAAATTAAACGGTAGACAGAAAAAATAGAATACGGCTAATTAAAAGTACCAATAAAATTTTACTAAAGCTGCGTTGAAAGCTGTTCCGTAAAATTATTTTCGTCACTGTCTCTCTTGTAAAATTAATTGGAAAGAGAGAGATCGATATAATATCGTACGCGCCATAATAGAGTCTTAGAATATAGTGAACGAAATTAATTGACAGATTACATGTCGTATTACTAGAATCGCTGATATGGCATCAAAGCCGCCAAACCAAAGTGGGACACGTGGTAAGAATACCCCCGGATAAGATTATACGCCATAACTATTCAACTGATCGTCAAGAAATTTTGCATACTCGTTATTAGGGGTACATAAGGTACTTTTTATCCTTAAAAATAAACGGATCTCGTGGGGCCACAGATAAAACCACGAGTTTTATCATTAACATAAAAAAAGTAATAATATAATAATAATATTCGGGACACTTGCACACACGGTCGTCTGACCTCAAACTAAGCAAAGCTATGGCGGCCAGAGACTGATACATATACCTTTATATGTTTAATAAATACTTAAATAGAAAATTAACAGCCAGACGTAGAGCAAACATTTGTGTTTGCTCTAGGAGGGAATCGAACCCACGCCCCCAAGCTCAGAAGGCAGGTTCACTACCGACTGAGCCAACGAGGTAAAAAAATGAATTGTTTCGATTAGCAATGTTGCCAACTGTAATATTATACAAAGTTAGTCTTTGCACAAGTATTACATTAGTGTTTAGGTTTCCTGCGTGTTGTGTCGTCGTTGGCCTACCGGCTCCTAATGTATCCCAGTCACGACATTTCACGGCTAGATTTCGCGCAAATTAGAAAACTGGTCTCAGTAATTTAAGTTTGTCTCGGAAGAATATTCTTGGGGCTTTTGTACTTATGAAGTTACCCTAACCACATAACAAAGGGTAGAGGGATGTAACAAAAAAGTCCTGCGGCATTTTAGGGACCTAACTTACTTCTGACAGCTTCATTCAGGTGGTTATTGTGTTCTGACAGTAATAAAATGTCTAAATGAATCCAACTATATGGACCAACGAAATCTCTTTTAACATAAACATATATAAAATAACGGCATGTCCCCGAAGGGGCTGGTAGAGGTGTTTTACAACACCCACATTTCGCCCAACGATATTCAGTTCTGAATGTGATAACGGGCTAGCCTGTATCCATACACCGTCCTCTAGTTGTATAGCAGATGATATTAAATACGCACGTATGTTTACAAATGAAAACATTGGTGTGTGCTGTCGGCTAGGATTGAACCCACACTCTCTGTATTGAGAGGCGAGCCAATCTTCCAATTATCGACGTTTTTTTGGCACGTGTTTAAAATCGGAACTAATGATGTAAATTAAGAATTTGAATGTATTGACATCAACCATATCCTATAATCCACACTAAAAATCTACACTAATTGCTATTATAAGGTTACACTTGTGAGTTTTCAAGTTTGTTTGTCGCGGGTAATCGCCAAAACTATTGAACTAATTTCAAAAATTCTTGCACTGCTAGAAAGTTACATTATCCCTATTATTATTAGTAGTATTATAGGCTACACATCATTTAAAAAAAATAAGAGATCTCTAAAAAGTACCTCTTTTCCCCATTAGTAAAGAGATTAACCTAACAAAACTGGGCTCGGGGATCTTACTAAATTGCCAAAAAAATCTTGATTTTAACACTACAGTTCAGTCGCTATCGGATGATCGTTGACAGCTGTAATAAATTGCAAAATGTCGGATAAAACTTCAACTTGCTTTCTTATTGCAAAGCTAAGGCTACATTAGCGGCCTTCGGCGATAATTCGGGTTTGCCTTGTTAGCTTTTTAACGAAAATAAGTAAATTCTAGCCAAGACATGCTAAAATGACACTCAGTAATGAATCTCGATTTTAAACTAGTTTTACCATAAAACTGCTATAAAATCGAGATTAAAGACGGAGCGTTGTTTTAGCATGCGGGCCTAGAATATGAAAATAAGAGATTCTTATTAAGAGTCCGGCGACCACTTTAGACTAACTTCGCATTGGCTTAAGGTATTCCTATAGCCATTTCGTCTAGAAGAGGAAGACGAGCGAAGAACGCGAGTAATGATACTGACGAGCCTCTAAAGTTACCTACAGAGTGACAAAGTGCAAATTTTTTTTTTTATGACTTTTGCACTTCTGTAATCATTCTTAAGTTACTAAGAATTTCCCTTGTATTATGGATCCATTTAAAAGCTAATGACGTGGACAACCTCCCAATGTTATGGAATTTTTGATTTGCTTTGTCTACCTATTGAATAAATCTGTCAAAAGTGACCCCTTAAAAATGAGAATATTTTTCATAGCTCTATTTTCGCTTGAGAACGTTTTAAAAAAAACAAGAACATAGAGGCGGAGATATTGTTAATTTAATTGTACATGCTAAATTTCATCATAATCGTTTGTATGGAAATTTCAGAGCGTCGTCGCGGCCCTCTTAAACTTTTTTTGCAATTATCCTCTATCAAATCAACTAAAATACATTCAGCATCACCGTCGTCCTAGTTAATGGCAATTGGAGCTTTAAACAAATGGAACTATTTAAAGCGAATCTCGTGTCCAGCAAAAACAATACATTTAATTTAAAGGTGCTAAATTTATCCTCCAGACAAGGTGAATGTGACCTGAAACTAAATAAGTATTTAGTAGCGGGTCCTAGTTTTTGTAGGATAAGAGTGAGCTAGTACACTTGACTTAAAACTAAACGTAACTACGAACATAGGCTTTACAATTAATTGAAGGCTTATCAGAATAATACTGAAGGTTTATCAGAATAACATAACATGTCGTTACGCCTTTACTCCGAGGGAGCTGGCAGAGGTGTAATAAAACACATACATTTCGCCGGAAGATATTCAGTCCCAAATGTGATAGGGGCGAGCCTGTCGCCATACACCGGGCTCCAGTCATGTAGCAGATGACATACAATACGCACATATGTTCACACAATGAACAAATTTGTGCGTATCATCGGTTGGGTTCGAACCCGCTCCCTCTGGCTTGTGAGGCGGACCTTCTCCGGCTAGGCTATCATCGCTTTCTTTATTAACCACCTCTACAGTATGATCTGCCAAACAAAAAATAATCATTAAAATCAATTCACAATTGGCGGAGTAATTGCATACCAAAAAAAAAACATACAGTCGAATTGAGAACCTCCTCTTTTTTGGAAGTCGGTTAAATAGTGCGCGTCAATCGAAACAAATAGATATCAACAACCTCCTAGTAGATTAATCATTTTGTGGCTGTTTTTACAAAAGAAAATATATAAAAACTAATCAAAAACTGAATTTAAATCAAGCAATTAACCACTCTCAATAAAAACAAAAATGTTTTTAATCAACAAAAACATACTTCATCTGTCACACAGAATACAACTCTATCTGTTTGTACTGGTAGGTCCTTGCTCATCCTTGGCTAACTCTGTATTCATAATTCGTCCGACTTCATTATTTTAATACCGTTTTTACCATAGGTATCAATGGTTTTCATGGCTGAGCGGCTGAATCTTGATAAAAATTGTCATAGTACGAGTAACTCTTGGCAGGTATGTAGTATATAGTAGTAACTGTTGGCAGATAGATAGACAAACACTTTATTGTTCACACCAGAAATAACAAAACAAAAGAACAGAAAAAACTTAAGCTGTAGTGTTACAACTGGCAGCCTTATCACTAAGAGCGATCTCTTCCGGGCAACCTTAGGATGGAGAATCCTCTCCATACGTATGAAAGAGTATGCACTTATATACTCGTATATATTGCACTGAAGGAAAATGGAAATAGGAAATATTGTAGAAACAAACAAGCGATATCAAGCCTACGCGAACGAAGTCACGAGTAGCAGCTAGCTAAAAATAAAATTCAAATCTGATCCAGTTCTATATTCCAAAATCGATCCAAATGCGAATTCCATGCTCGTCGCATAGAGATGACATCGAGAAAATATTTGCATACGATAAACATTGATATTTGCACAATCCAACAAATACATAGTTTCGATTACTCGATATATCGAATAGACGAAGCACGGAATCGATATCCGTTCGAGTTTCTCCTTTTCCGGTGACATGGTGTACTGTCAGCTGAATAAATATAATGGTGCTGAAACTTCGACTATATGGCGCCCAACGTGGAGCCATAGTGGTGCTGTTTTCAGCGAGTTGGCAAGAAATGGGAATGTTTTGTGCCAGCGTTGCTGGTTTTTTTGAAAATGGTCTTTGATTTATTCGGCGCCAGTGCGTAGCGTCGGGCTTTGAAAAAAGAACGCGACGACTGTCCTCGTTTTTCTGCATTTCCCAAAGTGTTTTTGCATGATACGCAGCACGGAACGCGCTAGATTTGACATAAACATTGTCTTCTAAATTCAAAATTGGACCGAGCACAATTAAACTTCAAACTAGTGAAAGACACTCAAAATTTCACTAACGACTTTCCGAGTCGAGAACTTTTCGACCCAATTCTCCCTTTATTTTCTCAGAACATTGTACGAGAGCCAACAACTTTCAGAACATTACAGTAAAATCTCTCCGAGATGCAGCCTCTTATCCTTTGATTAGTATGCTCCCGCCGTAGCCCGGAGAAAGGCCGCTGTTTGCGGATGAAGCTCATATACATAAGAATATTACGCCGAGTGTACGCGGTGTCACGCCTGTCACGTGCCCCAAACGTACTGTCACGCACTATTGCCTACTGTTAGTGTTATTTGTAGATATTGTTACAGTTTCAACTGTATAAGTAGGTTGCTTGATCCGTAAAATATTGTAAAACTAGCTGCGCCCCGCGGTTTTACCCGCGGTTAAAAAGTATCCTATGTGTTTTTCTAGACTATAATCTATCTCTGTGCCAAATTTCATTCAGATCTGTTCAGCCGTTCTGGCGTGAAAGAGTAACAAACATCCATACATCCATCCATCCATACATACAAACTTTCGCCTTTATAATATTAGTAGGAAGTAGGAAGAGTTAACGAATAGTACAACTACGCTGCATTGGAATAATTTACTCAATGAAAATCTCAAAACGATTTGTAAAGGAATGAATAATAATTCAAAATTATTTAACTATCGACAATACTTCATTATTGACTAATCTTGGTTTGAATTAACCAATGGTGCGCATGTGCTCTTTTTACAATGACGTTAGTAGTAATGTGGACATTTTCTCTGGCTCCTTGAGACATTTTAAGAAGGAAGTTGCCGAAGTGCTAGTTCCGTAGGATAAGTACTGAATTTTTAATTTCCCTTTGTCTCTTTATTTTTATTTAAGTGTATTTGTTGTTAATTAGTTTTTAAATTTAGTCTTGTACGCAAGCAAATCGTAGAAAAAGTTGTGTATGCCTATAATTGGCGCATGTATCAGATAGAAACCATGATAAAATTTATTGTATGTTTAATATGTGCACTGTTGGCTTATGTACCTTAATAAATAAATAATAAATAATTCCTTCATCATGGTACGCGTGATAATTCGTGTCGCGTTGTCGCTAAAATCATCGTTATCTGTTAACGGCGATGTTCTTGTCTAAGTACATTAGCGGTCAACTCGTTGCCTTTCTCCGGAGTTGACGTAAGCGATAATTCGCCCGATACATCGCCGAGTGACAAGCTAACCGGCTACACTAGTCGCGATAGCCCGAATTATCGCCGAATGCTGTAAATGTAGCCGTACCATCAGCTAAGACCAACGCTCTTAGCTCTGATAGTGATCATTATAGATTGTTTATTACATCCATCTTTTAAAAACGTATGACTGTAACGTCAAATGAACATTGAGAGAGTGGTGCTACTTATTACCAGAAGGCAAAACTTGGTTTGTTGTTTGGAGTCAACCAAGTTCAGTCAGTCAGTTAACTTCAAATCAACAGTTGGATGTACACTGTACAGTTTTATTGTGGAAACTGAACTGTGGTTTTCACACGTTACGATTTTATGAGACGGGAATTACTCACGTACAATTTAGTCGATTATTCCGACTATAGTTTCAACAGTATTTAGCGGTCTTTATCAAGGCGAGTGCGCGCGTGCGGCTGCGTTTCGCATAGCACAGCACTGTACAGTTCATCATCATCATCATCATCATTATCATGTCAGTCCGGAAAACATCTTGCTACCAAGATGGTTACGTTTTGTTACCGACGCTGTGCGACCGCCAATCGTATTTCCGCGCAATAAGGTTTCATGGTCGCGCAGTGTCGAAAACAAAACTGAATAGGTACTGGTAGGGGCCTCCATGATATCATGATGTCATGGTGGCCCCCTACCCTAATTATCTTTACAACGACCGGTTTTGCGCTGCCCGCCTCACCAGCGATGCTATTTACAATCATTCGGCAGCGTTTCCGATCGGATCCCTCAAATTTCAAACTCAAATTGTTCGAATCTCAGTCTGCTTTTATACATTTTGGAATAGGGAATCGAGTATGAATCCGATCGGAAGAATGAATCACGTTCATATTCATATGTTTTTAACATAATTATGAATATGGACTGAGATTCGAAAAATTTGAGTTTAAATGTTTGGAAACCGATTGATTGTGTATTTGAATGATTGTGTATACCTATGCCGATCGGAATGTATAGTTGCAAGAGTCATATACTGCTTACCTGCTAAGTTCCGTGCGTACCTGTATATTGATAGCCCATATTCGAATATTGACTTGTTACGTCGATTGAATGTGTCACGCGTATCGCGACCTACTGTCACGTATTGTCACGGCGTCGTCGGCACGGCGGATAATGCAAGCATTGTTTATTCCGTGCAGACGCTCGCGTATAGGAAATGCTTGGGAAAACTACGATGTAAGTAATTGTAAACAAAATGCTGTGCCTTACACAAGTTCTCGCTTTGGAATAGTTTTATTTAATGCAGAAATATTTTGCTAAAAAACGGGGAAGATTTAACTGAAAGTTTAAACAGTATTAAAACTGCGAAAATGCATTAAGACTTTATTAAAATGTTTTACTGTCTATGACCTACAATTTTGTAGGTCTGCTTTTCTGTTTAATTTTTAACAACTTGAATAACTAGTGGTTTTGTGAGCTGGAGATCTCGCGGTCGACACCGGATTTTTAAAATTGCGGAGATAAGTTTTAAAAATAAAAATAACAATATTTTACTCGATAAAAAAATCTCTATAATTATCGAACCTACCCACAAAATTTTAAGAGAATCGGTGAAAAAATGCGACCTGTAGAAGAAGACAAAGATCCGGACAGAGATTCGGATGGAAATCCAGACAGAATTCGGACATACGAAAGCAAGGACATACAATTAAAACGACATGACTATTCCATCCTATGTTGAAAAAATAACAAACTGTTTAGGTATTTCTAGCCATTCAACTAACCAAAATTAAAACGGAACGTTCATAAATTTTTCCCTATGCAATTCTCACTGAAATACTGAACCCGCCACACACGCCAGGCATCATCAACATTTAAAACCAGCTCTCGTTTTAATCAACGCTTACAACTGCAGGTGTAGTAAACCTTTTTGTGAAAACAAGAAATTAATGGAAACACTCTGTTCCGGACGCTTTAACTTTGGCGAAAGTTCTGCACATTCATTATACGGGCTAAAAAGAGAATTAACATACATTCGGTGGCGGTGAGATTCAGGAATTATTCATAAAAAGGTAAAGTAAACAGGGTTTAAGCTGCATTTACATTCTTCGGTGTGTTTTTCGAAAGTTCATTGCAGATAGCTTAGGCTGAGAAGAAAGTTAAAAGAATCAAGGGCAAGGCGTTGTACATAAATTCAGCATTGTAATCAAAGACTTTAGTATAAATTAACTGAATTAATTTCTAATATATAGGGACTTCTTCAAATATACTCTATTATAACTACCGACGCAATAACGACGGGTGCTGTAAGTTTGAAATATCTGTGTGTCCCACACACACATGTGTGTGTGTTTTTGTGGGTGTGGGTGTATATGCGTGTGTGTTTTTGTAGGTGTGGGTGTATATGCGTGTGTTTGTGTGTGTGCGTGTGTGTGTGTGTGTGTGTGTGTGGGTGTGGGTGTGTGTTTGAAGTGTGAAATATTCGGGGTGTTCTTAGCTATGTTTGATGAAAATCGGTGTCAAGGTTTTTTTTTTTTAATTTATATTTGTTTTTGGTAAAACTAAATGCTTTTGCTTACCATTCATGATGTGATTGGTGAGCATAGTTGATTAAGATTGCTTGTCAGGCTGAACTCAGTGGTGTGCCAACTTAGTTGATGAGCGGTTGTGCTGGATAGCGATAGTTATGCGTCGCAGTCTACATATATTTGACAATTGTGCTAACTGTTAACTTTTAAACAGTACTTGATTATTTAAAGGTGCAAATGCAATAATGTCTGCTTTACCGAGCTTTTACTTTGGGCTCACCGAGGGAAAATTCAAATCACATGTAAAAACTACATTAACGAAAAGAGGATATTATAAGGTTAAGAATTATTTAGAAGATAAAGATGTCTGGAGCCTTCCACTTCCGCCAAGTAGCCACTAGTATTTATAGATATTACCTAGTTGTAAGCCAAAATTTGTGAGACTGTAATTTATTTATTATTTGAAAAAATAATGCCCCTCAGTTTCTTGCCTGTTCTTCTGAGTAGAGGCTTTTTGTCCGAACAAGGCGGTCGAGTCAATTTAAATAACTTTGACGTTCATAAGTGTATCTTTGATACCTAAATTGAATAAAAACATTTTGACTTTGACTTTGACTTTACAAGACACTTTATGTTAATGTAGGTGAAAAAGGCTCACCTGCAATGGCGGAGTCTCTATCTGAATTAATTACGTACAAATACATTTTTTTAAATATAATTATACAAGCTGCGCCCTGCGGTTTCACCCGTGGTTTAAAAGTATCCTATGTGCTATTCTAGACTATAATCTATCTCAGTGCCAAATTTCATCCAGATCTGTTCAGCCGTTCTGGCGTGAAAGAGTAACAAACATCCATCCATCCATCCATTCTTACAAACTTTCGCGTTTATAATATTAGTAGGATAAAAAAAAATATCTCACTTAAATCAAAACTACTATTTATAGTGGTATCATTTAATACCACATTAGAGTAAAGCGCAGTTAAACCAAAAACTGGCAAAGCGCTAGGCGTACTTGCGTGCCGAAGGTTCCGCACCACTCATAATCATTTTCGTATTGTGTATTTATATTTACCAGTGATTGTCTTTACCACATTGAACTCAAAGCCTGTGTGGGTTTTTAATCAGTTCTGGATATTTACACTAGTTTGAACTCTTAATTTTTTTTATAATTATTTGTTTTATTTCTGTATTTTACGAATTTGTAGTACTCATATAATGATTATGACAATAGAATGAAACCATCAACTTTAATTTTTTTACCGACTCCAAAAAGAAGGAGGTTCTCAATTCCTCTCTATATTTGTTTTTGTATGTAACGCAGTCATTTCGCCAATTATTAACCGATTTGGATTTTTTTTTTGTTTGGTAGATTATACTGTAGAAATAATCTCACATAATTTTTTTCGGAATCGGTTAAGCGGTTCTTAAAATGTAAACAAAAGTCTAAAAATTAAACGAGGAAAAACTAATTCGAATTCGGTTTTTTAAGGTTTGCTTTTTAATTATCACTAAAAAGAAATTTACTTGTCTATGTGTTATAATAGGTACGAGTTTAAACTAATTAAAGGTGTAGTTCTGTATTCTAGGTAAGATACAATATTTGATGCACGTTTTGCACTATTACACGATTTGGCAAGTTTGGGTACGGAATCCTAAAATAATAAGTGGGGGCTGAGCTACCCACGTCCGTAGGAGTGTACTCTATTCTGATTCCCTACACGTGGTCCCCGGGTAGTGCTAACCGGGTAGCAAATTCTGGTGGGAGGCTTCGGCCGTGGCTAGTTACCACCCACCGGACCAAGCCATGCCGTGAAATGACCTAGTCGTGTTTCGGGATGTAGTCCGGTGTAACCGTTCCGAAGACGGGTCTGAGCAGTGGCGCACTTGTAGCGCCTCACTCAACTGCCGTCTTTGTACTTCTTCACTCTAGTAAACTTCAAGGCTAGAGTGAATAAGTACCTTCTAGGTCGTCGTGCTCCATCTTAGACCACAACGTCGCTTAACATCAGGCGAGTTGGTGGTCAAACGCCGACCTATTATACATAAAAAAAAAAAAAAAAAAACTTTAACCCAACACTGTTGTTTAATTGACTAAGTGACAATTTGAGCGATGGCTCGCTGCAGTAAAAAGGAATTTAATCTAAAAAATATTTAACTATGTAAGTAACTTAATTTTGCCAGCTGGCAACTGGAAGGCACATTTAACTGTTTCATTTTTCACTGCAATGCTTCACAATTTTCCCCGTTTGCCAGAGAGTCCAGAGACGTATTCGGGGAGAACTGATGGGGCGACTTCAAAATGTTTTGTAATATGAAATAAGTTTTTATAAGGGCCATTTGCAGAAGATCGGGTTATCTTTTAAACTCGGATTTACCTCAAAGTTAAAACTAACGAAAAAAATTAAACCTTATCAGGTTAAACTAATAAATTGTCTTGAGACACCAAGAGTTAGAAACTAATCTAGAGTCAGTTAGAAGCTAACCTTGAGTTGACTCAATATAGAGCGATATTTTATCATATTTTGAGTCTGAATTAATTAACCCTTTGTTTAAGAATTTAACTCCATGTCTTTTGCAAGTAGGCCTGAATGAGACAAAGCAACATGTCTTTATTGGTACACAATATCAGCGTAGTATAGGTACATATTAGTTCCTAGAGTTCATAATTCGAAAGAGAAATGAAATCCACCAAGCCGCTCTGAGCCAGCGTGGCGGATAACGGCTCAATTACCCTCGACGTAGGGTAAGGTCGGTGTCCCTGCAGTGAGACGATCATTTTCGTACCCCCAGTTTCCCGCCTAAGTCCTTCCCTGTACAATACACAATGGTAAATTACCGCTCATAATTTACTACTAACGCTCTACATGTGAATCGCCGACCGCTTTTATAATTAACTAGTTTTAGGGGCGGTATCCACCTCCGTTGAAATGTTGAGAGGATTTGAAATGTTGTATTGTGTTTGGAAAACTTGGTTCGACGCTGGGAAAGGTTTTCGTTTGTTTGTCCTGCAGTGGATGGTGACTACACAATCGCAGTCTAGGCAATGCTCACACTGCGTCAAGTCACGCGACGTGACCGCGTTTTTTAACGTTGTACCGAAGTATCTCAAATCCCTTTTCCTGACATACGGGTAGCCGGGAACATGTATTGTTATGACACACGCGGATCAGATCCACAAGCGGGCAGCAATCCACATTGTAGGAAGAAAGCTCTTCGAATAAAAGACATAATATACGAATACGTATAATATACGTAATATAATAAACGTATACATACGCCTTGTTCAAACTCAAGCCCTTATTAGATAAAGAAACTCTTATTTCAGTATATTATGCGTATATACATTCTATTATAAGATATGCTGTTACAATCTGGGGGAACGCTGGAAATATTGTAAGAGTTTTAAGATGTAAAGAAACGTAGTTCAGCGAAGAAATACTTCAAAAATAACAAAATAATGACAGTAATATCTCTTTACATCTATAATAGTTTATTAGAAACTCATGATGCTAATTTACCAAAAATTAAAGACAAATGTCCACACAACCTAAGAAATAATGATAAGCTAATTGTACCGTGGACTAGGTTAGTTAAAGTTAAGAAGCAGGGCCGCCATGCTAAAATTGTAATGTACAATAAATTACCAAATCGTATAACCGAACTAGATAATAACCAATTTAGACAGACGCTAAAACATTTCTTTGAAAGCAACCCGTTTTACAATTTATGTGAATATATGTCATTTGAGTTCTCGGAATCCTCATTTTTGTACCGAAATCACACGGAGCAAATTTTGACATAATTTTTTTTGACATAATAATTTATTAACCTTTTTCTTTTACGGACAATTATTAGTATGTTACTTTTTACTTTTTATTTTTAACTGTTTACCTAATTTTAAGATATTTTTGTAAAAATGACTTGCCAGTGACATTGAATGTTTATTATGGTCAATAAATATTTCTGATTTCTGATTTCTGAAACATGTAATGACGTCACTCGTCATGATGATCCGTCTATTTGGAACTATTTGTAAATGACTTATTTCAGTCTTGCTTGAGCATCGATTGACGTCACTATATGTTGCCCACGTGATCAGAATGCTATACCTAGTATATTATTATGCCATGGGGCGTCGGCGTCGTCTGGCGCATCGTCGACGCTGCGTCGCTTGGCGCTAAACAGTGTGTGAATTGCCTTAGACTACGGTAGTGTAGTCATATTTTACTAAGACGGAACACAATGTCCGGTACTCATAATAGCAGTAGGGTTTTGTATTTTAACTAGTACATTACGTGGGAGCGTGGGCCGCATATATAAAATTAGCGTGAATACAATTTTTAGGGACCATGACTGAGACTGCAGATTATGGATTTATTTAAAATAAATAAAATTTCAGAACATTATTGCACACGGTCGTTCGACCCCAAACTAAGGAAAGCTTGTACTAAGCCAGAAACTAATATAATTACGTTTTTAAATATTTTAAAAATTAGCTTAAGTAGGTATTAATACCCAGAGTCCAGATATACTCGTAGAACAAACGCAAATATTCATCACATGAATGTTTGCCCTAGGTGAGAATCGAGCCCATGCCCCCAAGCTCAGAAGTCAGGTTCACTACCAAACTGAGCCACCAAGGCAGTCATATTGACTGCCTTGACTTAAATATTATTCATGTATACAATTTGTTTATATGATCACCTAGTTGTTTTGACAAAGTAGGGGTTAATTCACCCAGTGTTTGAGATAGAGTTGGTGAGTTGACTTCCACAAATTCCTTCAAACATAAAACGGTATCTATGTACGAGTAAACATCGCATTAGGAAATTTTCGTTCCCACCATAAGTCACTGAAATTTGAGCTGAACTACTAAAGCCATAAAACACAGTTTAAAATTTCAATTTAGAGAGAGAAATTCGTGGAATTCCTGAATTTACTGACATAAGTTTTAATGCAATCGTAACTATTTCGTTTATTTTCGTTTCTTCAAGGCTAGAGTGAATAAGTACCTTATAGGTCGTCGTGCTTCATCTTAGACCACAACGTCGCTTAACATCAGGCGAGTTGGTGGTCAAATGCAGACCTATTCAGCATAAAAAAAAAAAAAAAATATTTAATTCAGTTACCCACGTTCACTAAATTGGGATACTTTACTATGAAACTGACGGTTTTAGTTTGTGATTTTTAAAATAGATACTTTGATTCAATCCTGATCCAAAATAACAAGGTCTAGCATTCCGGGAGCCAACACCTGATGGCGTCACTCGTCATCTTCAGCGTCTCTTTCGAACTTGTTGTAAATATCTTATTCCGGTCCTACTTACGCATCGATTGACGTCACAGCGTGTTACCCACGTGACCATTTTTGACTCGGAACGCTATACCTGGCGGAGTATCATACTAGTGGCTCTGTGAGCTGCAGATCTCGCGGCCGACGTCTGTCCTCCTATACAGGTCGCATTTCTCAACCGATTGTCGTGAAATTTTGTGAGCATGTTCGATAATTATTTTATTTTATTTTTATTTTATTTTATTTTGTTCGGGAAATGTAACAGTGCGAACAGACTTAATAAATTTAACAGTTGTATAACTATGCACCAATTACACATTTCCGCTTATAGATAACTATTTTACACCTTATTATACTACATAAAGTTATCTAATTATAAAATACAATTTAAAAGAGAGGTCAACAAGAGAAAGTAAAGAAAAAATGGCCTATAATACTGTTTAAGCCGCATCAAACCAGTTCTTTGAGGATGTCGTTTTAAGTGTATGTATGGGAATATTAAATAGATCAAAATCGGGAAAATTATTTAGGTTGTTAACAAAGTTTGCTGATCTTATAAAAAATGAATTATGTCTATAATTTGTAGAACTAAAAGGGATATAAAGGCATACAGACGCCTTACAGACTTTGTAGGGACTTTTAGGTTAATTTTATATAGTTTATTATTTAGTTTTTTTTTTTTTGCCGAGTCAGTTTTTGGAACCTACTCACAAAATTTCAAGAGAATCGGATAAAAAATGCGACATGTGGAGGAAGACAGAGATTCGTACAGAATTCTGACATACGAAAGCAATTTTGTCGAAGCTGAAGCATAGACACTTCGCTCGGCAAAGATCGCTCGGTCAAATATTATACCATGGTTTCAAAATTTACTAATTCAATCTTAATTTATTTTAGCCCAGAACCTATTTATCCTACTAATATTATAAACGCGAAAGTTTGTAAGAATGGATGGATGGATGGATGTTTGTTACTCTTTCACTCCACAACGGCTGAACAGATCTGGATGAAATTTGACACTGAGATAGATTATAGTCTAGAATAGCACATAGGATACTTTATTACCGTGGGTGAAACCGCGGGGTGCAGCCAGTACTATTATAGTTACAACACTATTATTGTTCAGTTAAATTCGATGAAATGGAAATAGTCAACATACATAGATTTGTTAGTATTTGCATAGTTGTTTTGTATTTGTTTTTAGATAAACTCCCTTACTAATAAACGTTGTATAGTCTCGGAATAGTTATGCAGTGTTTTGCTTTTATTATTTAATTAACTAAACTCGATTATAAAAGACAAAACTCTATAACTATTCTATACAATGTTTATTAGTTAAGGGGAAACTGTCTGTGTCTACGCATACACAGATTAACCGGCTTGAAATCTAAGTCCTTAGCAATAAACGTTGTTTAGCCTCGGAGTCGTTATTTAGTGATTTTTTTTCCGATCGAGTTCAAGAATGTAAAAGAAAGAAAAAGACAAAACGCTGTACAACTATTTCGAGGCTATACAACGTTTATTGCTAAAAGGGTAATAGTCCATATAAAAGCTACGAGAAGTTACGGATTCAGAGGTCAAGGGGTATTTTCCTCCAAAAGCTAGGTTCACAATGGTCCAAAATTGTATGTGTTTTTCAGTGTTTTAATAACTTTAAAAAAGATAACAATCAGCTGGTATTAAGCTCCTCCAGAACCAATTTCCTTAATCCGCTATGCTACGGAATCCCAGACAGTCCGTTACACCGACAGACAGAGATACCCAATGTCATCAACACGACTCCCCTCGATTTTTGTCGGCAGTCAAACAGTTGATAAGGAAATGAGCGCATCTTGCGCGATTCTACGCATACCTACCACAGAATAACAACACCACAGAAGGGCCATTCACAGATAAGCTATATAGTAATTGACTCTGAACAAGGAGGCCCGACAAAGGAGATCGAAATGAGATTTTCATTAGCTCCGGTTCATTGGCTGCGTATTATTTGAATTTAGAATGGGCCACAATGAAAAGGAGAGGGGATCTGGGGGGACGGATAAGGGAAATGGGGATTCTTTGATGTGACGTTTTATTGACCTCTTCGACGTTGGCCGTAAATGTTTTATGACCCCCGAGTAGGACATAACGTCGGTGTTTTGTACATAGTCGTTTGTAAAGCAGATAAAGTAAATTGCAATTTACATCAACAGACGAAATAGACCCAATACATGCTCGTTTACCTTCTACGTGCACTGTAACGGAGTCTATTAAACCAAAGTCGGCGACAATCGACGACATTTGTGTCGGCGGCTTAGTTTCTTACTGACAGCGGCCATATTTTAAAGTAAATCAAGCAGCCCACGCCATGTCGGCAGACTGTGTCGGCGGGTCGGCAACTTTGGTGTTTAGGCTCAAAACAAACATATAACGTAAAAAAAGTTAGAATAAAGTGTAAATAATTGACTACGGCAAACAAACAGACAGACAGATATCATAGTCTCACCATAAGCTTTATCGCGATGGTACGTAGCCCAAACCAAATCAAATCAAATGTCTTCATCCAATTGGGTATCGACGATACTCGTATGAACGTCAAAATTATATTTTTCTATTTTATTAATTATCTTAGTTATTTTATTTATTTTGTATTTAATATGGGTGTAACAATCCGGAATAAAAACAATTTTATTTCATTTCATTTTATATACCTTGCTCGGAAGAAGAGCCACTACCCAGAAACACTGACAAGAAACTGAAAGGCTTATTTTTTTTTCATATCATTAAAAAGAAGCCTTATGATTTATAAAACGGGAATTACTCACGTACGATTTAGTCGAATATTCCGACTATAGCTACCAATGCAACCAGTGCTATGCAAGACGCAGCCGCGCGCGCGCACTCGCCTTGAAGACCACCGAATACGGTTGAAACTATAGTCGGAATAATCGACTAAATCTTACGTGAGTAATTACCGTTTTATTATAAATCATAAGGCTTCTTTTTAATGCTATGAAAAAAATAAGCCTTTCAGTTACTTGTCTGTGTTTCTGGGTAGCGGCTCTTCTTCCAAACAAAGCATAACATCGATGTTCTTTAGTGTATCGTCGAAACCCAATTGGATGAAGACAAATGATTTGACTTGATTTGGGCTTTTTTCACGCATTATGTAAATCATAATGCGTGAAAACCACGTCAGTTTCCATACTTAAGAAGCCCTAAAATCAATTCACAAAACTCTCTAACCACAGCCGTAACCACAAAACTAGAGTGACCAAACGAAGCAAACTGAGCGAGTGAACGCAACGAATGAATGAACGAGTGAAGCAAATGAGACGTGCCGGGCACAGGGACAATTAGCGAAGGGATTGAGTTAGGTTCGGTTGGAGAATCGAAAGACTCGGTCCGCAGTTCCCTAATGTATTTATCGGATGCGGTGTGTTAGAGGGAATTAGGAGCTAATTGCGATCCGATCGGAAATAGAGCTATTTGGAATTCTAGTGCTCGTTTAAAAATACTCTGATTAGAGCAATCAATGAGTACTAATACGAAACTAGTTGCGCCACACGGTTTCACCCGCGCTTGCACAGGAACAGTTAGTTTTTACGGGATAAAAAGGACTCTATGTACTTTTCTGTAGGTACCCTGACAATATGTTGTATGCAACAATTCATGGGGATCGGTTTAGTGAAAGGCATGAAATCGTAACAAACAAATGAAAAATTAACAAACTCACTTTCGCATTTATATATTTTTTTTAAAGTTAGAAAGGATTAGGGACACCCTTACTATAAAACGTGGAATAAACTTGGAATTGAAAACTCTTGCAGTCAACTTCACTCTTAAAATGTGAAAGTTATTATTATTATTATTTATAACTTATTGGTTTTTGACAAACTCATTCGTATGTAATGTAACCTCATGATGCTGCGTTGTAACTAAAATATAATATAATGTAAATATGAAATGAGAGTATATTTCTGCCTACAAACTGCTACGCAGTTTGGCAGAGTTGTGTATTAATGCATATGTATGTTAGTAACTAAGATAAATAAATAAAAAAAAAAAAAAAAAAATATTATTGTATGTTTTGTCTTTTTCGATCGAGTTAAAAAAAGAAAAGGATAAGACACTGTATAACTATTCCGAGTCTTAAACAATGTTTATTAGTAAGGGATATTGTAAGAAATTTAAAGTGAAACTGTACTGTTAACTAATCTTTTTCAAGTTAGAAGTTTTAAAGTTCTAAGAAAATATATTAAGAAAAAGGAAACAGGACTTTCCTTTTCTAACATACGGTTTATTTTTTGGGAAAACTTAACTAAACTTACCTCTTCTAACCATACATTTTGAGATTTCAAGAATATGTGGCAGTAAATGAATACCAAGGCAATATCTTGCGGCAATTTATCAAGCCATAAAGTTCGCTACAGTGACTGGCAATGCCGCAGTAATCTTGCGACATCGCCACCTTCACACATCCTAACGCCGCCGTAACAGCGTAGCGTTTGAAACTGCCATACATTTAGCTTCCATTTATACATTCTGTTGAGTATGTACTGCCATCTTTCTATACAAGTATAAATTCCATCCATCAGCCATAGGACGTCCACTGCTGGACATAGGCCTCCCCCATAGATCTCCAATAAGACCGGTTGGTAGCGGCCTGCATCCAGCGCGATCCTGCGGTCTTTACAAGGTTATCCGTCCACCTTGTGGGTGGACGACCTACGCTGCGCTTGCCGGTACGTGGTCTCCATTCGAGAACCTTTCGACCCCATCGGTCATCAGTCCTTCGTGCTATGTGCCCTGCCCACTGCCATTTCAACTTGCCAATCCGCTGGGCTATGTCGGCAACTTTGGTTCGTCTACGGATCTCCTCATTACTGATTCGATCTCGCAGAGAGACTCCGAGCTTAGCCCTCTCCATAGCTCGTTGGGCTACTTGAAGCTTATTTATAAGGCCCATAGTGAGAGACCACGTTTCAGTGCCATAAGTCATCACTGGTAACACACACTGGTCGAACACTTTCGACTTGAGGCACTGAGGTATGTCGGACGAGAAGTATACAAGTATAAATTAACGAATTTAAAAAACCCTCAACACCGATTGTCATCAAACATAGCTAAGAACGCTCCCGACTAATTAACTTATTCAATAACAAAACAAAATCAAAATCGGTTCACCAGTTCGGGAGCTACGATGCCACAGACAGACACACACAGACAAGTCAAACTTATAATAACCTGTCGTTTTGCGTTGGGGGTTAATAACCAACAGCCAGTGCCGGATTAGCCATGTAAGGAGGCAGCAAATGCTATGGGCATCGCGCGTAAAACAACATACGTAACATAATATTTCGTCACGTCTTTCCCCCGAAGAGGCTGACAGAGGTGTAATACAACACCCACACTTTGCCGAACGATATTCAGTCATGTGACAGGGGCGAGCCTGTTGCCATACACCAGTGGCCCTATTCGGAGATTTGAGATTTTCATCTCACCTTTTTCGTCCTTGTTGCTCTCGATCGAAACGTCATATGTGTGAGAGTGACAAAGAAAAAACTCAACTCATCTCACGCGTAGGAATAGCCCCCCAGGCCCCAGTCTTGTAGCAGATGACAAACGATACGTAAAACAAAAACAAAAAAAAGGAAAAGCCTCTTTTCAAAGGCTATGTTTATAGGTATACATTCTAATAGAGAATTCAATTCAAAGGCCCCCAGTTCACGTTTGCTACGGGCCCTGCTTTAGCTTAATTCGGCACTGCCAACAGCTGACTTTTTGGAGTTGGTTCCGTACTTATAGTTATGCTGATGTTTTGTACAATACAAAGTTCAACTTTAGCCTCTTAGTGATAAACGTAGTGTGGTTTCGGAAAACAGAAAATAACTATTCCAAGGCTATACAACGTTTATTAGTGAAGGGTAGGTATAAATGTAAAATAGTTATACCTACTTAAATTTCAATCTTAATTTCATTGATTTTATTTTATTCTACATATTTTACAACGCTTATAGGTAAAAAAAAAGGTCTTATATAAAGAAATTTTGAATTTTAATTTGAAATTTTTATTTATATTTGTCACATGATGGAAAATGGTTGATGACATACATATCCTTTCGATTTGACACACTTTCCTAGCTATTCTCAATGATGGCAAGTACAGTAAACGCCTATCAGTTCAGCACATCCTCTCCGTCTAACCCAGTACACTAGACAAACACGCCTAGTACCTATTCTTCGGCCAGCTGCAATATTGCGCACTTCACGGCTCAGTGCGTGGTTGTTCAAGCTAAGCTAAGATACGAGCTGGGATAAGTTATGCAAGAGTAAGCTTAGCGGAGTTATGCGATAATGACTGAAAACATGGTAATAAAGTTTCCATCTCATCTTACTTGTGTGATTTGAAGTAGGTACAAGCTGATTCAAACTTAATGACGGCTGTGAAGTGCGCTGCAAGCTCAGATTAACCTAGAGGAAACGATGCAACACTGAAAGAAAGAAGGAAGAAAGAAAAAAAGTTTATTTGTGAACTATTGAAATTAAAAACATTAAGGGAATTTTACAATTTACAAAACGGCCCCAACTCAGCATAAATCCGGCTGTTAACCGGCGCTGGTCTTCCGTTGGAACCGCTTGGTGATGTCACGGTACAAGCACATACACAGTACACACTACAAAATAATAATAATTAAAATACATAAAGATAATAACAAAAACTATCAATAAACTACAACAATAATAATAATAACACAAAATAAACTACAAAATTCAATGGACACTAAAGGACACTGCGTTATATCTCGCTGAAGCCACTTCTTCTTAAACGTGTTCGTGTGGTAATGTTGCCATTAAAAACATTTACAATTGCACGAAAACTAATATTAACTCCTAAACTCTACGTTAGCCATTTCCGTTGCAATATATAATCTTAGTAGATTTAATGTTCTAAAACTGCACAAATTTGTAAGAGTTTAATGTTACGGCTTTTTCAAAATTGACTTGTAAAAAAACTGCACTGTTTTTAAAAAGAACCTCATAATGTAGTCCTGACCAGACTTTTATAATGCACTATGTATATTTATGTACACGAAATTATACCATAAACCAATGCACATAATGTTGAGGTAAGAATGACCAAGCGAGTAGCGTAGTTTTTCTGCGTCAATGTGTGCGTGTTGTATACATATACGATAGTAGCGTAGTTTTTGGATGGTTTTTGGCTTCACCTAAATCATACGCCCTGCGCCTTCTTACTCTCTAGGTTGATCTGAGGCCACAACCGAGACTTGGCGGCGTCTTGCCTCTCTGACGGCCGCGTAAAGCTTCGTTTTTGCTACTGTGCAGCGTTTCACAACAACCTTAAGGCTCGGTTATTCCACGATTATCTACCCATACGTTTACTTAAGCCGCTTTATTTAGAGTTGAAAATCATAAATTAGAGATCTCGGAACCCCTTGACATGCATCGATGCTGGCCACCAGGTGGTTTTTAGTGGGTCGCCAACAAGGCAACCCCACACTGCCCAAACGCGACCCACAATCGTGTTTGGGCGTCTGCTTGCAGATTTTCCACCTGAAAAAAAAAAAAAAAGTTCGCCTAGGTCGAAGTTAGTTAGGTCGCCGGACTCTTGTTTTGAGCTCAACTCTCACGACATACTCTGGCTCATCAAACTCGAAAACCGAACAGTTCGCCTAGTAGGTTACTTAATGCTGAAAAATAATATTTTCAATCAATAAGGAACAAAGCTCTTAAAAGTTTTTAAGCGTTGTAGTCGTTTTGATGAACTGTGATGAATAAGGCGGATATTACACTAGCACTGCATCCCGATGCGGTGTGCGGAGCGACGGACATTCGCATGGCGCTTTCGAGACGCGGTGTCAGTGTGTTCGATACCCTGCGGTTTTTATATTCAAATCGAGATTTTTAGTCAAAGTTAAAATCCGCATCAACGCTCACCGGAGCGGTGTCCAGTCCAGTGCAGTGTGTTTTGTGCCTAACTTACTTATTTGTTATTGAAGTTAAGATAATCTAAGAATGGCTGAGGGCTCTAATGGTACAAAAAAACACACCAACTCACCTTGCTTCCTGCTCGCCTTTCACCTCGACGGCGCCGTCCACTTTTTGATCTTCACAGTGTTAAATATTTATATGCAGATACAATAATAAGATAATTAATATTAATGTCTGATTTTAACACGATTTGAATAAGCTTTTGAATGGTTTATGTAAGTACTAGCGACCCGCCCCGGCTTCGCACGGGTGCAATGCTGATATTCAATACGCTACAGAAAAACTGTGAACGTTGTATATAAAAACATAGCGGCCCGCTCTGGCTGAAAAAAAAAATGTTATTGTGGGATATCCATAAGAGATTGACATATACCATCGCCGAGTTTTCTGTAGACCCTTTTAATGTGTACAAATAATTAGCAAAAAAAAAAAGCGGAAAAATATTAATAATTAACGACATCACATTAGAAACCTCAAAAATAACAGTATTTCTCCACTATTCAATGGATGTTATTATACATATAAACCTTTCTCTTGAATCACTCTATCTATTTAAAAAAACCGCATCAATATCCGTTGCGTAGTTTTAAAGATTTAAGCATACAAACGGACATAGGGACAGAGAAAACGACTTTGATTTATACTATGTAGTGATGATATGATGTTGACAAAGGCGGGGTATAGCTGAGACCGACTGTCGCTAATTGTTTACTAAGTTTATTATGATGAAATGCGGGGCTTGAACATTACCGATAGCAATGACTATAGGAAATGACAAATGTGCTTATCCGGCGTGAGCGGCGGTCCAAGGAAGCTGGAGCGCCAGTCAATGCAAGCCATTGCAAGCATAGTGGACGTGGATCTCGTGGCGGCTATTACATTTGATTAGACCTATTTCTATTTAAAAAAAAATGAAGACGTCAAATGGAAAAGAGAAGAAGAGTTCGTAGAAGGTGATGGGTGATAAAAAATCATAGAAATCGTGTGACCGAGCGCGCATGCACATTCGGCCCGATCAGCGGCGTTCACGAGCACGAAAACGGACGTTACCCGTTACTTTACGGACCTGTGCTCGCGCCCGTTAAGTTTCGCTTTGAACGCAGCATTAAAAAATCATCCGTCTACCGCCGGGCCTTCCCGAAAGGAGTTCCGACAAAGTGGCCATTACTCTCATTATGTTCGCGTGTGCGGGTTTTATTCCCAGCTCATATTGCTTTGGGCTATTAGCCGGATGGAAAGCATTGCATTTTCTGTTTCGGCAACGTGATCGGTTTCTATTGCTAACGATGTGAAATTGTGCATTTTCATTTTTTTTACTTCTCTTGCCCAAAAAGTCCGACAATATAGCGTACCAGAGCGAAGATAAAATAGCATATTTCGCTCTAGGGGAATAGGTTTTTTTTTTTGCAATTGGAACTAAAAGGGATCCTTCGGTAGGTACGTTGCGCGTATTGCGAAGCGACTACAGAAGAAACAAAAAAAAAAAACAATGGCGCGAAATCTTTAAAGTTTTTTTAATTACAAATTGTATTAGTGACCGTAATTTATTTTGAATATTGGATTGGAGTATTTTATTTTCCCGCAATCGAAGTAAAAACTGGAGTAGAACACACGGGGCTAAAACCCAATAAAACTCGGTTTCTATTTACTCCCTCGCTAAAGATCGGGAGTAAAACTACCTCGTATATAATGGGTCATTTTAGCCCCTTGTATAACAATCTACTATTAATCCCGTGTGAGTCGAATAGGTTAGACCTTAGACCGTCTAACCAAAGAATTGGTTTGAAGGTCTAATAGCCGGGCAAAGGTTAATTAAAAAAGAAATCTTTTTAAAAATCTTAATTTAATGCTTAATGCTTTTTAAGGATACGCTGAAACAAATTACGTTTTTTTCCTTCTACTTTTTAAGTAAACATATCTTGCCTCAGGCATTCTCAAAACTCGTAACGTTAAACTTATCAATATACCCTTCTTTTTGCGTCGGCGGCTTTAAAACGGTACTATTGACGCCACCAACTACGTACGCCACAAGTACGTTAATCTACTTAAGATCAAGAAACAGCCACTGTGAAATGAACCGTACCGCAACAGACAAAAGACTGATAATCCTCCTAATCAATCTTCTCTTGCGAAATACTACTTACTGACGTATCTCGGCAGTAATGCGTACGCTGAGTAATGAGATTAGACTGTATGAGTAATTTACTGAGTATGGATTAGGGATCTCTGAGCATTGGCTTAGCATCTTATAGACGCCTGGTACATGCCAAGAGCTTTCAGTCAACACATTGGCATGAGTTGAGCTTATAAGATAAACATAGTTTGAGTAAATTCAGATTTACAAATATTATAGCAAGTTAATAAAATGAATAAGACCAAATATTACCTATTATCATATTTATGTTTCAAATTTTGCTCCTTTACTAATATCAAAATCACGAATCGTTCAGTGGCCAAGTTTAGCCAGAGGCCGTTTCGTAATTGTATCTAGCTATAAATATACCCACGGCTTTGCTCACGTTTTCTAGCCTATGGCATCCAGTGATAATTTAAGGTCAGACCAGTAGTTCCGGAGATTACCCCCTACATCCAATCTTCTAACATAGAAACATATAAACTTTACCTCTTTTTAATAATACCTAGTCGAAAGGGACTAGTGGAAAAGTAGAAGCACGTGTGATGTCAATATTGTTATAAGTCGTCGTCTCTAAGTCATGAGTACTCATCGTACTGAGAGATCGTATCCGTCTCGAAGTCATTGGCTCGGTAGCTAGACATATAACCGACATAGTTACGTAATAGCTAGCTAAAGTGGCAGTTGAGCAATCATATCTGTAGCAACCACTATAGAATATGGAATGCTAAGCCAGAATGGGTGTTCCCTGATACTTATACTCTGGGTGTCTTGAAGCCTCGAATTAATGGATTTGCTGGCATGGCCCGGCCCGGCTCGCATGGCACGGCGCCGGTGGGGTTAAGGCTGCGATGCCGTTGCCGGCAGTTGAAGAAGTGAGCCAGACATTTTCATACATTTATGCGCCCCCGGCTGCCGTGTCGAGCCGTGCTGGGCCGGGCCGAGCCGGTAAGTAGAAAAACGCCTAATCAATTTCTGATTAGCAAGCGTGCTTCAATGTCAGCCGCACATCAGCCGAGATGGTGGCCAAACGCAAGCCTATTATTGTTTTTAAATAGTGACTGCAAAATGTTTAGTCCTTTGTCACTTCCACTATCAAGACGATTCAAATGACACCTCACATATCGAAATCCATAAAGCTGTTTAGGCTGTAGGCCGTGCCAAAGAAACCTCATACATACTTACCCACATACATACATACTTACAAACACTCGAAAAACAAAACCCACCTTCTTGCGTAGTCTTGTAAAAAGTAGCTGCTCTGAAAATTTTTACACTAATGTTAGCCACTCGGTCTACACGAACTTACTCAGTATTATAGATGAGTGACGATTAAGTGTCTCTCTCTCAATGACAATAAATAGTATATTAGTGGCGTCAAGCGTGATGTATGAAGGAACAACAGGCGGCGGAACGCGTCGCTGAAAATACACATTATGTTGATGTAACAAGACATCTGCGGCGTTATTGTGTTTACAGTAGAGTACAGTATTGAACATCACACTAACTTGGTTGCCGCAGCGACCCAAACCATGTCTCTTCTCTGTCTTCACTTCCAAGCGATTCAGTTTCTAAAATCGCTAACGCTCGAATGTCAGCTGCTGATTGGACGGGTTGACAATAAGATCACGTGACATTTCTATAGCTCGTATCTCGTCCAATCAGCAGCTAATGTCGAGAGTTAGTGTAGAAATAGATCCACTACGAAGCGAATGAAACTTGGCCAGAAGTACTGGCATCAATTTCGAATTTTTTAAAAGCCTTTAGCCACTTTATCGTCCCGTCTATACTTGAGACGGCCAAACTGCCAAAAAAATCTTTTTTTTTTCTTTTAAACTTTCAGTATACTTAGTCCAGGTAACGAAATTAATAAATAAATTCGGGAAATTTTGCACACACGGTCATCTGACCCGAAAAGAAAGCTAAGATTGTACTATGACTGCCAGAGACTGATATACACAGATATATATTTAAAAATACATACTTAGATAATTAACACCCAGACATAGAGCAAACAAAAATGTTCGTCACATAAATGCTTTCCCTAGGTGGGAATCGAACCCCCAAGCTCAGAAAGCAGAGTCACTACCAACTGAGCCACCGAGGCAGTCACCTTAATTACCTAACCTGAAATGCTTTATTTCTACCCGGTGTTACAGTTTTTATTATTACTTACTTAAAATGGTACAATCGTACTTGTAACTAATGTCGAGCAGACAGATGGATTTTGCCATGATGGTTACCTTTTTGTTTTCGACGCTGCGCAACCATGAACCTTTCTGCGCAACGATACGATTCGTTCGACAACATAACGTTACCATCACAGATAAAAGAGATGTCATTGCCCCCTAATGATTTTAAGAATGTTGTTATCTGCCTTTCACTTTTATCAACAGCGATGTGTTTATTATTGTTGTACTAAAGTTTGTACGAAAAAACCTCTTCAAACTTTTGGAGCCTCTGTACTGTTTCTCTGTCAATTGCTACTACCTACATACATCCTTTATTGAATACGATATTTGTGAAAGATATGAACGGAGGCGAATGATATTGTATTCTTGAATGACTCGCGTTAATAATATGACTAGTGAGAACTGAAAAAAAAAATTAAGTCAACTTCGTTAATCTAATAGTTTTAATAGCTCCAGTAAATTTTTGATTGGTGACCAGGTAGAGAGTATTTAAACCCTTTTTTTCTTGTAGATAGAATTCTGTATGTGATTTGAGTGATGATAGCCTAGTTGGATGGAGAAGGCTTGCCTCTCAAGTCAGAAGGAGTGGGTTCAATCCCAGCCGAAAGCACGCACCAATTTGTTCATTGTGTGAACATAAGTGCGTATTTTAATGTCATCTGCTACATGACTGGAGCCCGGTGTATGGCGCCATACAATGTCCCAAATGTGACAGGGGTGTCACATTTGGGACATTCACCTCTGCCACCTCCTATGTTATGATGTTAAGTTGGTCACTCTCACTCCTACGACTTTTCAAACGAGAGAAACTGATCAGAAAATATCTCACGCGGAAGAATAGACCTCATAATAACTACAAAGATGTTTGATGTGATAAACAGCATCTAAGTGTAAAAACACAGTATCTTTATACTAGTATTTATTGCCATTTTAGGGTTCCGTACTGAAAGGGTAAGACGGGACCCTATTACTAAGACTCCGCTGTCTGTCCGTCTGTCACCAGGCTGTATCTCATGAACCGTGATAAATAGACAGTTGCAATTTTTACAGATGATGTATTTCTGTTGCCGCTAAAACAACAAATACTACAAAACAGAATAAAATAATAAATATTTAAGGGGGCTCCCATAAAACAAACATGTTTTTTTTTTTTTTGCCGTTTTTTATAGATAATGGTACGGAACCCTTCGAGCGCGAGTCTAACTCGCACTTGGCCGATTTTTTATTTATTTTTCGGGAAAGCGCAGTCTCAGTGTCTACTGGGACCATTCAACATTTTGTGTTAGTTCAAGAGTCACGAAGTCTTACTTTGATGGAAACTACTACTTTTAAAAATCTTCTTAACAACAATAATACATTAATTTATTACGGGCAATATAACTTACATACAATGTAAGTTACAGAGCTAAGTCGTTGGCACTCTTGGCGGAGTGGTTGTGAACCCGGGTCCGTGTGGTGGCTCGCTTCACAATTCGTCGCCATTCACGGGACTGTTAAGGGTTCCACGACGCTCTGAATTTTCCATAAAAACGCGCTTGTCAAATTTCTTGAAAACCATTTGTCAGTGTTTTTAGTTGTTTTATTATGAAATTTGGCATGCACAATTAAATGCACTATATCTCCGCCCCTATGTTCTTGTTTTATTAAAAAACGTCCTCAATAGAAAACAGAGCTATAAAACATATCGGCATTTGTAAAGGGTCACTTTTAATATAATAAATCAAAGCAAATCAAAAATCCGGGATATATAAATAGGGATGCAAAGGGATTTTGATTTGATTTTTGGGATCACCTCCCTAGGTTATCTACATCACTAGCTTTTAAATTAATCCATAATAACAAGGAACAATTTCAGTTAATCAAAAAAATATTAGAGAAGTGCGAAACTCATAAAAAAATATTGCAATTTCAATGTGTCACTCCGTAGATAACTTTAGAGCCTCGTCAGTGTCTTAACTTACTCTCTTCGCTCGTCGTCTCTTTTTAAACAAAATGGCAATAAAAAACCTTTAGCCAATGCGAAGTTAGTTTAAAGTGTTTGCCAGACCCTTAAGTGCAGCTTTTATTCGGTCGGTCTACTGAAATGGTGACCAGCCGAGTGGTCTCATCCCAACAAGTACCTCTCACCCTGCTCTGAAAGTCGTTCTATGGAGTCGCCGCCGCTGGAGTGTTAGAAATCTAATAGGGTCAACTGGGACACAAGCGTCTGTGGAGCAATTGCGTCTTTCGAGAATTACTGACAAACCCTTCACAAATCAGGCGCCATCGTCACCTACATCTTTTTTCTATCTTTAGTTTCTGTAATCTGTACAAGATGGCGTTGTGCCTAATTTGTGTAGGGTTTGTCAGTAATTTTTGAAAGACGTAATTGCCCCACAGGCGCATTTGCCCAGTTGACCCTATGTAAAATTCTCGTGTCGCAGTGTTTGTTACCATACTCCTCCGAGACCGCTGAACTAAGTTGTATAAAGTTTGTGTGCATATCGGGTAGGTCTGAGAATCGGCCAACATCTATTTTTTATACCCCTAAATGATAAGGGTGACCCACCCAAAGGGCTAATAAATTTTTTGACCAAAAAAATTGATTTTTATTTTGTTACTTTGTCTAGCTGACCCGACACGCGTTATTTTGCCATGTAGGTACTACAGTATTTCTAGGGAATACTTTTTAGTGCAAAAAAAAAAAAATGCTAGGATAGAAACGAAGTACAGAAATGTTCATAGTCCACTTTGCTCTTAGCCCAAATCATAGTTGAGAACTGCAGAACGAGGCGTGGCCCCAGTGCGAGTGTAAACCAAGACCTTGTTTATGACCACCGAGATTAATTTGTCGGTCCGTTCGTCCACGAATAAATTGCGGTTCCTCTGAAAGCGTTCTGTTTTAAGACGCGGAAAGGAAATTTAATTAGAGATTTTGGGTAGCCGGCACTCGGCAGGGATGTATTCAGAATGCAGTCGGGGTTGGAAATAGTTTCGAATGGAAAACATTAATCAAAAATTTAAATATCTTTACTCGACTGCGCAAGAAGGAGGGTTATGTTTTTCGAGAGTATGTATGAGGTTTCCTTGGCACGCCTAAACAGTTTGATGGGTTACGACATGTGAGGTGTCATTTGAATTGTCTTGATAGTGGAAGTGACATAGGGTACAACATTTTGCAGCCGGGTTTTTTCGTTTTCTTTTAATAATGTTATTTACTTGTTTAAGAATATTCTTAATTGCAATCTAAGTAATTTAAACTATTTTAAAATGGTTATTTTTTCACTTTTGACAAGCAATATTAATGAAATCCAAGCCACAGTGTCACAGCATGCCATATATTTTTATATCAGTATTCTTTGATCTTTTTTTATTCATAATCAATTTTAATTCATGAGAATCCTTAATGATTTATTTAGACTTTATTTCTTTGGCGTTAGTAATCCCATCGTTTACACATCATATCAATATTATAAACGTGAAAGTTTGTAAGTGTGTGTGTTAGTGTGTAAGTGTGTGTAACTTTAAGTCAATCGTAGCGCAGAGACAGTGTCGCTTAGCATAAGTGTTACTATCTCTACTACACAGTCGTGGTTTTTAATCGTTTCCTAAAAAAATACAATGTATCATTCCTATCTGCATATTTGTTTACCGCCTACGACAAAAATTGTCACCATTCTTCCCCCAATCTCACAACCCTGCCGCCATCCCTGGGAACATGAACTCGTTATGAAGGATCACAGATACGATTGGAGCGGATCTTTTAATTCAGTTACATATTTGGGGGGGGGGGTATTTAATGTGATTGAACAGGGTATGCAAGTTGAGTTGTGGCGCTATGGCGGGTGATTCAATTACGAGATTTAGGATTAATTTGCTAGCTTGGAAATGTGGTTTCAATTAGATATTGATCCGTTACTCAACTCACTATCGTCATTTTTTTTGTTTGTTTTTTTTTTATGTAGAATAAATAGGTCGTCGTTTGACCACCAACTCGCCTGATGTTAAGCGATGTTGTGGACTAAGATGGATGTTGTGGTCTAAGATTTAACTTTAATTAATTTATTTTAATGATTGTTTAATTATTTTTTTATATATTTTTTCTAGAGTGATTTTGAATGCGACGTGTCGATATTCTTCCTTGTATCTGGTTCACTATAATTTTATACGTAAACTTACTAACTAATAAAACTTAGTAAATCTGTCTGTCTGTCTGCTTGTACGCTTTTTACAGCTTAACGGATCTTAATGAAATTTAATTAGTTACAATGTATCACGAGGAAGGTTTTTGGATATTATTTTCTGAAGTCGCAGGTCACCGCTAGAAGGCTATATTTTTCACTGTTTTTTTTTTATAAAGCAATACTACTATTTTTTGTTTTCTAAGTTAGTCCTTAGTTAATATTCTACTTTTAGTTATATTTACTAGGACGTATGCCCCGTGGTGTAACCCGCGCTTAAAAAGTAGCTTATGTGTTAATCACGAATATAAGCTACCTCCATACCAAATTTCATCAAAATCTATTCATCCGCTTGAGTGGGAGGAAGCAATTAACAAACACATGTACACAAACTTTTTCATTTTAAGTATAGCTCGTACCAACATGGATAATAAGAAAAGCGACAATTATTTAATTTAATATTACAGTAGAACGCCGATTATCCGAATTAATTGGGACCGGGGTCGATTCGGATAATTGGACATAGACTCGTAATAAAGAAAAACGAAGTGTCACACATAGAATAAACTTTATTAGGTTTAACAACCACAGTTCTACAATAACGCTCACTTAAACATCTCGATTAGAGTAAGTTGCTACCCTATCAGGCCTTAACAAAATACAAAGTATTTTTAAATAATTAAGTACATAATACATTATAAAAATTCACACATTTCTAGTCTCTAGCATTCAACCATAACAATTGAAATATATCTGGACTCCAACGAGTTCCAACTTGTTACAACAAAACAAAACAAAAATTACTTGGTAACATTTTTTTATTACGCTTAGAACCCATTCGGATAATTGGCGATTCGGTTAATCGGCGTTCGGATGATCGGCGTTCTACTGTATTTCAAAACCAATATAATGTGTGTCTGTTTCATAAATGCTTAAAACCTGTGATCAGATGGTCGAAGGGTCAATGAACTTTTGTCTCAATCCACTACAAGGCCTTAAATTAATACCAATAAGGCGAAATAGGGCAAAGGTCAATATACTTTTCCCTCAACCTACATGGCACGAGTGATAGGTAATGATTCTGAATAAAATATCTTCTGATTACTTATTAAGGGAAAAAACAACTTTATGAAGTTTCAAACAATTAACTTAACACGGATAGCTTTAATAATTAAATAATACGAGTAAACATACCCTAATTAATTTATTATTAATAATTTTCGTAACTAGGTTTAATTTCACTAAGTTAAATTATTTTCTTATTAAAGCGACGTTGTAATTACTATGAGCTGGAAAAAAACATGCTATAATAATATTCTTCGCCAGGTACGTATAGCGTTCCGAGTCAAAAATGGTCAATCGGGTAACACAGAGTAGCGTCATCTATGCCCGAAATATGTGTAACTCCTTCCTAATCAGAACTGCCAAGGAGTGGGACGCACTTCCTGCCTCGGTGGTCCCCAGCAATAGATACAACCTGGGTCTCTTCAAGACAAGAGTGAGACGGCACCTCATGGGCAAGCGTGCTCCATTTTAGACCGTGTCGTCACCTTCCATGAGGTGTGTTGTGATCAAACGTGGGCCCATTCAATCATAAAAAAAATGTAATTTAAAACAATTTCGAAAGAGACTATGACGAGTGACGTCATCACGTGTTGGCTCCCGGAATAACTTTGCTATTTTAGGTCATGGGAAAAACCACGATGTCAAACACACACGCGCACGATGTGTGTGCGTTTCAAAATTATTTGTTTGAAAAAAGCTGAAAAATTTACCGACTTGAAAAAAAGAGAGTTTAGTTAGTTCGTGTAGAAAAATAATAATCTAAATATCTTTGTTTTTGTACAGTACGTATGAGAAAATGTGTTATTTACAAACGTAAATGTGTGAGTCGTGGCGTATCTTATGCACACATGCGATAAACACAACATACACGAAGAATAAATAAATATTAAAAAAAAATTCGTGACACTTCCACACACGGTCGCCTGACCCCAAACTAAGCAAAGCTTGTGCTATGGCTGCCAGGGAATGATATACATACTTAGATATTTTTAAATACATACTTAAATAGATATTAACATCCATCCTCCAGCATCCTAATCCTAGCTCCTAACTAATGTTATAAATGCGAAAATGAGTGTGTTTGTTCGTTTGTTTTTTGTTACCCTTTCACTCCATAACTACTCAACCAAATCATCATTAAATTTTTGCATACACATTGCCATGAGTACAGAAACAGACCATTAACGTGAAAAAAACTGACGGTTTCCATGGGACCGCGGGCAAAACCGCAGGGCGCAGCTAGTAGGTAAATATATTGGGAAATGTAACAAACAAAAACGAAAATAAACCCCTGATCCGGCATTAATATAATTTAAGCCACATCCTTAAACCACAATGACAGTTAAAACCTGTTCGCGACCTTAAATCCGCGGACGAATAAACATGGGATGCCTTTATAATATACTCGTACTAGCTGCGCCCCGCGGTTTTACCCTCGGTCACACAGGAACCCAGGAAAGGTACCCCATTTCTATACCCCTGACAACGCGTATGCAAAATTTCATGATGATCAATGATATGGCGCTAAAGTGGCAAAATGTTGATATTTGTTGACAATTTTTTTTTTGTAATTTTTTTTTTTTAAATAAAAAGTACCCTACTTCTAGTACCTCCCAGAATATGTGTGCAAAGTTTCATGATAATTTTTGTCAAATAGTTTTTGCGTAAAAGCGTAACAAACATCCACGCTTTCACATCCTACTAATATTATAAACGCGAAAGTTTGTAAGAATGGATGGATGGATGGATGGATGGATGGATGTTTGTTACTCTTTCACGCCAGAACGGCTGAACAGATCTGGATGAAATTTGGCACAGAGATAGATTATAGTCTAGAATAGCACATAGGACACTTTTTAGAAAACGCGGGGCGCTGCTTGTTTATAATATTAGTAAGGATTAACTAGGTGCGCTCCACTGATTCAATCGCAGTTGAGACACAGGAAGAGTAAATTTTGTGTGTCTTTTTCTGTACGCCTGACGATGTATGAAAATAATAATATCAAATTTCGACTGCTTCGGTGGCTCAGGTGGTAGTGAACCTGCCTTCTGAGCTTGAGGGCGTGGGTTCGATTCCCACCTAGGGCAAACATTTATGTGATGAACATTTGTGTTTGTTCTATGTCTGGGTGTTAATATTTATTTAAGTATGTATTTAAAAATATATTTTTGTACCTATATACTTCAGTCTCTGGCTCCATAGTACAGCTTGCTTAGTTTGAGGTCAGAGGACAATGTGTCTCTCCCTCCCTAAATAACTACGCAGTAAATGACCAACGCTTGCCCCAGGCTACGCGTTTTAAAAACGTTATTCGACCGCGACATCACACGGTTTTTGAGGTGAAACTTTTGATGCGACTTCCAACAAGGTTGCGTTAAACGTTTAACGCTTCTGGGGAGGGGGAATAGAAAGAGACAGAGCGAGAGTGAAAGCGTGGCACTCGAACGCATGCGCGAAGTATACCTTTTACAGGCCAGCGCGAGCGTTAGCAACGAGTAACGTCCAATATTCGAACGCAAGAGGGAGAGAGACAGAAAGATACACAGAAGTTTCACTTCTTCCGCGCGGAGGGACTCCATGCACTATTTTTATTTTATTTCTCTGCTGTTCCATGTCCCGTTGCTTATTCATCTCAGCCTTCACCACAACCACATTGCAACGCACCAGTAAATACTCTTTTCAAGCTAATTGCTTTCCAGCTTTATTAAATCAGAGTCAGCTCGGAACAATAAATATTGTATTAATTGCAGCTGTGTTTACCTACTGTTCAAAATGAGAGTAATGTTTTTCATATGTAAGTATACCGGAAATATACCGGTTGGTTTTCTTTATCGTCCAAAAAAAAATGCAATCTACTGGTAAATAGGTGACCTGAGTAAAAGTCTATGGCATTGTTTATTTTTAAGATAATAAGTGGATTAATAAATTTTAATGCCGAAGTTAAAATCATAGGCATCTTTGTTAATTGAGCAGATTTTTTAGTAAATTTCGGAACGCGATCCTAATTCCTTCAAGCCGGCCGATAGGTAGGTACTTGCCTTTTGCAGATGCATGAGTTGCTCGCACATGGCGCCCGCCCGCGCCTCTTGCTCTTTTCTAAGGAAATATTCTCGTGTATGGACTCTGTCCCGCTTACACAACACAACATATTATTTTTCTCGAGACGGTTTAAAAATCAACGGGTATGTATGTTGTTTGTTCTTATTAAGCATCTTACTACATTAGAGTGAGAATTTCATAGGTTAGTTTTGTTTATTTAGTTTTGGTAATCTATACTAATATTAAAAGAGGAAAGATTTGTATGTATGTTTTTTTTTTATATAAACTATCCTGCCCCCAAAATGTGTCAGGGCTCTATGCTATCTATATTTCAATTATTTGCCAGTTCTCACATTCGCTTCTTCTCGTACTTTCATGCTTCATGCTGTATCTGTCTGCTATTATGTAAGTACGAGTATGTTTGTAACGAACTCAAAAACTACAGGTCCAATTTCAAAAATTAATTTACCATTAGAAAGTTACATTATTCCTGATTGACATAGGCTATAAAACGTAAGGAAAGCCGCGGGCAAAACAGCTAGTTATAGAGTAGTTATTAGAGTAGTATAGATAGATCGGCATCTTGCGCACAAGAGGGAAAAACCTAATTCAGTAATCACCAGTTTAAGTTTAACTCTGTAAAGTCCGCGCACTTTTGTATGCGAAGCTTTTCTTTAACTGGTCGTAACATCATATTTGTGTCTTAGACACAGTTTTTATTAATATCAGCTTCAATCGCCTTGACTGAATTAATAAAAAAAAACATATTCCCGGCAAGTCAACCGAAAGTATCAAATAAAAGAGTCTGTCTGCCAAATTACATGCAAATCCGTTCAGCCGCTGACAAACAATCTCGCCATGATCTCATTCCACGATTACACTACGTTTCCTGCGGAACACTTATTACGGGATCCCGGAAATTTGTTCTACGCCGTAGCAGCTACGAGCACCGGAAATGCTTATTTCGTAGCACTCTCGTAGCTCTCTCGTAGAGGCTACGTTTGTTATTTCAGAGCCAAATGCTGGGTGGATTTATTATCTTTATTGAAAGATATCTCAGGGGCAGTCGGGCGAGGAATGGAAGCGATTGGATATGAGTGGGCTCTATTGATTGGCCATAGGAATCATAGACAAACCCTCTTTCATTTATTTGAAAGAAACTTCCGGGTTCACTTATCTATAGGTATTAACTAAACACGACCAGAGTGTTCGAAAACCCGGTCACCAGCAGAATAACAAAACATACATAGCATAGCTGTCACATTTGCGACTGAATATCATCCGGCGAAGTGTGGTGTGGTATTACACCTTTGCCAGCTCTTTTAGGGGAAAGGTGTGAAGATATGTTGCATAGCATAGAAAAATACAGAAACCAAATTGAGTAGGTAGCTGCATTTTCAGATTGCCTCAAAATGGGCAGAGCTTCTAAAAAATTTATTTCTGGGAGCCACCGGCTTTTAAACTATTCGCATTTCTAAAAAAAAATAGAAATACACCGAAACTGAAAAACAATCAAAGTTATGAAAAACTAAACCTTCGAAACTGCTTAGTAATCTAGCGTTTATATAATAGCCTAGATGCACTACAAACTAAATTGGGCATTGTCGTAACGAGATAGAATTTAGATTAGTATTTCTAAATCGCTTTAGGTAAACCTCGGATACATTTTACGAGAATTTTGTTCTAGACTCAAATTGAGTCTAGAACAAATTACAGAATAGACTCAAATTGAGTCTAGAACGTGTTCAGGGGGACAATTCAGCTAGCCATAGCTGAAATGGAATTGTATTACCCCCCCAGGTTTCATAAGGATATAACAGATTTAGTCTGTTCAAAGTTGAAGTCTCGAGGCATTGCCAAACCAATAAAATACTGGAACAACTTACCAAACTTACAAGTTATAAATCAAGAGCTTAATGATCCCCTATAATTTATTTCATACATACGACAGTAATCCAACCTTCGTATTTATGATATCGCTCTCGGCAGCAATTTGTAACTGAATATCCAATACGCCTAAAGAACTAAGGGAAAAAATAATGTTTCGTAAGAAGAAAACAAAATAATGTTTTACGAAAAACAATGTCGACTCTCAAAGGTTTTTGTTGCCCACCGCAAAGTTCTACTGATTGCTATGGAATATTTTGAAAGCATAGCTCTATTCATTATTAGTTTTTTGACTAAGAATTAAAATTTAAGTATTTTGTTTTATTCAAATGTATCTCTGAATTTCATTAATTAGTAGTAGCACTAAAAAGCTATATGAATCTTGCTACTGCCAGTAAGACTCAGTGATCATAATATGAAATGCATTACCTGTGTTACGAGCTAGATTAAAAAATAACTCATGCATACCTTTCCCCCGAAGGAGGCGTAGAGGTGTCTTACAACACCCACACTTCGTCGGACGATATTCAGTCCCAAATGTGACAGGGGACGAGCTTGTCGCCATACACCCGGCTCCAGGTATGTGTTGGCTGTATCCAGATGACATTAAAGGTTATCCACTCATTGGCTGGCATCGAACCTCCCTCTGGCTTGAGAGGTGAGCCTTCTTCAACTAGGGTATGTTCGCATACCAAAAAGCCATGCAAGGCAAAATAATTTCAAGTATGTAGTAGGTCGACAGCCAACAAATCCGAGCTAGAGCAATCATAATCGGTTTCTTGTCATAAAAAGAATAGACGAATAATAATTACAAGGTCCAAAACAATTCTAAGACATCTCAAACTCTTTGAGTAGACATCTTATTTACCTGACTCTCAAACTAACTCAACGTCTACGATCTCCGTTCCATTCCACGCACTTCCGCGTCAAATTTACGAAATCTCCTTTCATTTTAATAATGCATGAATATTATTATGTAAGAAACGTAGAGCAGGTAATTCAGTTCATCTTTTGATGTCCCTTTGGTAAATTCGACAATGAACGCGTTCGTGCGCAGATTGAAGCGTCAAGCTTCCGGCGCAGGGAGAATTAAAAAAGAAACGCGTAGATGATTAAATGGGGATGAAGTTTTGTGTTATTTTGGGTAAATGAAATCGTTTGAATATTCTTATTGATGAATTACGCTTTGTTGATGTTAATATTTTTGAGTTCTTTATTGGGTAGAAAGGACCTTGAGTGGATCGGAAGACGCAGAGCAGACGTGAGCAGAAGTTAACGTTACGAAGTGAACTAATAGATCGTATTTCGTATGCTAAGCGAATTCTTTTGCAATATTTTGATGATTGATAAATTTAAATAACGCAGCCACATTTTGGTTATATTTGAACCAATATGTAACCAATATTCCAATGTGTGGATCAGTCTTTGGACAAAAAGGCCATTGACCATTTCATGTTGGAGCCAATTTAGAGTTTAGAGCCAGAGAGAGAGAAAGAGCCTGAGATAGAGAGTTGCCAGGTTGGAGTTATCCATCGAAACAAATACCTTACCATGAAACCGACATCAGGTTTACCTATACTCACTTTGTACATCACGAAAACATTTTCCAAAACTAACACCAGAACTCCACCTAAAACTCGCAAAACTCTCATTTCCAAAAACTCCAAATTCAAGTCCATTCATCAACCCAATGACTCGCGTCAAACGAGCTCCGAACTCCACAAAAATCCGTCGCCAGCTGAAAAAGTCGGGAAAAAAAAGTGTCGCGGAATATCTGGCGAAATCTGACGCCACACTGTATGAATAGACTCCCGACTCTAGAGTCGTTGAGCGCTCGAATTTTTTCGGCAACCAAACTCCAGCCTTATTTGCGATGGCTACGGTCGATTTTTAAGTGAAAGGGTAACTAATTACGGTAGAGCCTAGGAAAGAATGAAGAGGCAAGAAGTCTGTGAAATCATGCGCGGTGATAACCTATAATATGAGCAGGCGATTAGTGGCTTTAGTGATGGGACTTTTTTGTCGATAGTCTTATAGTCGATATCGATAGTTTTGTAGATTTTTCTATCCTGTAAATTAATCTTAAATATTAAGGTAGTTAGAAACTGTTGTTTACATCTTGAAGAAAAAAAAACCAAACTTTTCCTTACTAATATTATAAATGCGAAAGTGAGTTTGCTTTCACGCCCTAACTACTCAACCAATTAAAATCAACATCATGAAATTTTGCATACATGTTGTCGGGGGACAGAAAAGGTCATAGGGTAGTATTTACATATCGTCACGCCTTTCTCCCGAGGGGGCTGGTAGAGGTGTAATACAACACCCACACTTAGACGGACGATTTTCAGTCCTAAATGTGACAGGGGGTGAGCCTGTCACCATACACCGGGCTCCAGTCATGTAGCAGATGACATACAATACGCACGTATGTCCACATACTAAACAAATTGGTGCGTGCCGTCGGCTAGGTTCGAACCCGCTCCCTCTAGCTTGAGAGGCGGTTCTTCTCCCAACTAGGCTGCCATCGTTTTCTTAGTTTTTATCCCGAATAAGCTAATCTAATTAACAACTGTCAATATTTACCGTACCCAATATGCTGCATTTGCAATATAATGCTGTGCACGCATTAGAACGTTGAATTGCAATATTTATTCGCAAGTATGAGGAAGGTACCATTGTATAGTAGTAGGTAGTTAGTTCGTTCACAAGGAGTAACTTCACTCATTCATTTTAATAACGTTTGTTTTGGTAAATAATTACTATGGCTTTCAAATTGAGAATAAAAATATTTAAAACGAAATCTCAATGTTTGGTTTCTGGCTACTAGCAAAAAAAAAGTCCGTCACCTCTCACACTAAAATCTGAAATGTCTTTTAAAAGATAGAAAAGACAACACACTGTATACTGTACAGCTATAATACGATAGAAATAATCCCAATGTGTCCGAAACCCGAAATAAACCTACATCACTTTCCATTTTATTTTTAATACTTTTTTCCTCGTACTTGCGTACGTCATGTACACGAGTTCCTACCTGCTGGTTTAAATGGTCCGGAGCAATTTTCCAAAACCTTTTTTCACTATATACCAGTCATATATATATATATATATATTTAATCACATTTAAAAACAAACTTTTTTAGTTCTTAGGTCCGTTTTTCCTTTTTTCTTTATATATATATATATTTCACATTTAAAAACAAACTTTTTTAGTTCTTAGGTCCGTTTTTCCTTTTTTCTTCAAAAGTTCTTCTAAAATTCTATAGTGATACTATCTGTCACCCTGTATATATATATATATATATATATATATATATATATATATATGTGAGCTACTCTATCTGTTAAGTTAGGTCAAACTGCACACGGTGTGCAAATTTGATTGAAATCGGTTAAGTAGTTTAGGAGTCTATAACGGACAAACAACGTGACAAGTAATTTATATTAATTTTGTATATATATATATATATAAATAATAATAATACTTAACATAACTTAACAATACTTAACATAACTTAACAGATACAGTAGCTCACATATATATATATATATTTATATATAGGTTAACGTTAATGTTAGGTCAAACTGCACACGGTGTGCAAATTTGATTGAAATCGGTTAAGTAGTTTAGGAGTCTATAACGGACAAACAACGTGACAAGTAATTTATATAAATTAAGATAAGTTTGACTTGTCTGTGTGCGTGCTCATGCGCGTGTGTGTGTCTGTCTGTGGCATCGTATCGTGGAATTAGTCGGGAGTGTTCTTAGGCTATGTTTGATGGAAATCGATATGGCGGGTTTTTACCCGACTCCGCAAGAAGGAGGGTTATGTTTTTCGAGTGTTTGTATGTATATGGGTTTGTATGTATGAGGTTTCTTTGGCACGGCCTACAGCCTAAACAGCTTGATACATTTCGACATGCGAGGTGTCATTTGAATCGCCTTGAAAGCGAAAGTGACATAGGGTACAACATTTTTCAGCCGGGTTTTTGTTTTTCTTTTAATAATGTTACTTGTTAAAAAAATAATTTATACTTGTTTAAACGGTAAAGTTTTGACGCACGTTATCCATCACTAGCGAGTGGAGTGCAGACGTGCCATACTTTGATAGTCTCGAGAACTCAGGCGTGCATGCCACGCCGAGCTGAAGAGGAATGTGCCAATACCTAGAGGTATTTAGGTGCAACTAGTTGCAGAGTTGCCATGCCGCCGAAAAACATTTGGCGCTGCAGCAACTGTAAAGTTATAGAGCGTATTGAAGCGTATTGGAATATTTATGATGACATTCTATATTAAGTTTCTATCTATAAGTTTGGCATAATAATATACTCTGCCAGGTACAGCGTTCCGAGACAACGTCTCGTGGGTGACATGCATACTAACAAGTACAGTAGTAATTTACAACAGGTTAGGGAGCGACAATGACTATTACACACTAAGAATTACGTAGTTGGGTCTCAACTCCCAGAATGCCAGATCTTGTTTTTTTGGTTTCATGCCTTTATGCATGGTATAATAGTATACTCCGCCAGGTATAGCATTCAGCAACATGTAGTGACATCAATTGATGTCGGTGTTCTATAGAATGCACTACGGCGAGTGTGCACAAAAACTGCTCGACCTGATCCAGCCATCACCGTTCTTTTATAATTGTACCAGGCGCACCAGTAAGAGACATCCTCTTATGGTGGAAATTCCGCCAAAACGCACTAAGCGTTTCAAGTCAACTTTTCTTGTAACTGCAGAGGTGTGGAACTCGTTGCCTGCGTCTGTCTTTCCACCTAAATACAATCCGGGGGTGTTTAAGAGTAAAGTGAATAGGTATTTCCTAGGCAAGCGTGTTACACCTTCAATCACTTCGACGCTTCCCATCAGGCAAGTCAGTGGTCAAACGCATGCCTTGTCTATTGTAAAAAAAATGCTTCTACAACAAGTTTGAAAGAGACGGTTGACGATGACGTCATTACGTGTTTGCTGAATGCTACACCTTTTTTTATTGGATCATGCCTTTAAGTGTCTTTCATTTTGGAAACACACAGGTCACAGAAAAAATAACCGGTAGACAGCTCATATACGAATTCCCGCTCACGAAAATATATCACTAATTTAACACAAACTTAGCAATTGGATTTCTTAAAATTGGCTGGCACGAGAGGCAGATTGCGTGAATTAGTGATGATTTTTCGGGTTTTTTTTTTCAGAAAACATATACATACGTACTTTTGTGTTGATTACGAGAAATACAAACGCATCACTCATCCTCTAAATTCACCTCCTTGCTAATAAACGTTGTATAGCGTCGGAATACAGTGTTTTCTCTATTTCGATCAAACTAAAAATTGAGAAGAAAGAATAAGACTAACACTGTATTAACTATTTCGAGGCTAAACAGCTTTAATTAGCAATGGAACATTGTGCAATAAGGCACATTTTACTTCTTTTATTGTGAATCCTAATCATGGCTGTATCAAAAGTTATAACACAAAGTTATATTTCATTCCAAATTCGAGTTCCCAGCATAGAATGCAAATGCAGCCGTTCAAAATCAGTTTCAAACTTTTAAACTACCAAATCGATTCCGCAACAGATCGCTCCAACTTGCCCGTGAAGACGAAACAATGCCGAATAGAGCATAGCGAAACATTAGTTTACAAGTGACTGCGAACTGGCAAAGCGTTAGTTAAATGGCCGCTAGCAAAGCAAAAGTTAACTGGCAAAGTTGGCAGCTGCATAAGCAATTAGCATTCAGTCAAAGGCCGTTATTGGGAAGCCAGATCTGGGAAATTAGTGAATCGAACCTTTGGCGCGGGAAGCTTTTATTTGGTTAGTTATTGAATATGTTCTTTACTTTACTCATTATAGCGTATCATCATAGGTCTTTAGACTTCTATAAATATCATCATACATAATGTTGGTTGATTGAAATAGTTGATTGAATCAGGCGTTACTTTGCGGAAGTTCATCTTCAAAATTGTTACTTGAACTAATATCTAGTGTAATTCCGCTTTAACGTCGCATTAAGTACATCAAGGAATATGAATTTTCTATTCTATTCTTAATTTAGAATTTTAAAATAATAATTTAATGACATTTACTAGAAAACTTCATGCAAATTGTTTTTTGAATCTAATTTAAACTAATCTAATTTAATAATATAACTAATCTAATTTAATAATTTAACTAATCTAATTTTTTAATTTAATCTAATTTGATATTTCAACTAACGAATTTAACAGTCCAAATTTAATGAAATCTACTAAAAAACTTCATACAATTTGATATATGAAGCTAATTCAATAAGAAAATTAACAGAAATAATGTTATGAAATTTACAACAAAATTTTATCGAAAAATACATAAATTTCTTGTAAAATTATATTTTAGCTTGAAGATAGAAGTTACTTTTTGCTGTAGCAATAATTTATGGCGTCATTGAAAAAAGATCAAAACACATACATTGGATATGTCGTCGCCACTAGCTTAATTCGCCATTCAATTAACAGCCTAACCTTTTTATAAATGACGCCGTTCAAATAGGTTTCTGAATGATATCAGACGTAATCTAATACATCGTTTTACATGTTTTCGCTTCGAGTGAGACGTAAACAACGCGATTTACACTTTCTGCACAAGGTCATTCACGGTGACATTGACAGCGCCCATATTTGATTGAAAACGTAAAACTACGCGTGCCGCTTCGTTGCCCCAGAAACAGAATAAATAAACCTTTAAGTCGTACTTTCTGCTGAACTAATCTTGGTTTGAGTTCACTAATGGTGCACATGTGCTTTTTTTACAATGACGTTAGTAGTAATGTGGATATTTTCTCTGGCTTCTTGAGACATTTCAAGAAGGAAGTTGCCGAAGTGCTAGTTCCGTAGGATAAGTACTGAATTTTTCATTTCCCTTTCTCTTTTTATTTTTATTTAAGTGTAAGTATTTGTTGTTAATTAGTTTTTAAATTTAAAAGTTGTGTATGCCTATAATTGGCGCATGTATCAGATAGAAACCATGACAACATTTATTGTAAGTATGTTTAATTTGTGCGCTGCTGGCTTACCCTAATAAATAAATACATCTGAACTGACAAATAATTGCTGAGTTGTCCGAGTAGACTCTGAGACTTCGCTCCGCTCGGTCAAAATATGTCACTTTAAAAAACCCTTCATTTAAACAGTTTGATTTGAATAATTTCTTATTGTTACGTAAACAGTACGAGTACAACCGGTTTGAGCATTGTTTCATAAAAATCGGATGGGATAGGATCGGATAACAATTAAATTCGATAGAATCGGATTGTATTAGTAGAAATATATGAAAAGTCTATCGCAAGATTTGACTCAAAGATACGGGTCAACCACCGTGTGTTATTAGTCTTTATTTTAACCGTTTACCGTGTTTTATTATTAGTATATCCTACTATCCTACTAATATTATAAACGCGAAAGTTTGTAAGAATGGATGGATGGATGTTTGTTACTCTTTCACGCCAGAACGGCTGAACAGATCTGTATGAAATTTGGCACAGAGATAGATTATAGTCTAGAATAGTTTAGATTTAGATTTAGTATTTTTAACCGCGGGTGAAACCCCGGGGCGCAGCTAGTAGTATTATAAACGCGAAATAATGAATTGTAAGAATGGATGGATGGATGGATGTTTGTTACTCTTTCACACCAGAACGGCTGAACAGATCTGGATGAAATTTGGCACAGAGATAGATACCTAATAGTCTAGAATAGCAGTAAGTTTGTACGTAAATATCCCCTATTTTTCTATAAACTTGCTGACATTATAAATTATAGGATCTAACTGCAAACATAAACTGATGTTACCAACCTCCAGATTAAAAATACATACATGGTTCCGGCCCAAACCCAATGACAATTAAAATTTATAATAAATTACCTAAACAGTTAAAAACATAGAAGATAAGGTCAAATTTATTAAAACGCTAAAAGATAAATTGATCAAAAAATGTTTTTATACTCTAGACGAATTCTTAACTGACAAATATTTAATAGAATATAACCAGTCCGAACAATTGCCATACCCAATCAGGGTCATTATGTGATACAATTTTATGTGATTTACCTTTGAGAACTGCACGTACCATAATGGAAGCAATAAATTATTGAGTATTGAGTATTTTACCGCGAGTGAAACCGCGGGGCGCAGCTAGTCAAGTATAAATTTGAAATTTGAAAACCCCCGACACGAATTATACTACAACACCGATTTTCATCAAACATAGCTTCTTAGCTATGTTTCACACACTCCCGACTAATTTGCCTTTCAAACAAAAAAAAACAAAATCGGTTCATAAGTTCGGGAGCTACAATGCCACAGACAGACAGACACACACACACACACACACACACACACAGACACGTCAAACTCATAACACGAAAAAGGTCGAAGTATTTTAGACTTTGGTTGATTTATTTCATCATCTTTTTTTTTTCATTTTTTTTATCAATCTTATGTTTATTTTTGTTATTTTTGCACACCCTGTCCCATACTCATTTGTTGTATCCTCTCCATCCTAAGGTTGCCTGGAAAAGATCGCCTTTAGTTATAAGGCCGTCAGTTGTTACACTATTTAATAAGTTTTGTTATTTGTGGTGTGAACAATAAAGAGTTTATCTATCTATCATCATCACCATCATTACAGCCAGAAGACGTCTACTACTCTGGACAAAGGCCTCCCCCAATGATCTCCACAACGCCCGATCTCGCGCTGCCTGCATCCAGCGGCTCCCCGTGACCCTCACCAGATCTTCGGTTAATTTATTTAATTGCTTCTATTCTTTATTCCAAGCATTCCGCGATGCTTTCTTTGTCATCGCAAAGCGTTTCGTCCCCATGGCTAAATAAATAATAAGAATACGAATTCTGTAATATACAGATCTCTCGGGAGAAGCGAGATAGCTAATAAGATTTCGCTCGTCCTCGCTCTTGTAACGTATCTTGAGCATGTATCCTGTATTTTGTACGTTTACTAGTATCGCTGTATGAATAACATATCGGAAGATATTGTAGAGTTGGCGGAGTTTTCCGGAAAAAAATGTTTTAGTTTTAGTAGTGTTTTAGTATTTTAACAAACAAGCTTCAAATCGTCTTGTCACAATCTCATCAACATCAGACCAGCTCTATGGTACCGATTGCATTGTTACAGAACTCACAACGTACCCGAAAGTGTGCAACATTTCAACTCAATCCTATATCAGTAGGTAGTCGAAAAAAGGTTTATTAATTTTGATACGGATAACTTTACTTATCGACCGGAGCGAGCGTTTGTGAGCCTAGAGCGTATAGAGCGTGCTTTAGCTTCGGCAAAAATGCTTTCGTATGTACGAATTCTCTCTGGATCTCTGTCCGGATCTTTGTCTTCCTCTACAGGATGCATTTCTTAACCGATTCTTTTGTAATTTTTATGAGTAGGTTCGTTAATTTTGTAAAAAAATAATTCGAGTCAGTTTTTTTTTTTAAATGGTGGAGAAAATATATTTTTTTGGTAAAAAAAAATTGCAAAAACAAGTATAAGTTATTTATCCAACCATACAGTGTTGAAATTTACCTGAGAGTTGTCAAACACAGCTAAACGTTTAATTAGTATTTCAAATAATTAAATACTTTCCCTACTTATGTCAAAAACCTAGATTTTAAATACATTTTTCTGTCATTAGATTCGTGTCAAGTTGAACTCACAATTCCCTGTAACCACGTGCTATTCGGCATATTCGTCATATTTATCCGGCCAAATCACACGCCGCCCTCATCTCTGTACTTAGGTAAGGTGTATATTTTTTTTTTTTTTTTTTTTATTTATTTATTTCAAATTAGCACCGATAAAACGAATTACACTAATGATAAACGAATAGTAATAATCAATGTCAATTAAATGTCAGATTAAAATAAAATGTCAAACATTTACAATAATAAAAGATTAAATTACAATTACAATTCAAAAAATTTCAATGACAATACATAGCTTACTTAAGTACCTAATTCTTAATTGTGTAAGTGGAACGACTTTGCAGCGCTTTTCGAAGTCACCTCACAATATGTCAAAATCTGTTTAATTATGTCATTCCAAGTACCGTCAAATATATCGCAATTTGGATTAGCGCCAAGGAGAGCATTGAATGTGGCAAGGGATCGCAGTATCGGAGACATCTTATGGGCTACCGTCCTACACCAGGGCACAGCAAACAGTTTAAGTTTCCGAAACCGAAGGTAGCCGTCGGGAACATACAGACGACAGAGCTGGTCATTTAAGTCTGGCGCATCTACTTTACCGCGCATAATTTTGCACATCAGCATCAGCTGGTCGTGGGACCTCCTAACTTCTAATGAGTTGTATCCTAGGCAACCGAGCAGAAACTCTGTAGGATACATGAACGGATAGTATCCATACTTTCGTTTATACAGGTATCTGAGGAAGGCTTTTTGAACCTTCTCCAACATAAGGGTATATTTATCCTCATGCGGATGCCATACACAAGAGCTGGCTTCAAGCTTACTTCGGACAAGGGCACTAAAAATCAGCTTGATGACGTCAATATTTTGAAAGTCTTTAGAGTTCCGGAGCACAAAGCCCAATCGCCGGAAAGATTCCTTAGCGACTATCGAGATGTGATCATTGAATGTGAGCGTTTGGTCGAATGTGACCCCCAAATCTTTAATAGCAGTAGACCGTGATATTATGGTATTATCTAATTTATAATGAAACTCGATTGGGTGCCGTTTTCGTCCAAACGTCATTTCGAAACATTTTGAAGCGTTAAATTCCATTTTGTTGTCTATGCTCCACTGATAAATGGCGTCAATGTCTTGCTGCAGTTTTAAGCAGTCATCCACCGATCTTATTTCTAAAAATAGTTTCAAGTCGTCCGCATACAAAAGGCATTGCGAGTGCTTGACGACTGAAGGCAGGTCATTTATCATTAAAGTAAAAAGCAAAGGTCCAAAAATAGATCCTTGACTCACACCGGAACGCGTGTGATAGGGTCTGGATTCATACAAACCAAGGCGGACAAACTGCTGGCGATCACGGAGATAATCTGCGACTAGACGGAGAAGGGCTGGGGTGAAACCCAAAGCACTAAGTTTTTCCAACAGTATGTCATTGTTGACCCTATCAAACGCTTTCCGGAAGTCAAAATATAACACGTCCACCTGCAAGCCACGGTCAAGCCTGGTGGATATATAATCAACCAGTGTCAGCAGGTTGGTATTCACAGATCTTTTGCTTCTGAATCCATGTTGTTCGTTGCATAAGAACGGTTCAATCTGTCTGTACAGCTTTTTGTGGATGACATGCTCAAAGACTTTAGCCAAGGTAGGTAATATAGCTATTGGGCGATATTCCTCGACAGCTGTTTTGTTCGAGCTTTTGGGAATTGGAGTGACACGGGATAATTTCCATTCTACTGGGTACGTTCCATTTCTCAACGCCAGGTTAAACATATGGCAAATAGGGTACACCATAAAACTCTTTCCTACTTTTAGAAGCCATGGCGGAATATTGTCAGGGCCTATAGAGCTACTAAGTTTGAGTTTCTGAATTCCTGCGTCTACGTCACCAGGCGATATCTCAGCAATATGAACATAGTTACTTGTGCGAGATAAGTCCCTACTAGAAATACTTTCTGCATCCAATTTTGGTTTTTCCGAAAAGAACACACTCGAGAAAAAATCCGCAAATGCCTCCGAGGCACGTATCCCGCTAACTGTACAGCCCTTGTAAGTGACAGTTGGTTCAAACCCACCCTTAGATCGCAAACTTGATACGTGGCTCCAGAACTCTCGAGGGTTCGTTTTGATGTTCTGCTCTATGGAAGTGACATAACAGTTATAAGCGTTTGTAGCGCGCGTTTTTAGCTCAGACCTTAACCTGGAAAACAACGCATAAGCCTCCTCAGACCCTGTCCGCTTCCAGTTCCGATGAAGCTTCAGCTTCACTTTTGTGTCATCTATGATGTCCCTAGTGAACCAGACTGGATACCGAGACCCCGTTAAACCACAGCGACGCTTCTTGGGAATACATGCGTCGAAAATCTCGTATACAGTGCTATAAAAACTCTGTGTACACAAGCTAACATCATCAAGTTTAGCAAAATCATTCCACGATACATCAGAAAGCATGTCGAATAATAAATTATAGTCACCCTTTTTAAAATTCCAGTTTTTACTGAGATCAATGTTACTAGGCTCCAACTTGTCCCCACCTTTGGAAGAGAATATATTAACATTGACGTCCAGAGGCGGATGTTGAGGATCCATTTTAACTATTGAATCAGTCGCCCTTACTACATAAACATTAGCAGCTACGTTATTACGAGTAAGTATGACATCTAACATCCTCTCATTACAATTTGGTATAGTATTGTTCTCTAACAAGTTACAAAATGACATAAAGTAATTAAAATAATTGTTTACATTGACTGAAGCTGTATATAAGTTTAAGTCTCCAAAGATCAGAACTATTCCTTTTAAATTATTGATAAAACTTTCCACTTTAGTAAACCATCTCATGTAGAAATCATCTGGGCCATTTGATTTGATATAAAAAACACAAACAAACACTCTATGACCATGCCACTCAAAACTCGCCCACAAATCTTCCCCACCGCCAACAGATTCCAACTCAGGGTGATGTCGAAGTACGATAGGTTGCCTCGCGGCCAGTAACGCACCTCCACATGGCGTATTTCTATCACGCCGCAGTACATTCCAGTTTCCATTGACAACTTCAGAATCCGCAACCGATTCATCTAAATAAGTTTCTGTTGCGGCTACTAAATTATATTCCATTAGCAGCAAGTTGTTCCGCCAGTCTCTCAGTTTGCCTTTGAGCCCACGGACATTCTGATAATACGCAAATAATTTGCTTCTTTCATTGCGCTGATCCTGCCCTGTCAGAGGGCCTTTCGTGAAAGGGCCGTGGGCTAGTATTGGATTCGGCTGTGTTATCTAGTATTTTCGTTGCTACTCTGTGATTGACCCAAGGTTTTATTCTGGCATTTACTGGCCACACGTCGTCTGAAAAGCAAGTGTCGTAGAAGGCGGCTGGAATGCCTAATTTGTAAGACTTGTACTCGCCCTTTGCGGTAAGTTCATGTACCGTACAGGATGCACTGGGGCAGAGCTGCCGTAGATACTCACGAACTTCGTCAGCACCTGACGCCATATTCCACAAGTGCAGGTATTTCCGTATCTCAGCAGCTCTCAGGGTAGTCACTGAAGGCCCTGCAGTACCCAAAATTGAAATCGGGCGTCGACTTTTTCTTTTCATAACTTCCATCCACTTGGCATCCCTAGAGGCTAAGTCCACGTTTTCAGTATGCTCAGGAACCAGGGTTATGTCCGACTGCGGACCTGTGGTTGGCACAGGATGAGTAGGGGGTTGCTTTGGCTCTTCTTTTCTGCTACGTTTCCGTCGCTGCGTAACTGTTGTTTTAGTCAGCTGCGTCGCTGCATTTCCTAGGCTAACATCCGGGGCGGAGGTCACTTGCGCATTCTGACTCTGAGGCTGCTTAACTGAAGGCACAGGTGATTTAGAGGGCGTAAGGGACGCGTAGGCCACAGTCGGGCTATAATGGGAAATATCCACAGATTTTGCTGGGTTTTGATCACTAGGCTTAGAAATAGGCTGAGCATTGCACCCTGCAAGATTAGCGCTGTAGTTGGACTTCTTTAACTCATTGAGTATCTGATCAGTCTGACGCGTGCACTCATTGATCTTTGACTCGTAATCCACAATTACAGCGACAGACTGACTGAGTTTAATTTCGTAGCTCGCTATCACAGAAACTGACAGATTGAGTTTTTTATCGTATTCTGCTATCATGGCGACTACCTGATTTAGCCTAGATTCGTAGCCAGCTATAAGAGAATTCGAATGGATAAGCTCTTTCCGCACCTTAATCAGCTCACAGCGCAATTCATGAGCTTCACCGTCCTCACCAATAAAATTTTTAGTCTTATCTTCCTCATATTCACAGTTAGTGTTAGTATGCGACACTTTCTTTCGAAAAGTTATATTTTGCTCATCTCTCTGTTTCTTAGATGCACCTACTGGGGTATGGCTATTATCCCCTCCTCTTTTAGCGGCACAGCGACACTCAGGGCAGACCCATGTTTTTACGGCTGGTTGCATAAGCTTTTGCTCTCCGGTGCACAGAGAATGGTAGCATTTATTGCAGTTTAACTCTGTACAGCGCAAATATTCATCTTCATTCGTTTTAATGTCAGTACAGCACGCTGAGCAATGCATAGTTGCTTACTTCAAGAATACAGCGTCAAAACAATATAAAGTAGGAAAAATTTCACCCAAAAAATATATTTTTGCAATGAAATACGCACGGCTAGCGATAAGCAAACGGCAGTAGCAAGCGGTGAATCAACAGGTGGCAGGCGTTCACGGCTGCGGCTAGCGCGGGCGACGCGGGCACGGCGCGGGCGCGCGGAGTAGGCGCAATGACTCAGTCTCTTGGTTGACCGAGCGGGGGCGCGCGCATGCGCCGTGGGTCAAAGGTGAAACCGTTGTCGAACAATTTAAAAGATTTTCACCAACAACTTCTAAACCGTTCGCCTGAATTAAACGGGATAAACGATACAAGTGGCGTCACACCCCAAGCTACACGTCAATATGAGTTTCACCGGTACCACTTCAACTTCTACTACTTTAAATCTTTACTAATCACGGAGCACACAATCGCGATGTCACCAGTACGGCGGAAAAAAGGTTGCTGTTGTTATTGCTGCTGTTATAGAAACTTCAGTGTTGAACCTACTCGTGCGTGGTAAGATAGGAATGATGTTTACTTCCATGGAGACTGATAACTAATCTGTGACCACGTATAGAATTACCCACGTATTATAAAGGTACCTCATATATCAATACCGCCAGCTCACATCAAAATAGGTAGATATTTGCTTAGTCATGAGTTAACTATATTGGATGAGGATTTTATAAAAGTGTGGGGTTTTCCGATAGCTATAATCTAGTTCTATTCTGACGAGTGAGATGTTATCTTGGTCACTCTCCCTCCCTCCTATGAATTTTCAAACGAGAGTGACGAGACTGAGACTTTCAAACGAGAGGGTGCTCCATCGTAGGCCACGTCATTGCTTTGCATCAGGCGATTGAGTAGGCAAACGTTAGCCTACTAACAAATAACAAGTAAAATTAATAATTGCAGAAATTTCAAAATAGATTTTTCAAAAAAAATCTAAGTCGGTTCATGCCACAGACAGACAGACTCACACACACACACACACACACTCACGCACACATAGACACGTCAAACTTGGAACACCCCGTAATTTTTACGTCGGGGGTTATAAAAATGATAAATATTGTATAAACAAAAAAACCTTAAAAAAATAAATAAACATTTTGTATTCGATTTTGCGAGAGTTGTTTATTAATAATTGATTCTAAAAATAATACAGATACACTGAAAAATACCGTGTAGCACTATCAAAAATTGTGTCGTTGAATAAAATTTTGTCAAAAAGAGTTTTACTCGTACGCCGAATACCTACATTAAAAATCTGAGTGTAAAGCTTTTGAATATATTCCGCCGAATAGTGCCGTATTGAATCGTGAATAATAAATTATTTGATTTTCGGAAAACATTAAAAACATTCTGCGAAACATAATATGTATATTTGATATCTGTGAGAGTTTAATTGGAAATGTATATTTTACGTTGACGGAGATTGACAACATTTAAAACATTAAAATTATCTGAGAAAAAAGAAAGGGGTCAAGTACAAGTTGCAATCGCTTCCAAGCGTTTCTACTTCTACAATCGCTAACGGTCACGTGACATTTATGTAGCTCGTGAAAGAATGTATTTCACACCCCTTGTGTGACAATCTACAAAAGAAGAAGAGTTTATAGATGGAATACTTTTGAACCACCAACACCAGCGGCGTCATCGCCGCGATGTCGCAACGAGCGCGCGGCAATAACATCGCAGCCGCGAAGGTACTGATTCCTAAATAGTTACTACGTCGTCCTCCTCAAGTCGCGTTCCTCATGTCTGAGGGCCGTGACCACCACCTCCAATCACTCTCTCTCTTACGATCTTCCGCAAAAGTTTCCTGGCTTCCGCAACATGTATAGCGCTTCGTAGATTAAAGTGACCAGAGCGGTGCGAATCTGGTCGGACCAACATATTGGGTTACTGCCTCGTGACCTCTTGCCGTTGACTTTCCCTGTCATCAACTTTTTCAGGTTGTCGCCTTGTTTCCTAGCAATGTGGCCGAAGTACTCAAGAAGAAGACAGACGGTAGAGAGTCTAGTCGTGACCTTGAGTTGTTTTAATATGAATACGTTAGTCCGATGTGCTGTCCAAAGTATTCGGAGCATTTTTCTCCAGCACCACCTCTCAAAAGCATCGATGCGGCTACGATCCATCGCTTTCAGAGTCCATGTCTCAGCACCATAAAGAAAAATTGAGAAGACTAGGGTGCGGACTAGTCTCACTTTGGTTTTCAGCTTTATCCCCCTATACTACGTCGTAGCATCTTATAAAATCGCGGTGTTGTCGCGGCGACATTGCGACGTCATCGTCGCGCGCACAATGGAGCGCGCTCATCGCGGCGGTCACGCCGCGTAATCGCCTCACTTTGACATTGCTCGCAAATCGTTACTGTGATAGAGCGCTTACACTGTCATACATTTATAAACTCGAGCCTGAAATTGACACGAAAAATAAGTTATTTAAACCTCAATGCCACGTTTGTCATTATTCGATTAAAATAATAGCGTATCGGCGTTTTAATATTAATCGAATGGAATAAAATTAATGAGGCATAATTACAACTATTTTAATGAAATAAATTTCGTCAAAACATTTTACAATACACATATTTTTCCATAATTGATTTTCACAGCATTCTTTTAGCTAATTGTAAGAATCAAATGAGGTTATGTTTTAGGGTTGTTATTTTTTAATTTACGAATTAAGAACTAAACTGCAATATCTAATTTACGTAGAAAGATCTAATTAAGTCTTACGCCCTGTATCTTTTTATCTTTGAGATAATATCTTATTGTAAAATTGGTTTTTACATTTCGTAATCTATTTTAGTAATCCCGTTTTACTTTTCGATATAAAAGATAGACTGGTAGATGACCTTGAAGCAAAATTAATATGAGCTAAATTAAGTTTTTAATCATTTTGTTCGTTTTGTTCCACGACTCCGCAGGACCGTGTCCGACGGCTCCGTGCAACGGGCTAGCTCTGGCGGTAGTGGGTTCGTTTTACACTGGTGGCTGTTACACTGGGTAATTAAGTATGTTAGTGCATCCTAAATTAAGTTCTGTAAGTATATGGGCGCCACTAGTGCTAAGCGCTAGAAAATAATGAAACAAACATATGCCAATCTTATCGATGTATTGGTGTTCTAACGTTACATTAAACACATTATCGCGTTACACAGTTCTTACAATTTCTGATTTCTTTGTTAAATAGTTTAACATATTTCACTTTTTCTCGTTCATTTGAAATATATGTTTATTTTTCAAAGTAATAAAAACACTAATTAAATATCTAAATTAAGTAGGTACTTATTCTGTCCCTAGAGTATAATTTTTCAAGTCCGTCTAAAAGAGAATTTAAAAAATAATGCTATGTACAGTTAGTATTTAATTGACGTAAAACAAATATTACATAACATATCGTCACGCCTTTTCCCCCGAGGGGGCTGGCACAGGTGTAATACAACACCAACACTTCGTCGGACGATATTCAGTCCCAAATGTGACAGGGGGCGAGCCTGTCGCCATACACCAATCTCTAGTCATGTGACACACAATACGCACTTATGTTCACACAATGAACAAATTGGTGCGTGCCGTCTAGGCTGCCTTCGCTTTTTAATAAACAAATATTATAATATAATTATAATCGGATCTTTATATTTATGATTATTATCATAATATCCCCATTAAAATTCAGATAAGATTCAGATTGTACGCCCAAAAAGCTTTCGATTTACTAGTAAAAAATACAGGACCGTATTTAAGGTAATTCATGCAACATAACTTTGCAAATAAATGAGAAATAATGGTCGGTGTTCCGCTCCAGATAAGATCCTATTTATGATGTAAACCGACTCGATAAGCTCTCGATGCGTAGTGGAATCTGTTTATCTCTTATCGAAGCGGATATCGAATAATTATGATATTTGATACCGATTTACGACGAGAGAGAGAGAGAGAGAAACATGACATCGTTTTACAACGAGAGAAAAAGAGAGTTAAAGGTGCATGATCCAAAAAAAAGGTCAAAGCATTCCGGGGCAAACACGTATGACGTCATTCGGCATCGTCATCTGTCTCTTTCGAACTGTGTGTAAATGACTTATTTCGGTCCTGCTTAAATATTGAAAGACTTCACTACGTGTTACCCACGGACCGGAATGCTACCAGTGGCCCTATTCGGAGATTTAAGATTTTCATCTCACCTTTTTTCGTCCTTGTTGCTCTCGTTTGAAACGTCATAGGTGTGAGAGTAACCAAGATAAAATCTCATCTCATCTCACGTGCAGGAATAGCCCCCCTGGCGGAGTATATTTTTATACCATGACTTTAGGTAACTCAGCAACGATGCAGCACTGATGTAGTTTTGTTTTAAAATTCAGCAAACAAACGCCAATGCCTAACTAAACCCATGATCCAAAAAAACAAGGTCTAGCATTCAGCAAACACATAATGACGTCATCGTCATCCGTCTCTTTCGAACTTGTTGTAAATGACTTATTTCGGTCTTGCTTAAGCATCGATCGACGTCACTACGTGTTTCTGAATGCTGGCGGAGTATAGGTATTATTATAGGCTGTATAAATATACCATGACAAAACCGTTGACGTTGCGATTTATTTATTTTTTTTTTTTTTTTTATTATATCCTGCTTAGCACAGCGATCTGTTTGAAAACATTTAGCTGCTAGTTTTGCCGACCAGAGTCTGTTTATGTCATTAAGCTGTAAGGAGTGTCCATTGACCTCTCTTACTGAATGTTAAATCGGTTGTTAAGGCTTGGAACGCTATTCCTCCTTAGTCTTTTATATGTAACACTACCAGTGCCTGTTAGGTGGCGTTGCGATTGTCATAAAAAACGTACAGGGACCGGGAGGGCTCAGTACCATTAATGTTTTACATACGTGCCAGCTGGACTACTGTTGCCACGTTTGTGAAAAATTAACAACAACACAGCCGTTCCGCGTCCGTTTTCTTAAAGTGAACGCAACGTCACGTTTCAATTAAGCATCGTGTTAGCAACACATACAAAAAAATGCAGTCTATGCTCTGCTGTGTAACGTTTTCGAGTGCACTGTCAAAGGAATGTCAGTGGAGTAGCGCCAGCGTCGCCCGCCCCGCCCAACCGGCACTTTTCGCTGGAGCACGGAAGAGGAAGGATCTCGTATTGTTTTTCTTTGGCACCTTTCTGTCGTATTGATCTTGGTGTCCATTCGATTCATACTGAAATTAACCACAAATTGTACATGGTTTGGATTATTAGAAGTACTAGTTGTTTACATTTTACAATTGGTTGTTTTGAATCCCTCCCTTCAGATATAGTTTACAATCGGGTATGGTCCTCTAAATGGTTCGCTCAATCGCCCTTCAGGAGAAGAATACTTCAAATTACCTATTGTTACCTACCTACCTACTTACCTAGTACTTTAGTTGTCATGAATCGATATACAAATGCTCTCTTTTCGTGGCAGTGCAACAGCCACGTGTTGCTTACTTAGCCACGCGACTAAATTAACCAAGAAAGCGCTCTACGATCATAATTCTAGTTCCTATGGAAACTGACGTGGCTTTTACAAGTTTTGATAAAAAAAAACACACAAAAAAAAACCTACAAACAAACATACTGAGTGAAGCTCGGGACACTTGAACACACGGTCGTCTGACCCCAAACTAAGCAAAGCTTGTACTTTGGCAGCCAGAGACTGATATACATACATTTATACTTTTAAATACATACTTAAATAGATATTAACACCCAGACATAGAACAAACACAAATGCCGAGGTTTAGGTGGGAATCGAACCCACGCCCCCTAGCTCAGAAGGCAGGTTCACTACCAACTGAGCCACCGAGGCAGTCAGCTAAATAAATCTTTTAAATAAAGAAGGCTGCGGAGATGATGACTGATCAAAACAAAAGTAATTCAGTTGCTCTCATTCAAAACCAGTACTTTTTAATTATCAAACTTTTAGCACATTGGCGAATAATGCAGATACTCTCATTCAAAAGCCGTAAGATTTTTAACTCGAGAACTCTTTAAGCACATCGGTGCGCGAAGCAAGTAAAAACTTCACAAATTAAAGAGAGAGCCTCTAAATACAGCGTTTTCCATCCCTTCAACACCTGCAGTGCTCGAAGCGAGGCCAATACTCGGTCGGCGCAGATAAAAGTAAGTTACGGCCTTTGTTGGTGCCTGCAAGCGCGGATTTGCAAGGGAAAAATACAAGCGATTTTGTACCACGATGTAGTGTTAGTGGAAATGGTCCAATCATGCCATTTTGTTATGGGTTATAAATTTCAATAAGCGTAGGGTGTAGGTATTTTGCTGATAATACATAGTTTTAACAAGCACAAAATCATACAAATTGAACCATTTTTGGAAACAAACCTGAAGCTGCGAAAAAAAACATCTGTTCCATACATTTTTGTTGATGATAGATAGATAGATAGATAGATAAACTCTTTATTGTTCACACCACAGATAACAAAACAACAAATGAAAAATAATGATAAAACTTATTAAATATTGATGATATTTTTGTACGCAAAAGCATTTTGCATGTTTTATTTATTAACGCTGTCAATTGAAATACTTAATGCTTAGTGCCGTCGCCGGTAAGTGAAAAATACATTTTTGTACATTTCTTTCGCTCGGCTTACGTTTCTATCAGCGCGAGGTATTAGCAAGCAAATGCTAAGATATGGATATTGTTTGCAGTCAGTTGGGGAAACTTAGCAGTTTATGCAGGCTGAGGTGAATAATAGTGCTGTCTCTAAGTGCTGGTAAAGATGTGGTATTTCTAAACGAGACGTCACTAAGTTTTACCGAAATGTTTTGTAAATTTTTTGAAATTTGAAAAATATGTGACTAGGCAATTGGATCTATACCAATAGATATTGTCAAGAGGTAAGTTTGTATGTTCCGCGTGTAAGAGCCGTGCTGGCCGGGTGCGATGGACTGCGCCTTCTGATCTGAGCTCGATGCTGGCCGAGAGCTAACGAGCGTTTCTCTCGTAGAGAAGTGTATTTAAATTTGACACGTGCTCTTGCGGTGAAGGAAAACATTGTAAGAACACTGACTTGAGCAAGAGTTTATCATTTTCGGACATGAGACATCCATCAATCTACACGACTCAATCAGCCTCGATGTAGGGTTGGTCGGTGTCCCTGCAGTGGGACGTAGAACACTGTGTGGATGATTATGATGATGATGATGATGAAAGTTTGAACCCTCTGCGTTCAAACTTTCATCATCTTCTTCTATCATTATATATATCATATTCATCTATTTCTCTGAACTACTGTAAAGACCAATTTTAAAGATAGCTTCATTATTAAAAAGTATCTCACTGAGTGACATCCACACTAATATTAAAAAACCGAAAGTAACTTTGTCTGTCTATCTGTTTGTAGGCTTTTCACGGCAAAATGGCTGAACGAATCTTGATGGATGTTGATAATTAGTTACAGTAAATAACGAGGAAGGTTTTTGGATTTTCTGAATAAACGCGAACGAAGTCGCGGGTAATAGCTAGTAATATAATAAATAATAATCATTATTACAATTCTTTATTTCAGACCATAAGTCCATACTAAGTTAGAGAGTAATTGATTAAAAAAAAATTAACAATACAAAATAATTTAAAATGTCAACCCGTTACCAAAATAATAATTAGACGAACACAAAACAGAAAAATTACATTTTACACAAGATTTAAAAACAATTTGAAAAAAATAAATAAAAAATACGAAAATCATGTCACCTTAATCTAAACCCAGAATGCTCAATATGCACGCTTGTCCAGTGTCGCATTAATGGGCAATCCAGGTCCATCCGCCAGGCGAACAGCTGCAGGTAGCTGTTGGAGCTGCCGCGTACCCGTCGCATCAAGGACGCGACACGCTTGCACATGATCGCGCCAAAACCGTCAATTCGCGCATCCGCAAACATCCCTGACGCGCTGCAGTAGCGCGGCAGCTTCATCTGCGCCCTAAAGGCGTTATACAGGACTCGCAGGACGATGAAAGCCGAGAGTAACTCTTTTAATTTGTCTGTCTTGATGAAATTTGGCAATTAGTTGCAGTATATCACGAGGAAGGTTTTTGGATACTATTTCTGAATAAATGGGTAAGTAATTATTACAAGCATTTCATTAAAGTTGCATACTGAAAAACAATTAAGCGAGTAAATGGTTAATATTTAGTTAAACAAATTTGTGGAGTAAATAAATAATCTCTCGAAATTTTGGCACGGTTTTCGTTCGTGAATGATTACCAACTGCAAAATTAAACATAGCATGATAATAATGGAGCGATGATAGCCTAGTCGAAGAAGGCCCGCCTCTCAAGCCAGAGGGAGCGGGTTCGGACTCAGCGGAAGGCACACACCAATTTGCTCCTTGTGTGAACATAAGTGCGTATTCAATGTCATCTGCTACATGAGTGGAGCCCGGTGTATGGCGACAGTCTGACACATTTGGGAATGAATATCGTCCGGCAAAGTGTGGGTGTTGTACACCTCTGCCAGCCCCTTCGGGGGAAAGGCTTGACGATCTGTTATGATTATAAAGATATATCGCATAAGACTTCCAAGTAAGAAACTATGCAAAGTTGTTAGTTCAAAGTTAGTTTGCAGTACAGTTAGTGCAAGTTCTTCTTGACATTTATGATATAAGGGCATAGTTTTGTAAAGAGTCGTTTATGCCTTAAATTTATTTAACTAGTAGTTCGGCTCGAGCGGAGATCTCGAATATCTCTTCAACCTTCGTCCAATATAGCTTATTTACGAACTTAACCTACTTGTAACGATGTTACGTCTCGCTCATGGCGCGTTTAAATTTAAAAAAATTTTGAAGTGAAACTTTTAATGCGACTTCCAACAAGGTTGCGTTAAACGTTAAACGCTCCTGGGAAGGAGGAATAGAAAGAGACAGAGCGAAAGTGAATGCGAGGCACTCGAATGCATGGGCGTAGTATAACTGTTACAGGCCAGCGCGAGCGTTAGCAACGAGTAACGAGTATAACGCAAGAAGGAGAGAGAAAAAAAGATACACAGAAGTTTCACTTCTTCTGCGCGGAGGGACTTACACTATTTTTTGTTGGTTTAGAAGGTAGACCAAATAACTATTGTACGCGACAATGGACTTTGCGGTTATCTTAGACTATTCGTCTCGTTATTTTACAGATATATTTGACAAACATGCTCCTGAACACTCATATAAACTAAGCTCGACAATTTTTCAGTTAATTTGCTTATTTGACTATCTGGTGCACTACTGTTCAATATCTCTACAAAATATCGTAAGTTAAATTTAGTTAATGATCTACGATGGCCACAAGTTCCGTTATTACTGAATTTGCCTACCTTGTCTAGCTCCAAAAACAAAAAAATGTTTGAAATTTAAATTTTGCGTCTTGTGTGAAACGTTGAGCCTTAATTAATTAATATTAGAATAAAGTATGTACTTTAATCATTTATATTTTTCGTATTTGTTTTTATAAAGACGCTCAATTTATCGTCGTTAAAACATATTGACGAATTGTCCCTGTAAATTCTAAGATCTCTTGGCCACGATAACCGTGTCTCTAAATAAAAATAAATATAACGTGTCTAAATAAATATCAACTGACTATTTTAGTACTTTTATAAACATTTACTCATGTATACGTTTAGTCATAAAATAAAAGCAATGTAACATGTTCACCCATTATTGCACACCTCGTCTTTTAATCTTAACATATAAATTGGGGGCGTGAGTTCGATTCCCATACCTAAGGAAAACATTTATGTGATGAACATTTGTGTTTGTTTTATGTCTGGGTGTTAATTCGTTTTTTTTAAATACATACTTAAAGTATGTATTTAAAAATATCTGAGTATGTATATCAGTCTCTGGCAGCCATAGTGCAAGCTTTGCTTATATAGTTTAGGATCAGACGACCGTGTGTGAAACTGTCCCGAATTTATTTATTTAAATCCTCTTCACTCTAAGGTGACCTGAAAGGAACACTCTTAGCAATAAGACCGCTAGTTGTTTTTTTTTATTTATTTTTTATGTAGAATAGGTCGGCGTTTGACTACCAACTCGCCTGATGTTAAGCGACGATGTGGTCTAAGATGGAGCACGACGACCTATAAGGCACTTATTCACTCTAGCCTTGAAGTTTTGTAGAGTGAAGAAGTACGAAGACGGCAGTTGAGTGAGGCGCTACAAGTGCGCTACTGCCCAGACCCGTCTTCGGAACGGTTACACCGGACTACATCCCACTACACTACACTAGTTTAAGCGTTATTAGGTTGTGATTTTTCATGTTAACAATATTAACATTGTCTGTCTTTCTATGTGTACTCAATCATAATCACCATCATTATTCACGCTGACCAGTAAATTCACACAGAAGCCAACGCTTGGACCAACAAACGTAATTTCAGCCACGCTACAGAACGCCGATGTTCCCCAGAGTGTTACTCTATATTGATTCTGAGCATCAATATTCAAATGTAGCAGAATCAATAGAATATGGAAATAGGCACCTGCACAGCTTGCCGTAGACAAGCTGGCTAAATTAGACAGAACGGTGCAACCTCATGTGTTATTTATTAAAAACTTTATAGAACGTATACATTTATATGGCATTTAAGTTAGAGTAAGCGATGATAGCATAGTCGGATAATAGACGCTTCTCAAGCTAGAGGGAGCGGGTTCAGACCCAGCACGCACCAATTTGTTCATTGTGTGAACATATGTGCGTATTAAATGTTATTTGCTATTCAACTGGAGCCCGGTGTATAGCGATAGGCTCGCCCCCTGTCACATTTGCGAGTGTTATACATCTCTGCCAGCCCCTTCAGGGGAAAGACGTGACGATGTGTGGTGACGATGGTGAGACGAAATTTCCTGAAGTCGGTTAAAAATGGCACTGCGTGTAAAACCAAGTGTGGTCTAATATTGTAAAAACACCTGTTGGAGCGAAATGTACTATATTTAATTGTAAAAACAAGCGGAAACACAAAAAATCGTGCAAAACATGAAAAGTAATCATCCGGTCTCTTTATCACCAAATGTAAATACTCCAGTAACAAATGTGATAGCATCAAAAAAAGGATCAATTAAGCATTAAGTTCCTACATACTAATAATAAATACTTATTATGAAAACTGTCGTGGTTTTTACACATTATGCTTAGTTTTACTCATGATCCAAAAAAATAAGGTCTAGTATTCAGCAAACACATAATGACGTCATCATCATCCCTCTCTTTCGAACTCGTTGTAAATTACTTATTTCAGTCTTGCTTAAGCATCGATTGACGCCACTAGGTGTTTCTGAATGATAGCATTCAGAAACACCTAGTGGCGTCAATCGATGCTTAATATAATAATATATATATATGGTATAATAATTTACTCCGCCAGGTATAGACCTGGCGGAGTATATTATTATACCCTGGTGTTACTAATGTTTCACAAACGTGTCTATGCTAGTCCAGCTGGCACGTTTGTGAGACATTAAGCGCACATTACACCAACCAATTTGCAGTATGCTAACTTAGCGTGGCTAAGCCTGTGCAATAGAAAAAAATAATAGATTGCTGACTGTCTAACAGCCAACTGAATAGCACTATCCAATTTTTCATGCTTGTTCAGCTTCCGTACCGCAAATTGGATGATGTAATGTCCGCCTTAGTGTTACTGAGCGCTTCCCTGCCTGTTTTTAGGGTTCCGTACCAAAATGGTAAAAAAGAACCCTTGTGGGATCCTATCGGGTGAGACTCCGATGTCTGCCTGTCTATCTGTCTGTTTTATTTTCAGTCTGTTTTATTTTCTAAGTGATTTCTAAGTAAGTAATTTTAAAAAGTGAAGTAAATGGTCTCACAGCGAAGAGCCTTGACCAACACCTCAAGAGGCTCTCGTTAGACGGTTGGATCAAGGGCCAGATACAGTTGGCAGTAATCCTAGACACGTGCCGTATTGTCAGGAGGTTCCTCACTCTGCAGCCCTCACCACCGGTAGCTTGGGCCTCGCCTCGCTGCCGGTGGCATCCTAGTTTTTATGTTTTTATATCCATTTATTGTAAAAAACTTAAAAAATAAGAAGTGAAATAAATATCTTGGATAATACAAAATTAACAACAATAACACATATACAAAAATAACATATCGTCACGCCATTCCCCCGAAGGGCCTGGCAGAGGTGTAATACAACACCTACACTGCGCCGGACGATATTTAGTCCCAATTGTGACAGGGGGCAAGCCTTTCGCCATACACCGGTCTCTGGTCATGTAGCAGATGACATACAATACGCACATATGTTCACACAATTAACAAATTGGTGCGTGCCGTCAGCTGGTTTCGAACCCACTCCCTCTGGCTGAGAGGCGGGCCTTCTCCAACTAGGCTATCATCGCTTCACCACCACCAGTTATAAAAACAACAATAGTGCTAGTGCGCAAAGGAAACATAACATATTGAAGGGAAGTTCAAAGAGAAAAAAAAACAAAATACGAGTTTGAAAAGCTAGTTGCTAGCTTACAGCAGTACCTACGAGTACATTGATTCTACAATGAACACATCGCCGCTTCTCATTAATCTTACTTTAACTTATGGGTTTATAATTGAATGCACGTTACGTTCATCAGACATTCGTACGTGCGAAGTAATTTGTTAAAAGCTTCGGAAGTAAGTACTTAACATGTTACAGCTGAAACATGCTGGGTTGACGCTTAGCTGGGTCGAGAATACAGATAATATTTGGAGTCCAATCTGGGGTCTTATTCTTACGCGTGAGATATTTTCTGGTAATTGTCTCTCTTGTAAAATAGTCATAAAAGTGAGAATGGCTAAGATAACATTTCAACATTATGTATATATCGTCACGCCTTACCCGCGAGGGGGCTGTCAGGGTCCATTCTAAAACGACGCTCAGTCATTAATCTCGGTTTAAAACTAGTTTTAAGTAAAGTAAAAACTACAACACGGAAAATGAAATACACTTCAAAATTGACTGCCTCGGTGGCTCAGTTGGTAGTGAACCTGCCTTCTGAGCTTGGGGGCGTGGGTTCGATTCCCACCTAGGGCAAACATTTATGCGATGAACATTTGTGTTTGTTCTATGTCTTGGTGTTAATATGTATTTAAGTATGTATTTAAAAATATCTAAGTATGTATATCAGTCTCTGGCAGCCATAGTACAAGCTTTGCTTAGTTTGGGGTCAGGCGACCGTGTGTGGAAGTGTCCCGAATTTATTATTATTATTATTATTATTTGTTTTCAGCAAAATAAATCTGTTCGGGAGCTACGATGTCACAGACACACACACATACACACACACACACACAAACACACGTCAAGCTTATAACACCCTGTCGTTTTTGTGTCGGGGGGTCAAAACTAGCTTTCAATAGAAGTTCATGACTGAGCGTCGTTTTTGAATGCGGCCCGCAGAGGTGTATTGCACCCGGGTCGACGGCGCGTTGTGTTCCACGCGCGCCTCAAAGAGACGTCAGCACCTGACGGGGTCCGCTGGGGCCAATGCCTGCCAGGGTTGCGAGTTGTTTGAAAGAGATATCGGGGCCCTGGCACACAGGCAATGGAAGGAACACGGGTGGGTTTTAGTCAGTAGAAGTCTGACATGCCCTCCCGCTCAGCCCAGAGCGGGAGAAGTCATCTGATGATTTCCCACCCAAAAAAAAAAAAAAAAAAAGAGGTGTATTGCAACGCCGGACGATATTCAGACCCAAATGTGATAAGGGGCGAGTCTGTCGCCATACTCCGAGCTCCAGTCATGTAGCAGATGACATACAATACAAAGTACAAATTAAATGTACGTATCAATTTATATAATTAAAATTTTATTGAATTAGAATTTGTGAGTATGCAATGATTATTTTAAGTTAAGTTTTTGCCATATTATCGCCTGACAAAGAGGACTACCTAGTTCAGGGTTCAAAATTCTTTTATTGTTTCTAAAAAAATATTTGTATCTGATATTTTTTATCTTTACCATGTAGTTTTCGAAAAAAAAAAATATTATTATTATTACATGTTCACACAATTAACAAATTGGAGCGTGCCGTCGGCTGGGTCCGAACCGATTTTTTTTGTAATATATAATTTGAAACACTGACATAGGAAATATTCATTTTTATTTACATAATTTATTTAGACATTAGATATACATTTAGACAACTAAAATGTATGTTATCGATAAACTTTAACTCCTTTACTAATAAACGTTGTTCAGCCTCGGAATATCTAATCTGTTTTGTCTCTTTCAATCCGGTTAAAAACATAAAACAAAGAAAAAGACAAAACACTGTATAACTATTCCGAGGCTATACATTTCTTATTAAGGGGATAAGTGTGACCGCAACATTGCCTCTTAAAAATATTTCAACCCCACGTATATTTTATTTTTAGTCACTAACCGCAAACGACGCAGCCAACATTTTTGTAAACATTTCTTTTGTGGTTGGTTCCTGTCCCCTTTCCAAGTTTGAACGAGGCGAAACGTACCACCGTTGGGTACCTACTCTTTTGATCTCTGTAATACTGACGAACTTTTGGTGCGGAGGTGAAATATTGTTTCATTCTAATGCTTGGATTTATTAGATGCGGGACATGGCAAGAGTTTGTTCTCCGAAAGAGCAGGTGTTAATTTTCAATGTAGAGTAACCATGCCACTAAAGTTACCCACTATGTATATACATATGCGTACACCACACCACGAACAGTAAATCCTTTATCAGGTAGGTTCAGATACCTAATACCTGGAAGCTAGACCACAACACTGCTGTAAAATACAATACTTTGTGATTGAATCTTATCTTTCAACGTCTTGAATATTACCCAATTATTAGACGGCCGGCAGTGATATTGAAATAAAAATGAGATGTTTTACGGAAACTGGAAACTCTAACTACCTACCTATTTATATTTTTAAGAATCCAAAAATTTATCCAATACTGTAACAATCAGTACTGAAAAGCTAAAAACATTTTATCCAGCTTCTGTCCTCATAATAACTACCAACGCATACATACGTCATCACCCTCTATCCCAATTAGGTGAGATGGTACAGTCATGACATAATGATATACTCCGCCAGGTATAGCATTCAGCACCACATAGTGACATCAATCAATGCTTAAACAAAACCGAAATAAGTAATTTACAACAAGTTCGAAAGAGACGGATAACGACGTCATTACGTGTTTGCTTAATGCTAGACCTTGTTTTTTTTTTTGACCATGGGTACAGTATGTTTCCTCCAAAACCCTTTAAAAAAAATACGCCGACGCCAATACTTTTAGCGTTGCACGTCCCGCACCATATTCGTCGAAGCCAAACCAAAGTTCCAGCAATGCGCCTCAGAAAGTATGCGAAATTACGTTGTAAAGTTAGAAGGAGTTACATTGATTGGGGCGGGTTATTTTACGGCGATGAAACTGAGAGGGTAACAAGCTTTAAATTTAATTATTTACCTACTTTCCCTCAACGGCGTATTATTTTGACTGCGTAGGTAAATTTTGGAAATTATTAGCTGCGTCGCGCGGTTTTATTTGTCCGAAAACAGGAACTATTGGGTCTAAGCAGTAGCGCACTTGTAGCGCCTCACTCAACTGCCGTCTTTGTACTTCTTCACTCTACAAAACTTCAAGGCTAGAGTGAATAAGTACCTTATAGATCGTCGTACTCCATCTTAGACCACAACGTCGCTTACCATCAGGCGAGTTGGTGGATAAACACCGACCTATTCAACATAAAAAAAAAAACATTCGAGATAAAGGTCGAAAGGTTTAACCTTAGGCATAAGCTAACTATACAGGGTTACGGGTATTAAGCTGATTGAGGTGGAGGTACTTATAATTCTGAAATACAATTACGTTACATTTACACAATTACATTTACGGGATCAACCCTGTAGTAATCACTAAAAAAACCGGCCAAAAGCGAGTCGAACTCGCGCATGAACGGTTCCGTACCATTATATTATCTATGAAAATGACAAAAAATCTTGTTTGTTGTATGGGAGCCCCCTTAAATATCAATATTATTCTGTTTTTTTTTAGTATTTGTTGTTATAGCGGCAACAGAAATACATCGTCTGTGAAAATTTCAACTGTCTAACGACTGTTTATCAAATACGAGTACAGCCTGGTGACAGACAGACAAACAGACATCGGAGACAGCGTAATAGGGTCCCGTTTTACCCTTTGGGTACGGAACCCTAAAACCCGCTGTTCCATACATTTCGACAAGTGTCAATAACATTTCTCAGTGGAACACCTGTTTTCTGCGATTCAAAAGTATTTAGAACTAAAAGTTTTTTAGAATGATTAGTGCTTACACATGTTTCCAGGTAGCCCTGTTTATCAAATCAATTCTGCTGTTTTCCTCATAGTCACTTAAATATTGAAAATTGTAAATACTAGACAGTACTTATGTGAATTGGTACAAAAATAAAATCTGTCACTTTGTGATTTTACAATGAATTTTACCTTTTACTAAAATCTGTTAAACGTTAACGGTTTATTTCGTTTATTCCATCCAAGACTACTTGCTAATTTAAAGGACAGAAAATATCCATCTAAAAGTATCCTCCCTGTCACTGATCTCTCATTTGTTTTTAAATTTTTACCTCTTGTTTTTAGGGAAAATAATTTAAATAAATGGGTAATTGCGACCAAACGTAGGCCAATTAAATAAAACAATCCAATAAGGACAAATTTCAATAAAAACTTTTGACAACAAAGTTTACTTTCTTCCCTCTTTTTTATCTCAAACATAAGCAAGCCCATTTTATTTGTAAACCTTTACTGACGCCATAAATAGGCCTTTCACGTCTACTTTTTAATAAAACTTTTAAAGCTGCAACAATTTTGATAAAACTTTCTCCATCAGCCATCAAAGCAGTATGCAACACGAAATACGAGTAGCTTAGTGTTTCACGTAAAGTAAAATAAGGTTAGTTTAGGTCAAGACACAGTGCCTTATTTAATTACGATTCATTAAAATATTAAAAAAAAGTTTTCTACCGCATTGTACCTAGAACAAACTCTTCCAAGCACCTACCTATCTATTTTCATAATAAAAGTCTGAGTAGATCCGTCAGCTAATCCAAGTACATACCTACTGATAGAGAAAAATAATTACAAAAGATGTCCGCATTGAAATAAAGTCTGAATTTAAGCTGTGAAATTTGTCAAATTGGCTTGCGAAAAAATGTGATACCTGTGAAATCACTGTCTGCATGTTCTTGCCTGTTCTTTTGTTCTTTTGAGTAGTGGCTCTTCTTCCGAACAAGGCAGTCGAGTCTATTATAAAAGTTTAACTTTCATAAGTGTATCTTTAATACCCAAATTGAATAAAAACATTTTGACTTTGACTTTGACTGAGTGGAAAAAAGACATAATATTTTGGGTCGCATCACTTTCAAACAGGGTTTTATTTAGTTATATCCCCAATATTTTTACTTATTTTTAAACTAGTCTAAATACACCATTATTTTATGGGTATATAAATTTTGATTGTGACCTATAGGTAACTATTCATGTTGTCACTTATCAATACATGATTTGTTTTCGAATTGTATTCTAACCTTTGTTTCCTGATGAAGACAACAATCTCAGACAAGAAAAGCAAAAAAAAAACACCCCATCAGTAATCAAACCATCCCTCCGCTCCCCCACTACAAGGCCCAGATTAACAAGTACCACTCCAAACAGTATTTCCACGGCGATGTTTACAGAGAGATAACTATCTCATTTGAATTTACTGCAGATGTGCGCGCTCGCTGCATTCTGATTAATAATATGCAGCGATCACGCTCTGACGCTGTTTCTAGTACACTTGCGGTCTTATTACGGATGCTGTCAACGATCCATGGCCTCAGATAAATATGAAACAACACTACTGTAGATCTACTGATAGTATCTACTCATCCGTCTGATAGCTTTTTAAGTGTCCGGCGACCACTTTAGTCTGTTCGCATTGGCTAAAAGATTTTCTTTTGCCATTTCGTCTAGAAGAAGACGACGATAGAAGAGAGCAAGTAAAGATACTGACAAGCCTTTAAAGTTATCTACAGAGTGACAAAGTGCAATTTCAACCATTTTTTATGACTTTCACACAAATCATTATTAAATTATTAAGAATTTCCCTTGTATTATAAGTTAATTAAAAAAATTAAAGATTTAGACAACTTCCCATGCAGTAATTTTAGCAAGTAATTTTTTATTTGCTTTGTGTCTCTATTAAATAAATCGGTCAAAAGGGACCTCTTAAAAATGCGAATATTTTTCATAGCTTTGTTTTCGTAAGGACATTTTTTGAAGACCAAGAACATAGAGAAGTATATATAGTTCAATTGATTATACATCCCAAATTTCATAACAATCTGACGAAGACGAATTTTCCAAGAAATTTCACATGCTCTTTTGTATGGATAATTCAGAGTTTGCAAGTGGGCATTAAGGGTTCCGCGAAGCTCTGAACTGTCAATCCAAACGTGCTTGTCAATATTTTATAGTAGCTATTCTTAAGATAATTTTTCTTTATAATTCTCGTTCTTATATTTAGTGCAAGTGGCCTTTAGTCCTTCCTATAACAATATTTACTAGATAATGGCGATATAAAGCTCTGCATGTGAAATAGTATTGAACAAAAGAATATTCTAACCCACTTTCATTTTGTTCATTGATTTCTAAGTCACTCGGCCAGAGTTTTTTGTTAAAGATGTATTCTATGTTCAAACTAAGATACAGGCTATAGTTTCAGCCTGACCCACACGTCACCCAATACTTAAGAATCTACACACCAAAGTCAAACTCACCTACAGCCGCAGACAGCCGCTAATATTTTGTTGACCAATAACAAATTGTTTTTGGTCAACAAAATATAAGGAAGTCTACATAAGAAAATTAAAAATGTTGAGAATGGCCAACACCGATTTTCATCAAACGTAGCTAAGAACACCTTTTCAAAAGAAATTTCAGAAATTCACCTTTCAAACAAACTAAATCAAAATCGGTTCATCCATCGAGAGCTACGATGCCACAGACAGACACACACACACACATAGACACATCGAACTTATAACACCCTGTCGTTTTTGCATCGGGAGTTAAAAATGGTATGTAAACTTCCACATTGACTTGACTGCCTCGTTGGCTCAGTTGGTAGAGAACCTGCCTTCTGAGCTTGGGGGCGTGGGTTCGATTCCCACCTAGGGCAAACATTTATGTGATGAACATTTGTATTTGTTCTATGTCTGGGTGTTAATATCTATTTAAGTATGTATTTAAAAATATCTAAGTATGCATATCAGTCCCTGGCACCCATAGTACAAGCTTTGCTTAGTTTGGGGTCAGGCGACCGTGTGTGCAAGTGTCCCGAATTTATTTATTTATTTATATACCTACTTACTGTCTTACCTACTTACTTAACTTACCTATTTGCTGACTTCACTGTATACTTACTGACTAACTTACTCGTTCCACCGACACCTACGCAAGTTACTTAAATATTAGATTTTACTTCAATCTCAGAGTTTGACTTATAAATTGATAAACGGAAGTAATCTCGCCAGCTTACAAAATTATTGCATTTAGAATTCATGAACTGGGAACTTTGCTGTGCAGATCGGGGGAATAATTCTGGCGCCTACGATATTATGTCGATCTCTTTCACTCTCATATCTTTTGTAAGGGAGAGACAAAGACCAAGATAAAATCATAATGACCCGCCAAAATAAGGTTTCAGTTTCTTGCTAAGTATATTAACGGAAACTCAAAGAAATCCAGTTTGATCAACATAATTATGTGGATGTACGTCTTTTTGTGTGGGTGACATTCCCTTAGGAAATCTCAATGTTTCCTGCACTGATTGAAGGAGCACGTGTAACCAGAAATTATAGGAGCACGTGTAACCCGAGAAATTTAGCTTAAGTCTCTCTCTGTCTTTCACTTTATTTCTCTCGCTCTAACTAGCTCTAATTTTTACATGAACTCTGGCCCAGTTACAGGATATACGGATTTAAATTCTTAAACACAGGGTTAATTAAGGCTAATTTGAAGTGAAAACGACATCATCGTCATCATCATTATTGTCAACTGATACAAATGCTTCTATGGGGCAATTGCGTCTTTCGATAATTTCTGACAAACCTTAACAAATTAGGCAACTAACGCCATCTAGTGCAGAACATTGTGACTTAAGATAGAAAAAAGATGTAGGTATTTGTGAAGGGTTTGTCAGAAATTCTCAAAAGACGCATTTGCTCCACAGTCGCATTTTTATCAGTTGACTCTACAGTTTTCTATGTCATGCAGGGGCATCGACCTACCCTACATCAAGGGTGATTCAAATTCAAAATTATTTATTTATGAAAAGTACATTATGTTATTGTTGGCTCTATCAACCAAACTGGGTGTAAGAAACCCGTGTTTTGGGAGTTAGTCCTTCCACAGAGTAAATGCTAAAAGATATGTTAAATTACATTGTATAAATAAAAATGCAAAAATAAATATGTTAAATTACATTGTATAAATTAAATTACAATGTACATTAAAATTGAGTCGTTATCCGCCACGCTGGCTCAATGCGGGTTGCTGGATGTCACAAGTCTTTCGAATTATATTTATTCTGGACATGTCGGTTTCCTTACATCCTAGAGTGACATGCACAACATTTAAACTCCGAGTTAGTTAAGAGCGAGAATTTAACTCCGAATTTGTCAGTTTAACCTCTGATGTGATTGAATTAAAAAGATAACCCTAGCTTTTATTAGTGGTACTTGTATTCGCTATTGAGATATAGTAAATAGGTACATTTTGGTTATAAGACAGTAGACCAAATAAAGACAGTTGTAATCTGGAATTCGAGCGTTTCACTTGTCACCTTTGCATGGCGACCCTGCCATGTTTGGGGTACGCGACGCGACTCGTGTTTAATAATATGCGGCTCCAAACAAACAAACAATAAAAAAAAAAAAAAATAGTAAATATTTGATTGCAATAACAAGTGAAAAAATGGAAACGATTAAATTAATTAATAAATAAAAGAATACCAAAATGCAATAAACTCCAATAGTACCAATGCGGGACAATATTTCTACAATGACTATTTTAACGATCGTTGTGTGTGTGTGTGTGGGTTCGTAACAAATTTGGAAATCGACGATTCAATAGTTTGAAAACACAAATAATAATAAAAAAAAAAAATAACATTGTGGTGAGAAAAATGCAGGCAGCCGGGAGTAGCTGGTGTCGGATGATTGGCATATAATGTATGCAGGCAGCCGGGAGACGTTGGTGTCGGAAGATTGATATACAACGCATGCAGGCAGCCGGGAGATGTTGGTGTCGGAAGATTAATATACAACGTAAATATATATATATATATGTCGGAGAAATCATAGAGAAATAGGAAGCCGAGCCTTCACATCTCACTCCTGATATCAGGGTAATGTAGGAAAGAGGAGCCACGCCGTCGCATCTGATCCCATTGATGTCGGAGAAACATAGGAAAGGCCGCCGCGCTGTAACCTTCCACTTTTGGTGACGGAGAAAATCTAGTAGGCCGCGGTGTCGTGTCTAATTTCTCATCCGTGAACTCGCTATCATTTATGGTCGGCGTCAAACTTCAGGAACGTTGAAATAAGGGGACAGCAACGTAGGCTTTTCACTATTTTAATTATACAGTCACTCAGACTACTTGGTTAATGAATGATCACAAAGATAATTGGCGATTTAGAGTAATGGGTTTACGAATGACCATTGCGTGCGACCGCTTTCAGCCCAGTCCTGTCAAACACTGACTGACAGACATGACGTTCGCCCGAAATCCCAAACGCAACTCCATTCGGTGTTAACCGCTCTAAATGACCATAAACAAATCGATTAATCGTCAAAAACCACAGATTAAAACTATCGATTAACAACTCTCAAAATAAACTGATTTTCTTTATCCAATTATATCTCGCGCCGTCACGGCCATCCTGCATTTTCACACGTCCTCGGGTGAATAGTGCATCTCATCATCTGTGGACAATCATAAAAGTGCTCAAGTAACCACTTAACGCTCGGTCATTCTGACCGTCTCAAATCTACCTCCACAATTTCACAGAAAGCGAACACAGCTATGGGATAACACAAAACAGTTAAACCCAATTCTACCAACCATAAACATCGTACCAGAGTATAATCGACTCTTCTAACAGTAACTTCATATTCGTTACCTATCCCCATAAATTGTCCTGATAATTGAAATAAGCAACTTGACTTTTAGTGAAATAAATTGTATTGGGACCAATCGAATAATCGAGGCTAAAACTAAATTATTAGTCATACATCCAATTTTCCAAGAATTTAATCAAGCCACATTGAAAATCCAATGACGGTACACATACGCGGTTTGGACTAATGAAAACTGCTATGTCCAATTTCAAACATGCCATTAAAGTTGTCACTTAGACTTGCCACACAGGCTAGGTCGTAACTCGTACTATGATGTTACACCGGGAGGAATTTACTACATAGGCTCACCACACAGGCTAGGTCGTCACTCAGACTATAATTCAACAACAGTAGGGTTGCAACAAAGACTTGCCACACAGACTTGCCACACAGGCTTGCCACACAGGCTTGCCACACAAGCTTGCCACACAGGCTGGAGCCACATAAGACAGTACCATGTAGATTAGTGCCACACAGGCTATTGCCACACAGGCGAGTGCCACACAGGCTATTGCCACACAGGCTATTGCCACACAGGCTATTGCCACACAGGCTATTGCCACACAGGCTATTGCCACACAGGCTATTGCCACACAGGCGAGTGCCACACAGGCTATTGCCACACAGGCTGTTGCGACACAGGCGAGTGCCACACAGGCTATTGCCACACAGGCTATTGCCACACAGGCTATTACTACACAGGCTACTGTCCTACCGGCTACTGCCCCTCAGGCTTAGTTTTATCAAAAGCATTGACACTAAATAAGTTATCTATTGACTGCATGACTCGTCTGTGTGTGCCGTAATCGGCACATTCTGACCAAACTGTTTGTGGGTATTTTCAAACTTTAAACAACTCCAATAGAAAATAACACTCTGACATACACCGTGTACGAATATCAAACAAAATGAAAACTTCTCACCGGATTCAATTGCTACTCGTAGGTGATCAATGGCTGCTTCATAGTGCAGGAGCCCAATTCGGAGATAGGAGATTTTCATCTCATCTCGATCTCGATTCCTGTAAGTCTCCACTGCCTCCGACTACTCGAGACATCTCGCGCCCCAGCCATCGAGATTATCTCGATCTCGTGCGTATAGAATAAGGCATCTCGAATTCAGCCATTTTTTTCGAGGTATGATGGAATCTCGAGTTGTAAGAATAGCCCTCCAGGCATTGACCGGATCTCGCACGTTGCTGCTGCTAATTTTGGTGCCTTTTTTCGATCAACGAGTGGCGATGTAACCTCGTTGCAGTAGTAATACGTAGGCGTCGACGTTTTGTTCGGTACACTGCTATCCTTCGTCTCTCGTTGTTTGTTAGTTGCGTCACATAGCATAGACTAGGTGTAATCAAACGCCGTCGAGATAATGCAGACGTCTACTCGATGCTCACTCTCTCATTGCCGCCCTGCTGCCCTTCATGCACCACGAAGAAACAGTCCGCACACTCCACAATAATAGCACGTAGGGGCGACCCTATCGGCCATCTGTTGCTATGCCATTTCGCTTCCAGATCATTGTAGAATTGTAGCCAAAGACGGAGCCATATCTTGTTGCTGTGGACGTTATTCTTATCCCAATTCTGATATCGGGGAAAGAGAGCGGTGGTCCTCGTCATCATCTTCAGCACTCATCTTGTTAACTGTGGGCATTAGTCTTATCCCACTTCTGATGTCGGAGAAATCATAGAGAAATAGGAAGCCGAGCCTTCACATCTCACTCCTGATATCAGGGTAATGTAGGAAAGAGGAGCCACGCCGTCGCATCTGATCCCATTGATGTCGGAGAAACATAGGAAAGGCCGCCGCGCTGTAACCTTCCACTTTTGGTGACGGAGAAAATCTAGTAGGCCGCGGTGTCGTGTCTAATTTCTCATCCGTGAACTCGCTATCATTTATGGTCGGCGTCAAACTTCAGGAACGTTGAAATAAGGGGACAGCAACGTAGGCTTTTCACTATTTTAATTATACAGTCACTCAGACTACTTGGTTAATGAATGATCACAAAGATAATTGGCGATTTAGAGTAATGGGTTTACGAATGACCATTGCGTGCGACCGCTTTCAGCCCAGTCCTGTCAAACACTGACTGACAGACATGACGTTCGCCCGAAATCCCAAACGCAACTCCATTCGGTGTTAACCGCTCTAAATGACCATAAACAAATCGATTAATCGTCAAAAACCACAGATTAAAACTATCGATTAACAACTCTCAAAATAAACTGATTTTCTTTATCCAATTATATCTCGCGCCGTCATATATAATAAATTTAGATTTAGTCGGACCTCTTGATAGAGATTATAATAACTACACTTATATATTAACTATACAGTGTGAACTGAGTAAGTATATCGAAGCATATCCACTATTTTCTAAAAATTCGACTGAAGTAGCAAAAAATTTTGTAAACAACTTTATTCTCAGATATGGAATCCCACAGACTATCGCCACTGACAGAGGAACAGAATTTATATCAGCTACAATGAAAGAGGTATGTAAGCTTTTACATATAAACCAATTACAGTCTACATCATACCATCACCAGAGTATTGGAGCGTTGGAGAACTCACACAAAAATTTAGGTAACTATCTTAGAATACAAACTGAAAATCAATCAAACGCATGGAGTACATGGCTCCCATTTTGGTGTTTTTCATACAACACATCAGTGCACACAGAGACGAAATACACGCCTTTTGAGTTAGTTTTTGGCAAAAAGTGCATTTTACCATCGAATCTAGATACAGGAAAAGTAGATCCTTTGTATAATTTTGATAGTTATCCGCTAGAATTACGTTACAGAATACAAACCTCGCAAAAAGAAGCACGTAATAATTTAATAACTAGTAAAATTAATCGGAAATTGCGATACGATCAAAATATAAATTCTATATCATATAAACCAAATGATTTAATTATGTTAAAAAATGAAATTGGAAATAAGTTCCAACCAATATACTCAGGGCCCTATACTGTTGTAAAAGAATGTTCACCAAACGTTGAAATAATTAAAAATAATAAATTGTATACTGTTCATAAAAATAGAACTAAACGTTATGTTCCACCAGTATCATAAAATATAAATATAATATCGTATTGTATAAGAATAATAATTAGTTTAGCCTAAGAAATCCATATACATACTTTAATTAAGATTAAAATGTAACCAAATATATTACTAGCGTAGCCAATAATTTAATATTATAATCAACTCTAAACTATGTATTAACCACGTACATTTAGGAGCTCCATACTAACCCTTAGAATTGTAACAATAAAGGTATCTATAACTAGCATATCCCTATTGTAAAATAAAATAAACTAACATTTATTTTATTTTTCTAATAGCGGTTAAAATGAGATATAGTAAATAGGTACATTTTGGTTATAAGACAGTAGACCAAATAAAGACAGTTGTAATCTGGAATTCGAGCGTTTCACTTGTCACCTTTGCACTATATTTCGAAAACAAAATATTATTTAGCAGAAAAACGGTTTTTACAATCATGAAAAGTTATAGCTATCCTTAAGCTGCTTAAGGACGTAAAACTATATAGCTGTATTCTCATGTTCTAACCCACTTACGCGACATAAAAGCTTATAAAAATAAAATAAAAATCGCACCTGCCCATTTCTCTCACAGTGTTGCCAGCTAAAAACAAAAAATCTCGCCCAGCCCAACAGAAAAATAGCCGGATATGATTTTTACCGCGAAAAAACCAGGAAATTTCTGTAAATTTTAGCTACGCAAAAGTTTTTTGGTCGATTTTACAAACTGGGTTTTTTGGGATTTTTCAGGCTTTGTTTCGAGTTAATTTGCTTTTTAGCCTTCATAAAAATAAGGTTTTCAACTCAGCACGTAGACCTTTTTATTTATGTAGAATAGGTCGGCGTTTGACCACCAACTCGCCTGATGTTAAGCGACGTTGTGGTCTAAGATGGAGCACGGCGACCTATAAGGTAGGTACTTATTCACTCAAGCCTTGAAGTTTTGTAGAGTGAAGAAGTACAAAGACGGCAGTTGAGTGAGGCGCTACAAGTGCGCTACTGCTCAGACTACATCCCGAAACACGACTAGGTCATTTCACGGCATGGCTTGGTCCGGTGGGTGGTAACTAGCCACGGCCGAAGCCTCCCACCAGAGTTTGCTACCCGGTTAGCACTACCCGGGGACCACATGTAGGGAATCAGAATAGAGTACACTCCTACGGACGTAGAACCTAAAATAATACGACCCTACTTAGTTGGCTTAGTTGGTAGCGCATCTGCCTTCTGGCAGAGGTGCCGGGTTTGACTCTCGGCCAGACAGATGTTTGATAAAATTTAACATTTTATTAGAGAAACTGGGGTTGTGTTCAATAATTATAATTTCATAAAACGGGAATTACTCACGTACGATTTGAGTCGGTTGCCCCGACTTTAGTATTAACCGCATTGGGCGGCCTTTATCAAGGAGAGTGCGCGCGCGTGGCTGCGTCGCTTTGGACAGCAAAGGTGGGCAAAGCGAAATACAGCCGCCCATAATTCCCGTTTTTTAAAATCATATTGAATTGAAATATCAGTGCTGGGTTTAAAAAATATATGAAATTGAGCACTTTGTACTTATGTATGTTTTTTTTAAACGACTTTCGAAAAGGAGGAGGTTGTTAAGGACTGTTTTTTTTTGGTACATATGGTACGCCATTATCATCAACCATGAATTGTTACACCATTTGAACAATTTCTTTTGTTTGGTAGACCATATTTTAGAGGTGGTCCCATTTCAATTTTATAGAAATCGGTTTTGCAGTTTTTAAAATATCAACAAAAGTCTAACAATTGTTTATATAATCTCCAACTTGGATGACGGGAAGTCGGTTTTTTTAAGATTTCCTTTTTTATATTATTTAGGTAGATGTACTCGTAGGTACTATTTAAGTAGATGTACATACTAGGTTATTTCTATTATATTTAAGCTTATTTAGCCTTAAATAAAGCATAAGCTTAATATTAAGCATAATAGCATAGTAATAGTAATAGTTTCTTGCCTGTTCTTCTGAGTAGAGGCTCTTTATCCGAACAAGGCGGTCGATCGGTCGGTCGGTCTATTTAAATAACTTTGACGTTCATAAGTGTATCTTTGATACCTAAATTGAATGAAAACATTTTGACTTTGACTTTGAATAATTATACAATTCAACTTGGATACCAAAGTTACCAAAATCCGTTGTGAAGAAAATTATGAATAGTAGCTCAGGATTCAATACGAAGTTCAGAAATTATTTGAGCACCTTGAAAATAACACTTTGTCCATTCAAGGTCGCATTTTCCGAGAGAGCGAATCCTAACAATATAATATAACTAGCTGCGCCCCGCGGTTTCACCCGCGGTTAAAAAGTAGCCTATGTGCTATTCTAGACTATAATCTATCTCTGTGCCAAATTTAATCCAGATCTGTTCAGCCGTTCTGGCGTGAAAGAGTAACAAACATCCCATCCATCCATACATACAAACTTTCGCGTTTATAATATTAGTAGGATAAATTCGTGAGTGAGTTTGATCGACTGTATGTTCAGTTTAAGAAATCTACGCACCAAAGGCCCCGTCAGACTCTGACATGATTTGGGCGGCCATATTGAAAAAAAAACGGCCAAATGCGAGTTAGACTCGCGCACAAAGGGTTCTTTATATTAAAAAAAAACATTTTGTTGTATGGGAGCCCCCTTAAAAAAATATTTTATTTTGTTTTTGGTATTTTTTGTTATAGCGACAACTGAAATACATCATCTGTGAAAATTTAAACTGTCTAACTATCACGGTTCATGAGATACAGCCTCGTGACAGACGGACAGACAGACAGACGGACATACAGCGAAGTCTTTGTAGGGTTCCCTTTTTACTCCTTAGGTACAATAACCCTTAGGTATAACCCTATACAATTAAGCCGCACCCGTTTCGAAAGTTACCTAAACGTTGCTCGTTTCCGTTTAGCTCCGGATACATTTGAATAAGTGACACTGTCTGAAACCTTAAGGAACTAAAGTAAATGTAAGGAGCTAACCTAAAACGAAGAAAGTTAACGTGAACTATCGAAACTCATGGTAAACTCTTACCACGAGTTTTACCGATCATCATGACATTTTACAAAAACGTTGTCCGAGTTTATAGCATACACCGTTTTTCATCAAACATACTCGTAGCTAAGAACACTCCTGACTAATACACCTTTCAAACAAAATTAAAATCGGTTCATCCGTTCGGGAGCTACGTAACGATGCCACAGACATACGCACACACACACACGCACACACACACAGAAACACACACACACAGAGACACACACACACACACACACTTTTTAACAGCGGGTAACAACGCGAGCGTAGCTAGTATTCAAATAAACACCACACAAAGAGTCTTTATGAATCAGGAAATTCATTGCATCCTTTATTTTCGTAAAGGATAAAGCCGTATTTTCCTTCGCGCCGGATGTATGGATTATATATATTTATCTCCGGATTTCGCCGTCGCCGACAGCGAGCTTATGAGCTGGACTACGATAATTCAGCTGGATATATTATATTTATTCATCACAGTCATAAAGTTATTGTAACGATGCTAGTTTTGTGTGCCAACATTTTTTCGGTGAATTCTACTTCGTAGTTCCTACTAATATTATAAATGTGAAATTTGGATGTTCTAGTGTTTTTATGTGTGGGTGTTGTATTACACCTCTGCCAGCCCCCTCGGGGGAAAGGCGTGACTATATGTATTATTTTAAAACCTTAATTACTTATTGTGTATCGTCTCTAACAATAATTGTGATATCTGTACTTTCCAGATCAAAATTGGATGGATAGCAGTTTCGGGAACGGCGAAAATCGGGTGAGTACAATACAATACAATACAAAAACTCTTTATTGACACCAAATACAAATAAATCTAAACTAAACACTCAAAAATAAAGGCGCAATGGGCGGTCTTATCGCTTAAGAGCGATCTCTTCCAGACAACCTTTGGATGGAATAAAAACATTATGATTTAGCATGGACGGTGGTGTGTGCTAAAGAAAAATAATAATAATTAAGGTTAAATAAACTTACTAATTTGAGAATTATAATAAACTATATACTAATACCTACATGAATAATTACTAAATAGGTATACAAATAAACTACCCAGTCATGTCATATATTTATTGATATACTAATATACTAATATATACATTGAAATATGACAAATATTAAAAAAAGAAACGAGTCTACTTATAATGAGCCAGTTTGAAGAGATAACACTTTGAGCTGCGTTTTAAAACTATGAAGAGATTGAGCACGTCTAATATTAACTGGGAGTGAGTTCCAGAGACGCACGGCTTCAGTGGTGAAGGACCATGCATAAAAGCCAGTACAAACTTTTTTCAAAATTCTATCGGGTCAAGCTTTTCGATATGAATTGTAGTTTAGTATTCAGCTTAGTACCTATTTAATTAGAACCTATTTAAGTAGTTGCGACATTTTAGTTTGACAAGCGTGTATTATAAAGTAGGTTAGTAGGTATCTTAGAAAAGGCAAGTACAGTATTTTTCTATTCTACTGACTTCAACGAATCTCAGCGAAGACAGTTTCTATTCTAGCTAAGTTGGAATAGGAAGTTGACCTGCCGGAAAGGGGGACCTACCATGACATGTTAATGCCATGATGGTTGCGTTTTGTTCTTGACGCTACGCGACCGCTAATCGTATTGCTGTGCAATAAGGTCCATGGTTGCGCAGCGTCGAAAAACGTAACTATAATGGCAATAGATGTCGTGGTAGCCCCCAGGGCTTTGCGACAAAGATGGCAGCCAGCCCGGCGCTGACAACCGCCTCGACTACGCCATAAATTTCTTAAAACGTCTTCCTTCACTGAAAACTTAAGTGCATTATGGGAATTTGAACCTTGGCGCGCCATGTCGGAATATTATCTTTATTAATGTACCTAACCTATTTTTATATTGTTTGACCAACTCAGGACGTGTTTTAGACTGAGTTTTAAAAGGAGAAGGTTCCCAATTGTTTTTTTTTAATTGACAAATGCAACTTCAACGGTTTCGTTAAGCATCGGCTATGGTTAGCCGAATTGCCTCTTGGGTTATGAATAAAAAATATATCATAAAATATAAAATAAATCTATTGGAAACCAAATTTGAATGCTAATCAAAATTGCCAATTGCAAAGATTTTACATTCAAATTTACAAAACCACAGTCTAGACGAAATATTGATACCTATTCTTGAAGAAGTTTATGGTTTGAAATTTATGTTCTAATATTGGCGAGCGTGAGAAACGTACAGTTTCTCAGTTCCACCTAGCGCATACAAATGCTATACAATCGTATCTACTTGTAGCAGGTATGCTAGGCACTAGGTATTGTTTGGTGCGGTGGACACAAGGCAAGAAACGCTGTACTTGTTTGGCGCAAGGAAATTTGATTGAAGGCAAATTTCTACTCAAAAATATTAATACAAATAATTAAAAAAATCTTTTTTTAAATTACTTAATAGGCTTGCGTTTGGCCGCCAACATGCCTGATGATAAGCAGTGATGCGGCCTACGATGGAGCACGCTTGCCTAGAAGAAACCGATTCACCCGAGACTTTTACATAATTATAAATTGCACAAGGTAATCGGGAGGATTTTTTTGAAACACTCTATTCTGACGCGCTCCAGTTTATATCTATTTCTTTCTATAAATAAATAAAGCACCTATGACAATTACAACGAGAGCAATAAATATTAACATGGAAACTGACGTGGTTTTCACACTTTATGATTTAAAACACGGGAATTACTCACGTACGATTCAGTCGATTATTCCGACTATAGTTTCAACCGCATTCGGCGGTCTTCATCAGGGCGAGTGCGCGCGCGCGGCTGCGTCTCGCATAGCATAATCGACTGAATCGTACGTGAGTAATTCCCGTGTTTTAAATCATAAAATATTAACATGATTTCGAGATTATTGGAATTAGGTCCAGGTTTTCAAATACAATCAAACGAGTTTAAAGTCGAATACATCAAACCTCTGTTAAGACATTTTACTAGATTTTTTTAGATACTTGATTTTATTTGCAGCACAAAAAATTATAATAGGTACATTTTTTAACATCATACGAATAAAAACTAAATTAGAATAAGAATATATTTATTGAATAACTGTGTACAAAATATGTTCCAACTTGTAAATTAGTATCAACAGCCTACCCATTTCGAGCGTACTATTTTCGTCGTTTTTCGAAATATAGTTTCTACTTAGTAATCTTAAAGATCCACTTAAAGATCAAATATATAATGACATTATTTCCAGTCCTCAAAATATTCTTTAGTAGTGTAAAAAACTTTATAGATAAGCAAAGATTTAAGTTAATTTTTGAATTTATTTCCTTCCAATAATCTAAAGTTAATCATTATTAAACCGAGTTAATCGCATACATCGCTTAAATAATTCATTTGAATAATAACCAACTTTGACCACAGAAGAAATACTAGTCATACTGCTTTTTGACTCTCCAATCTTGAAACCGCTGAAATCTCCTCCTTCGTACCACACAGAAAACTCGAAGAAAGTACCTACCAGTCTGTGGTATAAAATTGAAAATGTATGAAACAACACAATTCCTTCCCGACCTGCGACGTGCCGTATAGATTTCCTACCGTACCGTAGTTACTACGGAATACGATTCTAAATTTACTTCAGTATACAGGTACTTACAGAATCGGGGTCGTGGAGAATTTATGCTACAAATTCTTTCAAGTTTTCTTTTTAGACTAGTTTGCCTAGTAAATCTTTTAAAGTCCCTTACAATTTGTCTCATAAGTGTTCGAACTTTAATCTCTTTAAACATGGTTATAGGTAACTCACCAAAAACCTCTTAAGAGTTCATTGTACTCAACAATATGAACTGGAGACAAACAGTCAACCGCTCACAGTTTGCTCATAGTTAAGACAAAACTTGCATTCGGTACTGGTTTTTGCCTTAGATCTAGTTTAGTATTCGTAGCGAAGGCTCGTAGGATAGTCTGGGGAAATAGCAGTTTTATTCGGCTGGTCAGTGCTCTTTAATCCTATAATTAAATTTAGTATGTCTGTGAACTCAGACAGTTCATTGATAAAATAGCTTTTTTTGCGGATAGAGAGGTTTTTACTTTTTACCAATAAATAGTACAGCGCAAGATTTAAGTTAGGCTGCTTAGTTAAATTTATTTACTTTTTGTCCTTATTTTAATGTTTTATTTTTTATTATTTTAACATCTTTATCGTATTTCTTTAAGCTATATAATCATTTCATTAAGATTACTAAACCAAATTTGATGATGATGTCAGACATAGTGTTATCAGAAAAACAATAACTCGTATTGTATCTTTATATTATGTTCAACAGATAAAAAATTAAAAAAAATGTGAATCAAGCAAATATATGCAAAATGCATATAAAATATATTTACAACGTGATATATGAATCTAGATATATTTACAACGTGTTGCATTGCATTTCTGCGAAATTTGTAGAGATATGTTTACTAGTCTGTAGACATGGGTCCACTACACTGAAAAAACAGATCGGTTAATTTTGCCAAAATTATTTCGGTTGAATTTTTTTCGTTTAAATTTACAAGGAAATTGTTCATTTTACAAAAGCTTACTAAAACATACGTGTTCAAACTAACAAATCTCATTTTGTTATTCTTACTATTCCGTAGTGGTTACAATAAAAAAAAAATACATGTTGAAGTAACAAAACTAAATTGTTTAATTTTTCTTTTGTTAATAAAACTATTTTTCTTAGTAAAAATTATCAAAATTATTTTTAGTTTAACCAAACAAATAGATTTAGTTAAAATAACTAAAAACATAGTTAGAGTAACTATAGAGTATAGTCAAAATTAAGAAATAATTTTGATAAAATCAACTATACAACTTTCATAAACCGAAGCGAACATATTTGTCAGTAGTAACAAAACGTTACAGTTTGAAACAACAATGTTTTTGGTACTAATATCTAGGTTAAATTTACCGGATGTAAGCTGAATTCAACTTTTTTTCCTTCATTAAAGTAACAAAAACTTTTTAGTTCCATTAAACATGTAACCTTAGTAAAAGAAACCAAAAACACCGTTTAGATCAACCATAGAATATCCTCAAAATTAAGAAATATTTGTGGTGAAATCAACTATACAACTTTATTAAACTGAACCTAACACATTTGTTAGCAGGAACAAAACGTCACAGTTTGAAACAACACTAATTTTGTTTGCCAATATCCTTGTTAAATTTGCCAAGTAGAGACTAAATTCAACAGTTATTTCTTATTAAAATAACAAAGAAACTTTGGTTCAATTAAACATACAAACTAAGTATAAGAAACTAAACAAATTATTTAGATCAACTATAGAGTATAGTCGAAGTTAAGAAATCACTTTGATGAAATCAACAATACACATGTAATAAACCGAAGCGAACACATTTGTTAGAAGGAACGAAACGTTACAGTTTGAAACAACACTTATTTTGGTTGCCAAAATCTCGGTTAAATTTGCCGTATTCAGACTAAATTCAACAGTATAAAACTTCTTTAAACTTCTTTAAAATCACAAAGACACTTTAGTTCAAATAATCATTCAAACTTGGTAAGAAAAACCAAACAAATCGTTTAGATCAACTATAGAGTATGGTCAAAGTTAAGAAATCACTTTGATGAAAACAACAATACAACTTTATTAAACTGAACCTAACATATTTGTTAGAAGGATCGAAACATTACAGTTTAAAACAACACTTATTTTGGTTGCCAATATCTTGGTTAAATTTGCCAGATGCAGATTAAATTCAACAGTAATTTCTTCTTTAAAATAACAAAGACACTTTAGTTCACATAAACATACAAGCTTAGTAAAAGAAACCAAACATATCGTTTTGATCAACTATAGAATATAGTCGAAGTTAAGAAATCAACTGGATAAAATCAACAATGCAACTTTAATAAATTGAAGCAAACATATATCTTAGAAGTAACAAAACGTTACAGTTTGAAACAACACTAATCTTGGTTTCTAATATCCTTGTTAAATTTGCCAGGTACAGACTAAATTCAACAGTTATTTCTAGTTTTAAAATAATAAAGACACTTTAGTTCAATTAAACATACAAACTAAAATAAATTAAAAGAAACCAAACACGTCGTTAAGATCAACTATAGAGTATAGTCAAAGTAGTCATATAAGTTAATATGACGTTACATACTTAGTTAAAATATAACCAGTGGACAATTAAGACGCTTGCAACGATGTCTCATTTGTCAAATTATGATGAGTAGTTTAAAAGTTACGAGGTAATAGATGAACGTACTTTACATACTTAGACTTTTGGTTAGGGGTCTAAGAAAACATACATATCGATCAAAAATATAACCACATATATTACTTTGCCATATTCGGGTAATAAACAGGCCAACTTTTAACGTGATGGATAGCTAAGTTTATTGGTTACATAATTATCACATCTAACTCTTATGGTGGTGGTGGTAGTATTTTTTTTTTTTTTTTTTATGTAGAATAGGTCGGCGTTTGACCACCAACTCGCCTGATGTTAAGCGACGTTGTGGTCTAAGATGGAGCACGACGACCTATAAGGTACTTATTCACTCTAGCCTTGAAGTTTACTAGAGTGAAGAAGTACAAAGACGGCAATTGAGTGACGCGCTACAAGTGCGCTACTGCTCAGACCCGTCTTCAGTATGGTTCATTTGTCAATGACGTCAGAAATGCGCGAGGAGTTTTCTGTTCTGTCTCAGTCGAACCTAATATTATAGGTGCAAAAGTTAAGATGCATAGATGTTTATTACTCAAGCCAAAACGGCTGAACGGATCTGAATGAAATTTGTCACAAAGGTAGATTTTAGTCTGGAATACTTTTTGGCTACTTTTTTGACCGCAGGTAGCACCGCGGGGCGTAGCTAGTGGATACAAAGTTTTTCAGTCGATCACTATAGTTATACGTATAGGTAAACGTATATCACAAATTTGAAATATTTAAATAAAAATAATAATTTACTTTTCACGAATTACTTTTAATTCAAACATAGTAAGAAACAATAACTTCTTCCCTACATACAAAAATCTTTTAAATGAGGTAAACAATTTAAAGCTATATTGAATTGCCTACAAGTAAAAAAATATCATTAAATTATGTTCATTACTCAGGTATGTAGGTAAGAAGTATATCAAAAATATTTATATAAGTTAATACGCGTTGACTTGTAATTTTTATTATGTTTCGGCTTTCGACTACCTCGGTGGCTCAGTTGGCTCAACTTGCCTTCTGAGCTTAGGGGCATGGGTTCGATTCGCACCTAGGGCAAACATTAATGTGACAAACATTTGTGTTTGTTCCATGTCTGGGTGTTAATATTTATTTAAATATATAAATGTATGTATATCAGTCTCTAGAAGCCATAGTACAAGCTTTGCATAGTTCAGGGTCAGGCAACCGCGCGTAAAAAAAAATAGGTATACCTATACCTACGTTTACAGAATTTATTAAAAGTATCCGTTGACGTTAGTGCATTTTATCACTTAGTATTTAGAAGGAAATAAAATGTTTGAAGGCTTAGTACTGGTGCAGGTCTGATCATAGTGTTTTACCCTACTAAGAAATACCATAATAATATGTAGGTATATTATTATGGTATTGCTATGCTATGCTATGGTACTACAAAATAATAATAACATTACAAATTACATTCAGATCCTAAATAAATAGGTACGCATAATACAATTATGTTGGTTAACTACTAAGGAAATTTTGTTAAAATAACAAAATAATTTTGTACGCTATGGACAGGTTGAAACCTGTTTACGCCGCGGCCGTCACGCGCCGAGAGTTTTGTTTAGTCAGTTGCTCGCTTATGTGCCGGTGTTGCCAATTTCATAGTGTTGCTTAAAACGTCGGGTAAATTTACTAAGGCTTGAAAACTTAATTTCTCGATTGTAAAATTGTTGATAAATCACGATAAAATAGTGATTTTGTATGTTGCACCCTCAAACCAAATAAAGAGTAAACACAGAGCTCTGCGAACAGTGGAGTGAGGCCGTTAAGCATGGGTGCGTGGGCCGGTGAAACCATAATAATTCAAATTAAACCAAAATAACAAATATAACGTTACCAATTTAAATAAATTTATAACGTACGGTATCGATCTGTCGATGAAAAGTAGTGGCGCAAGTGGAAAAGAAAGAAAAATGTCGAGCCATGGTATCGTTATAATTGTGTGTGTGCTAAATTGTGCACGTTACGCGGAAGGGCAAAGTTTTTAAACGACCTCGACATCGTCTTTCCTTTTTTAAATTTAAATTTCAGGTTGAACCGTTGAGCTTTCGATTAGTTAAATAAGTAAGTAGGTTGGTAACTTAATTGACCGACTGGCGTGAACTAATTGCCTACAAAATTTCATGCCGATCTGGTCAACGGTATTCGAACAAACATACAAACACACACACAACGCCCATTTGTCCCAGTGGGCTCGTGGACCGTTGCTTCGCTCGTTCAATAATCGGTGTTGTTGGGTGTGGGCTCTAACTGGTTTAATAATATATAACTAATACATAAGTAATGTATTAAAATTAATTAGAATACTAACATCAGAATACTGCATATTGGCTAAAAAATATGAAAATACAAGGTTAACTAGTAAAATTATTGCAATATCAGATACACTTGTTACAAGATCTAATTTACTAATCAAAACTAGCAGTTAAGCGTTTTAGCATATTTTTTTTGTCTAAAAGGTAAATAAAAATAACTTTGATATCAAGTTTTCATTTTTTATATTAATTTATAATTTACATTAATTAACTCAAAAATGGTTTTATTTGCTCAGGTAATTTCTTGTAATTTCTGATTTAGTTTCGGACTTTATCTTCTTTGACTACTGCTGGTAACACTGGTTCAGCAACTACGAGTATCATCGGGTGCGCTACGGTGGTTTGGTTTACCGATTGCCATCCACATCCGCCCGCTTCCTCATTTCGTGAAAAACCGCACTGAGGCAACAACGTGTCCGCACTTATATTTCGAATATTAAAGTTTGTGTTAAATTGAACTATTTTGTACGTGAAGTGAAGTAAAAAAGTGCTATTAGAGGCAACGATCGCGTCCACACTTCGATTTCATATGATTTAATATGTTTTAAGTGAAGTACTATAACAGCCGTTAATAAAGTCAAAAAATTGAAGATCTACAAACCTGGGCGTAGAAAGACGCATTAAAAATATTCTGCGGTAAGTAGTTTTGAATTGAGTTTTTTTAGTAGCAGTTTATTAATAGGTTACTTTAAAATAATTCAAAACTTAGATAATTGCACCTATATACCATTTATCAATAGCAGAAAGTTTTTCCAAAGTTGATAGTGGTAAGCTGAAATTGTGACGTAAAGTGAGACTTCGTTGTCCGTTTTGGCTGAGCGTCAGATGGTTTCTTGTATGATTTTAAATTAATTAATCTTCAAATTTTTCAGAAAACACTACAAAAACATCGTGGCTGGACGGCCTGAGTGATGTAGTACTTAAAATCTGAGGGGCCGAATAAAATTAAAATTAGGACATAAAAAATAGCATCGAAGAAATACAGACGATGCATTCAGTAAGTACCTAATTAGTAATAACCTTTTTTAACAGACTTCATAAGAGGAGGAAGTTCTCAATTCGTCGTTATCTTTTTTTGTAGGTATGTTCCGATTCCTCGAAGACGCTTGAACCGATTTAGAAAATTCTTTTTTTATTTCAAAGTTTCCAAGTGGTCCCAATAAAATTTTATCAAAATCGGTTGAGAAGTTTATAAAAAAATTATAAAAATTAAAATTCGATATTTTTCCATGGCACATATTCGCACTTAAAATTGTATTCGCATGAACTACTTGAGCAAGCGTGGTGTATAGCCCTGCAATGTCCCTGCAGTGGGCGTAAAAGACTATAATGATGATGATTGGTAACCAAAACCAAAATGATTGTTTGAAATTATAACATTTTGTTATCGTAACAAATACTTTAGGTTTAGTTTACTAAAATTGTGTTGTAACTTTAAATAATACAAAACTGTGATGCAAGTAATAGCCTCTTTTAATGTTTTTTTTACTTCCAGATTGAAATTGACTTTTGTAATATAAATGAAGACAAAAATTTGAAGTTGTTTGAAAAGTGAGATGCTGGATGATGGGACTACAAATGAAGACAATTTTAAGTTGCAGTTCAAATAACATAGTGAGAGTAAGTACTCATTTGAACTAAGAACATTTTTCCCATAAGGCCAATTGATAATGTGATATGGTCCGAATGTCTGTACCTACTTAACTAACCATGAAATGAAAATATAAAATTCTATTGTTAGCTAGTGGGCAATTTATATATTGAAGGTTGACAACCTAACTTCAACCAATACCTCTGCTAATTTCCATTTATTATTTTATTAAACTTAAATAGGTAGAAAAGAAGTTGGATGTATTTCTATTGTACTATTTTTAGTGAGCCCTTGCAGACTATTTGAAGGCGTTACAACAGCAAGAGAAATATAACCAAAAGCGCAATATCGTTTTATAATCATCATCATCATCAGCCCGTAATCGCCTACTGCTGAGCATAGACCTCTTATCTCGTATGCCACTCATCCTGGTCCTGTACCAATCATTAAAATATTGTTTGTAATTTGTTTTCAGATATTCGAGACTTTGATGTTTGCAGTACTTTAGCATGCAAAATGAACATCACAAATATTGACTGCTGACTAGAAAAAATACAATAAGGTGCCTATTGCCGTCTAGACAAGCTTTTATAACACATGTCGAAGTAAGTTGATATTTGAATATCAATTACGTAGTTTATTGGTCTGAAACTCTTGTAATATTGTTTAAAAGTGTAATATTGATATTGAACTACGACGGTCTCGATAGCTCAGTTGGTGGTAAACCTGTCTTTTGCGCTTAGGAGTGTGGAACCGATTCCCCCTAGGACAAACATTCATGTGATAAACATTTTCGTTTGTTTTATATCTGGTTGTTAGGTATCTGTTTAAACATGTTTCCGAAAATATATGAAGAATAATGTATGTAATGTATGTTCATTAGTCTCTAGCAGCCATAATACAAGCTTTGCTTAATTTGGGGTCGGACGACCGCGACCGTGTGTGTTATAATGTCTCAAATATTTATTTATTGGCATTATTATTTATTAAAGTTTTATTTTGTTTTAGAATTATGCTGACATAGAAGAAGAATAATAATTGAAGAATAGACATAAGTCGTACAACAAAAAAAGATTGACTTGCCAGCCTATGAGTTTAAGTGTTGGTACACTTACAGAGCTTGAAGCAATCCATATTATGGTGGTCGACATGAAGTACTTCATCAACAAAAGTAATTGACATTTGCTTTAAATGTTTTACGGTTTTGAATATTGCGTACCCGAAAGAATGATGGTATCCTAGAATACGTCCACCGTTCAAAAATACACTCTATGCAGTTGAAATGTATGAAGTTCTGCAAAAGGTGCACGAAAGTGACGTCTTTCTTAGAATTCCATACATTATGATTTAGACTAGATATAAATAAATGGGGTTCACTAAATATGATTTGTATAATTATGTGATTTTCATAATACCTATTTAGTTTTTTTTAGAAAATAAAATTACTTAATTGTGAATTCATTCTATCATTTTATACTCATTAATTTTAAAATAGTCAAAAGACTACCTAGTTAGTATACCTTGTCTCCTGATACCACAACTATACATGATTAATAATAATAAATTGGTTTTTATTTGTTCGTTTATTGGTAAAATCAGCTTACTGGGTAGTCATATAACGATATTTGTTGGATTTATTAACTATTATTATTTATTAACGTTACTATTGTCACTTTTAAAACAGAGATCATTGTATTATCAACATAAATAGTTAAATGGAAATATTTAACAATAAGTTCTTTTTTGTTATGTTTTCGTACCTACCTAGTTTTTGTAGAAACTATTTTGTCTAACTAATATTGTCTATTGAAGTGACAACGCTTTAGACGTGTTGTGCTGGAGATACGCGTTCGGTTTATGACGGGGTTTCTGTTAAAACCACTTGTAAAACGGTTAAATTACTGCTTAAAAATACTAGGGAAACTGTTCAGTATCAGTATTTTCTGTTGAAGTAACAACAGAAAATACTGATTATAATAAACAGTTTCCCTAGTATTTTTAAACTAGTAATTTAACCGTTTCACAAGTGGTTTTAACAGAAATCTCGTCATAAATCCAACAAATATTACAAGTACACCTTACTTTTAGCGTTGTTACTTCAACATACAATAGTGGTTATAATAAATAGCTTTCCTAGTATTTCTAACCAGTAATATAACCGATTTATGAGTTATTTCAACAGAAACCACATAATAAATCCAACAAATATTGTTAGTACACCTTACCTTTAGCGTTGCTACTTCTACATACAATAATAGTAACAACAAACAGCTTTCCTAGTATTTTTAACCAGTAATTTAACCGATTTATGAGTGGTTTTAACAGAAACCCCGTAATAAATCCAACAAATATTATAAGTAGACCTAACGTTTAGCGTTGCTACTTCTACATACAATAATAGTAACAACAAACAGCTTTCCTAGTATTTCTAACCAGAAATTTAACTGATTTATGAGTGGTATTAACAGAAACCCCGTCATAAATACAACAAATATTACAAGTACAACTTACTTTTAGCGTTGTTACTTCAACATACAATAGTGGTTATAATAAATAGCTTTCCTAGTATTTCTAACCAGTAATATAACCGATTTATGAGTTATTTCAACAGAAACGACATAATAAATCCAACAAATATTATTAGTAGACCTAACCTTTAGCGTTGATACTTCAACATACAATAATAGTAATAACAAACAGCTTTTCTGGTACTTCTAACCAGTAATTTAACCGATTAATGAGTGGTTTTAACAGAAACCCCGTAATAAATCCAACAAATATTATTAGTAGACCTAAGCTTTAGCGTTGATACTTCAACATACAATAATAGTAATAACAAACAGCTTTCCTGGTACTTCTAACCAGTAATTTAACCGATTAATAAGTTGTTTTAACAGAAACCCCGTCATAAATCTAACAAATATTACTAGTACACATCACCTTGAGCGTTGCTACTTCAACATACAAAAATAGTAATTACTAACAACTTTCCTAGTATTTCTAACGAGTAGTTTAACCGATTTATGAGTGGTTTTAACAGAAATCCGTAATAAATCCGACATATATCATTAGTACACCTTAACTTTAGCGTTACTACTTCAACACACAATAATGGTTATAACAAACAGCTTTCCTAGTATTTCTAACCAGTAATTTAACCGATTATTCATTGTAAAATTAAACAAATAGGAAACATTTAATATAACAAGATACGATTTTGTTACAGTAACCAAAGCCATTTCTACAAAATAAGAATAGGTCATCGGAACTAATCTGAATTTGTTGTTCTCCGCAAAAAAAATTGTGATTACAACGATAAAACTGTTTATTTCATCAATTTATTTGTTGCTGTAACAACTTTTAAATGATGCATTAACAAATTGAAGTCTGTCGCTATAACAAAATTCTCAGTTATCCCTATTTCGACATGTAATATTTGTTAGAGTTTTGTTGACCCAACAATTAATTTCTCTCAGTGTAGCAGAGCACGAATAAACTGTGGGGTAACCATGAAATCGAAAAAAAAAACAGGTGTTCCATACCTTTTGCCGACGATCAATGAATATTTTGTGTGCAACAGCTGCTTTTTTCTCGATTTCAAGGTTGCCCCATAGTTTGTTCGTGCTCTGCTAGTGGAGTATAACTACCTCTACAAATTCCGCGGGAATATAAAACAACATGTTGTTTAAGTAACACTAGCGTAATACAGACGAATCTAACGACATATCGTTCAACAAGATCGGTTCAGTCGTTAAATAAAAAAATAGTTACGAGAGAACATACATAAGTACATGTCAAAAACATAACCCTCTTCCGCTGTCGGTTAATACGCACATTTTTTTTACTTCCATACCACGTACTAAACGCAGCTACGTACGTGCACGTACATTAGCTTCAATTATTCTCTTTGACTGTAACATAAACGAAAAGGGAAAAATACACCGACCAAAATTGAGTGACAATATTTGGCGATCAAATAGCGTCAGTTACCCTGTACAAACGAAACCTGTTGTTCGTATAAAAGGTTGGGAGTAACTCAACTACAGACAAATTAAAATAAACTGCACTTTTCTGTGTACTTTTCATCGTTTTTATTTAATGTTATTAAAAAAATAAAATAAAAAAGCCTTTTATTTCTTACATGCTTATAAAACATTAAGTTATTTGATTAAGTTTAGTTTTATGTAATTATTAGTTTTGTTAGTAATTAAGTTAGGTTCCTAAATTTACTTGTTAGTTTTTCCTTAATCCTATGCTATTATACTATAATTCTGTAAGAATTCCTCTGTAGGTGAAGGCCTCCTCCAAAGATAACCAGTCCTCTCTAGATTGAGCTACTTGAATCCAGTTAAATGTTAGTCCATTTAATGTTATTAAAACACTATAAATACCTACCACTATATAACCCGTGCAAGATTGCTCTATAATATAACTAGTATATCTGTGAGCTGGAAACCTCGTGGCCGACATCTGTCCTCTATGGGTCGCATTTAAGAATATTTTTTCTCAGAATTTTTTTTTGTCCCCTTTTTCACTGCCATCTTTTTTTTTTTTTTTTTTAATATAGAATAGGTTGTCGTTTGACCACCAACTCGCCTGATGTTAAGCGACGTTGTGGTCTAAGATGGAGCACGACGACCTATAAGGTACTTATTCACTCTAGCCTTGAAGTTTTGTAGAGTGAAGAAGTACAAAGACGGCAGTTGAGTGAGGCGCTACAAGTGCGCTACTGCTCAGACCCGTCTTCGGAACGGTTACACCGGACTACATCCCGAAACACGACTAGGTCATTTCTCGGCATGGCTTGGTCCGGTGGGTGGTAACTAGCCACGGCCGAAGCCTCCCACCAGAGTTTGCTACCCGGTTAGCACTACCCGGGGACCATGTGCAGGGAATCAGAATAGAGTACACTCCTACGGACGTGGGTAGCTCAGCCCCCAAAAATTCGTGAATGGTGGAAATGGTTAGTGACTGACATGCTCGGCGTGCGACCTATGTTGCATCCTACTTTACTTCATTGGTCTATGATTGTGTTTTGGGTTTACTGGTGAACCAAGGGTATCAGAACGGGTAAGGGGATCAGGGTACGTAAGGGTTTCAGAATAGTTGTAAGAGAAATGGTTAAGAAATTAGACCTGTAGAGGAAGATAAAGATCCGGATGAAGATACGGACAGAATTTGGAAAAACGAATTTTTTTTTGTCTAAGCTGAAGCATCGACGTTTTGTTTGCTAATGCTTGCTCGGGCGAATAAATCATTTTGAATCTCAATCTGAATTTTGTGCAGTGTCTACCTAAAAGAAATGAAAATTTTACTTTACTGAGTAAATTATGCTTAAATAGTAAATTTAGCTCAATAATGCAATATACAGTCTTTGAAACATCAATACAAAATATATCTTATCAAACAATAACTTTTACAGAATTTGGTTGACTATACAAATCAAAATTTTAAACTTAATTAACCAAAGTCAATTTTTGCCTAAAGTTTAATTACTCATACTGACTATAGCTTGCCAAATTGAATAAATAGTTGACAATGCACGAGGCTCCATACTCATATAGACGTACAGTTCAATTGATTGACTTTAGATTGAGTTGACTTCGAAATTGACACCAAGCAACTTTTGAGTTCAATTCAGTTCAATTGGTAGTGTTTAAGTTGGTGTTGGCCCAGAAATAATTTTGGGTTCAGCTAGATTTTGGAATATTATCGTCATTTGATTTTCCCTTTATTTTATCTATATATTTTACTATAACTAACTGCGCTCATCGGTTCCACCCGCGGTCCCGCAGGAATCGTTCATTTTTCAGGATAAAAGGTACCCATGTCCTTTTCTTTACCCCTGACAACATGCATGAAAAATTCCATGATGATCGATTGAGTAGTTGAGGCGTGAAAGCGTAACGAACATCCAACCAAACGAACAAACTATTACAACTATCGCATTTACCGATCAAGCGAGAGTTGGCGAGCGAAGCGTCTTTGCTTCAGCTTTGACGAAAATGCTTTTGTATATCCGGATCTCTGTCTTTGTCTATAGGTTGCATTTCTTAACCAGTTATCTTGTATTCTGTATAATTATTGAACCTGCTCACAAAATTTCAAGAGAATCGGTTGAGTAATGCTACCTGCAGAGGAAGACAGACTCAGACCGCGTCGTCTCCAGCTCAGAGAGCCACTAGTAATAGTAGCTAAGATTGTACAGCTCAAAAAAATAAAACTGTTAGTAAGTTCATATTCCGTCTATTTTTATTTTTGCATCTAAATTTTCACTAAAAACCACGTCGTGCAGACGTTATTGCGTTTTAAAACTCACATTCAAAAATAAGTCACATTAAAAATGTACACAGCATTTTCTAGACGTGTTTTAACTTTAAGCCAGTGCACTTACTTCCGCTTGGAAGCGTAAATCTTACAAGACACGTAAAGTGAATACGGCATTTTTATTCCTAAGTAACTTTTATTCATGAGTAACTTTTTATTCATGAGAAACTTTTTATGTAACTTTTACAATCCTGCCCGATAGTTTCGCTTAAATCTTATCCAATCTCATTAAATCTAAATTGAAAGCATATAATTAAAAGAGTTACCTGGAAGAGATTGCTCTTAGCGATGCTTTCCAATCCGGTCCATCTTATTGCTTTTTGTGACCGTCTTGTGTGCCTTACTCTATAATTATAAAACTTATTTCAATTTCAATTTCAAAGATCTTTATTAGCTTAAAATCATAAAACTAGTACAAATGCCAGTGTTTAGACAATCCTTAGCAGTACATAAACAATGGGTTATTTAGTCCGTTTTTCAAGTAGGTACATTTACTCGGATAAAACATCTATAGGAAAAATACATAAACACAATAATAAACATAAACATACTAAATTATAATGAAAACCTAACATAGCAATCAATAAATTATGTAAGCGTTAACAAAGATTAGCATTACATTTTTATTAAAGTGATTTCGTTATTTTTTTTTTTATTACAAAATGACCTAAAGCGGTAAGAAAAATAAAAAGCGGTAGGAAAACAAAATAAATCTACAATCCAAGCCACAGTCTGCAAAAAGCAACAGGAACGATATAAAACATATTGTTGTAGTGCCAAAAAATTTTTATTGTGCTTTAGCTAATTACACATTAATATAAATAATTACTAGCTGTTACCCGCGAATTTGATCGCGTTTATTAAAAAAAATAGTATCCAAAAACCTTCCTAGTAAAATATTGTAACTAATTATCCAATTTCATCAAGTTCCGCTCAGACGTTTAGCCGTGAAAAGCCAACAATATTTTGAAATTAGTATATATGGATGCTTATCAATTTGTATGATATTTTATGTAAGCAGGTACATTCAATCGCCTTAGCAGAATAGCCTTACTTCTGCAGGACTCTAGACAGCTCCAAAGTAAACCCAATCATTCTAAACACGGAAACAAAAATTGCAGCGAAAGTAAACACAGCGGGGCCCAATCCCTTAACTTGTATTAGATTAGGGTAAAACAAGATGGTAGAAAATCCTGGGACGCTACAGCAACAAAACCGACAGATGTCGCAGTATGAGGAAGTTTGCAGTAACGCAAGTCGATACACAGTTCACTCTAGACGCTGGTGAATAGAGATCAACATGAAAAGTTCATTATTGATGTCATTCGCACTTCATTGCTATTTTCAATTGTGAAATAAACATTGTTTTGTTTACCTGTGTCCTATGAATTTACTGCCTCCTCTGCATTGCATTGCATTAAAGGCCTACCACCTGGTAAAAACTACTAAACAATAAACAGACAGCCTACAAACTGGTAACTGCCTTCGCTTAAATCTTTGTCTTGCCTTTGCTATAACGTATTAGCTTTTAATTAGGGACATCGTGCTTATTCACTACTTTGACATCATCGAAATTTTCCATCCACTTCTGAGTTTAGTATAGAAAGTTCTCCTATTCATATGCCATATTTACAAATCAAAGTCAAAGTCAAAAGGTTTTTGTTCAATCGGGTATCTAAGATACACTTTCGAACGTCAAAGGTCTTATGACAGTCTCATCCACAACCTGCCTACCGCCTTCACGATGTCATCCGATCACCAAGCTGTAGCCGAACACACGCACACAGATAACTGACGTAATTGGATAACTAACAGAGCACATCCTGATGCAGCGTTGTGTCTGACTTTGCTACTAGAGTTATCACTTAAGAGTTCTCCTACTGGTTTTTGTAATACTGTCCACACTGATGCCACAGTCCAGTCACGGAGCCAACTTCATACAGTTCCATTATGTTCCAACTGGGAAATAGCCAGAGTACGTAAACAAGTCAATCGGTCATTGTTTAGGTACACTACGTACGTATCTAGTGACACGTGCTCCCAGAACTTGGCAGGAGTCTTGAAGTACAATCACATAGACAGCGCGGGGTAAGTTGGCGCTGTGCACGAGGTAAGCTGGCATTGTGCGCTACTATACCTATTCGCACTAAGATTAGCGGAGGAAAAGATATATTCCTCGCTTCCCATCCTTCACTAGCGTATAACGTACGAGTATGTACGTCGTATCAGCCAGATGAACAAAGTGTAAGTCTTAGAAACGTAAGTGTAGTATTTAGAAAAGAAGAGAAGAGTTTAGAAGTTGTTTCTAACGGACTGTACTAAAATTCATATTTTGGTATTGGTTCGATAATGTAGGATTCGTTAGCTGTTAAATGGTATTGGTTAGGAATATTAAATAAATAGGTATATTAAAAACTAATACAACTGGTATAAAAAATGTGGTATTGTCTAGGAATAGATCATAAATATTTAATGGCCACGTTCAGCGGTAAAATATTTTGCCCTACTTATATCTTTCCTTTAAAAAATCATTAGCTATTTCACACAAGCAAAAAGAGAAAGAGCGATATGGATAAAACTATTAATATTACCCATCAATAAATGGTTTGTATTTGTATTGAGAGAAAGTTATGGCCCTTGACACGTCAATGAACACAATTTTGAACAAAACGAACTCCTTTCCTAATTCCATTCCATTCATTATTATAACTCATACGATCCTTTAAAATCCAAAGCAGCACTCAACCAAGACCCTCTTGGGATAATTGCCCTCCAAAAATGTAAACAAAGCGATCGCAGCAAATGTTTCTAAACATATTAACCTACCTCATTAACGTGCATTTAAATAAAACTCCGCTACAGAACCGCTCCAAGGAAACAAACAAGCTTCAAATAGAGCTCGCTAATCAGTCCTAACTCAATTCCATTACTGCAAATGAGTTCACATAATCTCACTCATATACCCCACTTCCCCCCATTCGCGCCACTTTGCCCCCTCGTCCCACCTAGCTTTCATTTCAAATAAAGAAGTCGTTGGCATTCCATCAAAGCTTTCACCATAAAGTGCGAGCACGCTACTTGAGAAAGGCCTGAAGCCTCGCACGAACCGATAAATTCCTATTCAATTAATTACGCTCTAAATTAACTGTCATGAGTATTGAGTAGTCAATGGCTGAATTAATCCTTCAGCTTAAGTGGTGTAATGGAGACATTGTTTTATTGGTTGCAAATAAGTGTGAAGTGTAAAATTGATAAAACAAATTTACACAACGTTTATTTTTATTAGGTTTTTTTTTATGTAGAATAAGTCGGTGTTTGACCACCAACTCGCCTGATGTCCTGATGTTAAGCGACGTTGTGGTCTAAGATGATGCACGACGACCTATAAGGTACTTGTTCACTCTAGCCTTGAAGTTTTGTAGAGTGAAGAAGTACAAAGACGGCAGTTGAGTGAGGCGCTACAAGTGCGCTACTGCTCAGACCCGTCTTCGGAACGGTTACACCGGACTACATCCCGAAACACGACTAGGTCATTTCACGGCATGGCTTGGTCCGGTGGGTGGTAACTAGCCACGGCCGATGCCTCCCACCAGAATAAAGAGGATTTGTCAAAGATTCGTGTAACAGAGATCATAATTACATTTTGCAAAACTATATAGAAACCGCTGCATAGGCCGCGCCCCAAATCAACAGCGACCAGTGCATCGAGAGCAAGGTTGCTGACGCAGCAACGCACCGAAGCCGACCTGGTGGGAGCCTCATGTTTTCACGACACATTTTAAGTTAGGCATCAGCTGGAGTTGTCACTACTTAATTGTACTCGTAACATATGAATTGTAATTCAAGTATTAATCATATCCTACTAATATTATAAACGCGAAAGTTTGTAAGAATGGATGGATGGATGGATGGATGGATGTTTGTTACTCTTTCACGCCAGAACGGCTGAACAGATCTGAATGAAATTTGGCACAGAGATATATTATAGTCTAGAATAGCACATAGGATACTTTTTTACCGCGGGTGAAACCGCGGGGCGCAGCTAGTTATTAATAAATTATTTGAAGCTATTTCTGTTTTTTAAGTCCTCCGTAATTGTAACATATTAATTGTAATTCAAAAAATAATTATTAATAAATTATTCAAAGCTATTTCGGTTTTTAAAAGTCCTCTGTCTGCAGCTAACGTAATTTCCTCAACAACAAGCAAGAGGCATATTAGTCATTCCAATGTTTTTTATTTACTCGGAGCCGATCAGAGCTCAAACAATTCGCTCTCGAGCTCGCAATTCTTTCGAAAATATATCCTTAAAAAATATTAGTGTAACGCAAGTTGCAGGTTAATGATATGTTTTATATAAAACAATATAAAAAGCACCGGGTGACCGAGGGTGGCATTTAAAACTGAGCGCTACCGTGACTCGGATGACACGTTAAATTGTAGGCCTTGGTTGTTTGTTCTTTAACAACAATCGTCAAGCCATGACAGAGGCCTTCGTGTGGTCTAGATACTTTGACATCAGGGCTTGCACTCGGCCTATACGAACTTGCTTGCTTGCTAGCACCAAAGATCTAGAAACTTAAAAAAAAAGTACAGAAAAAACGAACATCCTAGTATAAAAAAAACACATATCAGTACGACTAAACTAACCCCTCGTTCACACCAACGTTTAAAAATATCACCCAATATAAAAGTATGCCTAACGTATGTGAACTTGGTGTAAACGTGGGACCGTGGGGTAAAACAGAAATGTACAAAAACCTGCATTGGAATTCCCGTCGGCGGCGTTCTAATTAAATGGCAAAAATCGGCTCCAGCCGGCTTGACCTACTTGCAGGGCAATTGAGGACTACAGCCAGACGATGGGGTGTGGCGCAAATGACACTGACTTTTGGACGTCATTTTTTTTACGAGCGGATAGGTTTCGAATTTCGAAAGAAAGACAAACGTGCTAAATATAGTATTCCAGGATCACGTAATGACGTCTCTCGTCGTCTGTCTCTTTCGAACTGTTTGTAAATGACATAATTCGGTCTTGCTTAAGCATCGATTGACGTCACTACGTGTTGCCCACGTTACCGGAATGCTATACATAGCGGAGTATATTATTATACCATGCGTGCTCCATAGTAGGCATCATTGGGCGTGATAGCGATCAAACGCAAGCCTTACCTTCTGAATAAAAAAACTAACAAACAAAAGGAATTTAGGATAAGAAAAAAAAACACAGGTACAGTCGACTTGAGAATCTCCTTTTTTTTAATACGGCTTAACAGAATAAGCTAGCTTACTTGAGCATAACTAACACTAAGCAACAGAAGACAGTTTTTTTGTACAAAATACAAGCTGAAATATTTTTCTAATGTCTTGTCGGTGGTCGATTATGCAACAAAAAAGCTACTATGGTTTTATTTTGCGGCTAATATAGTTACAGGTAACAACTAAATTGCGACTTATTGGTGCAAGTTGACGCTTATACGCAAAAGTCAATTTGCGCAGCCTTATCCGCAAAGTACGAAAAATTGTCTTAAAATAGCGTTATTGTTCATGTTATTTATTTAACGAGCTCTATATCCTTTTCTTGACTGCGCAAGAAAGAGGGTTATGTTTTTCGAGTGTATGTATGTATACATGTATGTGGGTATGTTCGTATGGATCTATAAGGTTTCTTTGGCACGCCCTACAGCCTTAACAGCTTGGTGGATTTCGACACGTGACGTGTCATTTGAATCCTCTTTATAATGGAAGTGGTATAGGGTACAACATTTTGTAGCCGGGTTTTTTTGTATTTCTTATAATACTTAATGTTACTTGTTATTTTATTAAGGAGAAAGTTTATGTATGTGTTTGTTACTTCTTCACGATAAGAACGAAATCTTGATAAAATTTCGTACCGATCCCGGGTTCGGTGGAGACAGCGCGCCGGGATCAGTGGCTAATTCAATCTGATCCCGGGACCGGTGGAGACAAACCCTATGGAGGTAGCCTATGCCCTTGATTATCACCCCGACGCAAAAACGACAGGGTTTTATAAGTTTGACGTGTCTTTATATGTGTGTGTGTGTGTGTGTGTGTGTGTGTGTGTGTGTGTGTGTTTGTGTGTGGGTCTGTGACATTGTAGCTCCCGATTTTTCTTGGCTATGTTTGATGAAAATTGGTGTTGATGAAATTGGTTCGGGGTTTTTTTAAATTTTTACTTGTTAACTGCGGGTAACACCGCGGGACGCGGCTAGTTTCCGATATCTTTGTAATTTGGGGTGCAATCGCTTCAGCTCTTGTATTGGGTCATACTACAAAGAAAAAAATTGCATTTGTTGCAAACTTTTTAATCTGCAACAAGTCGTAATTAACTACATTTACCTAGAAACTGTAGACCTTTTATTTGTAACTAGCTACGCCCCGCATTTTCACCCGCTCATCCTACGGAAACCGTTAATTTTTTAGGGAAAAAAATTAGTATACCTTATTTAAGTACTATTGTAATTATTTTATGTTTTTAATAAAGAGTTGTTGTTGTTCTTTTCTGTATCTCTGAGTCCCCTCAAAATGTGGATACAAAATTTCATGATGATCGGTGAAGTTATGGCGTGAGAGCGTCACAAACAAAGCCACTGTTGCATTAAAAAAAAGTTGTAAGTAAAGAAGGATAAGTACTAGCTGCGCCCTGTGGTTTCTCCCGCTATCGTGTAGGAACTGCAACTTTTTCCGAGATAAAAAGCAGCTTATTTGGACAATTTTTACTCCAATAAGTTCAATATCTCCAATAGTTCTCTACCTATAGTTTCTGAGTAATTAAAATAACAAATATTCAAACATCGAAATATTCAAATTTTCAATTTATAATATTAGTAGAAAGAAGGATGTTATACAAGGTTATAGGTAACTCACCAAAAACCTCTTAAGGGTTCATTGTACTCATTAATATAAACAACTTTTACTATGGGGCGAAATTTGAAATCGCGAAAAAAAATCGACTCTTCTATGCAATTTGTCACAGGTCAATGAACTTTTTGTATAGAACAGCTGCTATTTTTTCGCGATTTTGTAAAAATTGTTCTTACTGATGAGTACAATAAAGACTTAATAGGTTTTTGGTAAGTCACCTATAATCCTGTATAAAAACACGTGAAAAATTAATAATAGGCAGCCATGCAAAAATTTATTCTAAGGGTCCCGAACCTTAGAGTAACTTTCTATAGACGATCGGATTAGCATCTCAAAACGCAAGCCACAAACTCGACATGTGCTGTGTATGTACTTGCCTTGTCACGCACACAGACGCAAACTTAATGTGGTTCGTTAAAAATGTTTTCCCTATAAAAGTTAGGAAATCAGGAGATTGATAAAATCTGTGGTACGGTTGTTTTGTAAATGCATTGTACGGCGCCGTTTCTGGCACCAAATTAACGGCTTACATTTCGCGAGTGTACTTGGCTTCTATAGGTAGACATTCTCGACGGAACCCTTCATTTTAGGTCCAATTTATTCCAATTCTCGTCCAGTTCTGGAACTCGTAAAGTGGTTTATGAAATTAGGCCGCAATTTATTTGGGGCTGTAATAAGTGTAAAAGTGTTGAGTGCTAAACTTCAGTCGTCAAACTCATACTGAATAAATTCATATTTCATATGCCACTGCAGAGTTTTGAATTTAGTAGAGTTTACTAGCTAAGCCTCGTGATTTCATCCGCATAGGTAAACAGGCCAGGAGATTATGCAATGCTAGCTACAACCCGCGGTGATGCCCGCGGTTTTCAAGTAATAATAATAATAAATTCGGGACACTTCCACACACGGTCGCCTGACCCCAAACTAAGCAAAGCTTGTACTCGTACTATGGCTGCCAGAGACTGATTTACATACTTAAATATTTTTTTAAAAACATACTTAAATAGATATTAACACCCAGACATAGAACAAACACAAATGTTCATCACATGAATGTTTGCCCTAGGTGGGAATCGAACCCACGCCCCCTAGCTCAGAAGGCAGGTTCACTACCGACTGAGCCACCGAGGCAGTCGAGGCAGTAGCTTATGTGTTAATCCAAGTTATGTGTAATCTATCTCCATACCAAAGTTCATCAAAATCCGTCCTCTCGTTTGAGTTTGAAGGTGTAACGAACAAACACACACGTACACAAACTTCACGTTTAAGTGTTAACCGATAAAAAATTAACTAAAATATTGTGTAGAATCGGAAATAAATAGCTTCAAAAAAGCTAAGTAATGTCTACTACCTCCATACTAATAAAGTTTGTATACCTAGCCTCGGAATAGTTATTCAGTGTTATGTCACTTTCGATAGAGTTAAAAATTTGTGAAGGAAAGAAAGAGACAAAACACTTTAAAACTATTCTAAAACTATACAACGGTTATTAGTAAGGACGAGTAAAAAACAACCAATACCCGTACCGTGTCATCTGATTGCGATAATTTCCAGGTTTCGTCGCCGACACTGCGCAATAATGAATCTTATTGCGCAGCGATACGATTCCTGATCGCTCAGCGTCGGCGGCTGAACCTAATAATCATCGCAATAAGATGTCTTAGTAGGCCCCCAGAACATACAATCTAATGTTCCATCTGACACAAAGTAGCACAATTATGAATGCGTGGTCACCCATCCGAAAACTAATTTTAATGTTTTAGCTTGTCGGGGTCTTTTTTTGTTTGAAAGGTGAATTAGTCGGAAGTGCTATTAGCTATACAAAACAATACAAAAACTCTTTATTGACACCAAATACAAAATAAATCTAAACTAAACATTCAAAAATATAGGCGCAATGGGCGGTCTTATCGCTTAAGAGCGATCTCTTCCAGCTATGTTTGATGAAAGTCGGTGTCGTGGGTTTTTTATGTTTAAGTGTATGTATGAAGGTGTCTCTGTTCCGTCTGTATCTCGTCCTCGCTCTATGTATTTGCAGTCTGGTCAGTTGGTAAAGACCAACAAACATACTTTTGCATATTATATTTTACTACTGCTATTTGGCAATTTCTGAAAGTCATACTCTAAAAGAAGGAATGTTTGGTAGTGACTATAACTTTATAGTTTTTGAATTAGTTACTGTAGTTAGAGTGCGTTTTGGTTTAAAGTTATTTGTCTGGTTATTTCGGTTTCAGTCGTAATTTCGATTTATTGCATAAATTTCACACTATAACGTAAGTTGTCATTGGCTTTGGTGTCATGTCGTCCCTATCGCACGTATGGTGCAGACAATAGGTGCGAGTGAGATACACGAGGCAGTTGGGCTGTGAGTTTACTTAGCCCGCAGAACAAAATCTATGTACCTACAATGTATGTATAGGTATATGTACTCCCACTATCACACACACATTAACTATTCACACACAAAACAACCCTTCCCGTACACATGACCACCCTTTCAGCCGAACACAATATCACACTCAATGGTAAATAAAAACTTTGTGATAGTGTACCGCACCATCCCAGTAATTAGTAAGAAATAGGTGGCCTCTGCGATACAGGTATTCATACCTAGTGCAGGGACCACAAGCAACACTAATTTAACTTAGGGTAATTTGATTATTAACGTTTACCGGTTCGTCAACGTGCACGAGTGTGGGCAAATGATACAAACATCGCGAAACGCGATTTTTCGTGTTCTCTACAAAACTTCACTTAAAGTTTCAGTAAAGTATCCATAACTTTACTGGAATGGAAAAAGGGGAGGGATTCATCGTCTTCATCATCATCATCCCATCATCTGTTACTGAAGGAAAAATTATTCCCAAGTAACAATCTAGTCTTATAATTTGAAGTATTATCGCTAAAAAACTGTATAAACGTTTTATTACGATGTTGGCGGTGACTGGGTGTTGTATTAATGTGTTTGACGATACCTTTCAGCTGTGTAATCTTTTAGAGCCAAAAAGACCTATAAACAGTCGAGTAAACCTTTACAACTCCATCTTATGCAACCGTTATAGTCAGGTGCAATAGCAAGTTCTAATATAATTAGTATAGAACAATATTGCTCTATAAAAATTTTTGCCGATGCCTTTATTCATCTGATTTGCGTAATAATTACCTCAAATAAACTGTTATAGTCTTTTTGTTTTAGCGGCGATGAACATTCATCCATAGGGCAATTTGGTGGTAAGGTGGATGTTCATATCATTGCTATAGTATTCAGTACATTTAATTGTCACAAAAACTCTACAATAGAGTGATTTAGTGATATAGCCTAGTTTCAGAACGCGTTTATGTAATGCCACTGTACTATATTTCTTTTTCCATACCTATTATATTTCCGCTGACTAATGGAACGCATAGATATTTTTTTAGAACCAAACGATCGTTTAATGACTTTTTAGTGCCTTTAAGACACATGTCAGTGTTATAGAAGGATATTTTCTGTTTAAATAATGCCAAAACAACATGTAGCGGCGATTAATGTTACTAGAAAATAACATTTTTGCCCTGAAAAAGATTTGTTCTATTTTTTTATAGCACTCATCATTTTAATTCAGTGTAATAATATTTAGCATGTATTCTTAGTTAAAGTATACAGAAAAAAGGATTTATATAACTGGAAAAAATAGAAGCGAAGTGGAACATATAGAAGAGAAATGAATAGACGTTTTGAGATAACAGCATTGCCTTCAAAAAACGAGCTAGCTAGAAATAGCGTTCAAAATCAAGTTGAGACCATAATTATGGGGAATGGTTCCGTACAAAATAAATTTTCCTTTAATGGTCTTTTAGTTTAAATTTTTGTGATTTAGTTAGTTATTTTAAGTTCTAGTTTTTAGTTCATAGTTTAAGTTTTCTTTAATTTTCTGGTCTTATTTTAAGTTGTGTACAAATAAATAATTTATCTAAAACATTTAAAAAAAAGCGATTTTAAAAATATTAATTAAATAAAAAACCATACCGGTACATAATAGTACTAGGCCGTCTAGTACTTAATAGATAGGTACTTATTATGTACCTACAATATAAAGTATGTGAGTAGTTAATTGAAAACAACACAATTATCCATTTACTATAAAATTAAAATTTATTGTAAAACTTTCGGTATTAGCTTGCTTAGTTTGGTTAATAATGCCATCAAATTGACTGTCAGTTCTATTTCCGTTGGATTCCTCTTTTGTATTACTGATTTCTTGTCCGTTTGTTTCATTTTCCAGAGTAGGTAGGTATATTTGTCTTCCTCTTCTATGTACATTTTTACAATAAAGAATTCTGTATTCTGTATGTTCAGGTTCAGCAGCAGGATTACCGAATCTATAGTTAGAACAGTTCTTTAGTATAAGGGCCTCACTCCTTACTAGCAGGATGATGTAAGCTTGCATTTCTGAAAGAGGAAATAATAATCAAAGATTGTTTCATCCAGTAAAATATGTAGTTACTAATTTGTAACATAATTACAAGGGTCTATTTATTTTCATTTTCAACATTTTTTGTTTAGGTAATTGTCCCATTATCTTTAAACAGTATACTATACATTTTTAAAGATTATTGAAAAACTCACACGGAACCCTAATTCTAGTCTGAAACGCCATGATGCTAATGAAAACATCGTCATGACAAGTACTATAATGGCCCTTAGAAACTTGAAGTCACTTTTATTGACAAATATTTTAGTAAAATCACGATAGTTAAAGGGGGCACTTAAAATTCATGATAAACCTACCCATAGTTTATCAGTAATGCTGCGGTCGCACCTAATTTCCACCGTATTAGAAGATTAAACACACAAGTAACAAAATAAAATCTTACTCACCTCAACTTGCTGTCTCAACCTCTTGTCTCCTTTTTTAAATTTTATAAAAGTTTTTACGCTGCACTTTCAATAACTAATGACAAAAGAATGAACGGTGAATGAACAACGTGAAGTAAAGGAAATATAAACTCTTGTTTAGTACCAGAAGGACCTATAAAGGTTCTACGGTGGTCAGTTCTTCGCTATTTTGCGACCTTTGTCACTGTTACATAGCTTTTAAAGGCCTGCTTAGTGATACGTGACACTGCTATAATTTCACTAATGCACTAAACAGAGATAAAAATTCGCCACTTCTGAACAAAAATAACTCTCTTAGAAGATTTATAGGGCTAAATCGGTTAGTGTCAAAACGTTCTATGGTGTTTTATAGGACTGGTTTTTGTTACTTGGGTTACTAAGAATCCGACTGAAGGACGAGTATCCATGGTCATGAAAAAATTAATAAAAAAAAAAATTAGGGTAATTTGAAAATATTTAAGAATTAGTTGTTTGTGTTGGATAATGTACATTTTTGATAATAAAATTATTTGTATTTGTATTGTATTGTATTTGTATATATATCATCCTAATACTCTAACAAATATTATAAATGCAAAAGTGAGTTTGATTGCTACGTTTTCACGATCTAACTACTCAAGCAATCACAAAGATTTTTGCTTAGACGTTGTCAAGGATACAAAAAAGGACAAGGTTCTTTTCATCCTGAAAAAAAAAACGGTTCTTACGGGACCGCGGGTGAAACCGCGGAGCGCAGCTAGTACTTTGTTTTAAATATTTGCAGATTTTTTAGCAACTCAATCATAGCAAAACATACATGTTTAACAGAGATTGAGTAACCAACTAAAATAAACAATAACTGTCCCATTTTCGCTCATAGGTTATTTTAACGAACTCTGTCAATAAAATGTAAATCCACCCGCACACGAAAATGAATCGGATACATTTATTTTATAAAAACTCCAACATTCTTTTCAATTTCATCATAACAACTCTTTTTTATTTTATTCCAATTTGCAAAATTTAGTCCAGCTTAGCTAGTGCGTATAGTTCTATGGTATCATTAACGAACGAAATTGATTTTTGTTAGCTCTGGAGCTCGGTTATAAATGTTAATTAACTTATAACTACATTTATAGCCAGGGTATAACGCAGTTTAGATTGTATTTTTGTCATTAGAAGAGCTGGTTAAACGCGTCTTGGTGAGTCAATCTGTGTGATTAGCAACCATGCTGCTGCATTAGGGCAGTATTATGTGTCAACTTAGTGACATTAAAACAGTCTATGTATCCTAATAGCGCCATTAGGGCAGCCTGTGCATCAATTTGACTGCATCAAGGCAGCCTATGCATAAAATCTGCTACGTTAAGACAACCTATGCATCAAGTTTGCTGCGATACGGCAGACTATGCATCAAACCTGCTGCATTTAGATAACCTATGTATCAAGTTTGATACGTTAGAGCAGTATATGCATCAAGCTTCTTGTAGTAGGGCAGCCTATGCATGAAATCTGCTGCATTTAGACAACATGTGCTTCAAGTTTGCTGCGTTAGGGAAGCCTATGCATGAAATCTGCTGCATTTAGACAATCTATGCATCCTTCCAGGGCAGCCTTAGCATCAAGTTTCCTGTTTTAAGGCACCCTATGCGACAATTAGCGGCATTATTTAAAAATTCAATAGTCACTCACAAAGCTGAATAATTATTGCGTACTAGAACAACAAACATATTGAGGGAACAGGATTTTGATTGCGTGTTAAATTGACGTAATGGTTTGATAAATTTTTGAGTAGGTACTCTGATGGGTTTCCCGTCCCCAAGGACCCAATGTGACCCCTAAGCTAATCTTGCAGGATCGGTTATGGAATTTTGTATGACAAAACCGAATTACGTACATATGCTCCAGCATTTTCGTCTCAATTTAAATGAAAGCCCGTATTAATATTTAATGTAGAGTAGAAAGGATGGTGTGTTTTTGGAACGACTTTTCTCGTTTGTGGTCTTGTGTTGACTTCTCCTAGGTTTTTAGATGTTGGCCAACCTAAAGTGGTAGACGTACGAGAAAATTTGTTTTTTTTTAAAGTATGTACTTTTTAAATTTGATTTTTTTAAAGTATGTACGTATTTTTAAAGTACGTACTTTACTCACTCGACACGATGAAGACAAAGTACGTGTACCTATTTACCTAAAGGCTTTAGGTAAATACCAGTCGTTTAACCAGTGCGTTTAACAGAGTATCCGCTGAAGGAGGAGGCTGTATTATTCTTTTTAAAAATAACATGAAATATAAGGAACGCTCTGACATAAGGGGCTATTCTGTTGAACGTGTCTGTGAAATTGCTTGTGCGGAAATGGACAGGCACATAATATTATGTGTTTATCGACCACCAGCATCTAACTTCAATCATTTTATGTCAACAATGGAGTGCGTACTAAAGAAACTTTCTAAATCAAATAGATCTATTTTGGTTTGCGGAGACTTCAATATAGATATTTTAGTCAATTCTACGGATAAAATTAATCTAATTTCTTTATTTAAAGCATTTAATTTAAACTATCTTTTCTGCGAGCCAACTAGAGTAACGGAGACCTCATCTACTTGCATAGACAATATTTTCTCAAGTTGTAAAACAAAAGATTTATCACTTTTTAACGGAGTCAGGTCAGATCACAAGGGCCTTGCAATTAAATTTGAAATTGATAAAATAAAGAAACCATCTTTAGTTGAGTGTAGACCATTAACGAAAGGTAGGTTAAAACGACTAAATAATTGCATATAGTCGAAACTTATTTTAACTGATTTTTCTGTCAATAACCCTAATGACAGTTATGAAAAATTATTTAAAATAGTTAGCAATGAATTTAATGAAATTTGTCCAAAGAAGAAGATTCAATTCAACCAAAAAATACAGTTTAGTGACTGGGCGACCAGAGGTATACGAAAAAGTAGAGATGTTATGTATGATTTATATAACAAGAAATCTCTGACATCTAGTAAGGATTTTCATGACTATGTTAGAAAATACTCGAAAACTTTTAAGTCGGTTTGCATTCGCGCTAAAGCTTTGTTTATAAAAGATAAAATTCAAAAATCCGATAATAAAATAAAAGCTGTCTGGAAGACCATCAACACAGAGACGGGAAAAAGTAAGTCGAGGGATTCAGAATTTACGCTGGTAGTTGAGAATCAGCCGGTTTCTGATGCAAAATCGGTAGCCAACTCTTTTGAACATTTCTTCTCTAGCATACCCTTTGATGCCACCAAAACGCTTAACTCGTCTCCAGATGATGCAGGTGCTTTTCTAAAAGAACACTTCTCGCGGGATATACCAGACTTTCGGTTCAGATACACTTCCATCTCTGAAATTATCAAAACTTTCAAAAGCTTAAGAGTTAAATCTAGTGAAGATTTATGGGGATTATCAGTAAAAGTGTTAGAGTCTTTAATAGAAACTATTGCACCACACCTCATGGTCATATTTAACATGTGTATTGACAGAGGCACATTTCCCGATTTAATGAAAAACAGCAAAATTACCCCTATCTTCAAATCGGGTAGTAAGTCAGATCCCTCGAATTACAGACCCATCTCTGTGCTTCCGGCTTTGAGTAAAATATTTGAAAAGATTATACTTAATCAACTGTTGTGTCACTTTAACATACACAGTATATTAAACGAAAATCAGTTCGGTTTCACGAAAAGTAGATCAACAACAGATGCGGGAGTTCGATTAGTTACGCATGTGATGGAAGCTTGGGAGAGTTCACAGGATGCCATCGGTGTCTTTTGTGATCTTTCCAAAGCGTTTGATTGTGTAGAACACCGCACCTTGATCCGTAAATTACACCACTACGGAATTCGTGGAATCGCTCTAGATCTTGTCGAGTCATATTTAACTGATAGACAACAAAAAGTGGGAATTAATGGAGTCACATCTTCCGGATCTTTAGTTACAATGGGAGTACCACAAGGTTCTATCTTAGGCCCGTTCTTATTTTTGGCGTATATAAATGATTTGCCGTATATGGTTAAGGACCTTACAGACATAGTTCTATTTGCTGATGATACATCTCTTATTTTTAGAACAGATAGGAAAGATAGTGAACTTGTGCATGTGAACAACGTACTGACTATTATTTCGAGATGGTTCGCTGCGAACAATTTGTTACTAAATGCAAAAAAAACTAAGTGTTTAAAGTTTTCCATGCCTAATGTTAGATATATAGAACCAAACGTAATGCTTGAGGGCGATAAACTTAACATAGACAAGGCGACGGTGTTCCTGGGTATAAGCATTGATTCCAAACTGCAATGGGGTCCACATATTAGTGCTCTGTCTGGGAGACTTAGTTCTGCTGCTTATGCGGTTCGCAAGATTAGGCAACTGACGGATATAGCTACAGCTCGGATGGTTTACTTTGCTTACTTCCACAGCATAATGTCATATGGCATTTTGCTGTGGGGATCAGCTGCTGAAGTGGAGGCCATTTTTATTTTGCAAAAGCGAGCGGTCCGCGCTATCTACGGAATGGGTCCCCGTGAATCATTGAGAGATTTATTTAAAGAAATAAATATTTTAACTTTACCTTCTTTATATATCTTTGAAAATATTATGCACGTTCGCAAAAATCTACATAAATTTAAATTGAACAGTGACTATCACAATTATAACACTAGAAATAAGGATAAGATAGCTGTACAGAGATTTAGACTGACTAAGTCAAGAAAGTCATTTTTAGGCAACTGCGTTAGTTTTTACAATAAAATCCCGAAAAATATAACAGGGCTCACCGAGGGAAAATTCAAATCACATGTAAAAACTACATTAATGAAAAGAGGATATTATAAGGTTAAGAATTATTTAGAAGATAAAGATGTCTGGAGCCTTCCACTTCCGCCAAGTAGCCACTAATATTTATAGATATTACCTAGTTGTAAGCCAAAATTTGTGAGACTAATTTATTTATTATTTGAAAAAATAATGCCCCTCAGTTTCTTGCCTGTTCTTCTGAGTAGAGGCTTTTTATCCGAACAAGGCGGTCGAGTCTATTTAAATAACTTTGACGTTCATAAGTGTATCTTTGATACCTAAATTGAATAAAAACATTTTGACTTTGACTTTGCTTAATTCTGTCATTGTTGTCGCCGGCGTCAGTGTCGCCGAAGATAGTGTCGCCGCGTAAATTAGAAAATGTGATATTTACACATTTATATAAGTACATTTATATTTAAATGTGTATGTACATTTTCTTTGAATTTGCGCGGCGTCACTGTCGCCAGCGACACTGAAGCCAATGATGGAATGTTAGCTGTAACACAGGCGAGCTAGATTGTTTAGCCACGCGTAGCTTTCGCCCGATTTATTTTAAAGTTTTATTTATTATTATTATTTTGTCTTCGTGTTTGTGTCTTAGTTTTTAACCCGTTGGGCACTTTAAGCACCATATTAAAAAAAAAATGATAAAAAATTTCAAAAAGATGGTGTGATTTTGAAAATGATTAAACTCATCAGGTTGTTTCCTACTTATCCTAAGATCCCAAAAATGTGAAAAAGAGGAAAATTGCATGTTTAATATAGTTACTTTTTACCTGGACTTCTATTTGAAAGATTGGACCCGGGTTGCACAGGATAATGAAGACGAATAACAATGTAACGAGGAGTTTGCTTTTGCCGTGCAGTGGGACGATGCAGGCTAATATGATAAAGTAAAATAAAAACTCTGTCAACACTACAACCTAAATACTTTGATAAATGATATGTCCAGATGGACAGAAAAAACATTGCACAAGCCAAAAAAAAAACTGTTAGGTTCATATGTTTGACGCAACCCTAGTTAACGTAAGTATCTGTCACGCACACTAGTATTAAAAAGTTGGCCGGTCACTTTTCGTTCAGTAACAATACGGAACTCTCTCTCTCGACATATCATATAGTCACGCCTTCACCCGAGAGGGCTGGCAGAGGTGTAATACAACACCGACACTTCGCCGGACGATATTCAGTCCCAAATGTGACAGGGGGCGAGCCTGTCGCCATACAGCTGACATACAATACGCACATATGCTCACATAATGAACATATTGGTGTGTACCGTCAGCTGGGTTTTAACCCGCTCCCTCTGGCTTGAGAAGCGGGTCTTCTCCAACTAGACTATTATCGCTATAAGACATAATATAAGCCTAAATAGTACTCTACACTTCGAGCGACATTGTTGCTTTCAAAAACTAAAGTCCTCATTCCCCACTTTCAAAAGTCGAACATAAACGCGGCGATAATTTCTTTCTTATTGTTCCAACGTTGGCAACACTGGATACTGTAGAATGTAACACTGCAGTACAACTACTGAATAGAAAATGTGCAGAAAAATTACACTTAGTAGCGCTAACTGGTTACATTTTATTATACCGACGGATTCGTAAAGCATTTTAATAGTCCAGTGTACGTTAATTTTACAGAGTAAATAAGCAAACTCCCTTGCAAATTTAACTCAATTTCGCTATGTCATGTGAAGACTTGTTTATATGGTATGTCTCGGTTATATGTCCTATAGCGTCTCGAAAACCGTCTAACTATGTCAGAGGCCTTTCAGTTTTCTAAAAACTCTGAGACCATGGCTACCCACTCAGCCCATTCGATCTGACTTTTACCATAGACGAATTATATAGTAGTATAGTTAGTCTATGCTTTTAGAATGAAGACAGAACCAATATGCACATTCACTGACGAAAAAAAATTTCATGTGTATGTATAGTGTGATGATTTTTTTTTAAAACAACACAAACTTACATAAATATAAATAAGAAATGACAAATAATGAACAGAGCTCAAGTCAGTTTCACGGGTTAAGTACCCAAAAGGCTGGCGACGTTATTCATCGTTGAATAGCAAAGTTAAGGCCCATGTTCACCGAAGTTTAATCGGGCGATTATTTATTTAACTGTCCATTGTTAACATTTATTGAAGAGCTGTAGAAAACAGTCGATTAAATATTAAATCCTTTGTTTAAGTTTAACGAGCTTTGGCCTAATTCTCTGACCGAGGTAAGCATCAGCCCTTTGATCGTTTGTTCGTCAAAGTTGTAGCTCTGTATATATTTTCCTCAGCAATACAGCTGTAGAACGTTTAACATTTCGTCGCGTAACGAAACAATGAATCGTTTTTCTGTAACGATTATCGTTTTCGCGAATTCTTTTGTTCGTTTTTTGCGGAAATGAAAATGGGAAGTTCACGCAATATTTTTTGTTCGGGAAGTTTTCTTCGACTTCCAACTTTGAAGTTATGTTTTATGGAATTACCATTTTCTTTCCTTTGTTACAATTTATTCAACGCTTATATTTTAAAAGTAGGTTAATAAGGGTTTATTAAAAAGTGCTCATAGAAAAGATATTTAAAAAATATTAAATTGTCTACTATACTACGCACTGCCAAGGAGTGGAACGCACTTCTGGCCTCGGTGTTCCCCAGCAATCAACAATTTGAAAACAACCTGGGTCTCTTCAAGACAAGAGTGAATAGGCACCTCATGGGGAAGCGTGCTCCATCTTAGACCGCATCGTCACTTTCCATCAGGTGTGTTGTGGTCAAACGTGGGCCCATTCAATCATAAAAAAAAAACTATTTTCAAAACGAATGCTTGGTTTTAATTATCAACTGAATCTGGTTTAGCATATTATTAGTTACAAAGAAAACACTCTTTTCTTTAAAAAATTGTTTGGTTCGAAGATCAGTACCTACTACAGAATTAATAGGTGCCATAGTCATAGCCATAGCCATAGGAGTCATAGTCATTTACTGATAAAAAAAGATTACATATAAATATAGACATTCAATCCAATCTATCTTTAAATTGTACTAGCAACCCATCCCGACTTCGCACGGTACCATAAACTTTAGAAACTTTTTGAAAAAATATCTACGAGTAACTGATGATGAAATCCGCATAAAAATCCGTTATGTGGTTTAGGAGAAGTTACCAGATATACAGACTGAGAAATATATCTCCAAGTTACTAATACGAATGGAAAATACGCTAACCAATATTGGACAGCGTATCAAATTTCAAAACTAACATTTTGCTGAGAGACATAGAGAGCGAGAGACAGATAGAGATACAAAAAAATAGATAGAGAGACAAAGAGATAGATAAATAGAGAGAGATATACAGAGAGACACATGGACAGATAAACTCTTTATTGTTCACACAAGTTAGTCTCTTTTGTTAGTTCCATTTCAGTCGATTGTTCCAACTCAGAGCAATCTAAAGAAACCGACACGATCACATACATGCATAATGACTACACAAGCAGTACACGAAGACAATAAAATAACACGAATGCAGATGGAAAACTATTTACACGCAAGCAATTTTTAAACGATGAAATTGACACTCGCATTTCCACAAACAATTCAGAGGGATGAGTTAAGATTTGGGGTGAGGTGAGATCCTACAGATTTGGGGGTGAGTTGAAAATGTTTTTTAAAGAGGGTGAGTTTCCGAAGGATGAGGACAACCCAAATAATAAACTATTTACTACACTAATTTACACATACCGAATTACACCGAATTACAGAAACCGACGCATCCACCAACCCGCACTGAGCCAGCGTGGTGGTTAACGGCTTAATCGCCTTCGACATAATGGTATGTCGGTGTATCTGCAGTGGGAAGTAAAATACTGTAATGATGAGAGTAATTTTATTTTATTTTATTTATGTCAACAAATCCACAGCTCTCAATAAAACATAAAATAAACAAACAGCTAATGACGGACTTACATTGTATATGGAGATAATATTTTTATATTACTAGCAAATCTGAGCTTCTGAAAATAGTAAGTAGGTAAAAGTATCAAAAAAGGAGAAAAAAGCACTTGTCACCAATTTTTGTCGATATATATTTGTCCATCTCTGCATCCCTAATCTGACGTTCGAGTCAGTAAAACCTCAATTGGGGACCGTAAAGGATCCCGACAATTGTCTACAATGGGATAGCAATTGCTAAACTTGTGTCTTGTGCGATTTCACCGCTGAAGTACAGTGCAAATGTACGCGGAATGGGAAACGAGACTATGGCTTAAGGTAGTGTATATTAAGTGAAGTGTAGTTAGAAATAAGTGTAAGGTACACTGTATATTGTGTTCTAAGAACCATTTGCAGAAGCTCTTGTATTTTAAACTCGGAGGTAGCTGCTCATCAGAGGTTTAACTGATGAATCGTAATAAAATAACAATAATAATGAAGAAGCTAGGAGCGATGATAGCCTAGTTAGAGAAGGCCCGCCTCTCTTGCCAGACAGAGCGGGTTCAAACCCAGGGTCAAAAACAGCACGCACCAATTTCAGGCGACATACAGAGGTCCATAGAAAATAAATACCTTACAGAATAACAACATTACATAACATATCGTCGCGTCAAGAAATAAAGAAACCTATTATTAAACACTAAAGATTTCCTATCGAAATGTAAATATGGAATATTTATATATGTATGGAAATTTGGACCCTTAGAATTGGCCTTAATCTATCAATCAATCTATTTATAGGTGGAGAAGGACAGAAAAAAATAACGTTTATACACCTGTATGCTTTGAGCGATCTCTTCCAGGCATATTTTTAGCATCTACTTTTTTTTTGAGAATTTGAAGACATCTCACATGATTTGACAGCTATTGTTTTGAGCCATGCTACAGGCCCTCAAAATCCTGTATTGGTTATTGTAACTAACCCCCTTGCTAAGAAACGTTGTGTAGCCTTAAAATAGTTTTACAGCTAATTATAATTTTTTTAAAATAAAAAATAGTGTTACAGTTGTGTGATACAGTTTTTAATAACAATATGGTGCATTGTCTTTTTTTTTAACTTGATCAAAAATTACAAAACACTCAATAATTCATAGACATTTGGACGGCCTAGAAAGTCTGATATCAGTGCATTCGGCCTATACGAATTTGTTTGCTTGCTTTTACTTTTTTTTCACCTTGGGAAAAATCCTTTGTACGATATTATGTAATGTAATGTAATGTAATGTAGGCGGCGACCATCCTGGCGCGGTTTCCGCCCTTGGATATCTTGGCGAGGATGGACGCACGTGTGTACGTTCGTCTTCGACAGGATGACGGGAGCGGAACCACGCCTGCTGAAGTGCGGGTGCAAGAGCGCCGACGTGCGCTTCAGATGTGGCGCGAGTGGCTCGAGGTGCCGCGATGCTCACGCCAACGCGTCGTCGGCGCCATTGCGCCAAACTTCGAAGCCTGGCTGGGGAGGGACGAGTTTGGTAACGTCACCTATCGACTCACACAGGTACTCACCGGGCACGGTTGCTTCGGTGAGTACCTGAGTAGGATCGGACGCGAATCGACACCACACTGCCACCATTGTGGGTGGGACTTGGATTCCGCGCAACACACGCTCGAGCAATGCTCAGCGTGGAGTGCAGAGCGCGGAATTCTGGACCTTGGGAAAAATCCTTTGTACGATATTATGTAATGTAATGTAATGTTTGTTTGATACCACCAACGGCCCCGGGTGCGGACACAAAGTTGGTGTGGTGGGAATCCCGCTACTGACGGACGCTTTCGCACTCTTCCGCGGCCCCGACAGCACCTGCCCCTATGGGCACCTCTCCTAGCTTGCGCTCTGTCCCTCTCGATGACGCTGTGTCGAACCCCAGACACATCGTCATCATCCACCTCCTCGGGGATCAATTTGCCCGTGGGATTAATTTTCACAGAGTGCCCCTCTACTTGCAGCGCATAGTTGGCGCCTACCTGCGAGACAGATGTGTGCAGTATGTTGGTAGGGACGGTGCTTTGCGTCAGAGGGAGGTGTGCTGCGGAGTTCCGCAGGGGTCCGTGTTAGGCCCTCTGCTGTGGAACCTCGCGTACGATGCGGTCCTGCGTGTCAATCTCCCCGCCGGCGTGAGAGTTGTTTGCTATGCAGATGACACTCTTGTGCTTGCTGGCGGGGACTCCTTCGACGGGACTAAAGGGCTCGCCGAGCTTGGGGTGGCATGTGTCGTGGACAAGATCCACGAGCTGGGTCTGCGAATATCGCCTCATAAGACCGAGGCGTTATGGTTCCACAAACTCCCGAGAGGAAGGGAACCATCCAGCTTGTCGATTCGCGTAGGTGACGTTGACGTCCAGGTGGGGCGGTACCTCAAGTACCTTGGCCTCACTCTGGACGGGCGCTGGGACTTCGGGGAGCACTTCAGCCGCACCGTCCCCCGGATCCAGGGGGTAGTGGGTGCTCTGCACAGACTGCTACCTAATCTCGGGGGACCCAGGGAGGGCGTACGTCGCCTTTATTCGGGTGTCGTGCGGTCGATGGCTCTCTACGGAGCACCCGTCTGGTCTGCTAGACTGGGTGTTAGTCGCTGTAGGTTGTTGTACAATAGACTACAGCGTACTATGGCCATCCGCATCGCGCGTGGATATCGCACGATATCCTTCGAGGCGGCGACCATCCTGGCGCGGTTTCCGCCCTTGGATATCTTGGCGAGGATGGACGCACGTGTGTACGTTCGTCTTCGACAGGATGACGAGAGCGGAACCACGCCTGCTGAAGTGCGGGTGCAAGAGCGCCGACGTGCGCTTCAGATGTGGCGCGAGTGGCTCGAGGTGCCGCGATGCTCACGCCAACGCGTCGTCGGCGCCATTGCGCCAAACTTCGAAGCCTGGCTGGGGAGGGACGAGTTTGGTAACGTCACCTATCGACTCACACAGGTACTCACCGGGCACGGTTGCTTCGGTGAGTACCTGAGTAGGATCGGACGCGAATCGACACCACACTGCCACCATTGTGGGTGGGACTTGGATTCCGCGCAACACACGCTCGAGCAATGCTCAGCGTGGAGTGCAGAGCGCGGAATTCTGGTCAACAGGATCGGGCAGGATCTCTCTCTGCCGAGCGTAGTAGCGGCTATGCTGGCAGATGAGGTGGCGTGGCAGGCCGTAGCCTCTTTCTGTGAGACTGTTATGATCCAGAAAGAGGCAGCTGAGCGTGATCGGGAGAGGGCCGATCCCGCTCGGAGAAGGCGGCGGCGGGGCGTGAACAACAGTCGCCCCGCACCGTCTGCCCCGTGAGGGGACGAGTGGTATCCCCTGCCAAACAGGGGACCTTTTTGGGTCCGTGGGCAGCTGGAGTGAAGGCTCCGGCTGGTCATATACGGATCCCGGGAGGGCAGCGGCACTTTTGGCATGTGTCGCCGTAGCACGCGAGGGTGCCGGTGCGTGGCTGTGGGTGCCATTCCCGGGACAGTGCTTTGAGCACGATTCGAGAGGGGTACCGGTGCGTTCCGTGTGGAGAACTCGGAACCCCTTGACATGCATCGAGGCTGGCCACCAGGTGGTTTTTAGTGGGTCGTCAACATGGCAACCCCACACTGCCCAAACGCGACCCTCAATCGCGTATGGGCGTCTAGTAGCAGATTTCCCACCTGTCAAAAAAAAAAAAAAAAAAAGCTAACACAATTTTATCTCAATCGATTGGAGAAAATCTGCTTCACAATTGAGTTGCAAGAGTTGTCCAGCCCAACAAACATTCACATACATGCACTGCAAGTTAATTAAAAGCTTGCAAAATACTCATTTTCCATTCTAATATTATAATTTCGAAAGAAACTCTGTCTGTCTATCTGTCTTGAGATAGTTGATTGAATCAGGCGTTACTTTGCGGAAGTTCATCTTCAAAACTGTTTCAAGAAACAATTACTAGTGTTAGAGCGGAAATACAATAGAAATTAGTTCAAGAAACAGTTCTGTCTATCTGTCTGTCTATTTGTAGGCTTTTAACGGCTAAAAGGCTGGACGGATCTTGACGAAATTTGATAAATAGTTACAATATTTCACGAGGAAGGTTTTTGGATACTATTTTCTGAATAAACGCAAACAGAGTCGCGGTAAACAGACAGTTTTATATATTATATTATTGCTAATTATGTTAGTTTGAAATGGTCTCTGTTTAGTTTTCTCTGTTGAGTAGTCCCTAGTTTAGTAGTCCTTGTCATAGTTTTATATGCAAATTCTCAGTCTGAAAGCGGCCGGCGCGAAGTGCATCTGAGAATAGATTTTTATCCATTTAAAAGTGCAGTGACTGTTTGGATAAAATAGACTTGCATACATTTATTAAACGTTTTTCGTGAATAAGACGCGATGTCTATCTTAGCTACTTGAAATGGTGTCGCATTATATTAGACGAGCTATAAGAGACGCGGTAAATGGCCTCTGGTTTTTTTACAACGGACTAGGCATGTGTTTGGCCAGTCGCCTTATGGAAAGCGACGACGTGATCGAAGGTGTATCACGCTTGCCTAGAAGATACCTATTTACTATTTACTTTTCCTCGGACTGTATTTGGGTGAAAAGTCAAAAGTAAAACTTAAAATGTCTTTATTCAATTAGGTATGTAATAGCCACTTGCACTAAATATATAAATTGCGTAAGTCCTTGATTAACTAGTTTAATCTAACCCTAACTAGCTCCTACCTAATTGTTTTCACACAAACCTTAAGCATTCCTTAGGAGAATGTTAACTTTACATGCCCGATAAGCGAATATTTCGTTAGGATTAGTTTAAAACTATGTAAGCAAGGATTTAGGCAGTTCTTTCATTTAGAGCAAGTGACCATCTGATACATTTTTGTACAAAGTCAACGTTATAAAAATGACTCTACCGCCTTGTTTGAAAAAAAAAACACTACTCAGAAGAGCAAGCAAGAAACTGAGGGGCATAATAATATCTTTGTCAATTTGCTTCACAAAATTTTGCCTTAGAACTACATAGGTAAAGACAGACGCGGGTAACGAGTTCCACACATCTGCAGTTCTGATTTTGTAAGAAAAATGATTAGAAACTCTTTTGCCAAAGGGCTAGACATTGGCGTGTAATGTAGCTATCTAGTTCGCACATTTCAACATTTTTGAAGATGTAAATAATTGAATAGTTACCTAAATAAATATTCGGGACATGTCTAATCCTAAACTAAGCAAAGTTTGTACTAAGAATTGGTGTCAGAGACTGATATGCATATTTTTTTAATAGGTATATGCTTAAATATTTATTAACACCCACACCACATGAATGCTTACCCTAGGTAGGAATCGGGCCCATCCCCTCAAGCTCAGAAAGCAGTTCACTACCAACTGAGCAACCGAGGCGTACAAACCTCGGTATACCCATAATATCAATACAATCAATTCATAGCCGACAACTACTGATGAATTGATAATAGTTGTGAAATATCAGGGACCCTATTCGGATATTTGAGATTTTCATCTCACCTTATAACTTGTTGCTCTCGTTTGAATCGTCATAGATGTGTGATGTAGTGTGAGAGTGACCGAAATAAAGTCTCATCTCATCTCACGCGTAGGAATAGCCCTCCTCACTGTTGCCGAGACACAAAGGTTGTACAAACATATTATATATTTGATGAATATACTTTAGTTTATTTAAAAAATACCCTCAAGATAAGAAAGAGCATTGATATGAGTTATGACCTTAACATTTCGGGTTTTTGAATTTTATTTCCATTAATGTTTTATCTAACATTCCATTCCAACCAATCCATAACGTAATGTATCGGCTCATAAAATTCCAGAGCACGCTTATCGTATTTCAACCGCCGTTTTAACAGCCCACCCCTATAATGCATTAGGGTTGTAAACTTGAAAAACTATCGATATTTATTATCGATTAATTATTTCTCTTCATAAATTTTGTTATTTTGATTGCAAACATTTACTTAAGCTAAGTAATTCAATCAATTACGATTGTCTTTAAGATTATTCAGATATCGACAAGAAATACTTACTGTGAAAGTAGGAGGCGTATTCAGGGCATTTTCAGGTTACTCAGAAACTTCTGTGTTCAGATAAATTTCTGTGAATGAACATTAAAATTACAGAAACATCATCTTTATTACATCGATTATATCGATAGTTTTACGTTAAAAGTACATCACTACCTTAAACCTAAACACACACAAGACACGTCGAGTTGCACAATGCTCATATCGGTTCGCATTGTGCTAGCACTATTTTTGCGGTACATTTCATTTCGAAAGCTGGCAGGCACGTTCGAATCAATCCCTGAGGCAACGACAACAGTGTTCAAGTTCATTAGATCTGCCAGGTTTCACACGCACACCCATGCACGTGTTTGTTCAGGATAACAGAACATTTGAAAAGCAGTTGCTGCATTAGATTGCTGCTTTGAAATGGCTTTGTTGCTTTCTGTCAATTACATTACTAAGAAAAGGAGGTTCGGTGTTCTCAGTAGACCCCCGCTCCGCCCTGGATTCGCTAGTGGCAGCACTTTATTTAGTTTGATTACGAAGTTTTTCAGATTGGTTGAATACTCTATTCTTCTAGAAAACAGGTATAGGCATCAGGGAAGGAGTTATAGGTAGAGCTCAAGCAGGCAGCAGGGCGACAGGTTCGCCCGCCCCCTGTCACATTTGGGACTGAATATCATCCAGTGTGGGTGTTGTAATACACAGGGTGTTGTAGTACACATCTATTTGGAATTCATGAAATAAGACGTTCCAAGAAAGTGCTGGCTTAGCCGAAAAGCGGGTTTATTGTGTAACAGGCAAGCGGTAATCGGAATTGGCTTTATTTTCACCTCCTAAATGTTCTGTGCTAAAAGTAAATGTTGAAATGCAGCCAATTATGATCAACAATCAATTAGACAATAAGGCCGCAGGCTTCCATCTAAACTGTAACCTTTGATTCCTATTCAAGAGTAACCTTTGAAACTCTTCTTTGTTGTTGTAACTCTATTGTAACCTTTGATTTCCATTGAAGCTTCAGCACTGGCTGCATTACGATTCGAATAGGAAACGTGTCGAATTATAGCTGCGGTGCGCATTTTAATCGATAGTTCAGCTGACGCCGATCACGGGTGGTTTTAGGTTGCATTACAGAACTTGCGGCAGCGATTTACATTGTATTTCACTTTTGAACGCCTACCATGCATACGTTGGCTTCACACTTAGATATGGAGTTCCCATATGGGGCAACTGTGCGGATAGAGACAGAGATATCGAGAACAGTATATAAAGCTCAGAAAAAATATGTTCGAGCAATATGTAGACTGCAACCAACTGACTCATGTAAGCCATAAAATAATACAAAATTAATTATATTTCAGAAATTAAAACTGCTGACATTTCCTTCCATGTATTTTTATGAATCGGCAATGCTTGTTAAGAACAATATTAAGGATTATTGTACCTTGACATCTATACAACATAAACATGTACTGCGGGCGCCTAAACGTAATAAAGCTTTATTTAGTAAGAGTATTTTGGTTAAGAAAGTAGAAATAATTAATAAGCTACCTCAAACGATTAAAGAGACAGGAAATAATGACATTTTTAAATTTAGATTGAAGAAGTTCCTAATTGATATGGGCTACTACTCTATAGGAGAGTTTCTCAAGGACGAAATTTTGTAAACATTTTTTGTAAACATTTCAAAAGTCCTACTAATATTATAAACGCGAAAGTGTGTAAGAATGGATGGATGGATGGATGGATGTTTGTTACTCTTTCACGTCAGAACGGCTGAACAGATCTGGTTGAAATTTGGCACAGAGATAGATTATAGTCTATAATAGCACTTTTTAACTGCGAGTGAAACCGCGGGGTGCAGCTAGTATTAAATATTTTTGTAGTTTGACCTTTGAGATTGTCTCAAACTGTTTAGTTTTGAGTGTACATAAATCTCTATTGCACACCTAAAGGGTTGATGTAGTGATACTAATATTCAATTTTATTATCAACTGTAATTATTTTACCTTAATTATAGCAATAAAATTATTTGACTTTGACTTTTTGTTGCAAGTTATTTTTTAACAATCTTTTGGCGATCCAAATAGCTAGGTACCAAGATACCTTTACTAGGTACAAAGATACCTTTAGTTTATCTGATCTGTGAGCCTATCGAATTAAATCCGTCGTGTTCTCCCGTAACAGGACCACTGATACAATTTTGGACTGATGGACTACTACTTGTATACTAACTACTGGTTATCTACCTGGCCCTTTTTTTTACAACAGACTAAGCATGCGTTTGACCACTGACTCGCATGATGGGAAGGCGTCGACGTGATCGAAGGTGTAACACGCTTACCTAGGAGATACCTATTCACTTTTCTATTAAACACCCCAAACATCAACCGATTTTGGTGACGTGCGCCCACACTCGCAGCCGCTCAGGGCTTCATTTACCATTCACACGCAACGACCGCTTTCCGATATTTACATCGTAAGTAGGTAACAAAAAAAATATTTTTTTTACTCGATTGTTCAAGAAAGATCATTATTAAATAAATATGAAAATGAAAATGAAAATATTTATTGTAACAACTTATTACCTATAAAAAACATTGTTTACTGGTTGCCTCACGAGGCAAGCCTGTATCGAGGCAACCCATAGTCCTGTTCAGCACATTACTTACCGCCTTTCAAGACCAGGATTCACAATATATAATACAAAAAAAAAAAAAAAAATATAGATATACATATATTACAAGTATTTATCCGTATAAATTATCCTAATTTCTAAATACAATTTATTTTACAGTTTTACTTTAGCAAAAAATAAAAAATAATAATGATAATAATAATAATGGCAAAACAGTTACTTTACAATTTTTAAAATAGCTTCTGTTTTGTCATACGACAAAGATTTTAACCATTTTCGGATCAGATGTTTCGCTTCGGTGGCTTTCATGTTTTTAATGTCACAAAAATTAATAACTATACCATAAACAAAGCCAGTAACAAAATCACCGAAGCGATGGGCAAAACTAGATTTGACAGAAGGGAAAGGAATTCTATATACTCTACGATTGACAATCAAATTATAATCAGGGGATGAAAGTAATGATTTGTGAGCTTTAAGAGCTGTTTGAAGAATAAAAAGTTGACGAACAGTCAGAACATCAGCGTCTTTGTAGACGCTTGATGTCGGATACACATAAGGCTTTTGGAGCATGACCTTAAGGACCGATCTTTGTGCTCTTTCAGCGTGAATCATGTGACATTTAGCAGCACTGCCCCAACACGTTATGCAGTAGGTAATCAAATAAAATAAATAAATAATCTTTCGTATGTCGTAGAGAAACCCGTTCTCTCAGGATCTCAGTTTTCCTCAACAGGTCGCTTTTCTTAACCGATTTATCTCTCCGCAATTTTAAAATCTGACTGGATAAAAAAATATCTATCGAAATATGAAATTATCGAACATGATCACAAAGTTTCACGAGAATCGGTTAAGAAAAGGGAGGACAGACGCTTGCCGCGCGGTCGTTTTTATCATTGAACAAACACAAATGTTCATCACATGAATGTTTACCCTAGGTGGGAATCGAACCCACGCCCCCTAGCTCAAAAGGCAGGTTCACAGGCAGGCCAACTGAGCTACCGAGGCAGTCAAAGTTTTGCTAAACAACTGTCTCCGACTTCTGTTGGTAGAACAAAAGTTGAACATACAAACAGAAAAACTAAGCTATGATAAGTAGCTTAGCTGTAGTTAACTACGTATTAGCTAAGCTAACTTAGCTTAGCTTGCGGTGTGCACCCCGCATTAGGGTATAGCAACATTAGCAATACCTATTGTGCGTAGCTGATACGTAGATCCACAGTCTCTGTAACAATCCCTCAAATCACATTCAATCATCGCACTCAGTGAGTCGTGCCCCGTGCCTGCGCACAGCCGGCATGTCTGTCCGTATGTCTGTATTGACAACCGGAATCCCTCCACAATGAATCTGTCACTCCCGCCGGCTTCGAACGGAATATGCCAATGTTTGCCTATAGACGATTCGAGTTGGTTTGTCGGTCTGCCTGCTCTTCTTTTACGTTTCTATTGTGCAATGGATTGACGTGAGTTTTTTGAATAGAGATTTTGTAGAAAGAATGTTTTACTTACTTCATTATTTTTTATTTTAGTAAAGTTTAGTAGTTTACAAAAGTAGCGGCACCCGCTCTGTTATAATAATAATAATAATATGTTTATTTGTGGAAAAATCATTGCCTTTACATTATTGCTGGCAAGCCTCAAACTAGGCGTACAAGCCTGTGTCTTGGGACTCTGAGATATTTACCAGATACAAAATTTCCTAGCTTAGTGCTAACTCTTAAGAATAAAGTGGGGTATTTAAATATGCGTGTGAGTGTGTGTATGTTTGTATGCGTGTAAGTGTGTAGGTGCACAAATGTGAGGGGAAGAAAACCTAGGTGAGGACGGGGAGAGAGACTGACCGTATGACTACTGGGGTATAGTTATTAGATCCTCCGTTTTGTCGTTTTCTGTTGATCTGATGCATCGACATAAAACAGTAATCACATAATATATCGGTGATTGGATCGCTAACAAACTTCACGCGATCACCCGCTGGTCTAATCTGACGATTGCCTGGACATGTCATTAAAACTGATACAGCCGTTTTGGGATCCAATGGGAACTTATCAATGTTATAAATATATTATTTTATATCTATGTATATAGGTACCTATAGATAGTTAGATAGGCTCGCGAGACTTGCGTTAACCGCCTTCTCGCCCAATGTTATTGTAATTTGAAATACCTAATGCAGTTTTTAGCAAACTGCAAAGGGGTGAAACAATAACATAACATAACTTAGAAATAGATAATAATAATAATAATAATAATAATAATAATAAAATTTATTTATTTGAATTAAAAATATTACAGCAAATGTTATTGTTATCTAATTTTAGTTTTATGCATGCAAAGACAATAAAAATATATTTATGTATTAATAATAAAATTTCACAATATAGATATCGTAGCAATGAATTCTGTGAAACAACCAACTTTACATCACTACTTGGCAAAAGCGTTTTGCGCTTTCTCAAGCCATATTTCTTATTTCAGCGATAGCGGATGAATGGTACAAGTTAGTGGGTAGTGAGTAGTGAAACAACAAGCATTTTATGAAGAAACGCGTTTGCTTAATGAGAAAAGAGCTATTTAAATCAGTAAAAATCAGTAGCGGATCCATGATGATCGCTTGACGTAGGTAAGTAAGCTTTGTCAAGGAAGATAAGTTTTTGAGTTTGGAGAGGGGAGGAAACTCCCTGGGTTGACTTAGCTAAAGGATAGCTTTCATTAATGTCGGTAAACGCAATAATTCCTAAAAAACACATATTTTATTTTATTTTTTTGAACAAATCTCTCAATAATTCATGAAATAAAGTTATGGATAAACTTACAGCTAATTACGGATTTACATTTTATATACAAAAAATAATAAAAACAATCACTAAATAAACTTAAATAAACAAAATACTTATCAATTTTTTCAACAGTAAATTGTGAAGTGTTACATGAATGAGAAGAGAGTTAATTCTGAGATGACGGACAGAGACAAATGGAGAAAGTGTACATACTTAACCAACCTTACCTGAGTGGGATAAGGGTGATGATGAAATTGTAGGGTGTAAAGTAAATACTTGTTGGGGGTTTCAGGTCTTTAGACCCTCTACGGCATATAATTATTATACAAACAATCCAATCCGACTGTTAACTAGCTTCTGTCCGTAGTTACCATAAATTTTCGTCTCATTCCAATTCAAAAGCGCGACTTTCCTACTATTTTGATAATTGTCTCCTAAATACAACTCCCAACGCCGCTCGGATAGCAAACGTCATAGACGACAATTAGTCGGAAAGACGACCGTTAAACCAATTTCCTCGCCATCTCTCAAAGCTAATAAGGTTTAGTTCCTCGGAAAATGTTCTTGTTAAACATCGAATAGACACTTTATTTGTTCTTTTGTAGAGAAACAGGAAAAGGGGTAATTTTCCTTCTGTTTTATTATGACTTCTGAAATGTAGTGACTTGTTTTTAATTAAAGGGCTGTTAGCATTATTTACGTCTTTTGTATAGACTTTGTATAGAAATAGCTTGGCTTAACAGACCATCAAAGTCAAAGTCAAAATTAAAATCTTTATTTGCATGTTAGCGCGGCGGTACATGTTTTAATCTTAAGTATTACGTCCATCCTTTAACAGCCGTCAAGCATGCAAATTAATGCATAACATCCATCCTGTGAATCGGATTGTACATTGTCCGTATACAAGCAACATTGATGCAGTTAGTATTTGGATGGGTGACCGCCAGTGTTAAGTACACTGGACAGTACTGAGCCAGACAGTATACAGAACAGTTGCAGGTAAATTCTTAATATCTTTTGATGGGTTGTTCCTTACTCATCCCTCATAAACTCATCCTCTCTAAAATTATTCTTAACTCAACCCACTGATTTATTTTAATTAGTGTTCTTAAGTCATCCCAAATCTATTTTTAGCTCAAGCATAATGTTAAGAAAGAAAACAAAAATGTTAAGAAAAGGTACAGTCAGCAAAAAAAGGCCATTACATAAACAGTGAAAAAAACTACCTAGCTTTTCATTTAGATCGCTCTTAAGCGATGAGATCGCCCATTGCACCTATATTTTTGAGTCTAGTTTTAAATTGTATTTGGTGTTAATAAAGAGTTTTGGATTGTATTGTATTTTCGTGTTTGTCGGGCTAGTCACTAGTCAGTCTCATAGAAAAAGTTCATAAAAATAATGAGATCTACTTATTTATCGAAATAAGATACTCATACTCAATGGTACTCCTATAGGTCAAAATGAGATCATTCTTTTTAATAAATTTACTACAGAAAAACTGGCGCCCAACATGTATTGTTAAATTTCTAGGGTTCCTTACCACAAAAGGAAAAAACGGAACACAAAGATCACTTTGTTGTCCGTCTGTCTGTCTATCAAGACCCTTTTTTTCAGGGACGCATGGAGATTTTAAGCTGAAATTCATATCAAATACTTAGGTCTACCGTCCCTTGGAGCTGTAAAAAAATTAAACTTCTAAGCAGAAGCAATCATGGCTGTAAAGATACAGCTGTATCTTTACAGCAGTTTATGCCGCAAATTTTCGACACTCGCAAGGGAATCAAAACCTACAGGGTACTTCACTACTTACTACTCAGAATCTTGAAATTTGGTACGAAGCAACGTTATAAAGCACAGTTATAGGGAAAATTGCGAAAATCAAAACTTTTTAGTTACATCATACAATAAAAATATTTGTAAAATTTTTAAACTTACTACCTTCTGATAAACATGTTTGACGGAACCTTCGATGCGCGAGTCCGACTCGCACTTGGCCGGTTTATTTTTATTGATCTTTCGATTTTTTTTCAAGTCCAGAATGTGACGTCTAAGTAGATTTCAAGCTCTAAAGTATACCTTGAATCAAAAACACGATCTCGTGACACGCGACCCGAGGACACGCGAACACGTTGAACTATAACGACCTTAATAAAGCGTTACCACGAGTGTTATTGTAGGCATAATAAAATAGTACATAGTTAAACTAACATTCTTACCGTACTTACACATAGTTAGCACGTGCTTGTTTACTCTCATAAAACCTTTGTCGTTGTCATCTTCTTCTTAATCGGGCTCTTTTGGTAGAGTGCTCTTGGTTGGTAAGATGGTGGTACACGGTCAGCTGCAACTACTCAACTAATCAACAATAAATTTTGCATACACGTAGTCAGAGATACAGAAAAGGACATAGGGTACCATCAGTACCTGACATCCCGGTACCAAGCAAGCTAGCAAGTTCGTATGGGCCAAGTAGCTAGCCTTGATGTCAGAGTTTCTAGGCCGCCTTGACGCCTACAAAGGTACCTTCCATGCCGAAACAAGGTTAGCCTCGGTGGATTAGTTGGTGGTGAACCTGCATTCTGAGCTTCAGGGCGTAGATTAGATTCCCACCTAGGGCAAAACTTTATAATAATATAATGAATAAAAAAATCTTTATTTCGGGCCACAATTACCCAGTATGAATTAACTACTAATTGTAATAACAATAAAATTTCGTAATTAGGCAGTTAGAATAGTTAATAGTAAGGTAAAAATAGTAAAATAATAATTATTAGTAAAATAATTTTATGTGATGAACATTTGTGTTTTTTTTTTTGTACAATAAGTCGGCGTTTGACCACCAACTCGCCTGATGTTAAGCGACGTTGTGGTCTAAGATGGAGCACGACGACCTATAAGGTACTTATTCACTCTACTCACTTTGTTCTACGTCTGGGTGTTAATATCTATTTAAGTACGAGTATGTATGATGGATATACAATCATACATATATCAGTCTCTGGCTGCCATAGTACCATAGTGCCATAGTATAGTTTTACTTAGTTTGAGGTCAGAGGACAGTGTGCGCAGTGTCCCAGAAAAAAAAGGAACGGTCCCAGTAACACAGCGGGTGAAGCAGCGTTGCACAACTATAGTTTAAAATAATATTATCAACTCCACCGAATACTCCACAGTACTCCTAATCCACTCCAATTCTCTTAACCTCTTACAAATACCTCAAGCCACCCTTTTCACCTTAAAAAACTGTCAGTACCTTCGTTCCTAGATAAAAAATACGACGATCTCCTACACGTAGATAATTTTCTAAGTGCCTGAGCGCGGCCCATAAAATAAGCATAAAGTGTGATAGAAAAAAACTTTTCCACCACCTCCGTCGAGTTTCTACACTTTCCTATATAAAAACAGTGGATTCTATCGAAGTAAAGGTGAAGCGAGGCTCCCCAACTTTTTTGATGTCTCGTTTGCCTTTGAAAAAGTTTCGCCTTTTGGGAGTTAAGCGATTTTATGTCAGTTTGCTTCGTAACAAAATGCCGTAAGTTGTATCCGGACTTACAGGAAAAAACTGTGCAAAACTGTTTTTATGGAAGGTTGGTGATACGTGGAAATGAAGGTAGGTAGTAAGCTGTGATGAGAGTGTGGGACTTAAAATAGCCCACGGACTGTGAAGTCGCGTGTGGGTGCGCACGGCCACAAAGCATCGAGGACGAGCCTACTTCAGATAAGCGTGGGATATAAGCGTTGCGTGAACATAGAGTTTCATTGTAAATCGCACGCTTTGCTTGTGTCGTTCACACCCACCACAGTGTTCTCTGTAGAACAAGCCAGGTGGACAAAAATATATTTTCATTGTTTCGGAACCATGAAAATATATTATAATAATATAAAATAAAAAAAATAAAAAATGCGTAGTTTTATGTATAAGAAAAAAATATTTTATATTTACAATATTATAAAACAGAAAAAAATACTAAAATAATAATACAATTACCTTAATCTCTACAAATATTACCGCTAATTATATTTACAACCTTAGACTAATACACTATTTACAAAAATTACATATACTAACACTAAAAGGTATCTACATTAAAACTAATTGTCAATATCGGAATCATCGGATTCTGTATCGGATGATTCCGATATAAGATAGTCTTCCTGACTTTGCGGAGGTCTTAGTTGCTGTGGAAATCGAGGCTCTATAGTGGGAGCTATAATGAGCTTTAGGACCTCCGCGCACAATTTATTCGACTTTTTTTTTGGAACTTCCCGGAGGCTGTTGATCAGAGGATCAGATGTTATAATCAACATATTGAGCAAATCTCTATTCGTGGCTTGACGCGAGCACTTTCTCGTGTTGTGCTCTCTGAATCTCCGGCAATCTTTATTTCTAGCTTCTTGGGCTTCTTCTGAAAGCTGCCCTATCGGAACTATTGCCGTCTTTATGACTTCCGTACTGTGAATAAGTAATTTATGCACAGTAGCAGGCATGTAATACCACGAGTAAAGACTTAGATAAAGTCTTCTAATTTCGAGACAAAGCTTATTGAATTCAACTAGATTTATATCGAAACCAGAAGACAATGTCCTCAACAGTACATCGAAGTGTTTGATGATTGTAACATCCAACCCTGTGATCTGAGCACTCAGTTCGGGGTTCCCGAAAAAACGTCGAGCCGTGTTTCCATCATTTGAAGAACCAAATCCTGGTTTTGGTTTGTCTACAATTAATCCCATTTCATGCTTGAATCGTTGTTTGATTTCGTCTGACCTTTTTTTCACACTTGCTTTTTCCTCTGTAGTCCTAGCTTGCCATTTCTTAATATCTAACTTATAACTAATGTGTAAAAAGCACTCAAACGAACGAATCCAAGCGTGTAATGTTGACAAACCAAAGCCAAAATTATCTTGATTGCTATCAAAATGCCTTCCTTCATCATTCATCATTTTGGGAGTAGCTCCACAAATATAGCATTTCTGCGCTGACTGGGTCTCTGTCAAAGCGTTGCAGACTTTTCCATCGGTCATAGTCAGCAGGAGCTTGTGTTTAACAGAAATTTCAGAAGCACCAAGATCACAAGATGTAGGCTCCAAGTTGTTTATTTGTTCCAAAACTTTATCGGTTTCGATTTTTGTCAACTCTGTAGTTTCTTTGACAAAAATAAATTTAATTGGTCGACATAACATCGTCGATGATGGACGAGGATTTTGCCAGATGATATTGTTAGCTTCGTCGATTAACCTAAGAGGAACAAACGAATAAACAAAAAGGAACTCATCAGTGTCTTCGCTGTTCTCAAATCTCTGTTTGTAAGCACTATGACCGGAACTCCCGTCACAACCCCATTTACTTATAAGAGTAAATGATGAATTGGGGAGCACACTTGTGACAACTTCTCTCTGAGCTTCTATTAACCGTTCCGCTGTTTTGTTGAGTAAAGCTTGTAACTCAATTTCTGCTCGAGATTGTGTCACAACAATGTGCTCCTCAGAAGGATAACACGCTTTTTTTGATTTAACAATGCAATTATATGATGGAAACACGTGGTGCCCGACTTTCATAGTCCATTTCCTAGTCTGTTTATAGGAGTGAGTGGTCGACTTAGAGTCTATATAGTAGGCTAATGCCTCGTCACTACTTAGTGGTCTATTATTCTGCACAGCACTGGGTTGTTGAAGGCACACACTCGCAGAAGTCGGATTTTCGCCAATGTCCTTTATAACCCTGGCAACGTTTTTGTGTCCAGTAGATCGTGCAGCTACTTCTGCAGCAGTCATCAATTCGCCAACACTCCGCGAGTAAACTAAATCTTCAACTCTACGTTTTTTAGTTTTGAAAGACGAATCTTCGAAGTCTTTTTTGGGTCTTCCGGGTCGAGAGTGGTCAGTGGATGAGGTAGAAGGTTGCGGTTGAATTGACCGCACGCAGAACTCTAACTCTTCGCCTTCTAGCCACAACTTATTCTTAATAAGAAAACGCTCCCTTGACTTTCCTGAAGAAACCCATTTGGAAGCGATTTTTGAGGAAATACTGGCTAACTTCATCTTAATGTCTCTTTGACTATCTTCAGAAATTTCAGAAAACTCAAACTTAGACGAAATAAATTCAAATAGACGATCATTTCTTTCGTCTTTTTCGTGTCTAAGCCATTCTTCGAAAAACTCTATTTTATTAATAGAGTGGAGCTTTTCTGCAAAAAAGAGAAAAAAAAATAGTTGTACTCATTTGTGCTACGTAAAATATATGTCACAATAATCTATAGTCATGCAGCTAAAACATATAAAAAAATTAGCCTGGATACAAGAGGATACATGCTTTTCCCATACTCGATAAGTTTGAAATCAAAGAAAAAATATGTTTTTTTTTGTGTTTTCGTTGATAACCTACTCTAATAATTTTTAAGGCACATTAAAAGATTCTAATAATAAAATATTAATATACATACCTTCAGAATTGAAATCCATCACTAAACTTTCCACAAAATTAAAAACTGCCACAATGAGGTGTTAGTGAAAGTGTCGCTAAAATGCAACTGACCTATATTTAAAATTGCATTTACCTCATTAGCTCACTTTGATAAACAATGACTCATTAGTATGGAATGTTAGACATAAATAGTTCTTGGAATTGGGGGTTTGGGGGTTTTGTTTACAGGTACATAGTACTCATTTCCGGGAATTTGATAACGACTTTTGTCCACCTGGCTTGTTCTACAGCGCACACTGTGCCACGGTCTGTACTGCAATGTGCTGTACAATAAAAAGAAAAATGGCAGAGATGGCGTGAGTCACCAGCATTTTCTTATCTATTCCACTCACGCCTCTGCTTGTGTCATTCCTTTACTACTCAAGCTCTCTTGTCGTTTGCTTACCAAAGATAATGAACCCTGTGTTTAGATAATCATTTAAGAGAATTTATAAAGCAAACCAAATTTGTTTCATGTCGATGTAAAAACCTTGAGACGGATCAGATCTATTTAAAAAACTCAATTTATGTAATTACATTTGGTGAATAAAAATTTTATTGACGTGTAAGAAAAGTTTGACGTTTTATAAATTAAAAAATAAGACTGGTATTGGTCAATATTTAACTAGACGACTAGCTTGACATTATCTTTAGTTAATTGCTAGGCAGCTAAATATGACTAGTATTTATATTAGACCGGTTTTTATGATATCATTGTACTCATAAAAAAATATAGAAATTCGGGACACTTCGACACACGGTCGCCTGACCCCAAACTAAGCAAAGCTTGTACTATGGCTGCCAGGGACTGATATACATACTTAGATATTATTAAATACATACTTAAATACATATTAACACCCAGACATAGAACAAACACAAATGTTCATCACATATATGATTGCCCTAGGTGGTTATGACCAACTTCATTTTTTTTATCGCGATTTCATTGATAGTCCTTTAATGGCTCTGTGAGCTGTATAGACCTCGCGCCCGACGTCTGTCCTCCGCTGCAGGCCACTTTCCTCAACAGATTCTCGGGAATTGTTGTGAGCAGATCAAAATTATAATGATTGAACCAAATCACAAAATGTTAAGATAATCGGTTAAAAAATGCGACCTGAAGATGAAAACAGAGATCCGGATATATGAAAGCATTTTTGTCGAAGCTTAAGCATAGACGCTTCGCTTGCTAACGTTCGCTAGGACGTAAGGTTAGTCATAAAGGCGAGTAGGTCATTAATGATATCCTAGAATTGAAACCTGGATGACTAAGTCGAAGACGTTTTAAAGAAAGGTCAGGTCAGGAGTACCCGTAACCGACGAGCGTGTATGAAAAGACTCATGGAAGTAGAAGAAGCGAAAGATGTTAGGATCGTAGCAAGTGGAGAGAAGTGGTCTCTGCTTACCCTTATGGGAAACAGACGTGACTAACTTATATACTCGTATGTTTGTAGAATATATTCGTCGTTTCACAAAACACTTTGATTAAAAAAAAAATACAAGTTAATTAACTTGTTATTTTTGTTGTTTTTTCCATTCTTGCTATTGTTTTCCTTACTTTGAAGTTAAAATTATTACAAGTAATCCTGTATTATAATTCTAATTGCCCAAGGGCGTAAATAAGGCGGAAAAGATAAATAATTAATGTTTTTTTAAATTATGTTACGTTTGACCACCAACTCGCCTGATGTTAAGCGACGTTGTGGTCTATGATGGAGCACGACGACCTATAAGGTACTTATTCACTCTAGCCTTGAAGTTTTGTAGAGTAAAGAAGTACAAAGACTGCAGTTGAGTGAGGCGCTACAAGTGCGTTACTGCTCAGACCCGTCTGAACGGTTACACCGGACTACATCCCGAAACACGACTAGGTAATTTCACGGCATGGCTTGGTCCGGTGGGTGGTAACTAGCCACGGCCGAAGCCTCCCACCAGAGTTTGCTACCCGGTTAGCACTACCCGGGGACCACGTGTAGGGAATCAGAATAGAGTACACTCCTACAGACGTGGCTAGCTCAGCTCCCAAATAAATGGCTGGTAGAAAATAGGTTCGTATTTGTAATCGACGCAATTTTGTATTTTTCAAACTTATAATTGTATTTACCAGATTTATTTTAGTTCTGTTTCTATTATTTTTACTTAATTGTGTTATCAAAATAAGATAGTTCAACTAAATTACTTTAATTGTTCTGAATTCCTTTAATTTATTTTAAAAAACCTTAGGCTGACTTGCACTGACAAAACAACTATAATCAGCCGTAAAATCTCAGGTTACCAGAGCTTTACGGCTCTGGTTATATTATTTTTACGTATTGGTTATATTAACACCACTATCAAAAAAGCGATGGCAGCCTAGTTGGGAGAAGGCCCGCTTCTCAAACCAGAGGGAGCGGTTTCGAACCCAGCCAACGGCACGCACCAATTTGTTTATCGTGTGAACATATGTGCGTATTGTATGTCATCTGCTACATGCCTGGAGCCCGGTATATGGCGACAGGCTCGCCCCCTGTCACATTTGGGACTAAATATCGTCCGGTGAAGTGTGGGTGTTGTATTACACCTCTGCCAGCCCCCTCAGGGGTAAGGCGTGACGGTATGTTGTGTTATCAAAAAAGTGAAACATACAAACATTGTAGACACGCCTTTTTCCCTTACGGGTAGGCAGAGACCACCTATCTCCCTTGCTACGATCTTGTTACACATTTTTCGCTTCTTCTTCCAACGATTTCTATGAGTCTTCTCGTACATGCTCGTCGGTTACGGGTACTCTTGACTTTGTCTCTGCTACAGCTTCGACAAAAATGCTTTCGTAAGCCCAGATCTCTGTCTTCGTCTACAGGTTGCTTTTCTTAACAGATTCTCTTGAAACTTTGTGAGCAGGTTCGATAATTAAATATATTCGATTCCATGATTGAAACAAAAAACAACATATCTCCGCCATTGCTAAAAATGGCAAAATACTGCCTTGACAAAAAACCTTTATAATTATCGAACCTGCTCATACAATTTCACGAGAATGCTTTGAGGAATGCAACGTGCAGGGGAAGACAGACGTCGGCCACGAGGTCTACAACTCACAGAGCGACTAGTAGATGGTTGGTTCAAATCATCCTTAAAATAAAAACTTCAATTCAATTCAATTCATTTATTCATTGCGTTTACGGATAAAATACAAATGTTAAAAATAATACATTGAACGCCATAACCCGCCTTTCGGCATGCAACTACGTACTACATTACAAACGGCTATACTAATACTACAAATGGCTAATTGGAATTTGAACACAACTTTCATCTAATTTAAAACTTATATCTTTTATCCAAAAAAATTATATAAAAAGTATCTTATTGAAAAAGTAATAACGCTTACAACAATTAAAGCGGTCATTTAAAATGGCTATGACCGTGGAAAAATGCTAATCTTTCACTCAATAAAAGCACTAAAATAAACGTAAATCAAATTAATTTCAATTTACCTCGAAGTTATGACAGCTCGAGCCTGAGAAAGTGTAAATTCTGAAATAATTAAATTATTTTCTTATTTACTTTTTATTCAGTAGACAGGATAATTTTATAGAAATTAGTTAGCGTTCTCTAAAAAGGTCCAGAGTGTATTTGACATTTTAATCACCCCTTGGTTAAACGTTGATCCCTTTTAAATTAAATATTAAGTGAAATTAATTCGCTTTGATAACTATTACGAAACAGTAAATACGAATAATAATTTTCTTTATAAACTGAGTTTGCTTATGACAACTGCTTTGCAATAGTATTGTACAATGCTCAGTTTTCTAATTTATACAGGGTTACAAGCATTAAGGGTGCTAAGGCGAAAACAGGTGTAACTTGACTGCCCCGGTGGCTTAGTTGGTAGTGAACCTGCCTTCTGAGCTTGGGGGCGTGGGTTTGATTCCCACCTAGGGCAAACATTTGTGTTTGTTCCATGTCTGGGTGTTAAATATCTATCTAAGTATGTGTTTAAAAATATATATGATTGTACATCAGTCTCTGGCAGCCATAGTACAAGCTTTGCTTAGTTTGGGGTCAGGCGACCGTGTGTGGAAATGTCCCGAATTTATTTATTTATTTATTTAAGTACTCATCATTCATGAATAACTTTTACTATGGGACCAAACCCAAATAGTGAAAAAAAATCTGTTCATGTTCCATCGTGCATTTTGTTAAGTGACAATGACACTTTTCTATGGAACGGCTGTTTTTTTCCCAATTGCAGGGTTGGTTTTATAGTAAAGTTTATTAAGAACGATGATGAGTACTTTTTCACACCTGTTTTCGGCTTAGTACCCTTAATTTAATACCCGTAACCCTGTATTTCAGCAAACCATTATCGTAGCAAATTATCATAGAATAATAATTGAAATAGTAAAAAGTTTTAGTAAGCTTTATTATAATTGCCTAAAGATGTTTATATTTGTACCAAAATTAATCCATTATCTCTGAAACAAGGCTAAAGTCTACTAAAAGGCTACTATGTCTGGCTCTATTGATCCGATTACAATAATTACACAACAATTAAATTGGTAGAAAGCTTCACTATTATCCTTGAGTATTATAACATAATAATGTAGTACTTTTCCTAAAATAATCATTTAGTAATTAGGTTATGTTTCTGTCAGTATTAAGAAAACTGAGGTCAAATTAAAGTAAGGAAATACCTTTTATATACTCAAAAGCAGGTTTCTAATCAAATACCTATATTTTCTTTAAACTCAAAATGCAGTCAAATCTGTGTCAAAAAACTAAAAGTGACAACCCTTAACTAAATACTCTACGCACACACACCAAAAAACCTTACAAAAACAAGAGCTTACGCAACAAAACGCGCTAGTGTGCGTGCAATCACCTCCAGGGCTGCCAAAGCAACAGAACACAAACGAAAACACTTCTTATCAGCCACTTAAAGGTGAAACAATAAACAATAACCGCCGCAATAGAAAATTTATTTCCTTTTCGTTCCACAATAAAGAGTCGATAGCTTTATCAAGATTGTTGGAAAACTATTTGAGTTTATTTGAGTTTGCCCGCGAGGCGAAATTGTTTGGGAGGTGAAAACGCACTACCACGAGGAACAAAACATCAATTTCACGCTATGTGTTTTTTCAGAATAAATTTTAATATACTATCTAGACAAAAATCAACCTAAAATTAAACTTAAATTAACTTAAGTAAAAAATAAACACGCTTTGACACAAATCAAAAATAAAAATAGACTAAGAAAACATAATATAACATCGCGGTCGATACATAGGTAAATTTTGTGTAATTTTTTCGTAAACGGGTTCAAACTGCTTTCTATGGAAACGGGTACATCCTTCCCATTTTTTATTTTATTTTCAATGTTTCTGCGCACTTTCAAAGTAGTATTATATGAGTAGCTGACGTTCCCGAAATATATAATAAATAATAATAATAATAAATATCAGGACACTTACACACACGGTCGTCTGACCCCAAACTAAGCAAATATGGAGATGTAACTCTTTGTACTAGACTCAGAGCTGAGACACACCGCATACAGTTGCAGTCCCGTGCGCGTGATGTCAGTTTGTCGTTGTCAACAAGCAGTCCGTGCGTCACGCAGCTACTGTGACGGACTGGAAATGGACTGCTTTCGATGTAACGTCTGTCTTAGAATTACATACTTTACTGAACTTGTCCTCGCGAACCGGACCGGAATGCACACGGACTGCACCTGCATTTGATGTGGTCCAGCTTTTAAACTATGTTTTCTAGCTTCTTTGATCAGTCTGATTTAGTGGTCGTGTTGTCTCAGTGCGATGTGACCCTTAAAACAACTGAAAAATTTACTCCTTTTGTTCCGCGTTGTTTCTTTTGTTAAACTCGTTTTGTCTTAAATCTGCCACTTCTCAGATTTTAACAATGGACCGTAATGAGGTGACTCTTTAAGGATTTTTTTTGCCGTATTTTTGGAGAAAATACTCAATTAAGCGAAGGATAATACTGAATTTGGGATTCATCTTCTTAATTCTTTATTTTTTATGTCGAGTTTGAATGATTCGCATAATTAACAATTTAACACATTCTAACTAAGTAAAGTGTTTAGGCAATACTGAACCCTAAAACCGAGAAGACCAAAAATACCTTGTAATAAGCAAGTGAGTGTGTTCATAATACAGATCACACCCACAATAAGCTAAATACGCTAACTAATAAAAATATCAAAATTTATGAGTAAAGACGTTTATATTTATATCACAGTCTGTCTACATATCCCTATAGATATTTACAGTTAATTAATATTGTCTGCCTATAGGGTTACAAATTGGTGCGTGCCTTCGGCTGGGTCCGAACCCGCTCCCTTTGCGAAGTATGGGTGTTGTATACCTCTGCCCTTCGGGGGAAAGGCGTGACGATGCGTGCTATAGGGTTACACTTTGCGTGTTTGCTAAAAGGAAATAATTATGTGATCAATTCTAAAATTGCGAAAAAAACAGCAGGTTGTCCTGATCCTTAGGAAAATGAAATTCTCATAACATATAACATAACGTATCGTCACGCCTTTCCCCCGAGGGGGCTGGCAGAGGTGTAATACAACACCCGCATATCGCCGGACGATATTCAGTCCCAAATGTGACAAGGGGCAAGTCTGTCGCCACACATCGGGCTCCAGTCATGTAGCAGGTGACACACAATATGCACATATGTTCACACAATGAACAAATTGGTGCGTGCCGTCGGCTGGGTTAGAACCCGCTCCCTCTGGCTTGAGAGGCAGGCCTTCTCCCAACTAGTCTGCCATCGCTTATTGAAATTCACACCTAATAAAATGTATCAGACATAGATAGGTAGGCAGAGACCACTTCTCTCCACTTGCTACGATCCTGGCATACATCTTTCGCTTCTTCCACTTCCATCAATCTCTTCATACACGCTCGTCGGTTTCGGCTACTCTTGACCTGGGGGCCTACCATGACATCTTATGGTTATGTTTTGTTTTCGACGCTGCGCGACCATGGACCTTATTGCGCGGCGATATGATAAGCGGTGGCGCAGCGTCGAAAACAAAACGTAACCATATAACGTAACCTGGGGCCTACCATGACATATTTTTCCCATGCCTTTCTTCTATCCTGGCGTGAAATTTTGGGCGTTTGGGGGCTGAGCTACCCACGTCCGTAGGAGTGTACTCTATTCTGATTCCCTACACGTGGTCCCCGGGTAGTGCTAACCGGGTAGCAAACTCTGGTGGGAGGCTTCGGCCGTGGCTAGTTACCACCCACCGGACCAAGCCATGCCGTGAAATGACCTAGTCGTGTTTCGGGATGTAGTCCGGTGTAACCGTTCCGAAGACGGGTCTGAGCAGTAGCGCACTTGTAGCGCCTCACTCAACTGCCGTCTTTGTACTTCTTCACTCTAAACTTCAAGGCTAGAGTGAATAAGTACCTTATAGGTCGTCGTGCTCCACCTTAGACCACAACGTCGCTTAACATCAGGCGAGTTGGTGGTCAAACGCCGACCTATTCTACATAAAAAAAAAAAAAAAAAAAAAAAAAAAAAATCTATCGAACAGCTCTATTTTGTCCTCAATTTAAAAGTCAATTCAACAATGAAGCTGGGGCCCAGCGGCCCTATCTCTCTACAGGGACCTGGCTAAACGGTTGGTGGAGGCGTCAGGTGTTCAGAATGCTGGCATTTATTTCGGACAGAAATTGAGCATTGCCATCCAGCGTGGCAATGCTGCTAGCATTCTGGGCACCTTTCCCTCTGCCAACGGGCTTTTAGATTAGTTCTAGTTTTTAGTTAATATTTTAAGTTTTTTTTTTTTTTATAAACATAAATGTGTTATATGGCATACATATTGATAAATAACAATGAAGTTGCTCACAATAACGAGTTCCTTTCGTCTTAATTATCACACTCATTCCCTGTAGAAAACTCAAACGAGAACTTGTCAGTTCTCATCAGCCAGGCAACAACTATCGATCTTACGTCAGCATAATAAAGAAAAACAGCTTCTCCAGTAAAACTCACTCGCATCCGTCTAATACAATCTACGTGTTCAATAAACACGTTTCTTGGATAATACTAGCAGCGAATTTCGGAAAAAAATGCCGAAGGTGTGGCACTCACACTAATGTTATGAATGCGAAAGTTTGTATGATTTTTTTTATGTTTGTGTGCTAGTTTGGAACTTCTTTACGCTCAAAAGGATGGGCGGAGTTGTATGAAAATTGTTGAGGTGGCTTATGCTTCAGCACATAGGCTATTTTTAACCGACTTCCATAAAGGAGGAAGTTCTCAATTCATATGTATGCTTTGTTTGTATGTTTGTTACGCGATTACTTTGCTATTTATGCATCGATTTTAATAATTATTTTTTTGTTTGGTAGATCATACTTTAGAAGTCCATAGAGTACCATTTAAATTTTATTGAAATCGGTTAAGCAGTTTTAAAGATGTCAACAAAAGTCTAAAAGTTGTTCTATTATGGAAACTGACGTGGTTTTCACACATTATGATTTATAAAACAAGAATTACTCACGTACGATTTAGTCGATTATTCATAGTGCTATGCGAGACGCAGCCGCGCGCGCGCACTCGCCTTGATGAAGACCGCCAAATGCGGTTGAAACTATAGCCTGAATAATCCCCGTAATAATTCATGTTTTATAAATCATAATGTCTAAAAGTTGTGTATATGTATGACGGGAAGTCGGTTTTTTATGCGTTGCTTTTTTAATCTCCTACGCGAAAACGACGGGGTGTTATATATTTGACGTGTCTATGTGTGTGTGTCCGTGTGTGTATGGCTGTCCGTAGCATCGTAGCTCTCGAACGGATGAACCGATTTTGAATTTTTTTTTGTTTGAAACGTGAATTAGTCCTGAGACAGCTCTCCTGAGAGAGAACACTCCTGGTGTTCTCTCTCAGGAGAGCTGTTTAATGAAAATCGGTATCGGGGGTTTCTTAAATTTTAATTTATAAATTATGTTTAAAAAAAGTTACCGGTTCCTGTAGGAAAGCGAGTGAAGCCACGGTCGCAGCTAGTTTTGGGAATATTTGTCGTGGGTGGGCTGAAAGCCTGAATCTGGCTGAATAGAGCTCTTGCCTCAGTTATGTTCAGATGAGGGCTTAGAATTTGGAGAACCAGCTTAGATACTAAAGCGACAGTACAGGAACTTTTCGCACAATTGTTTTTTTAGTATGCTTGTTTTCGATATTTTGTGTTTTTTTTTTTAATGTAGAATAGGTCGGCGTTTGACCACCAACTCGCCTGATGTTAAGCGACGTTGTGGTCTAAGATGGAGCACGACGACCTATAAGGTACTTATTCACTATAGCCTTGAAGTTTTGTAGAGTGAAGAAGTACAAAGACGGCAGTTGAGTGAGGCGCTACAAGTGCGCTACTGCTCAGACCCGTCTTCGGAACGGTTACACCGGACTACATCCCGAAACACGACTAGGTCATTTCACGGCATGGCTTGGTCCGGTGGGTGGTAACTAGCCACAGCCGAAGCCTCCCACCAGAGTTTGCTACCCGGTTAGCACTACCCGGGGACCACGTGTAGGAAATCAGAATACAGTACACTCCTACGGACGTGGGTAGCTCAGCCCCCACTTTGTTGTTTTTGTAAGTTGTGTTTTCGATCACTTTCGAAATTATAAATTTGTTTGTTTTTTGACAATATCGAAATTAAAGATCATACTCGTAACATTTTTTTTAGATTAACTTGAAACTTTAAAATTGTTCTTTTAAACCCCCGACGCAAAAACGATAGGGTGTTTTATGTTGGACGTGTCTGTGTGTGTGTGTGTTTGTGATGGCATCGTAGCTTCCGAACGGATGAGCCGATTTTGATTATGTTTTTTTTGTTTGAAAGGTGCTTTAGTTGGGAGTGTTCTTAGCTGTTTGATGAAAATCGATGACGGGTTTTTTATTTTTTTTATTTGCACTTGTTTTTAATCTTTGTCAAAGAAAGAATCAGAAGATTAAAATAATTGTTTTTTTTAGATTCCTAAACTGCAAGCTACGCATTAGAAACGTGAATCAAAACGTTAATTTCTTAACATTTACATCCAAAAACATCAACAATAGTCGATTGGACACATAAACACTTTGTTTTCATTGGTAGTGGCTTTACTTTCGACATTTCTTGTAGTAAAAAAGAATATGAGAAAACGCTAGGATTGCAATACTTTGCGTACTGTGTTCCACAGATGTTTATCTGCCCGGATGAGCTGTAGAAATGGTTTCGACATAGTTTGAAAGGTACTCTAATCTAACTCAAAATTCCCGAAGTTCAGCGACTTGTAAGTTTCTTGATAAGTCAGGCAGTATCGAAGGTAAAAGGTGCTAGGATTTCTTAAGGCTCAGGTACACGATGCGTTGCGGCTACCGTGCGTAAGAACATCATTCGATTCCGTAAGTAAGTAGTTTACAGTAGAAATTTGTTAAAAAAATAACTTTTTTTTAATCGGTCGGCTTTTGACCACCAACTCGCCTGATGGTAAGCGACGTTGTGGTCTAAGATGGAGCACGACGACCTATAAGGTACTTATTCATTCTAGCCTTGAAGTTTTGTAGAGTGAAGAAGTACAAAGACGGCAGTTGAGTGAGGCGCTACAAGTGCGCTACTGCTCAGACCCGTCTTCGGAACGGTTACACCGGACTACATCCCGAAACACGACTAGGCATTTCACGGCTTGGCTTGGTCCGGATAACAATACAAAACTCTTTATTTACACCAAATACAATCCCAAACTAAACTAAACACTAAAATATCATGGACGGTCTTATCGCTTAAGAGCGATATCTTCCAGACAACCTTTGGATGGAATAAAAACATTATGATTATAATCTGGACGGTGATGTGTACTAAAGAAAATATAATAGTAAATCGTAAAAATAATAGTAAATTAAATGTTTTTATAAAATTGAAGATAAAAAAAAACTTACATACTAGTATTATTATTACCTATACAAATAATTACTAACTATTCAAATAAACTACCCAAAACTAACGAAACAGAACTTTTTATTGTTTTAACAATACAATAGTAACTAATATTCTTAAAGCGAAACTTAGTTTATTTGTTACGTTTTCACGCTATAACTACTCAACAGACTTTACAAACATATTGTCAGGGGTACAGAAAAGGACTTAGGGAAATTTTTAATCGCAGGTACAATGTAACTTTAGTGCGCATGAAGTAGAAAAAAGTACATAAAACTATTTTACAAATCACGTGGAAGTACAGGGTATTAAATAAGAGAAAGCGTGTACTAAGCCGAAAGAGTGCCATTTTGCTCAATATTATGAATAACTTTTACTATGGGGTCAACTCTGAAGTAACAACAGCTGTTCCGTACATTTTGTCGACGATCAATGAACTTTCAATGGTTTTTTTTTTTAAATTTTGGGTTGTCTCCATAGTAAAAGTTATTCATAATGATAAGTACAATGACCCCCTTTTGGCTTAGTACACCCTAAACCAATAACCCAGCAAAATGGCGACCTTACCGAACAACTCAGGTGATTTATTCCAGGCAACTTTTGGATGGACAAGAACTGAAAGAAATGTGAAACGGTAGTTATGTATTATTTTAGCTGTTAAATTAGGAAAATATCAAGTACGTGTAGTGGCAGGGTTCACCTAGATATATTGAAAAATTAATCATAATTGGTTAAGGCCGTTTGCAATCAGAAAAACTCACGGGTTTTTCATTTTACATTCCATGCCATTAAAATGTTAGCAGAGTAAGTCTAGAAGGAATCTGATCTTGCCAGTGGAATATGAAATGCGTGTTTGTAAGGCGTAATGAAATGAAATGAAAATGAAATGAAATGAAATGAAAAATTGTTTATTTCCAGATTTGCATCTATCAAATTATTTCATTAATTATTAAATTAAATGAATTATCTAATGATTAAAATTAAAAATGCACACTTGTTTTATATAAGTATTGATTAAATTGATAAAGATGGATTGAATTTGATTGTTGAATGGACTACGCGGAAACTAATTACAGAGCTTCTAGGTTACATCACGGCTAGGCGGCTAGGAGGCAAGTTACAGAAAAAAACATAAGTGAGAGCATAGACACTCTTTACCGGATATGGACTCAATTTAATAGACAACAAATTCCCATAATCTGCTATCCTATTAAATCGATGAAATGGGGTACCGATATTATTGTCAACAGACACCCTAAAATACTTACTTTTCTAGGTTTATAAAATTAAATATTTTAATGTATGCCATACAAAAACAATTTGCGTTCTCTAATAAAACCTGTTAAGTCCCTCTAAAGTCTGAATCCAACTAATTTAATAAAAGCTGTGAGAGCGAAAATGTCTCTGCTCTATGAGTTTAATTATTTTAACAAACCCTCAGGTAATTATAAAGGTGTTAAGCAAAAATAATTATAAGTTTATTTTAGGGTCTAAGTGTGGGTTAGGTAAATTTCAAAAATGTAATTATCTAGAATAGTAACGGGACCCTTGTCATGAATACGAAACTCTTTGTCATGGTTACGAAAACTGAACCCTAAATATACTAAATTACTTTGAGCGATGATAACCTAGTTGAGAGAAGGCTCGCCTCTCATGCCAGCGGGAGTGCGTTCGATCCCAGCCGATGGCAAGCACCAATTTGCTTATTGTGTGAACATATGTGCGTATTTAATGTCCGAATAAGTAACTGGAGCCCGGTGTATGGCGACAGGCTCACCCCCTGTTACATTTGGGAACGAATATCGTCCAGCGAAGTGTGGGTGTTGTATACCTCTGCCAGCGCCAAAAGGCGGGACGATATTTATGGGTGTATATATGTTTTTTAATGTTGATAGTCGATGCCTTGCCATCAACTATTCACTTTAACTATTTGAATCAACGTTAAAACTACCTGTAATTTTCTATCCTACTTTTTAGTAACGCAACTTCAATACTGATGTAAATATAATGTGTTACAAAGACAATGTTTTAGAAACGAGCCTGCTGGCTGATTTGGCCAAGCAAGGAGAAAGTGTACCTAGTGTAGGCGGTACGACGTAATGAATTCACCGTCGACGTCGTCCTTGCATAATGCAGCATGCCAAAATATTAAGTTTCCTGCCTGAGTTCGCACACTCGGCGATGCAATATTGGATAATGGATAAATGAGCGAAAGAGCGTATTTTAAGACAAAATAAAAGAAAAGATCTGAAAGTATGATGTCATGTCGACTGATGTTTTCCCACTAATGGAAAATAGGGGAAAAAAGGTAATTTTATTCCTCTTGGACCCCAGTAAGAGCGAAAAGTGGGGGACAAGAGGAACAACCCGTACAATGTCCAATAAGGAGAAAATACTACCAAAAGATGTCGACTCTAGGGGCAGAACCACTATTATTTCCCTTGATTAGCTACTGTATAAAAATTTATGAACTACACTTAATATATTTTGTTTTATAAAATATTTTTTGAACACTTTGTTACTTGTTGAAAAATATAACATCCACCGACAAGTGCAACACTCTTAAATCATATGTTGATGATGACTACTTTGAATAATAAGGCAGTCATACATTACATTTCGTCGTAACATTTCGTGTTCGCGTATCAATTTGCTGTATTATTTCAACGAGCCGAGCCGCTCTCCGCGAGCACGCGAGTCTGCCTTTTGAAGTGAAACTTCTAATGCGACTTCCAACAAGGTTGCGTTAATCGTTTAACGCTCCTGGGGAGGGGGAATAGAAAGAGACAGAGCGAGAGTGAATGCGTGGCACTCGAACGCATGCGCGAAGTAAGATACATAGAAGTTTCACTTCTTCACTCCACTCCACTCCACGCACAATTTTTTTTCGAGCCTTGTTCGCCGATATTCCATCGACCTATGTATAGAAGCTCTATTTCAAACTCGAATTCGCAGCGCTATTCGCCGAATATTTATATTTTCGTCGCCTCATGTACTAATGGCCTAAGTTAACAGCTCGGGTACGGGTTTGGAAAACTGACGTTGTAATCTAAGTTAGCTGTAAGTTATGTAAGTGAGGTTTAAGTTATTATTCAGTCGGTTTGGAAATCAGAGTTTGTATTTAGTTTGTTAGTTGAATGTTTTGGAAGATGGAAATTGATGTAGTGTTTGTATGGTTTATTTGTAGAGATAGAATTATAGCATACCTACTGCGCCCTGCGGCTTCACCCGCGGTTACACAGTAACCATTCGTTTTTCATGATAGAAAGTAGCTTTTGTTCTTTTCTGTAACCCTGACAACGTGTACTTATCGTACTAATATTATAAACGCGAAAGTTTGTAAGAATGGATGGATGGATGGATGTTTGTTACTCTTTCACGCCAGAACGGCTCGACAGATCTTAATAAAATTTGGCACAGAGATAGATTATAGTCTAGAATAGCACATAGGATACTTTTTGACCACGGGTGAAACCGTGGGGCGCAGCTAGTACAAAATAGTATTTAAGGCGTGAAAGCATAACAAACAAATAAACGATCAAACTCACTTTCGCAATTGTAATGTTAGGGAGTCTCATATCACTCAGTTAATGTGTTTCGATATTAATATTTATTGAAATGGAGACGTCTGGTGTACATTGATCGTATTGATTCTCATCAATCAGCACTAATTATGTGTGTGTAATAATCTAATAGCAAGTAAACAAATGACACAACCGCAGCCACGGAACAAATATGATTGGAAAGGCCATTGATTTGTTTCAATTACGTCAGATTCTATTCTCTTCCAAATTCGCCATATTTTATTCGATACTAACTATACTTACTAATAATATTACAAAATCAAAAGTAACTCTGTCTGTCTGTTTTTAGCCTTTTTTCTGAACAGATCTTGATGAAATTTGATACATTGATGGTCGTATTTTGCGTCGACGGTTAGTAAAATTTTGCTGCCATTCTTGGGTTTTTTTAATGGCTGCGGATGATGATGTTGTTTAGTCAAATTTGTATTGTTTCTCTCTGTCCCATCGTCCGTCTCCTCTAAAGCTCAAATCATGCATGCACGTGACGAATCAGCTGATTATAGCGAGCGACATGTCAACAATACACTAGAGTATTCCAGCCAACTCCAATATTCCGCGGTATCTCGAAGGAACCTGCCTTATCTGAGTGAGTCCCTCATTAATTCACTGCCGGCTATTCTGAGGTCGCTCTGAATAAATATTTTCATAAGGAAAATTAAGCGGATTTAATAATGCTCAGAATTGTTCCCCTCTTGTATGGCTGTTGGTTCAGGTAGGTTTTATTAAGTCTTTATAAAAGAATTTCGCGTTTCGTTTAGCTTGGAAATAAAGAGTAGCAATGAAGTAAGATAAGTAAATATTAATATTTTTTGTTGTCTTTTGATGGATTTTTCTAAGAATTGTGGCTGGTGTAAACAATCAAGAGTTCCTCCATAGAACTAAACGTTATATTATTAAGATTATAGTCTACAATAGCACATAGGATACTTTTAACCGTAGGTGAAACTGCGGGTTGCAGCTAGTCGACCATAAAACGATGTCGCTTTTTTGTAGCCTCGGAATAGGTAGTCATACAGTGTTTTGTTTTTTTCTTTCTTTTAAATTTTTGAACTCGGTCGAAAAAAGACAAAACATTGTATAACTATTCCGAGGCTATATAACGTTTATTGATAATGTGATCTAAATTACATTAACGTCAATAAAACTGTCTATGACCACAATACCAATCACATTACATCACACTAATATTATAAATGCGAAAGTTTTGATGGATGTATGGATGTTTGTTATACTCAATCACGCCAGAACAGCTGAACGGATCTAGATGAAATTTAGCACAGGGATAGATCATAGCCAGGATAAATCATTTAATATGTTACTTTTCAACCGCAAGTAGCACAAAGATGCGTAGGTAGATATTTACATAGAAACAGTTGCTGAGAAATTATCAACTAGCTATAAACTAGATGGCGTATTTCCTAATTTCCTACACTTGGAACTTTTAAGGGACGCATGCGGTCTATCCCCCAGAGATAACAACAATAAGATATAATAACAATAAGATTTTCTTATTGTTATTGGTTTTTACAAGTAAAGGCACACTGCAACTATGTAAAGCCTACTGTGGCCTTCGTGCGCTCTGACAGTTCTTACCACGGCAACCAAGCAATCGGAACAATATAAGTTGTATGTAAAGTTGGTTATTAGTTGCGAAGTTCGGAGTGCAACTTGCCAGTTCGTGGCATAGTTACCAAGTCAGGGGTCTGTGTGGGCTCGATTGAACTTAGATTGGTAATTCTGTTCAATGAGACTTTAAGAGACGTTCGGTTTGTTGGGAAACAGAGATTTGTATAGAATTATAGTGATCAAAACTAGAGTCGCAGTATCTAGCTATGGTTTCTGGTCATAGTATCTCTGGCGTGAGAGGTGAGTCTTCTCCGACCTGGCTATCATCTCCTCTTGAAATTATATTTTGTAGCTAACAATTTATGAAGATACAGCTTATAACCTGGATTAACACATACATAGTTGGGTATATCTTTGTAGATTATTATATTATATACTCAGATTATTTAGTAGTTCTATACCTATATCCTCATATAGGGTCATGTATAGATAAAAGATGATTGATTAGTTAGAGCTTATTCAATACGACTAATCGATTAGAATTGGCAAACTAATAGGTATTAGCTAAATAGCTCGTCGGCCTCTAGCCAAATTGCATTCGCTTCGAAGCCTTTCTATTTCTACAATAACTAACTCTCCAAAGTTAGCTGCTAATTGGACGAGTTAATTTGTGACATTTAAATAGCTCGTATTTAGACCAATCAGCAGCTGACGCTAAAGCTTTAACGATTGTAGAAATAGAAACGCTTCGAAGCGAATGCCACTTGGATTGGACGAACTGACACGTGACAATTATAAAACTCGTATTTCTTCCAATCAGCGGCTGACGATAGAGCATTGGCGATTGTAGCAATAGAATCATTTTGAAAACTAGGATTTGCGATGCGGGCACTGACATTTACGGGTATTATCGCCTGACAAACAGGACTACCTAGTTCAGGCAAAATTCTTTTATTGTTCCTAAAATGTTTATATCCGAGTGTTTTTATCTTTACCACGTAGTTTTTGCAAAAAAAAAAATATTACTATCTATTTATTTATTTATTTAAGGCCGTGTATTACACGAAATCACCAAAAAGAAGTATTTTGTTTGCGCCTAGATTGATGTGAAGAATAATAATGATCGTACAAAAAATACAGCTGGTAGAAGAAACAACCGACTCAAGTTTAACCGAAGAACAATTTTGAAAATCATTCTCATTTTGGAGAAAAAAAATCACAAAAATTATTTTCTTAAAAAAACTATTGGAATCGATTATTAAATAGCCAGATTAGTTATCTAAAGTTTAACCGAGCAACTTCATTTTTATTTGTGTCCTTGTTCCGAATAATACCATTAAAAGCGGCAAAAAAAAAATTACGCATCGATCTCATTTTACCATCAAATATGATCGATTTTCAACTCTATATGAAGCAGATTAAAAAAACGTGTATATCGTGCTATGACGGCGCCTTAAATTGACGTTTCAAATCGACAAAATCATATGGAAATTACCGATTTTGTCGACTTGAAACGTCAGTTTTAATGTCCGTGTTCGCACCCCTGTGACCCTATTCGGAGATTTGAGATTTTCATTTCATCTTTTTTCGTCCTTGTTGCTCTCGTTTGAAACGTCATAAGTGTCAGAGTGACCAAGATAAAATCTCATTTCATCTCACGCGCAGTAATAGCCCCCCTGGTCTATTAGTGCTTGATGTCAGATGTGTAAACAGAGCTAGCACTGCTCGCTTATCAACTGCGTCCTACCCGCAACCACAGAACAAATAAGCACAACTACGCAACACTGATCACGTAGTGACGTAGGTATTGGTATCCAGTGTGCCTTGCGGTCGACCTGAGTCTTGTTACCGTCTCATATTTGCTTTGGAACCACAGGATTCTACCGATAACATAGTGTAGTGTATGACGTCCTTATCTGGAGCCGTCTGAAGCACATTGTTATTCTTACCGATTTGAAAATGTAAAGTGGTTGGATTCAATATAAACTACTAGACAATATTGCACGTACTGAAAAATTGTTTATTTATACTGGATTTTCATCAAAATGGAATTAAGGGTCCGGAGACCACTTTAGACTAACTTCTCTTCTTAGTCGGCATCTTCATTGCTGAAGGTCGTGCCTAGTTTGATTGAGTGCACACGATGCACTATGCTCTTCCACGTGTTTCTGTTTTCGGCGGTTTTAATCGCTTCAGGTATTGCAAGGCCCGTGAGCGTCCTTATTAGGTCTGACCAACGGGTAGGTGAGCGCCCGCGTGGTCTTTTCCCGTCGACCTGACCAACTACCATTAGCTTTTCCAGGCAGTCAGGATTTCGACGAGCGATGTGTCCGAAATATTAAACTAACTTAGTCTTGGCTAAAAGTTGCAATTTCGTCTAAAAGAAGACGACGAGCGAAGAGAGCAAGTAATGACACTGACGAGCCTCTACAGTTGTCTCAGAGTGACAAAGTGCAATTCCAATATTTTTTTATGACTTTTACACTTTTCTAATCATGCTCAAATATATAAAAATTTCCCTTGGATTATGGATTAATTTATAGGCTAATACAACGTCACTATGTAAAGGGATTTTTGTATTTGCTTCGTCAATCTATTAAATAAAATAGTCAAAAGTGACCCTTTCCAAATGCGGATATTTTTCATAGCTCTATTTAATCCTGAGGACGTGTTCTTTAAAAAAAAAACAAGAATATACGGGCGGATACATAGCTTATTTAATTGTACATACCAAATCCTACTTCCTATCCTACTATATCCTATTAATATTATAAACGCGAAAGTTTGTAAGAATGGATGGATGGATGGATGTTTGTTACTCTTTCACGCCAGAACAGATCTGGATAAAATTTGGCATAGAGATAGATTATAGTCTAGAATAGCACATAGGATACTTTTTAACCGCGGGTGAAACCGCGGGACGCAGCTTGTCCTACTAATATTATAAACGCGAAAGTTTGTAAGAATGGATGGATGGATGGATGGATGGATGTTTGTTACTCTTTCACGCCAGAACGGCTGAACAGATCTGGATGAAATTTGGCATAGATATAGATTACAGTCTAGAATAGCACATAGGATACTTTTTAACTGCGGGTGAAACCGCGGGGCGCAGCTAGTAATATGATAAACGAGAAAGTTTGTATGTATATATGTAGATGGATGGATGTTTGTTACTCTTTCACGCCAGAACGGCTTAATAGATCTGGATGAAATTTGGGACAGAGATAGATTATAGTCTAGCATAGAACATAGGATACTTTTTAACCGCGTGTGAAACCGCGGGACGCAGCTAGTCTATGTAATACTACGTAAAGCGGCCAGTAACCAAAACCGTACCGTGTCAATTTACATAGAAACCTTGCGGTCGGCCTCGTCAGGTACACATACCTACCTAGTTTACACACTATCATGCCTTCGCAGACCGGCGGGGCTGCGGTTGGGGCATCTTGAAATGTTGTTATTTTAAGGCTTCGGACACAGAATAAATGCTTACAGAAGGCCAACTTAAAAAGATAAGAAAAGTAGATTATTCCAACTGTAGTTTTAACCGCATTCGGCAGCAGTCTTTATCAAGGCGAGTGCACACGCGTGGTTCCTTCTCGAATTACACACTCATAACTTAGCATCGCATAGCATAGCTGCGTCTCGCATAACTGCCGAATGCGGTTGAAACTACAGTCGGAATAATCGACTGATTCGCACGTGAGTAATTCCCGTCTCATAAAATCAAAATGTGTGAAAAACAAGCCAGTTTCCATAATAAAGGTGACAGGTTATGGACACATGGAAAAGCAGCCGTACTTACGATGCTATGGAATCAAGTTAAAAAAAATATTATTACATATCTTGATGTATATGCTTCTTGGCTGTCCAAAAAAGTTGCACTTATAAGGCAAAATACAATCATACACTATAAATTAATTAGACAGACGAGGAAAAATACAAATGTTCTGTTTGAAAAACTCGTTTAGTCTTTAAAAATGTTGGTATTTTTACTGTAGAGTCTGCTCCATTGGGACTGTCGTAAGATCATTTACACATTTTTCATTTTGTTTGAATATTTACTTGCTTTGAGCTGAGGTCCTGAAACGTAAGCGTCTGTATGCGTGCGCCTGTCATCGCTCGTTATATAAATATTAAAGTTGAACTTCTGTACGTATTTATTTTGTACTTTAGGACCGAATAGTTTTAAGGTCAAAAACCCTTGGAATGTGGGTTAGGGAATATTAAACAGACGGATGTAAAATGATGTACTGGTCTTACGCTATTTTGAGTCTTATCGTTTCAACCAGTAGGTATTCTACAAAGTACATTTTACTGATTGAAAGACTTGACAAAATTTTAGGTTTTTGTTTTTGTGGTTGCTAGCTCTACGAGCTAAATAAGGCAAAGCTTGGACCAGATATGTTTTAAATTAGTTTGTCAGTGTTTTTCGAAATGTATCTAAATTGGTATAGGTTAACTTCTGAGACTTAATTAATTTCGCTTTAATCTCTATTTTCACGGTGTTCTAATTTCTTTGCAATTGTAGATAATAAAACAAACCATGGATGTGTGGCTAACTCTTATGACACTGTTTTTAGACCACCTGAATGCACTCCTTAACAACGAAGGCTCTCTTAACAACGTGGGTGGCAGCGGGACGGAGATAAGTAGAAGGATCCAAAGCTAAAGCCAGTCTAACGCAGTACTTACTAAACTCACTAGGATATGGAAAGACCAATACATATATCTCAGAAAACTAAAGTGACGTTGATGTGTCTATACGCTGGTCTTCTCAATCTTCATCTATGGCGCTGAATCCTGGACGATAAGGCAGAAAAAAAGAGCGAAAATCGACGCTTTCGAAGTGTGGTGTTGAAGGCATACGCCTTCAATACCACACTTCGAAAGCGTTTGCGAATTCCTTGGACCGCATGTTGAACCAATCTGTCCGTTCTGAAAGAACTCGGAATAACTACAAGGCTGTCCGCTATCTGCTCTCAGCGGATACGCAAATATGTCGGACACATCGCTCGTCAAAACCTTGACAGCCTGGAAAAGCTAATGGTAGTTGGCCAGGTCGACGGGAAAAGACCACGCGGTTGCTCATCTACCCGTTGGTCAGACCTGATAAGGACGCTCACGGGCCTGGCAACACCTGAAGCGATTAAGACCGCCGAAGACAGAAACACGTGGAAGAGTGGTGCATCGTGTGATGAACACTCATTTAAACTAGGCACGACCTTCAAAGTCAAAGACAAAGTCAAAATGTTTTATTCAATTTGGGTATCAAAGATACACTTAATTATGAACGTCAAAGTTTTTTTTAAGTAGACTCGACCGCCTTGTTCGGATAAAGAGCCTCTAAGAAGAACAGGTAAGAAACTGAACTTCAGCAATGAAGATGAAGTTCAACAACTAAGAAGAAGAAGACACTTCACAGGCCACTCTGACATGGCTTGGCTGTTGTTGCATTAAGCCAAACAACAGTTGCCAAAATTTCACGTGGCATTCGAACTATACGGCAACGCTCAATACTTGCTTATGTAAGCGATAGACATACAATCTGTTCCATCTGAAATATTGAGGTAATATTGCAAGAGCATTATAGCAGTATGCGACACTTTAGATAATTTATTCAATATTGAATGCAACCTTTATACAGAGTGTTCGGTTAGACGGCGAAAATATACTGTAAAAAATATTCCGGAGGTACACAATTCTAAATATAAATACATGTAGACCTGTAATTCAAATAAACTCACATATACTCTGTGAGATGAAAACTCGCGATAACCGCCATTTCGAAAAAAAATCTATGGACTGAACTAAATTTAAATCTACACTAAAATTATAAAGTTTGTATTTTTGCTAGGAATAAACTCAATTCATTCAATAATTATTTCATTATTTACTACACTATCCCTGAGTGACATAACCTTTATGAAATGCGAACGAAGCGGGGAAAAAGAGCTACTTTTAAACAATTTTACGAGAATCTGTTAAGATATGCAACCTACAGAGGAGAACAGCCGGACAGACGCCTGCTGGACGGGCATACGAAAAATTTTTTGGCGAACGCGAAGCAGACTCTCGCTACACTTGCTCGGTCCATAATAATTGAAATGTAATCAGAAAATATTCAATCACATAGTATCAACTTTCTGAAATTAACCTGCTAGGCGGGCAGTCACAAACGGTAGCTGATAGACTGACAGTAGCAATCACTCACAAGCAGTCAGTAATTTATGAGTAAGTACTGAGCAATTTATAAAAGTCCACAGCCCACATGGAGAAGTATCTTAGCTTAGGTACTAATAATTATTAGTAAAACAACAGAATTAATTATTATTGGATGAACGCCTGCTGTTAAAACGTAGTCTATCTGTGATTCCTGGGTATACCAACCTTTCATACCAAACTTCATCAAAATCCATCCATCCGTTTGACCATGAAGAAACAAGCACGCACACAAACTTTTGCCTTTTTAATGTAAATAGGATAAGATCACAGCACATACTTATTCAAATAAATTGGTGTAGTTTACGAGTTTCCCCCCATGTTATAATATTCTTGAAATTTCAATAGTTCCGTACACCCTATATAGAAGTTTATGTAAGTAAGGTATATCAATTTACATAGGAAGGTTGCTCGCCGGCGGCAGGTATCCCATTACCGTGATATTTATTTAGAGCTTGCGCTGTGGTCGGAACAGGGAAGCGGAGTCAGCTGCTAAACTATGTATAATATGGAAGGTACACTTAAAATTGAAGCGAACTTAGGCAATCGCGCCAAATGTAATAATTGGAAAACCTTGTAGGTTTAATCATGTGTTGGTTTGATATATTTTCATGCTCAAACAAATGGAGGGATTTCGATTGAATTTAAGACGGAAATAGATTAAAATATAGCCTTATTCATTATTGATCGGTGGAAATCGAACACTCTGCTTTTTAAACGATCTTTTTTTTGCCTCACACCTGTAATATGTGGAGTGAGCTCCAGCAGTATTTCCGAGTAACTACTACATGGAGTTCTTCAATATTCTACGGCGGTCGAGTCTATTTAAATAACTTTGACGTTCATAAGTGTATCTTTGATACCTAAATTGAATAAAAACATTTTGACTTGACTTGACTTGACTTCAATAGGGCTGTCAATGGTCTCCAAAATAAATAACGAACGTAACACATTCCTCTCAACAATTTTTGGATTTTTAATAATGATAGCTAGTGTGTTAAAACCGACTTGAAAAAGAAAGAGGTTCTCAATTTGATTGTATTTTTATTGTTTGTTACCGCATAACTCCGTTATTAATGAACCGATTTCGATTTTTTTAAATGTGGAACGTAATATTATTTATAGATTGTTCTAGTTTTTTATGAAACCCAATTCGGTTGATGGGAAAAGATTATTAAATACAAAAAGAAAAATTGCGCATCCCTCGTCAATTTAGAGAGAGATACCGCGACGGATACAAACACACTTGCGACTGAGACCATTTAATTTTGAAAAACATGTCGAAAAAGAACCTTTGATTGATTGATGTGAGAGTCATAACACCGACACTTTAAGATTCAAAGTTGAATATCCAAGAAGTAGCACGTGATTCAAACAAATTATTTTGTTTATAAAACGAATTAAGCGTAACCAAAATAAATTGTTTGATTCCGCAAAGCTGACGACGCGATGGTATCGCGTAAAAAGTGTTATAATTTTAATACATATTATGAAGCGTCGATGATAAGAAGCATTACAAAAACAGGACTTCCGTCCGCGAGCGCGACAACATGTGATAACAGTAATACGGATAACGCTATAAATAAACAAACACCAACTTTAAATTCGTCACAAAATTCAATAAACTGACAATATTATGGTTTCGAACGACGAGCTGCTGATAAAGAACTCGCTGTTACTTCTATACGTGCGTGAGAATAGGCCTGTCGCGGAAAACTTGGTTAGAGTGAGGAGTTCTCTGGGAGAAGATGCCGACAGATACGGCAGATGGAAACGACAGCGGTAACAGAAAAATAAAAACATGAAATAGGACATCTCTAACGAATAAAAATTATAACGAAATTACTGATTTTATTAGCAGAAGTTTAAGTGTGAATGACGATACGTGTACAGTGGAAACGCTCAAAGACATAGAAGACGACGTTGTGGTGGTAAGCGGCCGGCCAGGCATGGGTAAGTCTACTCTACTGACTCACCAGTCTCTGAACACAAAACGGATTGACGCGAAATATCCATGACGGGGCATGGATAGTTCTTGTAAATTTACCGGACTATGAAAAATAATTTACTCGGTGGCAAGAACGAAACTTAACCATCGATTTAAAACTTGTTTTTCATTTTCTTTGCATGATAGCTCTCAAAAATATCAACACTCAAATGCAGATAGAATTTGACTATTTTTAGACAGTATAACAATCTCAATCTATGTTAAACAAGACATAGACTCTCTGCCGCTTTTCGAATTAGAACTATTTTTATACATCTACCACAGCGAAAAATTCGTCTTTCTAATTGACGATTTCAATACTATATGTATGTCCACATAACGAAACAGAAGTACTACAAAATGCTGATGTTACTAATAAAAGAAAGAAAACGAGTCCTTTATGACGGCCATTTTAACGGGAAACGCCAATGCCCATCATCGCGTTATTTTTTTTTTTTTATTTATTTATTTATACGAAATTGAATACAGCACCCTAACAGTCCAAAGACCAAGATTATTATTCCGATAACTAACACGTTTATAATCGCGATAAATTAGGTGGCCACACTTTAACTTTGTACGTGAAATATCAATGTTAATGCTAATGTAAAATTAACGCAACAATTCGTGGCCATACACCAACCTTCAACGTCCATCATCAATGGTACCAATATCATCAATCAATCCATCATTTATAATCCTACTAATATTATAAACGCGAAAGTTTGTAAGAATGGATGGATGGATGGATGTTTGTTACTCTTTCACGCCAGAACGGCTGAACAGATCTGGGTGAAATTTGGCAGAGAGATAGATTATAGTTTAGAATAGCACATAGGATACTTTTTAACCGCGGGTGAAACCGCAGGGCGCAGCTAGTATTACTAAATAGCGCTTTGCGTTTTATCTGCTACGAACAAGTACCGTCAATTGGTTTAGAAAAAAAAGTAGCCTAGAGATGTTAATCCAGCCTATGTGCTTAATCAAATTTCATCCAAATCTGTCTATCCGTTTAAGCCTGAAGAAGTAACACTCACAAGCTTTCGCGTTCTTATAAGTGTGACCAAATTTTTAGTGTGTTTTAATCACAGTAGTTCAAGATTCTTCTCAAAATAATTTTAGGCACAAACTACAGCGCAACTAAACTAAAACTAAACAAACTCCAACTAAGGCAACCCAATTTGGCGGCAACTTTTCAAACTGTCATCATAAAACTAGCAGTAAAACAATATTGTCGTCCACGCTCACGGTCCACGGTCCACGGTCCACGGTCCACGGCACAAAACGACTAAAATATGGCCACGCCAAAACTAGGCCACTCCCATTCTGTAGCGTCCCAAAACCGCGAGCGAAGGAAACAAAATTAAAATGAAAGGACACATAGAGGCATTTATCCTGGCGTAAAGTGTCAGCACTATGCTTTTAACTTTTAATTTTGTAACGTAGCTAAGAACTTAACACATCTTGCACAGTAGCAACACAGCAGCTTGCAGAGGTCCTGGGGGGGAAAATGCCCACATTTCGCTGGCCATTTAAGTTAGTCTGTATGTTTCTATCGTTTTTGTACATTTATTTATGAGCGGTATGTTTTAAATGGATTTATGAATTTACATAATATTTATTTATAAAGAAAGGAAGAAAGAAAAGAAGAAAAGATTATCAAAGAACGGTGATGGCTGGATCATTACAAGATAAAATGTGCGCGAAATATAATTATGACCCTTTCTTGGCAGTCGGGTAATTAGGCGCTGATTTAGCTCCCTTGTTAGGGTTCCGTAGTACATAGCCTCATGAATCCAGCATTCCAATACGTAATGACGTCACTAGTCATTGTCTCTTTAGAACTACATGTTTCTCTAATATAAAACTTTGACGTTCATACCCAATTGAGTAAAAGCATTTTGACTTTGACTTTGATTTGTAAAGTACATATTTCGGTATTGCTTAAGCATCGATTATCGCCACTTCGTGTCATGACCCAAAAAACAAGGCCTTTCCGGGAGTAAACACGTAATGACGTCACTGGTCATTGTCATCGTCTCTATCGAATTATTTGTAAATTACATACTTCGGTCTTCTTATGCAACGATTGACGTCACTACATGTTTCCCACGTGACCATTTATGACTCGGAATGCTATACCTGGCGGACTATATTATAACCTAGTCGTGTTTCGGGATGTAGTCCGGTGTAACCGTTCCGAAGACGGGTCTGAGCAGTAGCGCACTTGAAGCGCATCACTCAACTGCCGTCTAACATCAGGCGAGTTGGTGGTCAAACGCTGACCTTTTCTACAAAAAAAAAAAACTATATCCATAAATTCTGTGTTTTCATACAAATAAAATCACGCCGCGCAAACTCATTCAATTAATTATCGAAATCGAGTAAATACATCAATGTGTATTAAAATAAAACTGTCATTAACATACGGTGACATTGACACTGACCAGTGACATTGACATTTGACATTGACCTTGCCTCACAATTCTAGACTAATTTACCAAATTGTTTCATATTAATATACAGGTGGATAATTAAATCTGCTATATTGTCCTTTATTGTCGTCTTTTGTGCAAAGGAATTTGATTAATATTACATACAATAGCAAGCACAATAGGTTTCTTAGTAGGTATATTAGTCTACTAGACAAGACATGGTATTAATGGATTGCAGAGAAATAGAGCTAGGTATCACATTAATATTCTAAATGCCAAAGTTTCTAAGTAAATGTATGTGTTTGTGGCTTCTTCATGCTGAAACGGTTCAATGGATTTGAGTGAAAATTAATAGATAAACGTTGTATAACCTCAGAATAGTTAAATAACCCGTTAGATGGGTATACAGTGTTTTTTCTTTTTTTTTTAAGTCGATCGAAATAGATCCTAATGCTGGCTGGCAGGGGTGTATTACGATTTCCACATTTTGCCGGACGATATTCAATCTTAAATGTGACAGGGGGCGAGCCTATCACCGTACACTGGGCTCCAGTCATGCAGCAGATGACATACAAAACGCACATGTTCACACAATGAACGAATTGGTGTGTGCCATCGGTCGGCTGGGTTTGAACCCGCTCCCTTTAAATTATAAAACACTTTATAAGTATTCCGAGGCTATACAGTGTATACAGTATACAAAGTTTATAGTAAAGGGTTTAATATATAGATGAATTCTTTATTATTAAAGAGACTACAGATAACATACCACATATTAGGCTTTTTATTCCAGAAATAACAAACGAATTGGTATTTTTTTTTTAAATTTCATCGACCGATCAAGCGTTAGCGAGTAAGGCGTCTATACTTGCTTAAGCTTTGACAAAAACGCAATCGTATGTCCAAATTCTGTCCGGATCTCTGTCTTTGTCTTCAGGTCTTATTTCGAAACCCATTTAATTGAAATGTAATGTGTAGGTTCAACAATAATAGAGATATTTGTTGTCATTATCTATAAGTTTCCTTTAATTATCGAACAAGCTCACAAAGCTTCACGAGAAGCGGTTGAGGGATACGACCTGTAGAGAAGGACAGACGTCGGCCGCGAGGTCTACAGCTCTCAGAGCCACTTTAATTTGATTGACTAAACTTACCGTTACATAAATAGAAACCCGATTAAACAATTACATTTTTTTTTATGTAGAATAGGTCGGCGTTTGACCACCAACTCGCCTGATGTTAAGCGACGTTGTGGTCTAAGATGGAGCATGACGACCTATGAGGCACTTATTCACTCTAGCCTGAAGTTTTGTAGAGTGAAGAAGTACAAAGACGGTAGTTGAGTGAGGCGCTACAAGTGCGCTACTGCTCAGACCCGTCTTCGGAACGGTTACACCGGACTACATCCCGAAACACGACTAGGTCATTTCACGGCACGGCTTGGTCTGGTGGGTGGTAACTAGCCAAGACAGAAGCCTCCCACCAGAGTTTGCTACCTACATTGCAGAAAAAGTTATGTGCGACCTTCTAGAAGTGAACATTTACCGCTAAAAGCAATCTATTCCAGGTAACCTCAGGATGAAATAAACTAATCCTTAATAAGAAAGGGTGCGCAATAATAAAAAAAAACACAAAATCTGGATTAAAACGTGCTGTCTAAAATATTTTGAAAACTTATTCAACAACTTTTAAGTATTAGACTCGGTCCTAAAAAAGAAAATTGAATCACATAATAAATGTTCACGACTAAAAACAGCACCACATTTCACCAAAAATCTCATCTACATCTGTACCTATAAAAGGCAATCCAATACCTATTCCTACCAAATAGCTAATACGAAAATATCCTCAAAATCTCCCGAAACTCTGGCAAATTCTGACACAATAAGACTGTTACAGGATTTCTCTTCGCCCTCGGGATTTGTCTGGAGCTAGGCGCAAATATATCATACTAGAAGGCGGTGTTGCTACTAATATAATAAATGAGAGAGTTTGTTTGTCATAGTTTTAGAACGGGTGAACACTTTCGCCGACACTCTCAGGGTCCTTTTCCTGTTAAGCGGATTGACGCCCGCGTACGAGACTGGTCCGCAGTTTGCCGCCCGCCTCCAGTCTTTCATAAAGGTTTTTCCTATCACGCTGGCCGCACGCGTTGTAGCCAGGATCATGGTATCACACGCACGCGGATCAGCTCTCTTATTTTGTAAGTCTAAAGGAAATGGTATATGTATTTTTTTTAAGTTTCCATTGTAGTTTTTGGTGTACAATAAATTAATATTGTATTGTGTTGTCATCGTGTGCTCTCACGTTCGCTCGTATGACGCTAGGTGGCGCGAGTAGAATAACACGCAATAGACATTTTTATTCCGCTCAGATTATCCTCCAGTACCACACAAGGGCGGCAATCGCCATGACAGGAAAAAAGCCCTGAGTGTGTTTTGAGTCGAGACAAGGCGTCTTGCCTCACACGTACTTGGTTGCTGGTATCTTGAGCCCACGTCATTTGCTTTTGCGAGATTTTCTTTCTATTTTGGTATTAGTGAGAAGGTAGAACAAGGCTGTGAGAAGGTGCCTTGATTTCGGCGACAGTGTACAGTGTACAGTAGAATTTAACCAGAATTCTACAAAACTTTTAATACCGGCTTGTCAGTAATACCACATTGTCAACAATGTGGGTGAATCAGGGGTGTTCAAGAATAAAGTGAATAGGTATCTCCTAGGCAAGCGTGTTACACCTTCGATCACTTTGACTACCGTCAGGTGAGTCAGAGGTCAAACGCAAATCTGTTGTAAAAAAAAATATTGTTGTAAATAAAATGTCTTTACATTTAAAAAAAAAAAACAAAAGACCTTTATTTCAGCTACATAAGGTTCAAGTTCCTTTTTTTATTTTTAGCTTGGATTGACACTGGATTTTTGTTCTTGATAAGTTGCCCAATAAAAAACCCTTATATAGAGGCAAACCTGCGGGATGTTGCTAGAATAGAATGGAGGGCCTAAGCTATTTATTCATCGATGAATGACGTTTACGAACATGTGTTATTTATTGGGGCTACGTTTAGGGATAAGGCTGTAGAAATTACTAACAGTAACAGAAATTGAGACTTTTATTTATTATTAGTTACGATTAATTAGTTTACACACTAAAATTAGCACGATTATAATAATGTGTAACAAACAAAGCTAGTGATATGGGCAAACAAATTTAATACTATTTTTTCGGGTTCCGTACCCAAAAGGTAAAATGGGATCCTATTACTAAGACTCCGCTCACCGTCTGTCACGAGGCCTGGCATCTCATGAACTGTGATAGTTAGACAGTTGAAATTTACACAGATAGTGTTTTTCTGTTGCTGCTTAAACAACAAATAGTAAAAAATGGAATAAAATCAATATTTAAGGCAGCTCCCATACAACTATATAACGTGGTTTTTATGCCGTTTTTATAGATAATGGTACGGAACTCGTCGCGCGCGAGTCCGCTTCGCACTTGGCCGTTTTTTTTAAACATTTTTGTACTTTAAACTAGCATTATCTAGATCTGTGCCAAATTTCAAATCACTATATTTTGTAGTTCATTAGATAATCATAAGCTTGCATTATACAGACCTGAAATAAGGCGAAGATGCGGCGCGGACAAGGTTCAGGTGCGGTGCTGTTTCAAAGCTTGTGTTTATATAAAACGTATGAAAGCGATGTGATTTAATTATACACAAGCTACACGACGCAGGCATACCGCTTCATAGTTTTCACGCCAGAATCGTGTCCACGCCGCATTCTTCCTTACTTCCTGCCTGTACAGTTCTTCAACACCCACACTTCGCCGGACGATATTCAGTCCCAAATGTGACAGGGGGCGAGCCTGTCGCCATACACCGGGCTCCAGTCATGTAGCAGATCCCTCTCCCTCTGGCTTGAGAGGCGGGCCCTATCCAACTAGGCTAACATCGCTTTTTACACAGAGAATGATTAAGTGATACGCATTATCTTGGAATAAGTAGGTCATTTCATACCTATCCATTATCATTCGAAACCCCTCAAAAAGTGCAAATACACTTTGCTAACATTGATAGCATTACCTAAATGGGGCTCTGGATCCTCAAATTAATTTATTAGACAGGATTCCCCGATAAATTCGTCAGGTACGTGCTCCGCAGGGGACGGTGGGTAACTAAATTCTGCAGTTTCAGGTAGACGGTATAAATTACATTTTTAACACGTTATACTTTGAGCTTACCGGAATGTGTGTAAACTTTTAACTTTTAAATCTTTGCTAAGATGCTGAGAAGCTGTTAAACGCGACTTCGTGTGCGTGGACATAAAAGTATTGCGTTATACATGGCGTATTTCATAATTACTATTTAAAGATAAACGTAGAACTAAACGATCTCACCACGTTCCTCATTGTGAATGTTGTGAATAGCTATTAATTATGGTTATTATATTATTACAATAAATATATATCAGAACTGTATTAGCTGTGAGAAAACTCAAAAATTGTAATACGATAATTATGTATATTGTTGGTATTCATTAAATACTCGTAAATGAGTTTCTTCAAAAGGACTATCAATGGAGTCCTTAAAAGTCGGCTGTGTATCTTTAATAACATAACATAACGTCCCGTCTTTCCCCCGAGGCTGGCAGAGGTGTAATACAACACCCACACTTTGCCGGACGATATTCAGTCCCAAATGTGACAGGGGCGAGCCTGTCGCCATACACCGGGCTCCAGTCATGTAGCAGATCTTTAATGTCCCTGGGATTACAGGTATCCATAGCCGACGGTGATCGCTTACCATCAGGCAGCCCGTCAGCATGTTTGCCACCAATGGCATAAAAACAAAGTAAATACATAACCAAATTATATTCCAATATAATTCTAATTATAGTAACTTGGTATAGCATATTGAACATAGTATGGAATAGTACAGATTCATACAAAAATTATTTACCAATTCCGAAAAATATTCTACGACCATCAGTGAATTACAGTAACTTCTCACATTCTATACAGATCCGTTCAGCTGTAAAAAAGCTACGTAGAGGCGGAGTTAATTCGTAACTAGCTGCGTCCACCGGTTTCACCCACGCACGCAGTTTGACCCGCTGTCACAAAGATATATTTTTTTTAATGAATAATACCTACCTACATACTTTATGTTCTTTTTCGTACCTTATGTTCTTTTTCGTAACTCTGAGCTCGCGTTTGCAATATCATGATAATCAGTTCAGTAGTTAAGGGATGAAATCGTAACAAAACAAGGAAACGAACAAACTCACTTATATACGTTTTTCTAATATTAGTTAGAATTATAAGTATGGTATAGTAAAATAATTAGAGTATAATTATGTAGATATAGATACCTACTCGTAGAATAGAAATGCCTTCTATAATTTACTATTTATTTACAGATTTTAGATGGATAGATAGATAGATATACACTTTATATAAATTTTTAAATTATACTTAGTTTAGGTGTAATGATATAAGTACTTTTCTTTAATGTGTTTTTAACTCATAGGTTTTGGCAATAAATACATTTTTTATTTATTTATTTTTATGTATTGTTCACACCAGAAATAACAAAACAAAAGAACAGAAAAAACTTAAACTGTAGCAGCTTTATCACTAAGAGCTATCTCTTCCAGGCAACCTTAGGATGGAGAGGATACGTATGAAAGAGTATGGGACATTAGTAACTGTTTCCTCTTCTATGGATCGCTTGGAATTGGTCATCCTCGTTCGGGATATCTTTGACAGTTTTATCCAGATTTTATTTGTGATAGACATTTTCGGGCAAGTTGAGAGAAGGGGTTCTAAATCTAGGGTTTCAGATATAAATTGAGCGTCGTAACTTTGCTCCTAAATTATGCGTCATATTTTAGGTGTAGCGTGAACCGGTTGTAAAGTTTTTCCTATGATTTCTAGGGTTTGTTTGGACTTTGAAGTAAAACAATAAATACTAGCTTAGTGCGAGTCGGTGACACATTTTATATGGTGGCACGGAACCCTTAGTGTGCGAGTTCTACTCGCGCTTGGCCGGTTACGTGATTATCTTAGCATAGGCCAAATGTCCAGCCTTGGTGTTAGAGTTTTGACGTGACTTGTTTCTTTTGAAGGCCATAAAAGTCTCTCGCGGTCACCCATCCAAAGACTGACCGTGTCGTCCGTTGCTTAATTTCGGTGATTGGTTACGAACACCTAGTCGAGCTACAAATTCAAAATTAATTTATTTCAGGCAAGACAGTATTAATAGCACACTTTGTTTCCATAAATTAAATTACATTCGGTTAGGTAAAATTAAGTAGGTAATTCGTTAAAATTAAACTCAGTACTTCTAATTTATAACAATTAAGTAAGTAATAATTTTAGAATAATAATGTCAAACTTACAATTGAAAATAAATAAATATAAAACTGTCAAATACGCACGACAACAACGCAATACGAGCTACGCAGCGTTCAAATAAAAAAATCGAAAAATCGTTACCCAAGTTGCAAAATTGGTTGCAAGTAAGTGCTATTTATACTTAGCAGAAAAAACTGCTACTAAAATTATTTTAGGTATACAACAAAACGCTAGATTGCTAAATCTAAACTAGCTAAAAGTATTGATATCCTTGTCTAATACAGGTAGCAAACAAAGACAGGTATATTTTTGGCTTGTTAAGATTTAGCAATTTCGCGTTCTGAAATAGACCCTATATACCTATGCATTTGGTAGTTAAGTGTGTTCACGTACTATATCAAAACTTCAAGGTTTCAACCCAGATCCAAGCCTTCAAGGTACACACGTCACCTATTCACTACAAATCTGTTTCGGCTCCATCCATAACAAACTTGGGCAACAGCGTCGATTCTGGTCCACCAGCAGATTTTAATAGGGTAAGGCCGTGTTTACACTTTTGCGACGCTTCAATTTTGCATCTGCCTTAGAGCTCGACGGTTCTTGGGCTAGCGGTTGTGGCAAACGATGAGGTTTGGAGCGTTCTCGTTGAATCCGACGCCTTGCGGGATGCTTCTAATGATTCTCTACATTTGTTCCCACCGCTTGCCGCTCTAAGCATCTGCAGATGGCGGCGAGGCCGTGGTTAAGTAGTTAGACATAGGCGAAATCTTGCATCGCATGCAATAACGATGAATATGTGCAATATGCAATCGTATGAAATGCGTGCAGGCGCTAAAATGGGGGATCGAGCAAAATTGCGGTTTTAAAGCTCGTCGGTAAAGGTCGCTCGTGTATCAGTGCAATGCCGTTGTTCTTAATACCTCAGTATGGCTCGTTCGTCGATCGCCACTTTAGCTGGTCAAATGACAGCACATGCCGCTTACACCAAGGACCTTACACAAGTTGCAATCGCTTCCATGCAATTCCATTTCTATAATCACTAAGGCTCGAATGCTACCCGCTGATTGGTCAACTTGAGAATGTGTTAAATGTATAAAGATCGTAATTCGTCCCATCAGCGGCTGACAACGTTTGAGCGTAAACGATTGTTGAAATGGAATCGCTTGGAAGCGATTACAACTAGTGTAAGGCTTCAGCTCAGGAAAACGCTAATTGGCTGCATGCGACTTTTGACATTTAGTTACGAGGTAACAAAATAAATTCAAAGTTGAAGCGACTTTAAAGAACACGAGTGTGAACTAAGCTTAAGGGTTAAGGCGAAAAGTAATTGTCAACAACTGTTCCGCTGGCCCGACTTTCGTAGTTACGAGGTAGTTGGCAAATACTTGTATATTTCGAGTGAGGAAAGGTTGTTCAGGTCAGTAGGTGTAACTTATTTAACCAAGAAACAGTTTGAAGGAACTGACAGAATTTAAAGAGCTTTTTTCAGTTTGGTTAATGAACATTTTAACAACTTGTCTTGACATTTTTTGTAAGCTGTATGTCACATTATTTCCAAATTTTCATAGACGCAGTTCAAAATAGGTTCAAAAACCATGTTGTTTAGTGCTGACCCTGCTTTTGGCACTAATGTTTTTAATACAAAATAAAAACGTAAGTATGTTGAATCCGAGGTGGGGCTGCTTCTTAGGGCTTTCCGCCCAAAGCCCATTTGGAAGCGGACTAAGTAAGTCTGTATGAGCAGACCCACAACTGAGACGGGCTATAGTGCCGTATGGGCGACACTGCAGCCGATGGCTGGAGGCCGCGGCGAGAAAGAACTGTTGGTGTGTCGTTGCCACTTTCCCTACCTCCGCGGCCCAAACTTGGTCACCAACATCATCTTCGCGGACGTGGTGGGGCCGCAGAGGAAGAGGCGTGTCAGTGTATCATTACCTCTCTCATTTGAGAATTCTCTGAAATTTCTACCAAAAAAAAACAATAAGACAAGTACGAAAGTCGCAAAAATTGTTGACATTGCAATTTGTTACACTATAGGCAAATTAAGGGGCTCATAGTATCTGGTCTTGCCCTTTTCACTCATCGTCATCTGGATGAAATGGCAATAGAAAACCTTCACTAATGCGAAGGTAGTTTTAAGTATTCGCGTATCCGGTTTCCGACATGGGTTGCTAATTAACCCCGCCATTCATTAGAGGAGCCACGAGTCGTGCGGCTCTCAGGCACGCTAGGCGGCGAGGGCTTGGCGAGCGGCGAATTGGTCCGCGATCTGATAGCATTCACACGCAGATTCATCCGCGTGTGAATGGTGAGCTTTAAACTCAGATAAATATGGACCTATATAGATAACTCATAACAATATAAGACAACTTTTGAATAAGGAAATATTTCAGTCAGTCTATTGAAAGCAAGTAGGATCTGTGTGTGTATATTGGAAAAAAACTAAATTGATTTATTATCGTGAAAACAATGCTAGTTTCTAGGTGTCGGTTACTGGCACTTGACAGTAAGTTTTGGAGAGTACAAGCAAAGTTAAAGCAGAGCAAATCTTTGCTCTGTGCAAATGTCTCGAGCTTCATTTATGGTTCAGGATTTGCTAGTAAACGTTGTGTAGCGGTCTACCAGCTAAAGAAGTCTTACTTTTATTCATGCATAAGTTTGTGTGTGTATTTGTCTGTTACTTTTTTACGCTCTTACAGAAATCTGATTTTTTTTTTATGGAGTCATAGGGATGTAGTTTGGTAAGGATGTAGCTTATAATCTAGATTAACAGATAGCCTACTTTTTAATCGCGGGTAGCACCGTGGGGCGCGTCTAGTAGGATACGGACGATGAAGATGGAGTATTTTCTACGCCTTAAGAAGTCAATGAATAAAAAATATATAAAAAAAAACTATTTATATAAAAAACAACGAATAAGACCGAATAAGATAGCCTAGTCGGAGAAGGCTCGCCCCTCAAGCCAGAGGGAGCGGGCTCGATCCCAGCTGACGGCACGCACCAATTTGTTCATAGTGTAAACATAATGTGTGTGTTGTGTGTCATCTGCTACATGACTGGAGCCCGGTGTATGGCGACAGGCTTACCCCCTGTCGCATTTGGGACTGAAGATCGTCCGGCAAAGTGTAGATGTTGTACAACTCTGCAAGCTCCTTCCGGGAAAAGGCGTGACATGCGTGTCATGGACAGGCGTGTTATGTTAAAAACAATGTCGGTATTCTCAGCCCTCCCTCAGACCACTTCGGTTAAATTTCAACCGATCCCTCAGTCTAATGAAAGCGAGTGGTTTACGTTCAGTGCCCAAAGTAATTGTCACCTGATGTATTTATAGTGGGTTCGGATCCTAGTCGTGATTTATAGGGTTCCGTCCCGGCCTGGAGCGTTTTTCGGAGGTGAATAGGTTAGCGGTACGGAAATAAAAGGTTGGGCAAGAGATTTATTTTTGGAATGAGAAGTTTTGGTAGGATGCGTTGTTTTGGTTGTATTATCATAGATACTAACTCAGTTGTTCAGCTCGTTAACGGAAAATAAATTTTCTTTGACAAATAAAAATAAACTAATTGAGGGCATCATTAAAAAAATTCAGTCAGTGGAATATATAAGTATTACCACCATTTTTAAAATGGTTAGTGCGTTTATTTTTGTGACCAAGGAGTTAATACATAATTCCTAGTTTTTAATGAGGAAATAAATTGCTAAAAAGAAAATTAATCTGCATGTTTCATAAGGACTCTAGAGGCGGTTTTGATGTAATTTTCAAGCAATCATCAAATACGCCTGTGAAGTTTAAGACCGATCAGAAAAAAAACTTGATGAAATTCAGTACAGTGACATCTGGCTAGTCATTTTTTAAAATGTTTCGACCTTTTGCTTTTTTTGCACAGAGTACCTATATACTCGTACCTACTTGCTAAGGTATAGGGTAAGGGTAACCAATCAAAGTCCAAACTAATGATACGAAAATAAACCACAAAAGGCTCTGTGATAGTATGATAAACTTTTTGAAATGATATACTTAGCAATACTTGTACATTTTGTGCATTTTGAAGGCATTTCAAATATTTTTTGTAATTTTTTGGTAGTCAGTATTTTTAGTTTTTTTAGTAAAGTCATAAAACTCTGAACTAAGATTATTGTGTTTTTAATTTAACAATAACTATTTAAAAAAAAACATTTTTCGTAACTCTAGCTCAGTTCGGTTTAAATTAATTGAAAGAAAAATTACCATTTCTAAAATAAATAACGATGTTATTGCAAAATAAATCTAATTTGTGCAACAAATATTTACAAACGGTCGAGGGTTCAATAAACTTTTGCCTCGATCCACAATTAGCCTCGAAATTGGTTGCAACAAGGAAATTACATAAATCTATGAATTGTTCCCTCTACCCGTCCAAACCGAACAAGCTCAAAAACTTACAAAAATATTTATTCTAAAACATAGGAAAGAACTACAGGACTCACTTACCGTCAGTTCAAAGTCAAAACAAATCGTTAGGGACTATGCGTACGGTAATGTAGCGCTTGCTCGTAATATCCATTAGCAAACATTATTTAGCAAGGAAGGAAGGAAGGGAATACACACCATGCTTGTTTTTTCATATCAGAACATTTGATAGACGTGCTGTAGTCAGAGGAAAGGGGGCCATTTGTTTTTCAGAATGAATTATGAATGAGAAAAGAGGAACGGGAAATACGGTGCTTGGAAATGGATACGAAGATTTTTTGGACATTTTTGTGGGCGTGGAGATTGGATGTACAAAGAGAGAGATTATGAAACGTAGTTGATTGAATCAGGCGTTACTTTGCGGAAGTTCATCTTCAAAATTGTTACTTGAACTAATATGTAGTGTAATTCCGCTTTAACGTCGCATTATGTACATCAAGGAATATGAATTTCCTATTCTATTCTTAATTTAGAATTTAAAAAAATAATTTAATGACATTTACTAGAAAACTTCATGCAAATTGTTTTTTGAATCTAATTTAAACTAATCTAATTTAATAATTTAACTAATCTAATTTTTTAATTTAATCTAATTTGAGATTTCAACTAACGAATTTAACAGTCCTAATTTAATGAAATCTACTAAAAAACTTTATACAATTTGATATATGAAGCTAATTCAATAAGAAAATTAACAGAAATAATGTTATGAAATTTACAACAAAATTTTACCGAAAAATTAATACAGTTAAAAAATTATACTTACAATAAAAAAGCAATTAAAAAATAAAACAAAAAATCCCTATTCTTCGAGCACTTATTATATTTACTTTATTATTCGAGATTATGAAACGTACTTTGTCTCTATGTGTACTGCTAAATTCATCAAAGAGGAGATGATCAAGAGTTGTCATCAATAACACCATTTAACTTATATTTAGTCCAGATTTGGGTAAGATATGATCTTTGGTAAAATCTGTGTGTGGATACCAGTGGCTTATATTCAACTGTAAAGTTTAATTTTGCGAAAACATGACATGTTTTTTACCCGACTGCGCAAGAGGAGGGTTATGCTTTTCGAGTGCATGTGTCAGTCTGTATGTATGTGGGTATGTATGTATGAGATTTGTTTGGCACGCCCTACAGCCTTAACAGCTTGAGGAATTTCGACACGTGACGTGTCTTTTGAATCGTCTTGATAGTAGAAGTGACATAGGGTACAATTTTTTGCAGCCGGATTTTTTGTTTTTTTCTAACACTGTTACTTGTAGTTTGATGGCTCAGACAAAAGAAAAAAAGAGCTTAGCGCAAAGTGAGGCCGGGTCTTGCCGTATCCATGCACAAAGCACACGCGTACAACGAAACTATGCCTTGATATTTTCCTTTTCTTTCAACTAGCACCGCTACTATATACCCACACCTTACACAGGAATAGTTTGCCAGGATGCAGTTGTTATAACATGTGATGTTATGCGTTATGCTTTTTTCGTAAACTTGGTTTAATTTGAATTGACAAGGCGGCAAAGACTCACGCACACAGTCATGTTTAATAAAAATGACTCTACCAACTTGTTCGAAAAACGAGCCACTATCCAGAAGAACAGGCTAGATACTGAGGTGCGTTTTTACAGGGGCTGAGTAAAGAGTACACACACAACTTAAAATCTCCGTATAACGCTTACTGCCAAGCGAAACATTTATTTATATTGTCATTGAAAAATAAACTATAAAAAGAATTCATTAAGATTGGATTTGAACTACACAAAGCCATTATCTGTTTAATTGACGGTGTTGCTGAGGTAAAATAGTTCCAATGTTGTAGTAAGTTAGAGCTACTTTCCAAAGTCGTACTTAAGAATAGTAAAGTACCTATCCAAGGGCTACTGAACTTAAACAATCGATTAATTACTATATTAATCCATCCCTATTTTAGTTCCAGTTATAATATGTAGTAGGTCGAAAACGTTACGATGAAATACAATCGCTTTATTTAATTCCTTTTAATATTATAAATGATATGACATTTAAAAATGACATCGAATCTTATCTTAAAGATTAAAAAGTAATTTCTGGGAGGTTTGGCCCATTACATTACTAATGGGTCTTTTGGGACCGCAATGGGTTAATTGTGAAGTAATAGATTTATAGCGATGGCTGGGTGAGGAAGAGCGGGATGTGTAATGTAAATATAGATATTTCTTGTCGATAAGTTTGTTATTATGATAGCTTTGTTCGTCGTACGTCCGCCTTGTAAGCATGGTGTGTCAAGTTCGATTCTCGATTTGTCAGAAGTTTGGTTGGTGTATTCGAAAATATTAGCCGTTACTACGACATATAAGTAAATTCATAGTTATACAAAACATTAATGAGAAATAAAAAATACTTTGGTCATTTTTTTTTGCTAAAATACCTGTAGTTGTAAATGGAGAAAAATAGTTGATTCAACGTCAATCGATCTTCAAATTTTTTAAATTTTAACCAATATCGATAACAATCGATATTCTACGCTTCACAACACTATTCAAAATATCCTATCCTTGGAAGTTAGGACATAATTTCTGAGGGCGATTAGGAAGATTGATAAGAGAAAGATAGATAGCACCGGGACGCTCTCCTTAGTAAAGTTAATGGGGTTGACCCTAGAATCGGAAATGGTGGATGGGATTAATGGTATATAATCTAAGAAAAAACAGAGTTAACTAAAGATATTACGCATTGACTGCCTCGGTGGCTCAGTTGGTAGTGACCCTGCCTCCTGAGCTTGGGGGCGTAGGTGCGATTCCCATCTAGGACAAACATTTATGTGATGAATATTTGTGTTTGATCTGTCTGGATCTTAATATCTATTTAAGTATGTATTTAAAAGTATATATGATTGTACATCAGACTCAGGCTGCCATATACAAGATTTGCTTAGTTTAGGGTCAGACGACCTTGTGTAAAAAATTTCCTGGATTTATTATAATTAAAATTATTTTCTTAACTTTAAGGGCTAGTGTTCCGGCGCTACTGGGAGGCCGCACAGGGAGCAAAAGCCCAGAAGATTTAGTTAATTTTATTGATGTTATTTATATGTATGTTAGTCTGTAAGGTATTTATTTTCTATGGGCCTCTGTAACTTGCATTGTATGCAAGTTATATTGCCTGAAATAAATTGATTATTATTATTATTATTATTTATCCACCAGGAGAGCAAAACATCTAGCTTCAGCTTAATTTGTCCTGCTTCTGAGAAATGCGACGTGTTGAGGAGGACAGGCGGACAGACGCCGGCCAAGGTCTACGCCTAATAGAGTTACTAGAGTAGTTTGACTAAAAATTTGGCATAAGTATTTCAAATAACATTTTTGAAACAAGAACTAATTTGAGATAAGTTTTAAACGCTTTTTGTAAATTTGGGCCTTTGCCAAAAAAAAAATATTGGAAACAGTTGCAATGTTATTTTAAAGCATAACTCACAGTTACTCGTATGTACTGCAAAGATTGGTAAGAAAAATAAGTTATTCTTTTTTTATGTGTTTCATTTTATTGTTTGTGTTTGTAATTTCGTTTTTTTTAAAGTTGGAATAAGATAGCTGATGACAGCGATTTCTAAAGACATTTCACTTCAAGCTTCATGAAACTTGAATAGTCACCCATAAGTTACAAAATCCACCATGTATCCAACCAGCCATCAACCAAAACGTACCGTATTTTGGTGCGTAAAATCAACGTACGAGTAAGTATCTAATTTCCATATGAAATACGTAACATTTCCTCGTTACGTGACCATAATTTTACGAACCAATTAAACATTCAGGTCCAGCAGTTCAAAGGGCTTGACTTACGTGCAAAAATAACCTTGACAAAAGAAAACAGTAATGAAATTCACTAAATAAAGACAAAAAGAAGAAAAAAACATAATTTCTTAAATCCGTTAATTTCATTTTCCTTTCTACTATATCAGTCAGTGTGTGTAGTGTGGCTAAGAGTCAATACATACAGTTTAGTTTATCAAATACTTATTTTTGAAAGAAAAAAATCCGGCCAAGTGCGAGTCGGACTTGCGCATGAAGGGTTCCTTACCATTCAAACGACAAAAGAAATTGTTGTTATAGCGGCAACAGAAACACATCATCTGTAAAAATTTCAACTGTCTACCTATCACGGTTCATAAGATACAGCATGGTGACAGACGAATAGATAGACCGACGGACGGACAGCGGAGCCTTAGTAATAGAGTCCCGTTTCACCTATTGGGTACGGACCCTAAAAGTTGTATAATTTGAAGAAATAATGAAATTAAGAAAACCCAGTCTGTTGCACTGTTCGTTTTCCCGTCACCAAAAGAAACACATTGAAGGAAAGGACGAAATTAGATTGAGGAAAAATATTTACAAGGAGAATATGAATGGTTAAGTTGGTTAGGGTCCACCTTGGAGAACGTACCAGGATCAAATCCAAGATGTTTTGAAAAAAGGCCAGGTCCAGAGTACTCGTAACAGACAAGCTTATTTAAAAAGACTCATGGAAGTAGAAGAAGCGTAAATCTTGTACCAGGATTGTAGCAAGAGGTGAAAAGTGGTATCTGCTTATGGGGAAAAAGCGTGACTATAATGTACGTATGTATGAAAAAACTGAATGTTGAGTAATCTAACCCTCTTAGCAATAAACGTTGTATATTCTCGGAATAGTTATATAGCGTATATAGTTATGGTCTTCTTTTTTCTTTTGAAAATTTTAACTCGTTTAAAAAGGGGGTAAGTCTCTAGTCTCAGTCTGTTTTACCCGTTTCTCTCCGTTATCAAAAAAAGGTTGCACATTCAGTAAAAACTTTTCGTGTAACCGTGTAACCTAAGTCACTGCCCAGTCTTGTACATTACTCATGAAGGTTAACCGAAATTTTAAACATAATTCCGAAAGAGGTCGAAGCTTTATTCTTTTGATATTTCACACACATCGCCCTTTGGAGGTTTTAATGATGTGAGAAACGATGTCTTTATTCTTTCACGTCACGTTATTCGATTCTTGTTTTATGATTGGCAAAGCTCAATTGTTGTGCATTGTTCTAAATCCTTGCGATGATGGCCTAGTTGGAGAAGGCCCGCCTCTCAAGCCAGAGGGAGCGGGTTCAAACCCAGTCGACGGCACGCACCAATTTGTTCATTGTGTGAACGTATGTGCGTATTGTATGTCATCTGCTACATGACTGGAGCCCGGTGTATGGCGATAGGCTTGCCCCCTGTCACATTTGGCACTGAATATTGTCCGGCGAAGTGTGGGTGTTGAAGAACTGTACAGGCAGGTAGTAAGGAAGAATGCTGCGTGGACACGATTCTGGCGTGAAAACTATGAAGCGGTATGTCTGCAATCGGCGTGACGATATGTAACTCCAAAAACAAACGCAAAAATGCTGTCTTAACAAAATTTCTATTTCAAAAATTAGTTTACCCTAAAAGAATTTGCTAAACTCTTTATCACGTTTTTTTAACTCTCACACGATTGTTTGAATTTTTCGATGAGCGACTCATATAAAATGAGGAATAATGACTCATTGAATTGCATGTCACTACAATATAGAGAAGTGAGGGTAGACGAAGAAAATGTTTTGAATCATATGGATCGTGATTGTGAGCAGCGGCGAACATTAGTGGGTAGTGAACAAGCGAGCGTGGCCGCTGGCGGGGGAAATGGAGGGGCGAGTTCGTCGACCGAGCCGCCGGCGCCGGCGCCACCGTCGATGAGTCAGCCGGCGAGAGATAGAACCGGTACTACTAGCGTTGCGGCGACGTCGCAACTGCACGACCCGGCATCACAGCCTACCGATCAGCTGATTGTCACTGATAACACCGATAAGAGGCATGAATCTATGCGGCCAGTAATTGTGCAGGGGATGCGGACTAACGAAAATAATGACAACTGTGAAGGATGGCAGAAAGTATCTCGGCGGAAAAAACTTCCTAAATATCGATTTGTAGGGAAATCCGGTATAGCCAGAGATTTGGAGTGTACTTTTAAAGCAGCAGTGAGGAAAATTCCCATGTTCATCACAAATGTGCATAGATCGACTACTGAGAGCGATATTGTAAAATATATTCATAAAAGGACCCAGGAAACTGTGGAACTAGAGGATATAAACATGAAAATACAGCGAGAGCACAAAGCGTATAAGTTTTACATCGAAGAGTCTAATCTGCCGATGTACATGGACGAGAAATTATGGCCTGTAGGTGTCATATTTCGACGTTTCGTAAACTTCAGACACAGATATGCGAGCAGAGATAATCCTGCTAATAGCTATAATAAACCTAATAATGAATAGTTGCTGTTATAGATTTGCTAGCTACAACTGTAAAAATGTGAAACGAGCTGTATACGACATTAGAGACCTGTGCAGTACGTGTGATGTGATATGTCTCCAAGAGACATGGCTGCTGCCACACGACATACCTTACGTGGGAACGATTGACAGTGGTTTCGGCTACACGGCGACGACAGCGGTAGATACGTCCGCAGGGATCCTGCGTGGGCGCCCATATGGCGGTGTCGCATTGTTGTGGCGGTATAGTGCGTTTCAACAGGTGTCTGTGGTGCAGTGCGATAATGAACGTATTTGTGCTATTAAAATCGCATCGGGCGATAAGTCAATAATAGTAATGAGTGTTTACATGCCTACGAAATCTCTAAATAATTTGCCGGAATTTATTGACTGTTTAAGTGCGGTTAGTGCTATTGTTGATGAATATGGGATCGAGTCTGTTTTTATCTTAGGCGATTTTAATGCGGAACCGGGTGAGTTATTTTACAATGAACTTATTAGTTTGTGTAGCGAGCAAAACTGGTCATGTATTGACGTGGAAATACTGGGGCTGGACTCTGGTACCTATACTTATATCAGTGAGGCGCACAGAACATGCAGCTGGCTCGATCATTGTGTTATAACTCACGCGGCAAAGCAGTTAGTTAAAAATGTATTTGTTAAGTACGACACTCAATGGTCTGACCATTATCCTCTCATCATTGAGTGTAATTTGCGTTTGTTAACTCCAAAAATAATATCGAACAGTGCCGCTAATGACAACAATAGACACGTTGAATGGGGTTTAAGAAATGACAAGCAGATTAAAATGTATTATGAAGAATGTCATAAAAGATTAAGATTAATACATTTTCCAGCAGAGTGTGCACACTGCGCAGATTATCTCTGTAAAGACCATGACCACGAGCGTGTACTAGATAAGTTATACTCCGACATTGTGACCGCCCTTCGTGACGCTGCGGTGGCTAGTCGGGGGAGCACGAGGAAACGTAGGGGTGGTGCGCGCTTGACGGGATGGAACAAACATATCAGTGAGGTTCATAGGAACGCCAAGTCGAGGTTTAACGAATGGGTACTTTGTGGTAGGCCAAAGTCTGGTGTGGTTTACCAGGACATGTGTGAAAGTAGAAGGGTGTTTAAGTCTAGGTTGAAATGGTGCCAACGTCATCAGGACCAAATTCGGATGGACGCCCTTGCTACACAGCACTCAAACGGTGATTTTCGTGGCTTCTGGCGTAATACAAAAAAAGTGAGTGCTCGACCTGGCTTTCCTGTGAGCGTCGCTGGAGTTAGTGACCCTAAAAGCATTGCGAACTTGTTTAAAGAACAGTTTTCTGTACGTTCGCCATTAGGTCCGGCGGGTGTGGTGCTGAATGATGATGTAAACAAAAAAACTGTGGGGACAAGCTACCGTGCAAAAGATGTTGCAAATGCCATAAAACTTATTGCGCGGGGCAAGTCCCCTGGACATGATGGACTCAGCATTGAGCACCTGCAGCACGCCGGGCCGCATCTGGCCAGGGTACTAGCGATGTTCTACTCGTTGTGCGTGAATCATTCTTACTTACCTGTTGACTTCATGAAAACAGTTGTAGTGCCTGTGGTCAAAGACAAGACCGGTGATGCGGCGGATAAAAATAACTACAGGCCTATATCACTTGCAACTGTAGCAGCGAAGGTGTTTGACGGTTTGCTTGAGAGACAGTTAAATCGTTACATAACACTTCACGACAATCAGTTTGGGTTTCGACCCAAACTGTCCACAGAAAGTGCGATTCTGTGTCTGAAGCATACTGTCAAATATTATACGAATAGAAAGACTCCAGTGTACGCGTGTTTCCTCGACTTATCCAAAGCTTTTGACTTGGTCTCCTATGACATCCTTTGGAGAAAGCTGAAGAGCACAGAAGTGCCACGGGAACTCATCTCAATGTTCCAGTACTGGTACGCGCACCAAGTCAATAGTGTCCGATGGGCGGGGACGATGTCGGATGAGTATCGACTCGAGTGTGGTGTAAGGCAGGGGGGGTTAACCTCACCCACTCTCTTTAACCTGTATATGAACGAGCTGATCGTAGCGCTCAGTAGCAGGCATGTCGGCTGCCACGTTGATGGAGTCTGCGTCAACAATCTGAGTTACGCGGATGACATGGTTCTGCTGAGCGCGTCGATCTGTGGCTTGAGGGAGCTACTCGGTACGTGTGCGGAATACGCGCGTGGTCATGGTCTTAAATATAATGACAGAAAAAGCCAATATATGGTCTTTGGGGCCGTCGGTGTAGAGTGTCCTAAGATAATACCAGCCGTTCTCTTAGAGGGTGTCCTGTTAAAACGCGTTGATAAATTTAAGTATCTAGGGCATCTGCTCACCGACGACCTCAAGGACCAGGCTGATATGGACAGGGAGCGGAGGGCGCTGTCTGTTCGTGCCAATATGATAGCCCGCAGGTTTGCGCGTTGTTCCGGAGATGTTAAGATCACGCTCTTTAGGGCGTACTGTACATCTCTGTACACGTGCAGCCTGTGGGCTGACTATACTGCGAAGGCTTACAGCGCCATCCGCGTCCAATATAATAACGCTTTCCGGGCGGTGTTGGGGCTGCCTCGCTTCTGCAGTGCCTCGGGCATGTTTGCCGAGGCGCACACCGATTGCTTTCACGCCACCATGCGCAAGAGGTGTGCGTCCCTGGTGCGCAGGGTGCGGGCCAGCCCCAATGCCGTCTTGGCTATGATTGCCAGCAGGCTCGACTGCCCGTATATCCGGCATGGCTGTGGCAGACATGTCGCTGTCCCTATGCCTGTGAGACAGCTATAGAATTATTAATTTAGTGTATAATTGACTCGACTTGACTTAAGTGACTGCTGATTATTATTTTTATTTATTGTATGTGTTTGTTGTATTTGGATTATTATATTTGTATTTTATTAATATTATTGTGTTACTAATTGGAATCTGATTATTGTGACTTGACTAATGACATGACAAATTAAATTATTAATTCTATAATTTTGACTTAATTTTGTGACTTTTTAATTATGTACTTATATACTTGCGGGTTTAATTTCCTGAATAAATGAATTTTATTATTATTATTATTATATTATTATTTATGAGAACGTCGACGCGAAAAATAACAATTTCGGAGCTAAAACTATAATACCGGTATCGTTACTAAAAATACCGGTAATCCGGTAAAACTGCCCGTGTCCGCCAAAGGAAAAGTTTTTCAGTGTGACGCAATATTACAACGGGATGAAAAACGAACGCAGAGCTTGAATTTGTATGGAAGTGACATAATAAAATAAATAAACCAATATTAAGGCGGAGATAAATGACTGTCTGTCAATGAAACGGATTTTCATACTCAACTGCTTTTAAAACAATCAACTTAAACTAAGGTAAGTAGGTATAAATTAAAAAAAATAGTTCATAATAATTTAATTTAATTAAGTAGCTTCAAATAAAAATTTGATAGACTTGCCCCCCCCCTGTCATATTTGGGACTGACTGTCGTCCGGCGAAATGTGGGTGTTGTATTACACCTCTGCCAGCCCCTTCGGGGGAAGACGTGATGATAAAAGATTTAAATATCTGAACGAACACGTAACTAACTAGAGTAACTGATTTGCTACAGCGCTACGCCGTAGTATGTCTGCTACAATGCTACGCCGTAGCACGATAAGACGTAGCTTCGATAGCAAAAAAACACTTTTAATCACACAGGCTAGGCGTTTGACTATACTTCAACATTTCATGCCAAGAAATCGTAAAGACTATCCTCCTTAATAATAAACGTTGTTTAGCCTCGGAATACACAGTAATATGTATTTTTCGAAAGAGAAAAAAAATTAAGAAAGAAACAAGTAACATTATTAAAAGAAAAACAAAAAACCCGCCCACAAAATGTTGTAGCTACTATGAAGACGATTTAAATGACACCTCACATGACGAAATCCATCAAGCTGTTTAGGCTGTAGGCCGTGCCAAAGAAACCTCATACATACATACAAACACTCGAAAAACATAACCCTCCTTGCCCAGTCGGGTAAAAAGACTCTGTATAACTATTTTGTTGTTAATTTTCTTCTCTTCTTCTTCTGTCCTCTGCCCTTCTTCTTAAGGTAATGTTTTATACTTACGTTTAGTATTTTCTTTTCCTTTATTTACGCTATTCTTAAACTATGAACATTGGCTGTCACATCAAATTACTGTATTGTTTGTCTCTTCCATTTCCAAGTATCCATGTAAATGTCGCCATTTTCACTTTGCAACGAGACAAAGCTCCACTATCTATTGTTAAATTTTTAAACCTCCAACCGCCTTTTTAACTTGCCGCCGGCTTTTTGTAGAAGTTAAGGTGCAGTTGCATTAGGTTTTTTCGATTAAATCCACGACAAGACATTTATATTAAGACAAAACCATTTTTTTTAATAGTGCCGTGTTCAGTACCATGTACTTACGTATTTTTTTAACATTTATTTACATGTACTTACGTTTTTTTTTATATTTGTATGTGTGGCATATTTATTAACGTAAAATATAAAAAAAATCGCGACAAAAAAGAAAAAGATAAAAAAAGATGGTCGTAAGAAATACGGGCCACGGTCACGAAAGAGGGCAGAGAAAGATAAATGTTACAGCAAATAAAATTGAAAACGTTATTATGTTAAAAGAAAGAGAGACAAAACACTGTATTACCATTCCAAAGCTATACAATAACGTTATAACATTATTTTAGTTTATAACCAACTAAAATTATAAACTAAAATATTAATTTTGATTCAACACAATAGAAAAAGACAAAACACTGTAAATCTATTCCCAGGCTATTTATACAACGCTTATTATTAGTAGTACCTGGATGACCGAGCTTTGCTCGGTATTTTCTTTTTTTTTAATTGTGTTTTTTTTTGGAAAATAAACAATTGATTTTAGTCTAACCTCAAAGCAAACACTCATTGACTTCGTGTTACTTAACAACGCCATCTGCTGTTGTGTCGTTAAAGCAATTAGTTGCTCACAAAAAATAGTATTATTATTCGCCAATAGATGTCAGGAAGAGTCATATTTTTCAGTTGAGACTACAAACGCCTCCTTTTTGTTATTTTTCTTCCAAGTTTATGTTTAAGTTGATTATCGATAAAACACGAATAAAATGTCATTTTCTAAAAATGATTCCTAGCTAGATCGATTTATCGCCCCCGAAACCCCCTATATATTATACTAAATTGTATGAAAATCGTTGGAGCCGATTCCGAGATTCCAATTATATATATATATATATACAAGAATTGCTCATTTAAAGATATATACTCGTAAGATTTAGGAGAGTAAGAGCTTAGCACATTTATCAAGCCTACGTAGTCGTCAACGTCTCGCATCTTTTCAATGGAAAAGAAATTGCTTGTGACATAAAGTCATTTTTAAATCGTCTCTGAGCTGTCGGCGACGTTGACCCAGTGTAGCCCATATGCGGCCCGCTTTAAGAACCGACCTCAAACAAGAATATCAAAATCAATTCATAATTGGCGGAGTATTTGCGCAGCAAACATACAAAAAAAAAACTACAGTCAAATTGGTCAATTTGGTTTCTCATTTCTTATACGGACCGCTAGTGTATGGAATGCTCTGCAAGAGTGTGTTCCCTGACACTCATAATCTGGGTGTCTTCAAGTCTCGAGTGAATCGGTTTCTTTTAGGCAAGCGTGCTCCATCGTAGGCCGCATCACTGCCTATTATCAGGCGTGTTGGTTGGCCAAACGCAAACCTATTAAGTTATTAAAAAAAAAAAGAAAAATAAATATTGCAATTATTTTTTGTAAGTCGGTTTATTTCATTATATTTTATTTATATGCACAAAAACCACAGCTCTCAGTAATACATTAAATAAACTTACAGCTAATTACGGATTTACATTTTATACAAATTAATAAAAACAATCACTAAATGAACTTAAAGAAACATAATACTCGGTTCAAAAGAACTTTATTCACACAATTTTGTCGTGTAGCATCGCTGAGCCTGACCTACTTAGTGGGCTTTTACCATAAACGTTTTAATCTTTTACCGGGTTTCAGCGCTGATGCCTCCGAGGCAGCATTTTGTTGTAAAGGATTCGTGTTGCGCCTATTTTTGTTGCTGCAACAAATTTGTTGCAAAAACAGCACCGCTAGCTGCGGTATGGACATTTGATCCCTATCTTGGAATATTTTTTGGGATATTAAATACACTCTCATTGATCAAATTCTTGCCTGTTCTTTTGAGTAGAGGCTCTCTCTCCGAACAAGGCGTAGAGTCATTTCTTTAACCTTAACTTTGTTCGACCAAAAATAGGGCCCAAGAGTAAACCCCTTTTGGGTTGCTAGGGCAAATAGTCTCCTCCGCCACGGCGGCAACCCAAGCCGAGGTCCGTACCGTAAGGTGCCCTTGAGCTAGTCGCCCATAGTTAACCACACTAATATTATAAAAGCGAAAAAGTTTGTGAGTGTGTAAGTGTGTATGTTTGTAACTTCTTCACGCTCAAACGGATGGACGGATTTTAATGAAATTTGGTATGGAGGTAGCTTATACCCTGGATTGACACATAGGGTACTTAATCTTACCTAATCGCGGGTAAAACCGCAGGGCACAGCTAGTCATTTATATAAGTTAAAAAAGCGCTCAATATCTTTCCTAGAAAAATTACATAGTACTCGTATTAATTGAAGTTTCGACCCGGACTACGTTATAAAGGTTAATGACTACAAACACACATAAGAAAAAAAATGTCATTGACAAAGTAATGTACCTAGTTATTTATCATTGTAGTGGAGTCTATTTTAAAACTTCCAGAACTAGCGGAATCGTTTTTTTTTAACGTTTTTTTCTCTCTTTTTACAGATAACGATGTGTCCCAACTGCCTTATAAGAAGAAATAGGAGCTGCTAAGTACTATTTGGTATGTATTAATTGTTTGTTATAATGAAGTTCTGATAGCTTCAAATAATTTCTGAAATGTTCGCAATTTTTGACGCCATTGAAAAATAGACTCAAAACTCAAGTCACTATAGAGACTTCTTTATTTAAATTTTACAATTTTGTATTTTAGGCTATGGTGATATGGTTTCCATTCTGTCTAAACCGACCCCATTTTCTACAATTCAAAATATTTTCTGGTCTTTGTCTCTCTCGTTTGTAAATTCATGGGTGTGAAAGTGACCAGATGTCATCTCAAGTGTCAAGAATAGGGGTCCTGCCGCTTTCACAAGGTCATAAGATCACTGTGCTTATTAAGATCTGGCTAAAGTTCGCATTCTGTTAGAGAAATCTTTATAAGACCATTTCAAATGGAAAACTCTTTAAGTTTGGTTTGTGTTTTTTTTTTATATTTAAGATATTATATTGTAGATGTTTTCTGAAGGTCCTTTAAATTAATAAATGTTACTGAATACTTTCTCGCAATCTTTTCTTAATTCTAACTATTCTAGCTAATATTACAAATGCGAAAGTGACTTTGTTCGTTTGTTAACGAACTTAAAAAAGCGTAACAACGCTTGCATGCCCAAACTACTCAACCGATCATCACGAAATTTTGCATAGGTACATGTTCTCAGGGGTACAGAAAAGACCATATGATACCATTCTCCTGCAAAAATTAATCCTTTCTATGGATGGCGGATGAAACCACAGGACGCTCCAAGTAAACAATAACCTACAATGATAATAAGCAAAGCTTAAAAAAAACATTAAAAAAAACTTTCTGTCAGGCCGACATCCATATAAGCAATTTTTAGATTTTTATTCATATTTCAAAAACTGCTTGACCGATTTCGATAACATTTATATGGGACCTCTTAACTATAATCTACCGAACAAAAAAATAATCATTGAAATCGATTCCGAATTGTTGGAGTAATCGCGTAACATACAAAAACAAAAAAAAATACATTCGAATTGAGAACCTCCACCTAAATATGATTTTATGGAACGGGAATTAATCACGTACAATTTTGTCGATTATCAGTGCTATGCAAGACGCAGCCGCGCGCGCGCACTCGCCTTGATACAGACCGCCGAATACGGTTGAAACTATAGTTGGAATTATCGACGAAATCGTACGTGAGTAACTCCAATTCCATAAAATCATAATGTGTGAAAACCACGTCAGTTTCCATAATAAAAACTCCTATTTTATGGAAGTCGGTTAAAAGTAGTTTTTCTTACGTCTATAATAAAGTAATCAATTCAAAACGACCATTATTGACTTACATAACGAGTTCTCGTATTCGTGACCCAACGTCCGTAATGGAAACATAAAATACTAATGATTTATCGATCGCAAATCTTTAACAAGGCTTAATCGGCATAGTAGTCTATGTTTATGTTATTGTAACAACAAAACAACAACAACAATCATAACAATAATTACTAAAAAAAATAACACAACATTTCGAGATTTCAATTGAAATTAATTGATTCATTTCAATTAAAAAAAAATGTTGTTATAAATTTAAATTACGTGTCTTTTATCAATTAAAACTTCAATTGATTACAACTGAAACTTTGTTTGATTGTCTTTTTACAAGTTTTTTAACCCCCGACTCTAAAACGACGGGGTGTTATAAGTATGACGTGTTGCGTGTGTGTGTGTGTGTGTTCTCGGCTTTGTTCAATGAAAATCAGTGTCGGGATTTTTTTTAATGCTTAATTTATACTTGTATTTAACTGGCCGTGTAAGCTGTGCTAGTTAGTATGGGTCAAAGTTGAAGGCTAAATTAGAACCACTTCCGGAAGTTCAACTGGTCTCAAAATTTGGTATAATTATGTACTTGCGATTGTGCAAACTCGATCGATTGTCACGTATCTTCGGTGACGATGCAATAATATAATAGTACCGTGAATAGACCAATCAGACCAGTCTGATTTCATAGTCGGAAGGTGGCCATGGGAGCTCCTCGGTAATTAACATTAACTTCATTAACATCATTAGTCATATTTACACTTCTCGAAAAAAATTTTTTACGAAAATTTTCAAGATTTCAGAATATAACGTGCAAGTAATTACTTCAAAGGCAAATACACCCACATACAAAGTATTATAAACTAACATTTTGACATTGATGGATTTGATAGATTAAAATACCGTTTTCTGTAGGTTTTCGTAAAAATCATGTAAACACATATTATGCTGAAACTACCCTCACGTTTGTTGTGATCGATCATGGCTCGGGTATTAACTAAACAAAGTATGTTAGTGTATGCATGAGTCTTTTAAAAAAAAAATTCTAGTTGTGTCTGCTAGGATGTTTTATCTTTTAGTAGTAAAACCGCCAGTTGTAGCAGCTGCATAAGTCCTCAGGGGTCCGGCGACCACTTTAGACTAACTTTGCATTGGTTAAAGGTTTTCTTTTGCCATTCCATATAGAATGACACGACGAGCAAAGAGAGCAAGTTAAGATAATGACAAGCCTCTAAAGTAATCTACAGAGTGACAAATTGCAATTTCAATCATTTTTTATGACTTACTAGCTGCGCCCCGCGGTACTACCCGCGGGTAAAAAGTATAAATGAATGGTTTATAATTACGTTTTTAAGGGATAAAAAGTTGCCTATGTGTTAATCCAGGGTGTGAGCGACCTCCATACCAAATTTCATTTAAATTGGTCCAGCCGTTTGAGCGTGAAGAACTCGGCAACTTTGGTGTTTCCCTAATACCAACGGCGACCTCAAACAGTGTTTCAAGTACCTTCAGTGAATCAAGTATCACCTCCGTTACAAGTACATGGGTACAGTAAGCACCTGCGTAAAAGTACCTGTAGATGACAAAAATAACTTGTTTAATAGATCAAGTGTCTGTCATCGCTTACAGTAATCATTTCGTGACAAGCGACTGTTCCGAGCGTGGCGTGACGAGAACCGCTCACCCACCAAACATTATAGCGTTTATTTATTGCACACAACTCCATGCTAGTGTTAAGCAACTCTATCGTAATCAGCTCACTCAATCGCGCGTTCATTTTTCATGCGAACGTCTAAGAATGTTATTTTGACAAGGTTGTTTGCGATAGTAGTGGTTGATAGTTAAATGCGGAGTTTATTTAACTTTTTGACTGTTAATTAATTTGGGCCAAGGACAGTACGGGTAAGCGTTAAATGTATTATTTATTTGGGGTAAATTGAAGCGACGTAAGGATGGAATTTTCTTTGCTGTTAATTTATTTATTGAACCAACATTTGCAATATCTTTTAGCTATAGAGTACAGTTTTAATTACACTAATTCGTCAATTTGTGAACGTATGTCATCTACTGTATAACTTGTGCCTGGGTGCCAGGGTCACCCTCTGTCTCATTCGCGACTCAATAGCGTCGGGCAAAGTGTAGGTGTTGTAATAGACCTCGACCAATCCTCTCGGGAACGGCGTGATGATATATGACATGTATTTACGCTTGGTATCTAGGTATTTGCTTATACAGGTATATTAGCAACCCGCCTCAGCTTTGCACCTATAAACCTTTCGTGAAAAACTGTCTATCTAATGGTTAAAACCGCATCAAAATCCGTTGTGTGGTTTAAAAGGAGTTAGCGGATTTTCAGCGGAAATAGAATATGGGGGTTGGATTTCAAAGCGCTTCTCTTTACATAGGATAAAAAAAAGTCACTTTTCGCGACTGTCTGTCTATTTCAATTTAATATTTTACTCAAACATTATCCATACAAATTGTCTCGAGAATCTGTTAATCTTGTGTAGGACGTAAAACTAAATTCACATTTTGCGTGAGTGCCAAATTACCCTTTAGAAGTTTGGGAAAACAACGGCGTTGTTGGTCCCGTATTTTAGGATCAATTAAAATTTATGTTCTAATGATAGAAAAGGTTTTGTCGTTTAGTAAAACTATTCAAGTAACTATATACCGTAGAAGTGTAAATAGTTGAAACATGGAAAGGTATTGAAGAATGCTTGTATGTTTGTAGGTATGTTTCAGATCAGTAGAGGATAAAGGAGGATCTTAAAGAGTCAAGGCCCGCCCTTCCCCCAATGTTTCTAATATACACCCTACAATAATCGAAAATGTGTGTTTTTTAGTTTTTTGTGTTTGACAACATTGAGAAGAGTAAGCGTCAGTTAAGTCAAGCCTAATCCTAAATAAAGCTTACTTTAATCTAAGTCATGACCCTCCCATCCCCTTTAAACCAAAATCCTGGTTCACGTCACTGATCTTATTGTATCGTATCTTACTGTATATTAATCGGTTTCTTATAGGCAAGCATGCTCCATCGTTGACCGCATCATTGCTTAACATCAGGAGAAATGGCGGCCAACCGCAAACCTATCAAAGTATAAAAAAACGCAGACTTAAATGACCGAACGAGAGCGAACGAAATGAAATGAGGCGACGCATTCGTCCATATGCGTCGGTATCGAGCGATCGCGCTGCGTCTTTTTTCAATTGATGCTGAATTAAGATACTCACCTAGTACAAACTAATAGGTATGTTAACAACTTATTCGGGTGTATTCTGTAAGTTTTTAACCCCTGACGCAAGAACGACGGGGTGCTATAAGTTTGACATGTCTGTGTATGTGTGTGTGTGTGCGTGTTTGTGTGTGTGTGTGTGCGTGTTTGTGTGTTTGTCTGTCTGTGGTATCGTAGCTCCTGAACGGATAAACCGTTTTTGATTTTGATGTTTTTTTTAAAGTTGAGGTAGTGGTAGTGTGTTAGGGAACGTACCCATACTACGTGACCATTTCGTACAATTTTTAATCCTCTTCCCTCCCCCCTCGGTGAACATCTGTACTCTATACTACTCTATTTTAAGACCCCCTCCTCCCTCCTACTCTAGTTTTACGTAGTAATTCATAGTTTTAAATCGTTTTTTGCAAACAAAACATTAAAAAATCGTACCTCCCCCCCCCCTAAATGAGTCACGTAGTATGGGTACGTTCCCTTAGCTACGTGTGATGAAAATCGGTGGCTTGTCAATTTTTTAAATATATTGTTGTGTTTTTACACGGTCGTATTCATGCACGAATAATTCGGCTAGTTAGTCGCCAAAAAATAAGGCATAGATAGAATAAATAATATGTAGTGCTTTCGCCAGTGTTTATTGTGTTCCTATATAAGTTTATTTGGTTTTGCTTTTACTAATGATAATTCACTCGTAGGTCGTATCACACCGCGAGCTCGTGATCCTCGACCAATTTTGGTCACATGTGAACTTAAAATTGAATTTGTCTTATAAAACCAAATTTTGCCTGCAAAGTTTATGAATAGGATGAACAAAAGATACTGAATTAATTATCGGACAAACAAATTACGATTTGTCAAAGAAGACTCTGAGACCTTAGTTCGGTCGGTCGCCAAATATCTTATGATATTCTATGTTAGCTGCGTCATGCGGTTTCATCCGCGATCCCACGGGAACCGTTAATTTTTCGGGATGTAAAATATCCCATGTCCTTTACTGTACCCCTGACAACGTGGGTACAAAAAGTAAAGGTAAAGGGTAAAGGACATAAGGACAGACAAAATATCATTATGATCGGGTTTTTTTTTTCATTCAAAAAATTACACTCCACTGACTCCGGGGACCGTGACTTTTGTTAACTGTTACCTTCTACCTAGGTAGTCCTCTACCTGCATTCCCCTTAAATTATAACAATGGGGTTTAACTATGGGTTAGTTGTCAAGTCTTAGTCTAAGGCTCAAGGTTATCAGATTACTTTTTGCTACATTGTGACATTGTGATTGTGTGTATGTGTGCGTGTGTGTGAGTGTGTGTATGTTTTGTGTGTGTGCGTGCGCGTGTGTGTGAGTGTGTGTATGTGTGTAGGTGTGTGTGTGTGTACACCACGAGTAGACCAACGACCCGCAAGCAGCACCCGATCACGGGTATGACGCATGTGCCAGCCATCGCTCTCCTCAACCATATTTGAGGGAAGAGAACGACCCGACACACGACGCCGCCGCAAGAAGGTGCCTTCGATAGTGAGCATGAATGCTCGAGATGTACCCACAGTCTCTATAAGAACGCGAAACTATGATCAGTTACGCATGCATTTATTTTTTATTCATTTACACACGTAAGTACAAACAAAAGATACAATATTTCAACTTAATTATTTTACCTTAACTAGCGTGGTAAATAATAATTACGCTAACAAATATGAGAGCCAAAAACAGTAAGCCTTGCGAAGTAGTCCTCACTAGGTTGACCCGTGGCGAGAACTACTGCAGTCTGCCTATCTCACCTATCTCAGTTATGTATAGCCGAGTTGATTAGTTAAGGCGTGAAAGCCAACAAACAAACTTACTATTGCATTTAAATATGATTCTAGAAAGGATTAGGATCTTTAAATACAATGACAGTTGGTCAAAAACATCTCCTAAAGTATCAACGAATTACAATCTTATTAACAAAACCCAGCTTGGTTGCTCCGTTTTCAAAGTTAAAATAAAGTCAGAAGTCTAGACTAAGTTATTGTCTAAAAGCTTGTTACATGATAAGATAATGTACCTACTTATACCTTTCATGTAGACATCATACTTACCTAGGTAAGTAAAATACTTAAACCAATAAAGCGTTTCGATACGTAGCTTGGACGTGCTTCCCTTTTACTACAGAGGAAGCATTAGGGCTTACAGGTAATATTTTGACGCAAACCAAGCATTAAATACTCTCGTTTATCTAGTCATCCTGTGTAAACTGGTACAAATAAGTCTGTGAGGCAAGTGCGTATTTCAATAATTTTTGACAAACCCTTCACAAATTAGGCAACTAACGCCATATCGTGCAGATAATAGTTACAAAAATCTGGACTAGATGGCGTTAGTTGCCTAATTTGTGAAGGGTTTGTCTGAGCCTCGAAAGACGAAATTGTCCCACAGACGCATTTGTACTATTGAAAGATTGTTAAGTTTTAAATTATTTTGGCACTAGATATAAAAATGAAAACTCTTCAGTCACACATCCTGACTAATGAACGCCGGGTATCCTCAAAACAGTTACCTATACCTGCAGTGGTTTGTCTTTTTTCATTTTATAATGAAACAGTGTGATTTGATAAAAATAGATGAACATCGAAAAAATATTATTAGTTAAATAAACATAAAAAAAAATAAAAATCATCAACACCTATTTTCATCAAACATAGCTAAGAGATCAGAGATCGGAACGCGGTAGTGATGGAGGCTCTGAGTAGGGAGGAGGCCATGATGTTATATTAATTGTTATAAAAAAAAAAATGTAATAATTTCTGTTCTCGTTATAGTTTTTATTTTTATTTTGTTATCGTTTTATATAAATTGTGGGTCCATCTCGAGCATTCATGCTCACTATCGAAGGCACCTTCTTGCGGCGGCGTCGTGTGTCGGGTCGTTCTCTTCCCTCAAATATGGTTGAGGAGAGCGATGGCTGGCACATGCGTCATACTCGTGATCGGGTGCTGCTTGCGGGTCGCTGGTCTGCTCGTGGTGTAGGTACTCACAATGCATTAAGTAAATCTGAAAACCTTTAACCTAACCTTAGATTAAGACTTAATAACTAACCCCCCTCTACCTGTATTTCCCTTAAATAATAATTTAAGATTAATTTATGTTAAAAAAAGTCACGGTCCCCGGAGTCCGTGGAGTGTAATTTTTTAAATAAAAAAAAAAAAAAAAACATAGCTAAGAACATTCCCGACTAATTCACCTACTAAATAAAATAGAAATAAGTTCATGCTTTCGAGAGATACGATGCCACAGGCAGACACACACACACAGACACGTCAACCTATAACACCCTGACGTTTTTGCGTGGGAGGTTAAAAATAACAGATTTTTTTTTCAAATGTTTCATGTCCAGATGTTTATTTTTTCATTAAGTACTTGTTATGTAATTTGTAGCGTAACTTTGTTACGAAAGTTGTATTACGGTCCGTTCGAAACTTAATAACTACTTTCTTGAAAAATCTTGAAGTAAGAGTACGTGGATACGTACTTGATTGTTTTATGAATCTAGAACCTTCCTGAAGTTATGGGGTGAGTGGTAGTCAGAGTTTTTAGGCCAGCTAATGGCTCATTTTTACTGGTAGAAAACTCGGATTGTTTATTTGTGAACATACATATGTGCGTATGTTCACAAATAAACAAGGTTTGTAGGAAAAAGCCAAGCCAATCCACCTTTTTTTAGTTAAGTTTTTGTCTGTATTCTGTGTGTTTTTTGCCACAAATAAATTATTGTCTATTGTCTATTATTTAATGTCATCAGCTACACTGGGCTAACTGGACCCAGTGTATAGCAACAAGCGCGCCCCCTGCTACATTTGGGACTGAATGTGGGTATTTACCTTTGACAGTCCCTTCGAGGGAAAGGCGTGATGACTTGTTTGTTTGATTCAATAGATGAATATGATCAAAACAGCTAGTTGAACGGCACCGTTTAATAAAAGGCTAGGCTGTTAATTGAACGGCTGATTAAGCTAGTTGGCTTGCGGGTGTCGCTGTAAGCAGCGTTACAACAAATGAAATCCATCGGTTGGTTTATAAAGGTCGGATTGACGCTGCCAGGGAGCAAAATGACATCGTTCGACCGATTTACAAGTCCTTAAACTCGTGGAAAAGCATCAGAATTATAAAAAAAAAATCGGGACACTTGCACACACGGTCGCCTGACCCTAAACTAAGCAAAGGTTGTACTATGGCTGCCAGAGACTGATATACATACTTAGATATTTTTAAAATACATAATTAAATAGATAATTACACCCAGACATAGAACAAACACAAATGTTCATCACATGAGTGTTTGCCCTAGGTGGGAATCGGACCCACGCTCCCAAGCTCAGAATACAGGTTCACTACCAACTGAGCCACCGAGGCAGTCAATCAAAATGCGTAAACAGAAAGTCTTCGCACGCCGTATGCGAGCCTGATCTACTAATGAAATTGAGCTAAAGGTCTCTGACATGACTTGACGTTTTTTGTAAAAAGATAAGGTGGCATCTTATTTTACAGGTTACAGATTTTGGTTTAACTATGTCAATTTTAATCTCAAAAAATAAATAAAACATAATACAAGTAGGTAATGTATATATTTTTTTTAAAATAGTGGTATCATTATCCGTAATCTATAAGAGAAACCTTACCCCATTAGTTTAATCCTACCCGATCCGTTTAACCCTACCTCGGAACTCTCGGAAGAGATATCGACAGTTGCCAAACTAGATTGAGGCCATCGATTGACCCCTGACCCCTGACCCTGGACCCCCGACACCTGCGTCCCAGGGGTCGCGCTGCATGTCACGCGATGTCATACACGCTAATGTTCTATTTTTAAAGCCTCGCTGTAATAAACTGTATTACATCATCAGATTGTTAGTGTTGTACACAGAAGTAAAGGGTAGATACTGTAAGTTTGCTTTTATTGAAAAAGGAACTCTTATTTTCAGGGTTCCATACCCAAAGGGTAAAACGGGACCCTATTACTGAGACTCCTGTCCGTCTGTCACCAGGCTGTATCTCACCAACCGTGATAGTTGGACATTTGAAATTTTCACAGATAATGTATTTCTGTTGCCGCTACCCGTATAACAACAAATACTAAAAACAGAATAAAAATAAATATTTAAAGGGGCTCCCATACAACAAACGTGTTTTTTTTTGGCCACTTTCATACATAACCCTTACGGAACCCTTCGAGCGCGAGTCCGTCTCGCACTTGGCCGGTATTTTTTATATGATTAAATGGGCCAACCTTTGACTTCAAATCACCTGGTAAAATGTGACGATGCGGTTTACTTGGATATTTCAGCTTTTTTTTTTTTATTGACAATAAGTCGGCGTTTGACCACCAACTCGCCTGATGTTAAGCGACGTTGTGCTCTAAGATGGAGCACGGCGACCTATAAGGTACTTATTCACTCTAGCCTTGAAGTTTTGTAGAGTGAAGAAGTACAAAGACGGCGGTTGAGTGAGGCGCTACAAGTGCGCCACTGCTCAGACCCGTCTTCGGAACGGTTACACTGGACTACATCCCGAACAGGAAACTAGGTCATTTCACGGCATGGCTTGGTCCGGTGGGTGGTAACTAGCTACGGCCGAAACCTTCCACCAGAGTTTGCTACCCGGTTAGCACTACCCGGGGACCACGTGTAGGGAATCAGAATAGAGTACACTCCTACAGACGTGGGTAGCTCAGCCCTCAGCTCAGCTTATGTGAATATTTAAGAAATATTTTATGCAATATTAATAATTAAAAATCTTATATTTCAAATATGAAAGAAGATAAAGAAATTGAAAATAAGCAACCAAGATCTCTGATGCGAAAACAAAACCTTGTCATGTCCGCATTCTTTCAAGTTGCTAGACAATAGAATACAGTTACTGAGAGTGTCACCATTTTTCATTACTAGCTGCCACCAGTACAACCTGAAAATCCGTCCACTTATCATAGATCCGTGGAAATCGAACACGTACGTTTTACGCTATCTTTTTGCCTAACACCTGCAATTTATGGAATGAGCCTCCTACGACATTTCCGGGTGAGTGTAACATGGGATTCTTTAAAAAGACTGCCAGTTCGGCGACGTATGTATCTGTGATTCTGTAATACCCCTGGTTACATATCGTCACGCCTTTACCCCGAGGGGGTTGGCAGGAGAGCCAAATTTCGCCAGACGATACTCAAAACGATACGATCCCAAATGTGACAGAGGGCTAGCTTGTCGCCATACACCGGGCTCCGGTCATGTAGCAGATGACATACAATACGCACATATGTTCACACAATTAACAAATTGGTGCTTGCCGTCGGCTACATACATTATTATAGGTATGCATATAAGTGAGTATATAGGTGATATTATAGAGGTAAGCGACGATAGTCTAGTTGGAAAAGGCCCGCCTCTCAAGCCAGAGGGAGCGGGTTCGAACCTAGCCGACGGCACGCACCAATTCTTTCATTGTGTGAACATATGTGTCTATTGTATGTCATCTGCTACATAACCAGAGCCCAGAGCCCAAACATGGCGACAGGCACGCCCTCTGTCACATTTGGGACTGAATGGCGCCCGGCGAAGTGTAGCTGTTGTATCACACCTCTGCCAACCCCTTCGGGGAAAGGAGTGATGATTTGTTATGTTATTTTATGTTATTATTAAGGTGAAGTTGATCGTCTACCATCAGGCGGTCCGTTAGCTTGTTTGCCTATGGCATACAAAAACATGAATTTTCTTTGTTAAATTTCTTGCTCTACATCTATGGTTTTATAGGTAATAGAAATGAGGTATGAACATAATTTATTTCAGTTTTTCTTCTACAATGTTTTCGAACTAGCAATCCATTAACTCTGATTACTAATCAATCAGTTTATGCTTTTATATTCTTTAATTTATGTTACACTATGTTGCGCTATTTCTTTCCACAATGTAATTGGTGGTTCAAATTATGTACTCGTATGATTAAACAGGCTTGATAAAAGGGTACAAATTCCGTCAATACTGCGTAAAAAGTAACTAACAAATAGTCACGTATTTTCCCCTGAAGGGTGTGCAACACCTACACTTCGCCGAACGATATTCAGTCCCAAAAGTGATAGAGCGGCGAGCTTGTGTATATTGGGGGCCTACCATGATGTCGTAATACCATGATGGCTACGTTTTGTTTTCGACGCTGCGTGTCCATGGACCTTATTGCGCGGCGATACGATTCGCGTTCGCGCAGCGTCGAAAACAAAACGTTATTATCATGGCAATGTAGATACATTATTGTGTTCACAAATAAACAAATTGGTGCTTACCTCCAGCTGGAATCAAAGCCATTAATTGTGTGCAAAACATGTTTCTGTTGAACTATCCTACTAATATTATAAACGCGAAAGTTTGTAAGAATGGATGGATGGATGGATGGATGGATGGATGGATGGATGGATAGATGTTTGTTACTCTTTCACGCCAGAACAGCTGAACAGATCTGGATGAAATTTGGCACAGAGGTAGATTATAGTCTAGAACAGCACATAGGATACTTTTTAACTGCGGGTGAAACCGAGCCTTGTCACAGATATGTCATTTTCCTAGCAAAAAATACAATACAAAACCCATTCGTTAAAAATTCGATTTCAGCAATCGACGGTGAAAATTCGAATTCAAATTAGAGATGGTATCGATAGAGTTTCTGTTTGTCCAACAACATGCACGATTCGAGGATTTGTTATACGTTTAAAAAGGGTCACAAAGTGTTTTTACTACTTATGCCATGCATAGAGGCGAATTTTATGATTTCGCGTCAAATGTTTTTTTTTAAGTCGTGGTAAAAAAAGTCACTCTTACCTATTCACCTGGGTGATTTAATTCTAAGGTGCACTAAGAACACTAACTATAAATGAAAGCATTACACCTGGGTGATACCGCCCAGGGGTGCACTAATTCCATGGTGTAGTGATTCACTCAGGTGGTATCACCCAGATGAACAAAGTGAAATAAACCACATGCTCCTAAGACTAAATATTGATTCTTCGTATATGCTGAAAAAATGATCGGCGCAAACATACAGACAGACAGATAACGAAATCGCCCCTACAACCCTATAACCCTAAAAAATCATCACACGTGACTTAAAAGGAAACATTGACTCACTCACAGTGTCCGGCTACAATATTAAGTGCGTCATATCATGCTGTCTTGCTCACACAAATTGCTCGGATTGCAAAGACATATTAGTCAAGACCCAGATTATGACCATCGCTCTATCCTTGTCATCCGAGATAAGCCTTGAGTCAAAACGCATCCCATGTTTTGTTATAGAATGGTCCCCATATTCTTCTGTTGGATAGCCGAGCAAAGCAAGGGTCTAAAGTACTGGGACAACTCATCATATATCCATTTATACTCGTATGTATGTAGATAGGTACCTATGTACTCGTATGTTTAAAATAATATATTTGTTCGACGACAGCTTGAATACGGTTCCACAAATCAAATTAAATCTAATGTCTTTATTCAATTAATAAACAAAAAACAAAATCTTAAAAAATGTATGTAAATGCTCTTATGTATATCAGTATCTGGCCGCCATGGTACAAGCTTTGCTTAGTTTGGGGTCAAACGACAGTGTGTGCAAGCGTCCCGAATGTCACGAATTGGGTATCGAAGACGCACTTATGAATGTCAAAGTTCTAAAAAATATTCTAACACCTAGTTCAGAAAAAATTACACTACCCAGTAAAATAGGCACGACTGCAGGCAGGCGGCTGCAGGCACTAGCTAGTACTGTAATCAATCCGAACCATTATATTTCTAAACCAAACGTTACCTAGACGTTATAATTATTAGCCATATTTAACATAGCGTTATAATAAAGACGTATTATCGCCATATTAAATAACACTATAATTATGACAAAGCTAAATGTCAAGAAAAATTATTATAGAAGTATTTATTGGAAGATTTTCTCCATAATGAATAGGCTTCATTATTTTCTTTTCATTATTTTTGTAGAGCAACGTACAACTTATCTTGAGGCCGGGTCACACCGCAGTAAGTGGCATTCTTCGGTCATAATATTATCCAAGTTGCAGCACGCTAGTTTAGTGCTAAAATTGAACAGTGTAATGGCTGTTAGATAGTAAGCAAACAATTTTTTTTTCTGAATGGCACGCTAAGTTAGCATTAATCAAAAAATCAAATCAAATAATTTATTTTGGATAATGCATATTAGATAGTGTAATGGCTGTTTTAGTGGCAGTTGGCTACGCACTATAACGCACAAGCGATGGCAGCCTAGTTAGGAGAAGGTCCGCCTCTCAAGCCAGAGGGAGCGAGTTCGAACCCAGCCACCAGCAGCCAGCACCAGCCAGAACAGCACGCACCAATTTGTTCATTGTGTGTTCATACAATTTGTTCATGTGCGTATTGTATGTCATCTGCTACATGACTGGAGCCTGGTGTATGGCGACAGGCTCGCCCCCTGTCACATTTGGGACTGAATATCGTCTGGCAAAATGTGGGTGTTGTATTACACCTCTGCCAGCCCCTCGGGGAAAAGGCGTGACGATATGTTATGTTATGTTGTAAGGAATATTTCAATAATTCGTAGCCTTCATGAATTCAACATGCCACTTAAAATATAAAGGTGGCGATTGCGGTGAGCTCCTGGCCTTAGCATTAAGAGAAGATATTGTTTTCTTTGAGACATCGTGGTTATTAAATTGTACGCTATTTATTTGCCTTGTGACGCGAGTAAACTATCTTACTTATGTTTGAATTAACTTTATTTGTCTTGTGCAAATAAAGGAGAGAAAAATGTAGTCACGCTTCTCATGTTTATTTGTTATTGTTTATCCAAAAAAAATATCAGGTGTTTCTTTAAGCGATGGACGTATTCTAGGATATCATTGTACTCATAGTTTTGAACAACGTTCACTCTAGGGCCAGCCCTAAATAAATAAAAAACAGCTGTTCCATACATTTTGTAGAGAATCAATGAACTTTTTGCACGGAAATGCAGATTTTTTAGGTGACTTCAGGGTTGGTTCCATAAGCAAAGTTGGTCGTAATAATGAGTTCAATGTTATCTTAGAATATTATGTCCGTCGTTTCAAAAGAAAAAAAAACTCAAAATAACTTAAACTATACCTTTATGTTTTGGAATAATTGTAGAAGAAACCGGCCAAGTGTGAGTTGGACTCGCGCACGAAGGGTTCCGTACTATTATCTATAAAAACGGCAAAAAACACGCTCTTTGTATTGGAGCCTCCTTAAATATTTATTTTATTCTGTTTTTCAGTATTTGTTTCTGTAACGGCAACAGAAATACATCATCAAAAAAACAGAGATGATGAATTAAGATGATAAGTTGCCTGGTGACAGACGGACGGACAGTGGAGTCTTAGTAATGCGGTTCCGTTTTACCCTTTGGGTACGGAACTCCTTGCTAATCAGAACTGCCAAGGTGTGGAACGCACTTCCTGCCTCGGTGTTCCCCAGTAATAGATACAACCTGGGTCTCTTCAAGACAAGAATGAATGGGCACCTCATGGGCAAGCGTGCTCCATCTTAGACCGCATTGTCACATTCCATCAGGTGTGTTGTGGTCAAACGTGGGCCCATTGAATCATAAAAAAAGGAACCCTAAAAACTATCTTGAGCTGAGTTAGGATGTTTGACGTACCTGAATGAAGTTAAGAGTCCCGCGACGCTCTGAAATTTCCATACAAACGCGCTTGTCAAATTTCTTGGAAACCATTTGTCAAATTATGATGAAATTTAGCATGTACAATTAAATTAACTATATCTCTGCCCCTATGTTCTTGGTTTTATTAAAAAACGTCCTCAAGTGAAAATAGAGCTATGAAAAATATCCGCATTTTTAGGGGTCACTTTTGACTGATTTATTCAATAGATAGACAAAGCAAATCAAAAATCTCTTTACATAGGGAGGTTGTTTACATCATTCACTTTCAAATGAATCCATAATACAAGGGAAATTCTTAGTTATTTAAGAATGATTACAGAAATGCAAAAGTCATAATAAAAATTGAAATTGTACTTTGTCACTCTGTAGGTAACTTTAGAAGTTCGTCAGTATCATTACTTGCTCTTCGCTCGTAGTCTTCTTCTAGACGAAATGGCTATAGAATAACTTAAGCCAATGCGAAGTTGGTCTAAAGAGGTCGCCAGACTAAATAAGTTAACATCCTATTAACCGACTGTCTACATAAAAAAAGGCAAGCCAAATAGAAAACAAGGCTAGAGTCAAAGAAAATGCCAAGTCACAAGTTGTAATAAGTGACCCAACTCTCCAGGTCCTCTAAAACAAATAATCACTTCCGTCTTCAAATTAGTTTCCACGCCGCACCGCTACGGACAAACACCCTATTTTCTCTGAAGCTTAGAGATGAGACAAACGTGGTAGCCGGATACGAAGAATCAGGAGAAGCACCATCTTGCGGGAATATTTGAAGGATCCGGCAGAAACGGTTGATTATGGATATATAGTTGAAATTGGTATACCATAAGAAACATAGGTACCTACAGTTTTTATTTATTTAATATTATTACTAACGCTAATAAGAACTACTTAGCTGCCTCGGTGGCTCATTTGGTAGTGAACCTGCCTGCTGAGCTTGGGGGCGTGGGTTCGATTCCCACCTAGAGCAAACATTTATGCGATGAACATTTGTGTTTGTTCTATGTCTGGGTGTAAATATATATGACGGCGCGTGATATCATTGGATAAAGAAAATCAGTTTCCGAGTTGTTAATCGATAGTTTTATTCTGTAGTTTTTGACGATTAATCGATTTGTTTATGGTCATTTAGAGCGGTTAACACCGAATGGAGTTGCGTTTGGGATTTCGGGCGAACGTCATGTCTGTCAGTCAGTGGTTGACAGGACTGGGCTGAAAGCGGTCGCACGCAATGGTCATTCGTAAACCCATTACTCTAAATCTCCAATTATCTTTGTGATCATTCAATAACTAAGTAGTCTAAGTGACTGTATAATTAAAATAGTGAAAAGCCTACACTGCTGTCCCCTTATTTCAACGTTCCTGAAGTTTGACGCCGACCTTAAATGCCCGTGATAGCGAGTTCACGGATCAGAAATCAGATACAACACCTCGGCCTACTACATTTTCTCCGTCACCAAAAGTGGAAGGTTACAGCACGGCGTCCTTTCCTATGTTTCTCCGACATCAATGGGATCAGATGCGACGCGTCGCATCGGCCACGCCGTCGCGACGGCGTGGCTCCTCTTTCCTACATTACCCCGATATCAGGAGTGAGATGTGAAGGCTCGGCTTCCTATTTCTCTATGTTTCCCCGACATATATATCTATTTAAGTATGTATTTAAAAATATATATGCATGTATATCAGTCTCTGGCAGCCATAGTACAAGCTTTGCTTAGTTTGGGGTCAGGCGACCGTGTGTGTAAGTGTCCTGATATTTATTTATTTATTTATTAAAAATTACACTTAAGTGAACAGTTTAAACTCAAAGTCTTGTTCCACTAAAAACTTTGTTGATGATATTTAATCGTTACTTGAAATTGGAATGTTAAGAATTACAAACTTTGAAAGTATTCAACGATTTAAGCTAGATACCAAATATTAAACAATAAACTAACTTTTTGGAATTTCATAGTTTTAACATCATATTAAAAATTTTTAACATAAATAAAAATAATATTCTTACTCTATTGTTTAACGCGAGAGAGAGGTTCGCTTTAGTTTAGAACGCTAAGTATTGATTCTAAACAAACTTTCAACTATCTGAATGTGACTGTACTCAAATGTAATTTTTGGTTGCTAAAAAACTTAACAAGAATTAAAAATGCCAATTTAGTTTTAACAAGCAATTTTTGATAATGGGATTAACAAGTCATCGTTTTCCGTAATACCAATGAATATTATTAGTTTCCGGAAAAAAAGCTTTAACCGGCCTACTCTATTTCTAAATTCACCCTTTCCTGTAACTTTCCAATAAATCCAAGAACGCGGACGTCTTCTCCGGCATGTCAGTCACGTGTTGCCGGAATGAAGTGTGAACAAAAGACACTGCCGCGAACGTTTGCCGGATAAATTGGTCGTGTTTATTTCACTCCTAATTTTTTCTTTGTGAACTTTTTAGAAAGATGCCGTTTGTATGAGAATAGAATTTGGTAGACTTAGTAGTTGTTTTTAACCGACTGCGCAAGAAGGATAGTTATGTTTTACAAGTGTATGTATGTATGTATGTGGATATTATGTATGGATGTGCATATGTATATTTGAGGTTTCTTTGGCACGCCCTACAGCCTAAACAGCTTGATGTATTTCAACATGTGAGGTGTCATTTGAATCGTCTTGGTAGTGGAAGTAACATAGAGTACAACATTTTGCAGCCGGGTTTTTGCTTTTCTTTTAATAATGTAACTTGTTGTTCGATGTGGCGGCAGCCCGCCGACATCATGTTCGTGTTTAAAGTCGTCTACTACATAACTCGATAGCTCGGTGTATGGCGACAAGCTGGCCCCCTCACGTTTTAGGACTGAGTATTGTCTGGCGAAGTGTGGGTGTTACAATACACTATTGCCAACCCCTTCGGAGAAAAAGGTGTGATGACGAATAATATTTATCTACATGAAAACTTTTTTTTAATTAAAATTATATTTTGCTGAACGTTAAATTCTCTGTAATTTTAACTGAAGCTAAACGTAACTGCGATTTTTAATTCAGCTATTAGTGTCTTTCAAAACTGTTGAAATGCTCGAACGAGTTAGCAACGCAGCTATTTCCGGTCCTTTAATAATTAAGTCATACAATAGCGAACCATATTAAATAACTCGAAAATAAAACCCGCAACGCAGCCGCGTCCTAATTTTGACCGCACTCATTAGGCTGACCCTCCACCGTCCAATAATGAAGCGAATTGCCTCGTTACAAACGCAAACAGCTCAATAATGGCCGCTGCCGTAGTTTTAGCAGTAAGTGAACTGAAATAGTAAAAAAAATGCTTGAAAACGCAACCAAATATTTTCATTTTGACGAGATAGAAACAATGTATAGGCTTCTTAGCTAGCTTAGGTGCAAGTGTATTCTCTCTCACAGACCAGAATATTTAAACCCCTAACTATTAAACGTTGTCTAATCTTACTCAATCGAAAAAGACAAAACATTATACATCTATTTCGTGGCTATACAAATTAGTAAGGGGAAGGGATAAGTGATTTTCTGATTCAGCTTTCTGGTTTTGTGATACTACAAGAAACCTTTTTAAGAGCATCTTGTCTGTTCGTCAAATGTAATTTTTTTAACTACATAGATTTCTTACTGTGTTTAATTTACTGTGTATATAATGGTTTTGAAAACACATATAAAGGAGGAAACCAAAGAAGACATAACTGACCTTTAGAAAACGCAGCTATTTTTAACACACGCTTACATTTATTTTTCTGGCAAGGGTGGTTATAATAATCTTCCAATAGGGGAAGGTCGCCAAACTTAGATATTTGATAAAGATTGTTAAAAAAAAACTAAGACATTATAAATTAAATTTATACTGTTTTTATGCTTTTAATAAACCATTTGGTTTTTGGTGCAACACCTGAATATTGTCATGTAAAAATATTTTAAGGGACAGTAACCAATTTTTTTTTTGTCGATCACTGAGTCTCGTTTATTTGTACTTCGTGAAATTTAGCTTTAAATTTAGTTTTAATATTTTTAACGTGTTTTTTTTTTCGATACAATTCGAATTTGAGTAGGATTAGCCTAAAGGTGTAGAACCATGTTCAGTTCGCTGCAACTGCCAGCGTTCGAAGTCTATTAGAAAAATATTTCAGTAACTTCTCGCAGTTTTAAAACCACAAAAACTTAAAGCTGTTATCATAAACAACACTTTCAGAAAATTTGTGCTCCACAGTGTTGAGAACCTCAGAATTTTTCCAACTTTTCACCTGTGCCCGTAAAGTAGTCAGACAAAGTGCCTCTCCGAAGTCACTCTTACAGATTAAAAAAGAACGAATGAACAACTCTGTAGTAATGTCAAAATGACACCTAAATTCATTGATAGCTACAAACGATAGAAGACGGGTGACATTGTAACTTTTCAGAAAGAGCTGCAGTCAGAGGGTGCTAGTTGAAATTCAGATTCAGAACAACTGTGAAGTCGTTAAGTGTGTGGGTGTGGGCCAGCCCCTTCGGGAGAAAGGCATGACGATATAATTATGTTATGTAAAAAACGTCAAAACTTTTAAATGATGTATCAATCTGCAAGGAAAATGACCAGTTCAATAGTGTGTACGACTACCAAAAAATTTATTCTTACTGATAGCAAAAAAAAATAACAAGACAAAGGATGAGAAGTCATAGGGCGAAGAAGTAATATCCCAAAAAATTGATCTTCTGCAATCTAAGCAGAATTTTCGTTTCTGAGATCTATAGGTACTTTAAAGATACATATTTTTGGTCCATCCTAGCCACTCCATAGTCAAAAAATCAAGCAATTCGGTAACTTTTATTAAACAAGGTACTACAAAGATGAATTTCCATTTTTTTTAAATTATCTTGAAAACCCAAAATACTGCAAATTATTTTAATTTACAGCAATGTAGGTACCTCTGCCTCCCTAATCTGCATCATTTTAACAAAACTTTATTTCGTATACCCCATTAAATTATAGCGTGGTCACCACAACTCCATCGCACAAATTCCCGTTGAGATATGGCAGAGGTGACAACACTGAGGCCTTTTTTATCACCAGCTATCTTCAGATTTCTCATTCTGCAAGAAAAATGCCCGCAAACGCGTCCTCACAAATCTTTATTATCTAGCAATATAAGGGAGGGAATTCTGGTGGAAGCGTGAAACATTGTCTATGGTTTAGTAAACGGATGGCGTCTAGGGGTCTGGATAAAGATTGAAAATGAGTGCGATTTGTCAAGTTTTCGTGGCTCAGTCGCATTTGTCAAAATCACACTAAGGTATCATTTTTTGGAAAAAATAAATTGCCTATGTAAGGCGTGAATTGTAGGCCGGATGGAAGGCGAGGACACAACGTAGCATGGTTCAGGCGTAGTGCCACTTTCTTACTTGGTCATAAACAAAGTATTAGTGGGACATGTTCTTAACCCCCGACGTAAAAACGACGGGGTATTATAAGTTTGACGTGTCTATGTGTGTCTGTCTATGTCATCGTAACTCCCGATCGGATGTACCGTTATGATTCAACATTTTTGTTTGAAAGGTAAATTAGTCGAGTGTTCTTAGCTATGTTTCATAAAAATCGGTGTTGAAGAAAATCGGTATCTAGGGTTTTTTTAATGTTTAATTTATGCTTGTTAATTACGTACCTACTCCAGGTCCCCTCACTTTACACCCGGTCTGTTTAATTCGCACCTATGAGAACCCGGTTGCCCTGTTCCAAACATTTAAAAAAGTCCGGCAAGCGCCCAAGTTTCCATCCAAAACTTAACTTTAAAATTTGTTTCTTCATTTTACAATTCCGTGTACGAAAACAACACGTTACATCCCTTGATCCTGCCTGATACCCGGAAATTTCTGCACCTTCTGTTCAGTAAACAAAATACAAGCCTTTTGTTGTACACAAGACTTGTAAACTTTGAACAATGGGCGCAAACTTTAGACTAGAAATAGGAAACTTTTATAACATAAGCTCTCTAACGATGCCATACACATAAAAACAGTAAGCTACATACACGCAACCTCATAATTTGTTATTTTGTTGCAAAATACTAGTAATAACCATACGTCCTTAATCGTTATACTTAGAAACTATATAAGAATATAATTATGTACAATAGTGTAAAAGTTTTGCGAGAAATCGGGTTATTGGTCCTATTAGCAGAGTTTTAGTCGCCAAGTAATAGCGTACAATATTATAAAAGGCATAGAGGTATTTATCAGGCCCCATTTCCACGCGAGAAATGTCCGACAGCAGCAAGTGCTGTCACTGGAGTTTACACTGCTGTCAGACTGACTGTCAGACATTTTTCGCAGAAGTTTTCATGCTGGAAAACGAGGCCCAACAGTTATAAATCCAGACTCCGGTCAAAATGACTTTTTACAACCTCATTTTTGCAATTTTTTTTAACTTCGGCATAAAGAAGGTACTTCTGTCTGCAAATTATATTACGAGTATACAGGGTATACTAGTTTAGACTAAATATTAACAACAAACAATTTGAGCACACATCGTGCTCCTACATATTATCGCGTCGGTTTTATTTGTAAACTTACTTACTTCCTAAAAATAAAAGCAGCCAACATATGATACAGATTTGATTACATTAATGCAATTTTGCCTTTCTTTTTTGCGTTCTTAAACCTTTCATAACTATTACTAGATTTTGGCTTAATAATTGAAAGTGATTTTAACTAAAATGTTCTTTTGACAAGATGTACTTAACGGTCAAAACTACATAAAAAGGCATTATTTTACATAAAAAAGTGTATTAAACATTATTTGACATCTTAGTATTCAATAAATCTTATTCAGTTAGTTTCTTGATTGTGTCAATTTTGTAGTCTGCCTGTTCCATTGTACACTGTCATTGTTGTTTCATGAAAGAAGATCGTAATTCAAATCTTGAGCAACTCGAAAAGTTTACATCTAAATCCCTTGTATGATACTCCGAAGTTGCATACAACAGACGATGTTCTCTCCGAAAGTTCGTAATGTCTGCATAGCATATCAGCTCGATGAACATTACCACGAAAGTTTATTAGATGTACTCGTATTTACAATACAATGAGAATACATCGAGAGAAAACTCTGTATTGTTAACACAACATATCGTTGCGTCTTTTTCCCCGAAGAAGTTGGCAGGAGTGTATTACAACACTCACTCTTTGCCGGACAATATTTAGTCCCAAATGTGACAGGGGGCGAGCCTGTCGCCACACACCACTGGGCACAAGTTAATGTAGCAGATGACATTCAATACGTACCTATGAGTACATAATGTTTATAAATGAACAATTTATTACGTGCCTTCGACTGGGATCGAACCCGCAATTTCTGGTTTGTTCTCTCTCTCCCTCTGCCCCCCTCTCTATCTTTCTATCTAAACACCAAAATCTACCGTAGCAGTCGTGCGTAGCTCTTCTAGGTGTTCGTAACCGATCACCAAATAAAGCTACGGGTGACTCGGACACTCTCATATTTGGGATAGTGTGTAGCATTTACAACTGAGCGCTTGCGTGCTTGAAATGACACGTTAAATTGAAGTTCATAAATGTATCTTTGATACCCAAATTTAATAAAACATTCTGACTTTGGCTTTGGTCCCTTGTTTGTCCTATATAACGACATCCGTCAAGTCTTAGAGGCCTGCAGGTGGCGTAAAAACTCTAACACAAGGATAAGAACGACAGGTTCGAAAGCACTTACTTCCAACTAATATTATAAACGCAAAAGTTTGTAAGAGTGGATGGATGGATGTTTGTTACTATTTCACGCCAGAATGGCTGAACAGATCTGGATGAAATTTGACACAGAGATAGATTATAGTATAGAATAGCAAATAGGATGGTTTTTAACCGCAGGTAAGGCCGCGGGGCGCAGCTAGTACTACATAAATTGCCACGAACTGCGACCTCGCGACTTTAACCAATTCGGCAATTCCGCTCATATTCGAACTTAGCAATCCTAGTCCTGTCATAATCCGAACTTATATAACACTAGTAGCTCAGTCTGTGAGCTGTAGACCTCGCTGCCGACGTTTGTCCTCCTCAACAGGTCGCATTCCTCAACCGATTCTCGTGCCTTTATGTGCCTTTATCTGTCAGTACCTGGATGGCCGAGCTTTGCTCGGTATTTATTTATTTTTTTTTATTGTGTTTTTTGGATAATAAACAATTGATTTTAGTCTAACCTCAAAGCAAACACTCATTGACTTCGTGTTACTTAACAACGCCATCTGCTGTTGTGTCGTTAAAGCAATTAGTTGCTCACAAAAAATAGTAGTATTATTATTCGCCAATAGATGTCAGGAAGAGTCATATTTTTCAGTTGAGATTGATTATCGATAAAACACGAATAAAATGATATTTTCTAAAAATGATTCCTAGCTAGATCGATTTATCGCCCTCGAAACCCCCTATATACTAATTTGTATGAAAATCGTTGGAGCCGATTCCGAGATTCCAATTATATATATATATATATACAAGAATTGCTCATTTAAAGGTATAAGATAACTTTATGTGCCCGATAAGCGGATATTTCGCTCGGAGTAGTTTAAAACTAGATTAGCAAGGACTTTATAAGCTAACTAGATTAGCAAGCAATTCTTATTTAAGTGCAAGACCATAAGACATCTACTTACTAACTTTATAAAAACAATTCCATGCGACAAGCGGAGTTTACCGTTTCAATATAACTTTATAAAGTTTGTACATTGAATACCTCTAATATTAGCTTATTAAATCTTCTCGTTACTTCGGAATTGGATCGGAAAACAAGATGGAGGGAAACTTTCTTTCCTTGTACAATCTCTTAGACTATCTAGACTATTAGATCTGCTGTGTCATCTTACGAGCGTAGTTTATGGATTTAAATAAGTAAAAGGCTCAGATCAACCGAGAGGAGTTTAAAATGAAGAGTCTGAAAAGCCGAAGAACTGTCACAGATTTGTGTACCTTATTCAAAATTGTCAATGGTGCGTTTAGTAGTGAGCTGCTTTAGAATGTTACTTTTAAAGTACCCTCGCGCTCTATTCGCAATTTTCAGCTATTTAGCATTCCACCAGCATACAATAATGTCTCGCGGAACAGTCCTGTAGTCAGAATGTGCCGCACTTATATAACCAACTAAGCGAGACCAAAGACATATTTTCGTGTAGTTTAATAAGTTTCAGATATTTTTTAAATAACTTAATTAAGTAATGTATTAGTAAGTTAATTATAGTTTTTAGTTTCATTGTAAATTTTATAAGCTGTCAGGTCATAATTGGACTATAGGTTCAAATTTTATAATATTTAATTTAAGTTGGTACCTGCATGTGTCATAGCCTATAGTCTGTTACCGAACCAATTCAAATAAAAAAATAAAAATAAAGGTGCACGGCGTATGATCTAGGTGAAGCCAAAAACCATCCAAAACTACGCTACTGTCGTATATGTACACAACACTCACACATTGACGCAAAAAACTACGCTACTGGCTTGGTCATTCTTACCACGACATTATGTGCATTGGTTTATGGTATAATTTCGTGTACATAAATATACTTAGTGCATTATAAAAGTGTTGCCAGGACTACATTTTGAGGTTCTTTTTAAAATCTGTGCAATTTTTTTACAAGTCAGTTTTGAAATAGCCGTAACATTAAACTCTTAAAAATATGTGCAGATTTAGAATATTAAATCTACTAAGGTTGTAAATTGGAACGGAAATGGCTAACGTAGAGTTTGGGAATTAATACTAGTTTTCGTGGAATTGTAAATGTTTTTCATGGCAACGTTACCACGCACACAAATTTAAAAGCGATATAGAAATTTGAACGACGTGAACAACAGACTTGGCTAAAGAAACGAAGTCCTGAAAGTCATTTTCCTAGACCAGGCCGTTATGACAGGACCACAAGTAATATGGGACAAGCAATCTAGATTCAGCTTGTTTATAGCCTAGGAATGGTTATTTTATTTTATTGCTGATTTTACACAGTCTACTATGACTATAAGTAAGTAGACGATAAGTTTTAACACATAAGCCAAAGAAGTTTTCACTTATAAACACTTAAAAATATTCAGTTCCAACACCAGTACACCGGGCGATATTCAATTCCATAATTCAGTACACCGGGCTCCAGTCATGCAGCAGATGACAAACAATACGCGCGTATGCTCACACAATGCACAAATTGGTGCGTGCCGTCAGCTGGGATCGAACCCGCTCCCTTTGGCTTGAGAGGCTATCACGCTACTAACTTACTTTTTATCCAAATAAAAACCTAACTGTATTAAGCAGGGGTATAAAGCTGCCGGGCGCTGATTAGAGCTCAGCATAAATACAATTTTACACAAAATGGTTCATACCAAACACGCGTTATTAAATCTTGATTCAAAATTCCCGAGCCGAGGCTGCCTAGTTCGTGTCACGAATTCAGTAATTCAAGCCGTAAAATACGTCAATTATTATTATACCATATTACCGTTACTATGTCTAAGGTAAACACGGCGGGATCGTGTAATGGCAGCTTTACATGGTAATTAGCTGGCGTAAACCAACGTTTGATGTTTAACTTAGCGCTACGCCGTGTTTAGACGAGCCACAAAACATCGTGGGATGAGCTGCTCATCGTGGGATGAGCAGCTTAAAGTTAAAATTGTTTTTAATTATCTACTTGTTTCGAGGTTTCTAAAGCTTTCATTCCAACTGTTCCAACCGATTATCATGAAATTTTGCATACACGTTGTCAAGGGTACAAAAAAAGGATAAATGATAACTTTCATCAAGAAACTATAACGATTCCTGTGGGACCGCGAGTGAAACCGCGGGGCGCAGCTAGTAAGAGATAAGGCATTTTGTCTTAGCTAAGATTTACAATAAAGTGTGAACCTAGCTTTAAGCTTTCCTGTAGCAAAGTTTTGTTACTCGTAGCTATAAGTGAGATGGTGTGGTCTAAACACAGTTGGCAGAGAATTCTCGAGGCAACTCGATAATTCCACCTAGGTGAGAGGAATACTTTTTAACTGGGTATCAACTCTGCTTAAATGTTATGCCAACATTGAAATGGAATAGGTAATGAAGTCAACAAACTTTGTTTCTATATTTAGACTAACTATACCTAGAAATACAGGAGGTATTGCAATGTATTTCAAGGCGAAATCTCAGACTATCCAAAACCTGTCTTTGAAGAAAATAAACCATGTCAACCTAAGGCGCAAATTATGCAGGTCGGGCGTAAGGCGCGAGCAAGGTTCATCCAGTGTAAAACTTGCCACTGTAAAACTTGTTAATAAAAAATGTATAAAACATTACATACAAGCGAGGCGACGCAGGCAATGCGCTTCGCAGTTGTCATGCCTGAATCGTGTCCGCGCCGCCGCATCCTCGGCTTACCGTCCGCCTTTTTTAATTTTCGCCCTAGGATTATATTTTGACACACTGAAATGGTTCAATTAGAGAATTCGGAGATTTTTTTCCGAAATAAAAGCATTTTTGACAGCGCGTTTCATTTTCTATTATGCTTCATCATTATCATAGCTAACCCACTTTAGTTTACAGGATAGAGTAATACTTTACTGCTAGTTATAAGTAAATCTTTCAACTCCTCAGCGAGTTTTTCGCCCGCGTGACTGGAAGGTTTTGGATAAAGTTTTATTAGAAAAAGGAACTTTATTACTTTAAAATATCTGTATCTTCTGTTCTGTTATTATGAAAATGGAAAAGGATTCTCTAACATTTTCTTTCTTTGGTTTCAGAACCCCGATGCGTCGGAAACCAGTTTACCATCAGGAATGCAACCACACGGGGCGATGACCAGCATCATTGCAAAATGGCTCATAAACATTGGACGTCATGGGTGAAAGTCGCATTCATACCGCTGGTTCTCCTTGCCACAACCGTGGCGGACTTCACTACTGAGTGCCAGCGACCTTGCGACTGCAGATGGCAGTCAGGCAACAAGGCAGCTATCTGCACCAACACAAGCCTCAGAACCGTGCCTGGCAACCTAAGCAACGACATACAAATCCTAGATTTATCCAACAATAACCTTCAGCAACTGCACTCAGAAACATTCAAAAAAGCCGGACTTAGCAACCTAAAAAAGCTTTTCCTAAAAGAGTGCAACTTGGAAACCATTCATAAAACCGCTTTCGCCACTCTCGCTATCATGATCGAGTTAGATTTATCCAAGAATCGGATAAGGCATTTACACTCAGACACGTTTAGGGGTACGGAGAAGTTAAGATTAATAAACTTGAGTAACAACTTGATCGACAAGTTAGAGGACGGACTGTTCCGCAACTTGAAGTTTCTGCAGAAAGTAGAAGCGAGCAATAACAGGATCGTCCGCATTGGGACTAAAGCGTTCGTGAATCTACCGCAGCTCAAGATTCTCAGGTTCGACGGTAATAACCTAAGCCACATGAAACCGGAAACTTTGATAGGATTACGGAACTTGTCCGGGCTAGATTTACACAACAACCCGTGGCGGTGTGACTGCAATTTGCAGACCTTCAGAGATTGGGTGATCAGTCATAACTTGTACACGCCGCCGACCTCGTGCGCGGAACCCGCCGCAGTGCAGGACAAACTTTGGAACGAATTAGACTCGTCAAACTTTGCGTGCCGGCCTACCATTCTAGACCCTTCGCCGGGGTCGACGGTCAAAAGTTACGAGGAAAACGTGACGTTGACTTGCAAAGTCGTCGGGAACCCCACCCCGGACGTCTCGTGGCGATTCAACGGGAAAATGATCGAGATGAAATCATTCGGTGAATTGAGATACACTGTGACTGAGAACACCATGGATTTGATACGATGGGTCAATCTGACTGTCATTAACGCTCGATACAGCGATAGGGGGAACTACACTTGTGTCGCGGAGAACCCTGGCGGTCGCGATGAAAAGACTTTAGCTTTAGTACTTTCTAAATACGGCTCTGGAACCATTGCTGGAATGGATACAGATTCATTTGCAATTTTAGTTGGCTGTCTCACAGCTATAGTTATTATTTTTGGGGCTGCGCTTGTCGTATGTTATTTCACGACGCAGAACAATGAAATCAAAAGACTGATTAAGAATGATGCTCGTTCTTCTAATGGCGATGTGCTGATAGAAGGTTCCGTGGCTTCTGAGATGGAGAAGGGTGTGAAGATAGAGGTGAACCCGGTGACGAAGCCGCCGAGAAAGTACGAAGCAGCTCCACCCTCCGTCACCAATGAAGCTACAGAGATGTCTGAACTGAACAGAACATTGTTAGAAAACGAGCCTGCTGGTAAGTTCAGCTCTATTTCTTAATTTCTAATAGGTATCAAAAGATAAAAGTACTAAATTCTTTTGTAATTTTTTTAAAGAATAACCAAGAAATTGAAATTAAATATATCTGAATCATTTTAAGCTCGTGATTCTACTCTTTTTCATTATAAAAAAATACAACTGACCCAGAAAATGGACACTGCAGATATTACGAGAGACAGCAATTAATTTGAAAATGGCACTAAATCCAAACTTGGGCGATTTTTTACTGTTACAAAAAGCTGATTCATCATTTTATTTCTATTAAATTTAGCTTAAATGGCCCATTATTTCCTTAAATTACAATTTTCTATACGATTATCCTCGTTTTTTTCCTACAAACCATCGTTGCCAACTCCTTTCCGTGCCACAAGGTAGAATATCCAATCTAATTCTTGTTATAAGGTCGAAGGGAATTCCCGAAAGACTTTGATTTTCCTCCGGTAAAGAGGTTTCTGAGGTTATTTTTTGTTACGTTTATAATCCTGAAAGTAATGATAGGGAGGAATTGTTTTTATTTTGTTGCTACGTGGGATGTACAAACTGCATCATATCACACTAATATTTTGACTGCCTCGGTGGCTCAGTTGGTAGTGAACCTGCCTTCTGAGCTAGGAGGCGTGGGTTCGATTCCCACCAAGAACAAACATTCATGTGTGAACATTTGTGTTTGTTCTATGTCTGGGTGTTAATATCTATCTAAATATGTATTTAAAAGTAAATATTATTTCGCAATTCCATATACTTAAGGCGATCACTACGCCGCTCTGTGCCACACGACAGTGCATGTGAGTCTCTTTTGTGGTTTTTGATATGTTGATAAAATAACGCAGCAATTAAAATAAAAGGTGTTTGTAAAAATTGCTGCGGTAATTGCTTTTGCGGATGCGAGTGTAGCACTTCTTGTTAGCAATAGACGATACATTATTGGATAGCAAGAAACTGCTGCTCGCATCCCATAAACTCTTGTTATGTAACTTAGGCTTAACGGTCGAACCTCTCTGTTAACTATAAATAAAAGTCAAAAACACACTGAACATGTAATAGTAAGTATCTTTGCCAATAATAAATGACGAAATAATGTAAAAAACCAAAATCGCCAACAATTTTCACTATAAGTATCACAAAATCATGTTATGATCGAATAAAACTCAAACCTTTGTAACTTTGTTTACAGATTTTTTGCTAAAGAAAAACGACATTTAAAATTATAACTGTAATGAAATAAAAACTCTTAACATAGTTTCGAGCATTTCAAACAACTTCTCGATAACTTCAAACACAATAATTCAATGAAACCGTTGCTGAGCGAGAAGTACTTAAAACGACAAGAACTAAGTACCTAAAACATTTCCACGTCCCGAAATTTTTATTTGAATGTCAAAGAGTTGATTCAGCCTCTTGAAAATTCAAAGCTTTGAGAAACATTATGAACGAACATTTTCATTGTTTTGTCAGTGTTTTAGTGGAGTTCTCCTTTGTGTAGAATTCACAAGAATACAGTAGATTGCACGAATATTAAAGTAAGTAGAAGGTGGTAGGTACATACAGCTAGCTTTGATGGATGATATAGCCCCTAAAAAGAAATAATAAGTTGGCAAATTAGTACCTACTTGTGAACAGAACAGTTTTCAACAATAATACTAGCTGCGCCCCGCGGCTTCACCCGCGATTACAAAGTATCCTATGTGCTATTCTAGGCTATAATCTATCTCTGTGCCAAATTTCATCCAGATCTGTTGAGCCGTTCTGGCGTGAAAGTTTTCAAACTTTCGCGTTTATAATATTAGTAGGATACTTGCTGTGTCCCGAGGTGTTACCCCCGGTTAATAAGTACTCTTGGATTTTTCCTATACCCCTGACAACATAATTATATGTAAAATCTCATGGCGATCGGTAGAGTAGTCACGGCGTGAAAGCGTAACAAACAAACAAAATTACTTTCGGATTTATAATATTAGTTATTTAGGATTAGGATTGGTCAACTAGCTGCGGCAACGCTCTAAAATATGAAAAAGTCCTTAGTTTTACAATTCAATGCTTAGTTTTACAATTTGCCTAAAACAAATTTCAAAGAACCATTCCAAGCAATTCAGTAAAAAAAAAAATAACCGTCTTGTTTTCTTCACAGTGTCCACCGAAGACAACATCCGCCACCCAGAGGTGGAACTCTCCAAGATATCGCAAGAAACCCTTCTCATAGATCGCCTCACGCAAGAACACCAGGCCTATCCCCCGGACTTGCTCTCGTTCCCCCTCAGAGGTCCCCAAATATCTCCTGGAACTTCACAGATGCAGAAAGAAAGCCCTGTCAAATCTCCCGGATACGTCACAGCCATCAATCCAGCCATGTACAGAATCCAAGCTCCTTATCAAGGTTCAACACCGTTGATGAGTCAGAAAGGCTACGTCACGCTTCCTAGAAGACCAAGAATGCATGAAAGCTTGAGACCTCAGGTTTTCTCAACACTAAACGGAGTCATACCCTACTATGACACGTTTAACATGAAGCTTTTTGGGCATAACAATTACTACAGCTTGAATAAAAGTGAGATGGATTTAGGTCCAGTTGGAAAGTCTAGTTATCAAGATTCAGAGGAGTTGGAGCCAGCCCCATCACCCGCGCCAGGGACACCTCATGCAACGATACCGAGAAACAGTCTCAGCTCCCCAAACATCCATAACCAGCTTCTGGCTCTCCAAGCCATGTCAAACTCGTCCTTAAGAGCATCAGACCAAAGGCCTTTAAAAGTGTTGCTAACAGAAAACGAGAGTCTTATAAAAACTCCAAAAGATTTACGTATAAACTATAGTGTCAACGTTGTGAGTGGAACTCTTAATAGGCGGACCCCCAAACAACCACCGAAACAAAAAAAGCGTAACTCTTGTGAAGTGAAAGAACAATTTTTAATGACCAGTGAAAACGCGACCCAAGTTTAAAGTTATAAGGTAGCAAATGATGTCAAACATTGGCAGTGTTCCAAAATCTCTGAAGTAGTGAATTTAGTTTTCTGCTGAATCGACTATTCGAAATGATATTACGAAATTGTATTGGTGCAATAAATGCGATTGGAATTCCATTTTTCTACTAATATTTTACCTATTGTTTTATATTTATACTTGTATTTATGATATTGCGGTTTCAGTACAATGATGTTTAATTATTAGTTAATCGTTATTTGTAACTTTTATTGCATCATATTTTTAATTATTCTGTTATTATGGTTAGGACAATGAACTGGATACTATATACGTTAAAACACATGAAAATTTCTACGATAAGGTCCACTTGCGTCAATCCGTAATAATGTAACCCTTTTAATTATTCTTCACAAGATTCTTATTAGTAAAATTTGCTGTTTGTACTCAATTAGGTAGATACCGAATTCTCTGTGAATAGACTCCAATAGACTCGGAACTCAGTACGCTTGAATGGCACTTTGTACACGAATGGATACAATTTCGACGACACAGCGATAGCGCGTATACGGTAAATTCAGCTGCATGACAAGATATGCGATGCGATGCTATACGAGAGTCGTCAACGTGCGTCATGGTGTACAAACAGCCTTCAGAGCGTTTCAAATATAGTTGAGAGTAGTACGTCAAATATTAATGTCAAGAGTCCGGCGACATAACTAACTTCGACCTAGGCGGCCTAGACTTAAGGTATTCTACAGCCATTTCGTCTAGAAGAAGAAGACGAGTTAAGAGAGCGAGTAATGATACTGACGAGCCTCTAAACTTACCTACAGAGTGACAAAGTGCAATTTCAATTTTTTTTTTAATTACTTTTGCACTTCTGTAATGATTCTTAAGTAACTAAGAATTTCCCTTGTATTATGGATTCATTTAACAGCTAATGATGTAGACAACCTCCCTATTTAATGGTATGTTTGATTTGATTTGTCTACCTATTGAATAAATCAGTCAAAAGTGACCTCTTAAAATAATAATAAATAATAATAATAATAAATTTATTTGACACGAAAAAAACATTTGTACAGTGTTTGATAGCCCCTAGCTACCACGGATGCAAAAATGATAGCAAAAATGCGGATATTTTTCATAGCTCTATTTTCGCGTGAGAACGTTTAAAAAAACCAAGAACATAGGGGCGAAGATATTGTTAATTTAATTGTATATGCTAAATTTCATCATAATCTGACAAACGGTTTTCAAGTAATTGGAGTAGCGCGTTTCTATGGAAATTTCAGAACGTCGCGGCCCTCAAGGTACTCCAATCACCGGGAGCATTCGAGTTTTGTATTTATTTCGCATACGTATCACTTTAGATTTAAATCAACCTGTAATGACTAAATGTATAACATACTAGTGGTGAGTGAGGAGAGCCGATAGATTCAAATCTTCGATTGTTACATTACGAGCGGATAGACAGTCGGCAGTCAGCGAGGTAGTAAGTACGAGTATCGTTGTTATGTTCTAAATCGACCAGTTTTACGGATTGTTTTGTTAGATTACAGGCGAATGCTCCCAGTGTGGCAGCATCTTTAAAACAATATGATTTTATAAACGAGTGCTGGCATTACCCCGATCGTTACAGATACTTGTTGCCAGCTACATTTGTACGCGCTTTTACAATTAAAGCATATTTTAACATCATTTTGGCAATAATTTCAACGCCGCCGTTGTGATTAAGCCATATTTTCCAATTAATTAAAATATATTATCATTATTATGATATTACTCGAATTTATGAGTTAAATTCATTAAATAATTGCGTTAATTAACAATCAATCCATATCATCCAATTTACGTTAAATTTCAAAACGATTGCACTTTCGAAACTAACTATGTATGCTGACAGAATTGAAACTCAAATTAGATTATTCATGGTAAATGAAGATGAATATTCCGAAATATAAATAGTTTTGAAAATTGGTGCTTATGAGAATATTTAAGAAGCTAATATCATGTTCATTATGACAAGCTCCAAATGCTTAGTTAGTTTTCTTTCTTAGTTTAGTTTTATGTTTATGCTATTTCTTTTGTGGTGTCACTCAAGTTTGAAATGCTTATAGGTTTATAATTGTTTATTATTATTTCTATTTAGTTTATATTTATTAACTAAGAGTTTTGAAAACATTTTTACTTCTTAATAATTTTGTACTTAGTATTTTTGTTTAACTTGCTAAAACTAACTATCTGATGATTTATGTATAACTTACTTTAAAATCTTAGTTTCAATAAGTTTAAAACGTATCCCTCATGGATTCACTGTTAGCCATAGGTCGTTTACCATCAGCAGGCTTACTTTGACTTAAAAAGTAATTTTAGGTTACAAACTTCGCTCCCGCGTCACGAGTATCTTAGCGGTAGAAGAGAATGACAAAAGAAATGTTGACATTTATGTAGACTTGTTTTAAAGCTTTTAAGTTAAATCCATCAGTCGAGTACAGTGCCGTGCAAAAATGTAACTTAGGCTAGGTATATTCCGATACCTAAAGCATTGCACTGTATTCATCAATGCTAATTTTACTGATTGCATCGCCAATAACAATATACGAATATAAGGTAATGATAACAACGTTATATTTATCGCTTAAACATGTAGAAATGTAAATACTAAAGTTAATAGTTGACTTGTATAAAAATATATTTCCAGTTTTCTTAATAAAACAATGTTTATGAATAGTTATAATAATTATTATAAAGTTATAGATTTTATTGCTTAATTTGCTAGCGTTTTTAATAACGTTTTAATATTGTAAAAATGTAAATAGAGCTGATGTTGATTGATAAATCGATTTGAAAATGTACATTATGGCCTACCATTTATTGAGACATGGTTTCATAACTTTGAAGAAAAAATCGAAATATTCAATTCATAATAAGGACGAAAGTCCTAAATAAATAAAAAAATTAAAGCGCTGTTTTTGTTTCCTCTTTTATGTTGTAATAAATTTTAACGTCATTAAGCTTATATGTACTTATTACTTTGTAAAAAAAACAACTCTGTCTTTTTCGTTTGTCGGACGACGGTCTGTTTTCCAAGATATTATGGCATTTAACATATATATTTATGTAAATCTTACAGTAAATGTTTATAATTACATTTTTAATCGGTATTTACGAGTACGGAACCCTATACTAGCGAATTTTCACTATTTGACAGATTTATTTTGAATTTGAGATTCCTTATTCTAAGAAACATCCTCGCAGCGTTTTTGTTAACATGATCCAAATAATATTATCGATTATGAAACTATGTCTCACAAACACTTAAAAATATTGTGTGGAAAAAGGAGAGATTTGGAAGGACCAATCGTGTGGAATGAGAGCGAATGAATAAATATAACAATAACTGAAATAAATACAATTTGACATGATTTTGTTGTTTCATTTGAACTTTACCCAAATATTAGGCAACTTTAGGTGGCAGCGGATCTAGGAAAGACATTAAACACAAAACATTAAACATCCGGGTCTGTAATTTCCATACGTCTCTTTTAATAGTTTTATCCCCTAAGTTATAAACGTTGTATAACCTCAGAGTAGTTATGGACTATTTTCTCTTTTTCTTGCTCTACAATTTTTAAGGTGATGCGTCTCGCTCATGGCGAAATTTTTAAAATTTATTTTAAACAGTTTTTTTTTGTTTTTAGGCTAGACCGAGTAACTATAGTACGTAATAATGGAACATGCGGGTATCTTAGATTATTGTTCTCGTTACTTTACAGATATATTTGATAAATATGCACCTTATTATTCAAGTAGGTAAGCTAGGCTCGTCATTTTATCGATCAATTTGCTTATTTAACTATCTGGCGCATTACTGCTTAATATCTCTACAAGATAACGTTAGGTAAGTAAATATAGTAAGTAAATGATGAAATGATCGATTTTAGCAAATTTGATTATCACTGAATTTAGCTACCCGATCTAGCTCAAAACACAAAAAAAAAACTATTTGAAATTTAAATTTCGCGCCATGAGTGAAATGTTGAGACCTAAATCGATTGAAAAATGCTACACCAAAAATGGTACACACCAAGCCAACGAACTTCAAAGAGTCCGTTTTAATAAAATAAAACGAGACGCAGCGTATCGTTTTCCTTCGTTGGCTTTGGTCTGTACGCAGCAAAAGACAAAGCTCCATATTCCACCGATTCTCAGAAACGTTTTTAACGTATTTCTATACTAAGAAAGTTAGTTGATTAAATCAGGCGTTACTTTGCGGAAGTTCATCTTCAAACTTGTTACTTGGACAATATCTAGTGTAATTCCTCTTTAACGTCGCATTAAGTACATCAAGGAATATGATTTTTTTATTCTATTTTTAATTTTGAAATTTTTAAAAAACCAATTTAATGAAATTTACTAGAAAAATTATACAAATTGATCATTGATTTGAATCAAATTTTAAACGTTAAACAATGTGATATTTCAACTAACGAATTAAAATCCCTATTCGAGCACTTCGTCCGACGACGAAGTGCTCGAAGAATAGGGATTTTAATTGGTTTTTTATTGTATAATCTTTTTTATTGTTTAATATTTTTTTTCAGGTTTGTCTAATTCTTTTAAATTTTAATTTTTCAGGTAAATTCGTTAATTTTTTTTTTCAGGTTTGTTTAAATTCGTTAGTTAAAATATAACACATTGTATAACTTTTAAAATTAGATTAAAATATCAATTTGTATAATTTTTCTAGTAAATTTCATTAAATTGTTTTTTTTTAAATTTCAAAATTAAAAATAGAATAAAAAAATCATATTCCTTGATGTAGGTACTTAATGCGACGTTAAAGCGGAATTACACTAGATATTGTCCAAGTAACAAGTTTAGTAAGGAAGTTAGTGTTTACTTTGATAAAGCCAATACTCAGCAGTGTCAGGGCCCTGAAACACCAACCACCAAACAACAGGAACCAACAATCACGCGTTCTAACTATTCGTAAGTTACATCAGTTTCATTGTGCTCTTCACGTCACTTTGAAGAGGGAAGTTCGCCAAACGCTAATTTAGACGAAATGCTACCAATTTTTAAAACAAAATGCCATCTTTCCATACAAAATTTTAACTGTAGAAGTCATTTATCAGAAATTCAAGATTAATTTATTTGAGGCAAAAGGTTTATAGGCTGTATCAAGCTTACGAGTATGCCGCCATTGTACATGATTATACTGTTAAATGTTCTTCTGACCAGGCCAGCCATTTTTATTCGACAAAGTCGGCGTCTCTTCGCTTCAGCTTCGACAAAAATGCTTCCGTATGATAAATGATCTGTCTTCGTCTACAGGTCGCATTTCTTAACTGATTATTTAAAACTTTGTGAGTAGGTTCGATAGTTTTATAGTTTTTTTTTTATTATCGGTGCAATTTTTGGAAATTTTTCAAAATGGCGTAGATATGTTTTTTTTTTCCATTTTGTAAAATTTCCATAAACTGCATTGACAAAAAATTCTGCATAATTAAGTCACAAAATTGTGCTTACAAAATTTCACGAGAATCGGTTGAAGAATGCGTCCTGTACAGGAGATAAGACGTCGGCCGCGAGGTCTACAGCTCACAGACTAGTTTTGTTTATAGCTACATTAAGAGTCCGGCGACCTAACTAATTTCGACCTAGGCGACCTAGACTAACTTCGCATTGGCTTAAGGTATTCTATCGCCATTTCGTCTAGAAGAAGAAGACGAGTGAAGAGAGCGAGTAATGATACTGACGAGCATCTAAACTTACCTACAGAGTGACAAAATGCAATTTTAATTTTTTTTATGACTTTTGCACTACTGTAATCATTCTTAAGTAACTATGAATTTCCCTTGTATTATTGATTCATTTAACAACTAATGATGTAGACAACCTCCCTATGTAATGGAATTTTTGATTTGCTTTGTCTACCTATTGAATAAATCAGTCATAAGTGACCCCTTAAAATGCGGATATTTTTCATAGCTCTATTTTCGCTTGAGAACGCTTTAAAAAAAAAACCAAGAACATAGGGGCGGAGATATTGTTAATTTAATTGTACATGCTAAATTTCATCATAATCTGACAAACGGTTTTCAAGAAATTTGAGTAGTGCGTTTGCATGGAAATTTCAGAACGTCGCGGCCCTCTTAAAGATATATTTTAAGTGTGACTGAAATAGCGCCATAAATTTTTCACGTCACAAAAGCCCGTTTTAACTGATGTGTTGAAAAAACTTACTTCCGTTGTCTGGGTATAATTAGCGAGGACAGACACGGCAGAATGACAGCCCATTAAATATTAGCCGTATCACGTTCACTGAAGCTCTTGTGTTGATGTGTGTCCATTACGACAATGTCTGGGAACGTTGTGTTGCGCTTTAAGCGGTGTGGAGAATGTTTTGATGCTGCTAAATCTGCTAGACCAGCGTTCCCTTACCTTCGAATTCCACAAAATGCTAGGAAACGATGCACAATTCAAGGATCCCCTTTAAAAATAGCAGGTAATCTCAGCCCATTTATTTTAAAAAGGACCTAAAATTTTAGTAATTATAGTATTTAAGGGGTTATTTTCAGATAACTCCAAGAAACGGTTTCAAAATAATCCACGGAAAAAATATCAAAATATTTAATAACAATTTTGGTTTCAATTTGCTCCATGGTATATTTATTCTCAAAGTACTACACGCTACTACCCATAAAAAAACTTACGTTTTTAAGTTTGTGTTGCTCCCTCAAGCCAGAGGGAGCGGGTTCAAACCCAGCCGACAGCACGCACCAATTTGTTCATTGTGTGAACATATGTACGTATTGTATGTCATCTGCTACATGACTGGAGCTCGGTGTATGGCGACAGGCTCGCCGCATGACACATTTACGACTGGATATCGTACGATGAAGTGTGGGTGCTGTATTACACCTCTGCCAGCCCCCTCGGGGGAAAGGCGTGACGATATGTTATGTTATAAAACGGGAAGTAACTCTGTCTGTCTGTTTGTAGGTTTTGGCTAAACGGCTGAACGGATCTTGATCAAATTTGATAATTAGTTACAGTTCATCACGAGGAAGGTTTTTACATACTATTTTCTGAATAAACACGAACTTAGACGCGGGTAACAGCTAATATGATGTAAGTGGCAAGATTCAATCCCACAACTCACAACCAGGACGATAAACGTTATAAGTGTACGTTAAATATAATTTATTACCAGCTATTATTAGGTCGTTAGGCGTACGTTATCCGTTCTGCATCTACCAGTGTGAAATGCGATGTCGCGTGCTGTAATTTAATAAAACTGTGAAGCAAAACAAGTTATGGTTTTTCTTAAGAACATATATCGAGGCGAGGCGATCGCTTGATGGCTACTGACTGGTGACTGGACTCTTAATTGAAAAACAGGAAAAATAAGAGAAAAGTGAGTTTAAGTGGTTCTATTTGTGTAATCGATATTACAATTAATAATGTCTATTATTGTAATATCGCTTCTAAAAAGGGTAATACATTATTTATTTACATTTTGTCGTTTCACATCAGGGGAGTTGGTGGTCAAATGTTGACCTATTCCTTATATAAAAAAAAATGTTTTATTTGTATGTTATAGGCTACATGCCTGGAGCCCGGTGTATGGCGACAGGCTCGCCCTCTGTCACTTTGGAACTGAATATCGTCCGGAGATGTGTGGGTGTTGTATTACACTTCTGTCAGCTCCTTCGGGGGTAAGCGTGACGATATGATGATGATGCTGATTTTGACAATAAAAATTCATGGATATATTTTTCTATGTTACAACATAAACGTGAACAACATGAAAATTAATCTGAACACTTTGTAATACTGTTTTCAATGCATTGAAAGAGGCAAATTTATCAAAGACACATTCTATGTATGTTATGTCTAATGTAATATTGTTGCGAGCGAGCGAAACAGCTGCGTTGTCTTACTATACACCTTAAGGATTCGTCCTGATTAAGAAAAGTGTGAGCGGCGACTCTGTCGCGTATTGACCAAAAAATTCGAATCGAGTCACTGAACAAGTTAGCAAGCGATACGCCGCTAACTACGTACAGTGCGCGCAATCCGGATACTCCATCCTAACTTAATATTATAAATGAGAAAGTGTTTGTTATGCTTTCACGCCTTAACTACTCAACTGATCATCTTGAAATTTTGCGTACACATTGTCAGGAATACAGAAAAAGAAATAGAGTATTTTTACCTCAGAATAATCAACGGTTCTGAGGGATCGCGAGGCTCAGCTAGTTGGCTAATTGGATTGGCTGATTAATTCAGCCGCAACAGTTTGCTTAGTTTGGACGAAGCCTAAAAGAGCCACCTAAATTCTCCAGCCCCACTTATTTCAACCAACAAGCCATAACAGCTTGTTCTTCAAATTAGGCCAAACAACACACCCCAAGCATCGATACAGCGAAAACTCATCATTCAACCTCGAAAAAGAGAATTAGGTCAGATTTACTTGCCTAAAACAACGGGGAGGGCATAAAAAGGGACTTGTTTTTCTCTCATTATGTGCATAGTAAAGTACTGGAGTCGCTTTAACTAAATGCTGTAGGGATGGGACTGCGGTCTTGTTTGTGGTTTGAATATCACTTTTGGATTCTATTTTTAAGGACTCATAATACAAGGCTGCTTAAGCCGATCATGCTGGCTGTTACTACACTAGTTTTAAAGCTTGTATTTTCTTGTTGTAATTTCTGGTGTGAACATTAAAGGAATCTATTTGCCTATCTATCTAATCATTGTTTAGAAAACATCTCAATTAATAGGGTCAACTGTGGCAAATACGGCACCTAATTTTTTTTAAATCTTTAGTTGCAGTAATCTGTACAAGATGGCGTTAGTTGCCTAATTTGTGAAGGGTTTGTCAGTAATTCTCGAAAGACGCAATTGCCCCACAGACGCATTTGCCCCAGTTGACTCTATCCATATTTTAATCTATTTGTTTTTTTTTTTGTTGGTTCTTGTAAGATTGAGTTCTATTTGTTAAATATTACATTAGGAATAATATAAGTCTATCTTACAGAAAGTATCTATTATTTATTTATATCGTCACCATGTACTACATTTTCCGATGTAGTAACACAGAAAAAATATTTCAAGCTAAACGGTTTTAATCTTATAATGTTGTATTGTCGCGGGAACTAAATGCGTGTGCAAAGTTTCGTAAGAATTGGTTTAGTAGAAGTATTAGGTCCTTACGTATGAAATTAGCGTTTTGTCGTACTGATCAATTTGATCTGAAATATCTCCTCTTTGGTTAAGAACTCGAAATTCAAATTAATTAATTCATTAAGCTGGTTCTTTTTTCTTTGGAATACAGTCATTCATTTGTTATTTTCCTCATTATTTTTTCTTTGGCGTCGCTTATTACCGCGCAATGGAAAACATGAAATATCGGTATATTTACGAGTACGAGTTCTACCGTGGCACCAGTGCTGCAGAAACAGCTCGAAGAATTATGAATGTGTACGGCGCTGGTGTCGCTAAAGACAGCACGGTACGTTTTTGGTTTCAACATTTTCGTTCTGGAAATTTCGACCTTAAGAACCAACCCCGTGGACGGCCGGAGATCAAAGTGAAAAACGAAGAATTAAAGGCTATTGTGGAAGCGGATCCATCACAAAGCACTTCAGAGATAGCAGCAGGCTTCGGGGTAAGTGACAAAACTGTATTAATCCACTTGAAGCAAATCGGGAAAGTAAATAAACTCGAACGATGGGTACCTCATGAATTGAGTGAATCGAACTTGCAAACACGGGTCGCCTGCTGTGTTACTTTGCTCAACCGACACAATAATGAAGGGATTTTAAATTGAATCATTACTTGTGATGAAAAGTGGATATTGTACGATAATCGAAAGCGCTCATAGCAATGGCTGAACCCTGGAAACCCAGCCAAATCCTGCCCTAAACGAAAATTGACTCAGAAAAAGTTACTTGTAAGTGTTTGGTGGACTAGCGCCGGTGTCGTTCACTACAGCTTTCTTAAATCTGGCCAAACGATTATGGCAGATATCTATTGTCAGCAACTGCAAACCATGAAGGAAGAACTAGCTGTTAAACAACCGAGATTGGTCAATCGCTCTAGGCCACTGCTGCTTCACGACAACGCAAGACCACACACTGCACAACAAACAACCACTAAGTAAGCTGAGCTACAATTGGAATGTCTGCGACATCCACGGTACTCCCCGGACCTTGCTCCAACAGATTACCATTTCTTCCGGAATTTGGACAACTTCTTACAAGGAAAAAAATTCCACTCCGATGCAGTAGTCCAACCCGCCTTCAAAGAGTTTATTGATTCTCGCCCCCATGGTTTTTATAGTAAAGGGATCAATGAACTACCCATAAGATGGCAAAAGTGCATAGATAACAACGGTGCATACTTTGATTAATTAAATATATTTTACAAAAAAAAAAACGACTTTTTATTCCTCCCGTACAAAACGCCAATTTCATACGTAAGGACCATAGTTTAAAAATGTTGCAAGATTTCTAAGAAACAAAAGAAATTCAAGACGGAACAAGACTGCAAAACACAACAGAGCAAGATTATTTCCCAACACTACAAACAAATACGGTCGTTAATACGTCCACATTTACAAACAAAAAGCTATTTTTCTAATTTAATCCGGAGCCGCTGGGGCGGATGAGAAGTACCCCAACAAATTAGCTCCGACTCTGACTTCAGCCTGAATTCTGCTCCAATAGGCTGGGAGATATTGGAAGAAGCAATTACTATAGATTTACCGTTATTAGTTACTTGTTTAGCTCCTGTTTGCGGGAAGGTATCTACCCTACGGCACTCAAAAAAGTTAAAATTTGCCCCTTGTACAAAGGAAAGGGCAAAAAAGCAGACCCTAAATCGTACCGCCCTATATCCCTCGTCCCTGCCGTCAGCAAGGTGTTCGAGGTCGGTCTCAACCGTAGTTTACTGAACTTCGTCGTAGATCGAAATATTTTATCGCAACGCCAGTATGCGTATCGGGCCGGCCGTGCGACCACAGACTTAGTTCGCGAAGTAGTGTGGCGGGTGTTGAGCGCGCGCGAGAAGAAACTGCAGGTTGCAGTGCTTTGTTGTGACCTATCGCGCGCTTTCGACACTGCCGATCACGTTCTCATTGCGAATAAGCTGCGATTTTACGGCATCCGCGGACCGGCACTGTCCATACTTTCCTCTTTTATGTCGAAGCGAACGCAGGTCGTTATGGGTGATAGAGGCCGCGTCGTATCCGCTGAGATGGAGAACGAGATGGGCGTCCCGCAGGGCTCCTGTTTATCTAACACATTGTTCAGTCTCCTCCTCAACGACCTTCCTGGCGCCATTGACGGCGCAGAAATATACATGTACGCTGATGACGTCGCCGCAGTGATCACCGCGCCGTCCCATATTGAGTTGGAGGCGAGACTGAATACGGTGGTGAACGAACTCGATGTGTGGTTCCGGTCGAACGGGCTAGCGCTAAATAAAGATAAGACCTGTTTCCTTGCATTTAATCTTAACGGCCACTTGACAAATGCTTATTCGGTAGCAGTTGGCAATACGGCACTCCAACAGGTCAACAGTACAAAACTTCTAGGTTTCCAAATCGACAGCGCGCTGACGTGGGAGAAGCACATAGACGAGCTGTGCGGGAAGCTGAGCCGCTCGTGTTTTGCGCTCCGGCGGCTCGCCAGCACCGCCACCCGCAACGTCGTGCGCTCCTGCTACTTCGCGACCGTCCACAGTAACATCTCGAACATTTGTCATGCAGAAGCGAGCCATACGTGCCAAATGCGGGGTTAAGGACGACGTCTCATGCGTGGAGCTGTTTCGGGAGCTTCAGATATTACCTCTGCCGTGTGAGCTCGTTTATCAGGTAGCCCTATTCACCCATGTAAACCTAGATATTTTTCAACGTAGGGGCGTCCATAGTACGTTCAATTAACGTAGTAATAAAAAGAAGGACCAACTAGTAACCCCCTCACATCGTCTCGTCAAGTCGAAGAGGTCAGTGTATATTTTAGGGCCGGCGGTCTATAACCGTATACCAACTTCCGTTCGGGATGCGCCTTCTACCGCGTGCTTTAAAACCAAGATGAGAGCTTGGTTACTAGATAATATGTTTTATGACATTGAAGCTTATTTTAAAATAAGAGATTTTTGAACTATTATTATTTTGTATAATAATAGCTATACATAATATTAAACTATTTTTACTATACTTATCTGTATAATGACATTAATGAATTATTTTTATATTTGACATAATTATCAATTATTATTGTTCTGACATTCGTTTTTAATTATAAATATTCAACTGTGACGTGTAACTATAGGAGTTATCAATAAATTCTGATTTCTGATTTCTGATTTACTAATACTCGTGGCTCTGTGAGCTGTAGACTTCGGGCCGATGTCTGTTCTCCTGTACAGGTCACATTCCTCAACCAATCCTCGTGAATTCTGTATAATTATCGAACCTACAACATTTCAAGAGAATCGGTTAAGAATTGCGAACTGTAGAGGAAGATAGAGATCCGGACAGAGAGCCCGACAGAAACCTAGATAAAAATTCGGACATACGAAGCATTTTTGTCGAAGCTGAAGCATAGACGCTTCGCTCGCAAGTGCTCACTCGGTCGATTCAGAAATGGCGTCAGTAAAATGTACCTAAGCATAACGCTACTAACCCCAAAAATTTAATTCCTTTTGATACTTATACACAACAACAAAACAAATAAGTAGTTGGACAAAAAAAAAACAAATAGTTGTAGTTGTAACTTAATAAATAATATTTATGGACCACGTTTTGGAAACGAGGCAACTAGAAGTTTGTACAGACAGTAGGTGGTGAAAAAACAGACGGTGGGGCTGCTCCATGCAAGCAAATCCACCACCTGTCACAGTCACTGTTCGCTGTATCAATAACAGAACTATTTATTGTGACACCTTTAAAACCAACTTGACCTAAGAGACACATAACATTCGATATCGACATACAACACCCACACTTCGCCGGACGATATTCAGTCCCAAACGTGACAGGGGGCGAGCCTGTCGCCATACACCGGGCTTCAGCCATGTAGCAGATGACATATAGTACGCACATTTGTTCACACAATGAACAAATTGGTGCGTGCCGTCGGCTGTGTCCGAACCCGCTCTGGCTTGAGAGGCGGGCCTTCTCCGGCTATTCACCAATGTCTAATGTCACCTATGAAAATAACTTCCTAAAATCACTTTTAACTTGCTCAACAATGTTAAAAATGTTGGCAGGGCGTTAACTACTTAAGGCATCAAGTTTAAAGTTCAAGTCCTGGGATTGACCTAAAAGGACTCCAACGCGTAATCAAAAACTGCCCACATCTCTCTCACTAATTCTTTGCTAGAGACATCTCGCAAAAATGTCCAGAGTCGTTACGATAATCGCTCTTTTTATGCCCGAGCTGATTTATAACTTCCGAAGATAATGTTTCATTATAAAAGATTCGCGGTTGACGGACGCGTCTCTAAAGCGTATGATAAGCGAAAAACTCAGGTAATAAAAACCTTGGGTTTGGGTCTACTATCTACATTGTATTTTTAAAACGAGCCCGGTTTATTATGTCACAAAATGAGCTACGCGAAATGTCGGATGAAATGACTGAATTTGAATTTAATCTACAATTTGGAGTCAAAATGCTCTTGCGTCTCGCGATTTATGCATTCTACAAAGATATATCTCAGAAATGAACCACTCAAATATGCACTCGTGAAAAAAAAATCCTATATTTTACGTGCAATCTCACTCCGATTTCGTAAAAAATCGAGTTTGATGAAATGTCATTGTTGTCTGTATATCTAGGAGTAGGAGCTGTGTATCGGAGTTCTATTTATGTGTAGTATTGGCCATACTACACCTGCTATTGTACTCGTATGTACCCTCAACTCTGAAACTAAATTTATAATAATAATAATAATAGTCCATCATCACGGACATGACTATTGTTGCCAATAAGCCTGATATCGTGCTGATAGACCGATCCCAGCGCCGGGCAGTGCTCGTAGACATTACCATTCCACATGACGAGAACCTCGTGAAGGCCGAGAAGAGCAAACTCAGCAAGTACCTTGACTTGACTCACGAGGTAACCGCCATGTGTGATGTTGACTCGACGATCATTGTCCCGATAGTCGTCACAGTAAATGGTCTCATAGCGAAGAGCCTCGACCTCAAGAGGCTCTCGTTAGACGGTTGGATCAAGGGCCAGATACAGTTGGCAGTAATCCTAGACACGTGCCGTATTGTCAGGAGGTTCCTCACTCTGCAGCCCTGATCACCGGTAGCTTGGGCCTCGCCTAGCTGCCGGCGGCTCCCTAGTTTTTATGTTTTTATAGTATTTGTTTTTATAGTCATTAATTGTAAAAAACTTAAAAATTAAGAAGTAAAATAAATATATTGGAATAATAATAATAATGTATAACTGCCATCATACATCCATCGGGCCATCGGGACATTTTCACACACGGTCACCCGACCCCAAACTAAGCAAATAGGCTGCTAGAGACTCATTCATCTCAACATTAGACACAAACATAAATAGATATTAGCACCCAGACATAGATCAAACACAAATGTTCATCAGGCATAAATGTTTGCCCTAGGGAATCGAACCCACGACTCAAAGCTCAGAAGGCAGGGTCACTACCAACTGAGCCACCGGAGCAGTCATATACAAATGTTGACACTAAACAATAGTATGAGACATTTTATTGAGTTGGTCCCATAATAAAGGTTGTTCAGAACTGTAAGCACTTACTTATTGATCAAAAAGAATCAGAAGTCAGAATTTATTGAAAACTCCAATAGTTACCACCAGCACAGTTTATTAATTATTTAACGTGTTTTTGGCTTAATAGGTGTAAATACACGTCAAGCCTAAAGTCCTTATTTATTATGCAACCAACTGCGTCCCGCGGTGTCACCCGCTGTCCTACAAGAACTGTTATTATTTTTGGGACGAAAGTTACTCTACATCCTTTTCTGTACCCTTCACAAAGTGTATGCAAAAACTCATTATGATCGGTTGAGTAGTTAAGGCATGAAAATGTAACAAATAAACGAACAAAATTACTTTCGCACTTGTAATATTAGTTAGGATATTAGGTAGTCTTTTTCTATACTTGCTAGTGTCACAAGGGATGTTAGAAATGGATTAAGTACAATTTTATTATATCTACTGTTATTATTTCCATGCAACCCTCAAGAGACGGGTATCCATTTCCAATTACGAGGAGCTTTGTTTTAATACAAAATGTTTTGTATTCAATTATGAAATGAAACGGTTTGATCGCGGAAGTTAGCAGCGACGTAGACAGTGAATCCTTTACACAGAGACATACAAATAATTATTTATGAATAGAACTAGCTGTTTTGCCTGCGACTTCACTCGTTTCTTATATCCTACTAGCGACCCGCCCCGGCTTCGCACGGGTTGCAACGCTGATACTAAATACACTACAGAAAAACTGTGAACGTTGTATATAAAAACATAGCGGCCCGCTCTGGTTTCGCACGAGTATAAACAAAAAAAAAATTGTGGGATATCCATAAGAGATAGACATATACCATCGCGGAGTATTCTATAGACCTTTTCAATGTGTACAAATAATTAGTCATTATTTTGATAAATCTCGTAGGGTTCAGCCTGCGTTTGCAATGTAAGCGGAAAAAAATGATAATTAACGACATCACATTAGAAACCTCAAAAATAATAGTATTTCTCCACTATTTAATAGATGTTATTATACATATAAACCTTCCTCTTGAATCACTCTATCTATTAATAAAATTCGCATCAAAATCCGTTGCGTAGTTTTAAAGATTTAAGCATACAAAGGGATAAAGAAAGCGACTTTGTTTTAAACTATGTAGTGATGTCACTCAAGGTTAATGTAACTTTCTAATGGTGAAAGAACTTTGAAATCGGACAAGTCATTTTTAAGTTTTTTATAATTTTTATTTCTTGATAAAAGCTTGCGTTTGGACGCAAACGCGCCTGGTGATTAGCAATGACGCGGCCTACGATGGAGCACGCTTGCCTAGAAGAAACCGATTCACTCGAGACTTGAAGACACCCAGATTATAAGTGTCAGGGAACACACTCTGGCAGAGTATTCCACACTCTAGCGGTCTTTATAAGGAATAAGGAACCAAATGGTTTCGTGCGTGTTGTTGGTATATCGACCATAAACCGATGCGGCTGTTTTCGTTTAGTTTATTCGTTAGAAAGACACAACAAATAACATTTAAATTATTAAAAGAAAAACAAAATACTGGCTGCAAAATATCGTATCCTATGTCACTTCCACTGTCAAGACGATTCAAATGACACCTTGCTAGTCGAAATACACCAAGCTGTCTATGCTGTATAGCAACCTCATACACACATACATACACTCGAAAAACATAACCCTCCTTCTTGCGCAGTCGGGTAAATATACAAAAATTTAAATCTTTCCTCTTTATAATATGAGTGTAGAAGTGTAGATATCATCTTTAAAGCCCCCAACGCAAATAAAGGGATGTTAAAAACGTAACGTATTTGTCTGGGACGTAGTAACTCCCAAACGGATGAACCGAGTTTAATTTGGTTTTTTTTGTATGATAGATAACTTAAACCCACTTGTAGAAGACATATCGTCACGCTTTTCCCCCAAGGCGGCTGACAGAGGTGTAATACAACACCCACACATCGGACGATATTCAGTACCAAATGTGACAGGGGGCGAGCCTACCGCCATACACCAGGCTCCAGTCATGTAGCAGATGACATACAATACGCACAAATGTTCACACAATGAACAAATTGGTGCGTGCCGTCGGCTGGGTTCGAACCCGCTCCCTCTGGCTTGAGAGGCAAGCCTTCTCCATCTAGGCTGTCATTTCTTTTCACAAAGATTCTACAAAGATTGTAGAAGACATGGAGTTATATTCTTAAACATATGGTGAATAACAATTAAACAATTATTATAACAGAGTTTAAATGTTATAAATTAATTTAATTTTAACTCAGAGTTAAAATGTTATTAATTAGAGAAATTTTAACAGAGTTAAAACGTTATTAATTAAATGTTAAAATCTCAATCTTGTGTTAAACTCAAACACAAGAGTTAGAAGTTAAATGTTTAAATTAATTAATGTTTCAATTTAATTTTAACATTAATGTTTCAATTTAATTTTAACATTAATGTTTCAATTTCCCTTAATCATGTGTTTGAGTTAACCTCTAATGAGCAGTTAACTTCGAGTAAAAAAGATTACCGAGCATCTACAAGTGGCCCTTAATCGAAAGTGTTCAGAATTTCAAATGAAATTCAGGGTTTCAATTTTTAAAATAAGAGTTAGATAAGACTAGATAATTTATTTCCAAAAATACGAATTGTTTACATTTCAACAATTTAACAAAAAAAATCCCTGAAAATAAAATGACAATTCCCAGAAATACCTGCGGTCCCACACTAGGCTCAAGGCCCGTAACCTGGAAACCTTGAAGGCGAAAATGAATTACATTAAAAAGGTGTCCTAGCGCATATCTACAGTTATCAAAGTTTGAATTTTTAGTAATTTAAGTTTTAAATACAATTAAACTAGTAAGCGTGTGTGTGTGTGTGTCTGTGTGTGTGTGTGTGTGATTGTAAAATCTCTAGTTTTTTGAGTTCTGCTCAATGTCGCCTTTCTCTCCATTTTTGTATTGCTAATGCTAATGCTTTATGGCGATAAACTGTCAAATCATAGTGTGCACCATGGTATAATAATATACTCCACCAGGTATAGCGTTCTGAGTCAAAAATGGTCACGTGGGCAACACGCAGTGACGACAATCGAAACTTAAGCAAGACCGAAATTATTTTTATTAGCAAGTCATTTACTACCAGTTCAAAAGAGACGATGACGATGACCAGTGATGTCAGCAGGTGTTGGCTTCGGGAACGCTAGACCATGGTTTTTTGGATCATGGTGTGCACTAAATAAACGGGACTACTGATGGACTAACTGAATACTAACTGGACTGTCTTAAACTTTGTGATTTAGATTTTTTTTAGAAATTGTAATTTACAATGTGACAGAAAATATAAATATTTACCCCTTTTAGCAATGAAGGTTGTATGGCTTCGGAATAGTTAGACAGTGCCTTGTCTTTTATATTTCTTGAAAGAAAGTCATTCACCCTTAGCAATAAAGGTTGTATTGCATTGGCAATACAAGCTAAGCTAGCTAAGGCTAACTAAGCTAACACAAGCTATTTATTGATAAGGGAATGATCATTAAATGAGTGTAATGGTCACTTGCACTAAATAAAAGAATTGCCTAAATATTTTCTTAACTAGTTTTAAGCTACTCCTAGCGAATTCGTTTATCAGGCACATAAAGTTTATATTCTTTTAGGGAATGGCTAAAGGTTCGCGTGATAAAAATTATTTAGGAGCTAGCTAGGAGTAGATTTAACTAGTTTAGCAAGAACTTAGGCATTTCTTATATTATTTAGTATTATATTTAGTGCAAGTAGCCATTAGTTGCTTAAGAAAAAAAAAACATTTTTTCCTAGCTCTTTTGCGCGCAACTTTGCTTACGTTCCTTTTTTTCTTTCTTGCGCGTTCTATATCCAATGATACTTAATAATTCTGTAAACTTTCTATGAGTAAAAAATGATTAAAATCGAACCAGCAATAACACAGATTACCCCTACACCCAAAATTCCAAACTTACAAAACTTCCCGCTTTTATAACATTAGTATTGATACCGTAAAAAAGCAGACACACTGAAAAATGATCCAAAAAACCGTAGATTTCTTACTTACAGATTTGCCTTAATTACCAATCTAAATTTAATTTTAGCGCTCTTGATCTATCATCAGTTCGTAATAATCAAAATCAATTTCCCGCAGCAGAAACCCGAAACTTGCTCAATTTATCGAGATTGAACTGATAAACCCACTAATGTCTTGGTTACGCCCAATATGCTAATAGTAATGAATATGGGACGGCTGTAAGGCTGCGGTCAGATGAGCTAAGCACAAATCGCTGCGGAGAGCGGCACGTAACGTCATACGTCGACGTGACGAGGTGCCGCTGGTCGTACACTCACTCAACGCTTTTTTTGTGGGTTATGATAGACAATTTGCTAGGCATAAATCGGGTTTTACTTGCCAACTTATAAGAACAATTGTGCTTTTCTCGAGATAAAAAGTCTCAGCTGATAGGCGATGGATGTACCTAGTAATTCACAAACTACTTAAATACCAAATCTATTTCAAATCTTCTCAGCAATTACATAATTGAATGAGAACATGTTTTCCCCACGTATTCTATTCAAATTACGTATTTATGACATTAATGAAAGAATTCAGAATGTCATAAAATAAAATAAATAAATTCGGGACACTTGCGCACACGGTCGCCTGACCCCAAATTAAGCAAAGCTTGTACTATGGCTGCCAGGAACTGATAAACATATTTAGATATTTTTAAATACATACTTAAATAGATACTAACACCCAGACACAGAACAAATACAAATGTTCATCACATTAATGTTTGCCTTAGGTGGGATTCGAACCCGCGCCCCCAAGCTCAGAAGGCAAATTTGCTACAAACTGAACCACCGAGGCAGTCATATTATCGAAAGGTCTAATTTCAAAAGGCAAAGATCATCGCTACGCTCCGCAAGCAGCCGTTACTCAGCGTTGTGCGTCTCCATTATCTAATCGGACCTTAAAGGTTCGTCTCACTTTCCTCCCTGGAGACGCTTCAGCTTGAGGACCTACTGAATTAATTTGATGAAGAAAGGGTGCATAAAATTAAGTTTTCCATTATCCCGCAATAGTCGATCAGTTAACACGACAGTAAACTTAACTTTTAACTGTTCTTTTTAATTAAAATTAGGGTTGGGTGGTGGTGTCGTTATGTCGGATGAGATTTTCCGAAATTAAAAATAAGAAGTTAATTTTTGTTTTTGTAACGATTTTACTTTATTGCCTGAACAAATTTTTTGATTGGACTTATTTCTAAATTGTTACTTGGACTAATATCTAGTGTTATTCCACTTTAACGACGCATTAAGTACATCAAGGAATATGAATTGGACTTATTTATCTTCTAAACTTTTATAATTCACTGCTGGACAGAGTCAATTCTTCGCATTTAGTCATTTAAAGCACACAGATTAGAAAGATAGAGTTAAAAAAACAAATTTTTGAGTTAAGATATAGGTACATGGCGTTTACTGGTCACCTGGTGTTATAGTCTAGCTATTAAATCTAATAAATTAACGATGTATAACGTCGAAATAGTAATATAGTGTTTTGTATTTTTCAATCTTTTAAATTTTTAACGCGATCGAAAAAAAACAACACTGTATAACTATTCCGAGGCTATACAAAGTTAATTAGTAAAGTAACGGGGCTTAAGTATATAATTTTGTTACAATGAACTTATCTAGTTTGTTAATCATTACAAATCAGTATATGATCTTCAATAAAAGCCTAAAATAATAAAAAAATTGTGGTTTAAAAACACATAGATGTCAGCTAGTTTCTGACTAAAAAGCTTTAGTGAAAAATGTCCGGCCAAATAGAATAAAAATAATTCTTCTCATCACTACATAGAGCTCAGTTTTTCTTGACGCAACAACTTTTTATTTGGCCCGTTTAAGCTCTCCATAAAGTTTTATGAGAGCGAAATTTAAATTGGTATTTTCTTAATTTTTTATGGCTCATGGAATAATTTAATTGGTTTTATACGCCTCCTAAAATGGCAAGGGTTATGGGAATGCCGTAATTTTGCACCTTTTAAGGTGGTAATTGCGCTAAAATGCGATTAAGGAAAGTTTTTAGTGTAAATAACGACGGCATGCATTAATTTTAGTCGAAAATTGTAGCAAGCACGAGCGTTTGTATCGCGGTAATGTTCACTGCGGCAAGCGAGCGGTTAAGTGTCGCACAACGGCGAACGTCGGAGACGGGATTTTTTTAGCAATGAATATCAATCTTATTTAATTGAAGAAGGTATACAAAATGTTTGACTAGATAGGCAATCGAAATTTATAGCGGGTAAAAAATATGAGATCCAAAGTACAAGCGGGATCAACCAATGAGCTTGAGATTGGTCTGACTGATTGGCCAATCAATTTATATCGTGGGGAAGGGGTTAATGATCGAGATCCGAACTTAATCCGCCATGATGCACCGAGATTGATTTTAAATAAATGAATTAAAAATTTGGGACACTTCCACACACGGTCGCCTGACCCCAAACTAATTCCCGCAGAATTTGTAGAGGTTGAGGAGGTGTAGTGGAGTACATCTACCTCTACAAGTTCGGTCAGAATGCAAAACAACACATTGTATTTAATCTGTGCATTAAATTACTGACTAACTATTTAACTATATAAGTCATAAACAGCGGTGAAGAGGCCACTCGGCAAAGGATTTGACAAATTTGCCCATCTAGAACTCAAAGTCAAAGTCAAAATGTTTTTATTCAATTGGGTATCAAAGATACACTTATGAACGTCAAAGTTTTTTAATTGACTCGACCGCCTTGTTCGGAAAAAGAGCCACTACCTGAGAGGCTATTCCTACGCGTGAGATGAGCTACCTATGACAATTTATATATATTTCAATGAGAGCACAAAGACGAAAAATTGTGAGATTGAATCTCACTCAGTAAGAATAGCCCTCCAGAACTGCAACAACTATGATGTACCATTGTATTTTCATTTGAGTACATACATATAATATCTGTACTTCGGCAATCAAATTAATTACGTTATTTATATCTTAGTAATAGTTTTAAAATCTATTTCCTACTCGCCTATATTTAAACTTATGTTGTTGCCAATAGTTGACGTTTTTAAATGACTTTTCTAGTATTTTATTCGATAATTTCCCTAAAATAAAAATAAAATAAATCGCAAACTAAAATCGTTCGTGGAAATATTTCCTAAAAAGTAAATCAACTCGTTTACGGTCAGTTACTGCATACATTAATTTTCAAACGTAGCTTGATGAAGTTTTTGTAGCGCAGGCAAATATTTTCTTCCTATTTAAGTAAAAAGGTCATGTTATAAAGAGTTACGATAGGACACTGGAGGGCAATTCCGCTTGGAAAAGCGCTGCAAAGTCGTTTCACTTACATAAAATAAGAATTAGGTACGTAAGTTGTGTATTTTTACTAAAATTTTAAATGTAATTGTAATTTAATATTGTATATTTTATTTTTGTAATATATTATATTTAGACATTTTATTTTAATTTGACATTTAATTGACATTGATTTATTTTTAATATTAGTTTATCATTGGTGTAGTTCGTTTTGTCGGTGCTAATTTGAAAATTATAAACGATAACATAAGCATTCTTCAACCGTTTTTTTTTAAACTCACGCAACGCCAACGTGTATTTATTAATACAACGGTTGAAGAACGGTTCAGTACCATAACGTGTCACCAGCTGCCACGTTTGTGAGACATTCGTGATACTTGGAAACTTCCAATACCGCCAAATAGCCACTATAGTGTACATAAGGGAAATAAATGATGTTAGTTGTTCTATGCAAAAAGCTGAGAAACATTTCTTTTTTAATATGCCCCTCAATATCTTTGCCTGTTCTTCTGAGTAGTAGCTGTTTAGTCATTTTTATAACTTTTTTCGTGTTTCGGGATGTAGTCCGGTGTTACCGTTCCGAAGACGGGTCTGAGCAGTAGCGCACTTGTAGCGCCTCACTCAACTGCCGTCTTTGTACTTCTTCACTCTACAAAACTTCAAGGCTAGAGTGAATAAGTACCTTATAGGTCGTCGTGCCATCTTAGACCACAACGTCGCTCAACATCAGGCGAGTTGGTGGTCAAACGGCGACCTATTCTACATAAAAAAAAAAAACTTTAACGTTCATAAGTGTATCTTCGCTACCCAATCGATCAAAGACATTTCATTTGATACAATTTGATACTGAGCCATGCCCATTTTTTTTTTTTGATGCTGAGACATTCCCCGTTTGCTTTTTTTTTTATTATCACAAACGCAACGTAAACGGTTCAGTTAAGCATCGGCTGTGGTTAGCTGAATTGTCCCCTTGTAATGTTGATTTATGCAAAAGATTATTTATTGCTTTTTGCCCGCAGTATGAAAAAACTTATGGGCTTTCTGTCAATTAGTTATTCAGCGTGTAAAAGTATAATACAGTGAAACCTGGTTAAGTGGGACCTGGATAAGTGAGAAACCTCTATTATTGAGAGTTGCAATGAGGCCCCGGTTTTTTTTTCATTAAATTACCTCTGTTAATGGGACTTTTTGAGCCTGGTTAAATGAGAATTGAATTCTAAGACTTTTTTCGATGTTTACCTCTATAATTGAGACTCTGTAGCTCAATTACCTGTAAAAGTGAGACAAATTAATCAGGTTTTAACACGTTTTGACATGTTTGCTTACATACATTTCGCGTCGTCTTTCGCGCATGCTTTGTTTGTCAGTGCTATCTCAGGTTTTGTTCCTGTTCATACCTAGATTAAATTCATAACATCAAAAATACGCATTTTTATTAACATTTCCACCTCTAAAAATGGAATAACGGCACATTTCGACCTCTGTAAGCGGGAGCCTCTGTAAATGAGACGACTATAATTTTAAACCTTAAGTAGGTTTAAAATTTGGAAAATTTTTAAATTGGAAACTGGAGTATTGGTAACCCTCAATAATTGGTACAAATGTCTTGGTCCCTTGAGATCCCATTTAACCAGGTTTCACTGTATGAGTATAATTATGAGGTTATGGCTCGAGATCGTATAATCGGATGCATAATCACACTAATATTACTGGTGGCTTTGTTAGCTTTAGATCTCGCGGCCAGCGTCTGTCTTCCTCTACAGGGTCGCTTTCCTCAAACGATTCTCGTAAAATTTTGTGAGCAGGTGTGATAATCCTACTAATATTATAAACGTGAAAGTTTGTAAGAATGGATGGATGTTTGTTACTCTTTCACGCCAGAACGGCTAAATAGATTTAGATGAAATTTGGCACAGAGATAGATTACAGTCTAAAATAGCACATATGATACTTTTTAACCGCGGGTGAAACCGCAGGGCGAAGCTAGTCATACATAATTTTTAATAAACTGGCGGAGATGTGCGAATGAGCGAATTTTTTTTGAATGCAACCTCTAGTGAAAGACAAAGATCCGGACTGAAATTCAGACAGAATTCGGACTTACGAAAGCATTTTTGTCAAAGCTGAAGCAGAGACGCTTCGTTCGCTATTGCTCGCTTTGTCGATAAATGAGAAAAATTACGAGTTTGGCTTCTCATATTAGTTTGTTAGTTACGCTCTTAAATGGATAGACAAATTACGATGAAATTCAGAAAGGAGATAGCTTTCACTTATACCTTTTATTAAACACTTGTCTGGAAGAGATCGCTCTGAAGCGATAAGACCGCCCATTGCGCCTATATTTTTTAATCTATTTTGTATTTGGTGTCAATAAAAAGTTTTTGTATTGTATTGTATAGTAATGTATTGTATTGTAACACAACCTTCTTTTCATCCGCGGGTAGCACTGTGGGGCAACAAGTAATAAATAATACTCCTTAAAATATATTTTATTGTATACTAAGGTTGATCACTTAGCCTGCTCTAAACATTGATTAAATGTCTAACGATCGTAAAATCTAGCGATTAATTGAAGTCTGCAAAACGGAAATGAGTTTCCTTACTTTCGTTAATAACGGGTGGTTTATTAACAGTCCGTTTAGTTAACGGACGGTTTGTTTACAATCGTAATGATTGTTGGTTTAACTTCCGTTTTACTTGTTTGGTTTTGTGGGGTTATGAGTTCTCTTGTTTTGTTTTTGTGTTTTGGGCGATAAGGCCGCCTGTTTTATGCTCTTACTCCACTGGCTCAGAAAGAGGGTGGTGTTTTATGAGTAAATCTTTGTAATAAAGCGTATATTTATGTATGTACATATGTGCGCAATTATAATACTTATGTATTCATTCTCGTTTTCGCATATTTAGTCTTTTCTGCTTTAGTTTGAACGGCTTAACCGATTAGTATGAAATTTTGTGTGACGGTAGCATACACCATACCTAAAAGAAAACATAGTATGCTTTTAACATATCGTCGCGTCTTTCCCCCGAGGGGCTGGCAGAGGTGTAACGACACACTTCGCCGGACGATATTCAGTGACAATATGACAGGGGGCGAGCCTGTCGCTATACACCGGGCTCCAGTGTACAGATGACACACAACACGCACATAATTATGTTCACACAATGAACCAATTGGTGCGTGCCGTCGGCTGGGTTGAACCCGCTCCCTCTGGCTTGAGAGGCGGGCCTTCTGCAACTAAGCCATCATCGTTATTTTAATGCTTTTAATCCCTGAAAGATTGCTATTAATGTAAGACAGAGAGTAAGCTCGCTAAACGCAGTAAAAATATGAAAGTACCAAAAAAAACTAATTAAAAACCACAGACATAACTAAATCAAATCTTCCAACTTGAAGATTGAGGTGTCGTCATTCTCGTCACGCGCGCAGTCGGTCCTGACTATAAGCTGACGTCGACAATTTGGTCCGTCTACAGACGTGCCTAGCCTAGAAAAAAGTCTAGACAGATTGTAGGGAATCATTTACTCTGACAACTCGAAGTTGAAGTTGTTATTCGAATTACAACTCGAATAGAAGTAAAACAACTCTTTATGGATCCGAGAACAGCTTCAAAATACAAAATTTGGTTTTGAACAAATTTAATCAAATTCGAATGTTTTTTCACAGGGATTTTTTGTTTTGTTAAAATTCATGGTAAACATTTAACTTCAAAATAATAGCCTCGATAAAACAATTTTAAGCGATGATAGCCTAGTTGGAAGAAAGCTCACCTCTCAAGCCAGAAGGCGCGGATTCGATCCCAGCTGAAGGGACGCATCAATTTGTTGATATGTGAACTTATGTTCGTATTTATTTTAATGTCATAATCTGCTATGTAATTTGAGCCTGGTGTGTGAAGGCAGGCTCACCCCGTGTCACATTTGAAACTGAATATAGTCCGACGAAGCGTTGGTGTTGCAATACACCTCTACTAGCCTCTTTGAGTGAGGCCGGACGATGTTTTACGTAAAACAATTATTCAATCATTCCATTAATTAACTACAGAATTGTTGCCAAAGTAAATCGATGCAATTATTCGATTGATGTTTATTCGAATAGCTTTCACCTTTCTATCTAAAATTTACGCCCAATCGTTTTCTGAAAGGTTGACAAATATAGACCGGCGACGGCGTTGAGTCCATTTTTTCGGCAACGATTTTTGGCTTTGAGAGGTCGGAAGCGATATGAATTTTAAACACCTAGACTCATGATAGCTTAGAATGTTTAGAAGTAGTCACTTTGCAATATATACTCGTACTTACTAGATGCGCCCCGCGGTTTCACCCGCGGTTAAAAAGTGCTATTCTAGACCATAATCTATCTCTGTGTCAAATTTCATCCAGATCTGTTCAGCCATTCTGGCGTGAAAGAGTAACAAACAATCCATCCATCCATTCTTACAAACTTACGTGTTTATTTATTTATTTGTCCATTAACATTGTGTACACTAAAACATTATTAAATACAATAAAATATTACTTAAAATAACTAAATGTCACAATAATTATAAATGGAGACGGCATGCATGGGACTTAAGAGCGAAAAAAATATTATTAATTAAAATATACAAATAATAAAATTGAATTTAAATAAAATAATGAAAAATTACGAAATAGGCTTCAAACAAATACAAAAAAAATATCAAAAAAGAAAAGTAAGTGCATTATAAAATAATTCAGTTATATTATCCTCACAGGTCAAATCAATGATAATAATAAATAAAATGATAAAATTATAATATTAGTAGGATAGTTCGTAATACATACATAGCTTGATCCGCGAGACAGCAATATTATAAAGATTGAAGCATTTGCTGTTTGCAGCAATTAATGTCATTTTGATATTTTTATAGTTCTAAAAATGCCATATTTTTGGCGTTCCGCGAATCAAGCTATGTTTAACGAGCTATAGTTTTATTCTTAGTATATATCTTATCTATATCTTAGTACTAGCTGCGCTCCGCGGTTTCACACGCGGTTAAAATGTATCCTATCTCTCAAGTTGGATCGAACTGCACATGGTGTGCGAATTTTATTATAATCGGTTAAATGGTTTAGGAGTTCATTGAGGACAAACATTGTGACACGAGATTTATATATATTAAGATAAGATAGATATATACGCTACTAAGAACAACGAAGTTTACGGGCAAAAAGAGGTTTTTTTTTTGTAGGAGTAGCGAGTCACATTAGGGGTTCCGCGACGCTTGGAATTTGCTATACAAACGCGCTTGTCAAATTTCTTGTAAACTATTCGTCAGATTATGATGAAATTTGGCATGTACAATAAAAAAAAATTAACTATATCTCCGCCATATGTATTTGTAAATACTATGTTCTTGTTTTTTGGAGAATAAAAACGTCCAATAAGAGAAAATAGAGCTATGAAGAACCGAAGAAGATGAAAGAAAGAATTAGATAGACAAGCCAAATCATAAATCCCTTTACATAGGGAGATTTTCCACGACATTGGCTTTATAATCCTGCTAAGATTATGAACGCGAAAGTTTGTATATATGGATGGATGGATGAATGGATGGATGGATAGATGTTTGTTACTCTTTCACGCCAGAACGGCTGAACAGATCTGGATGAAATTTGGCACAGAGATAGATTATAGTCTAGAATAGCATATAGGATACTTTTTAACCGCGGGCGAAACCGCGGGGCGCAGCTAGTTAACCTATAAACAAGGGAAATACTTAGTTATTTTAAAATGATCAGAGAAAAACAAAAGTCAAAAAAATATTTAAATTGCAAGTTACTGACTACAGTATCTTTACTTGCTTTCTTCACTCGTCACGGCCTTCTAGACGAAATGGCAATAGAAAACCTTTAGCCACTGCGAAGTTAGTCTAAAGTGTTCGCCGGATCCTTAAGGGTTCCCTTTTTACTCTTTATAGTTGCCGCGTTTTACAAATTAATTTCTACAGCACCTTAAATATCATTAATTACACTTAAATGGAGAATCATCAATAACTGTAGTAAAATAAACATAAAATGAAATAAATAAAAATAAAATAAAATAGCGCCCGCACCAACTTTACTAAATATTACAATACTGTACAATACAATACTACATCCCTCTTACTAATAAACGTCGTATAGCCTTAGAATAGTTAAGCAGAATAGCTCCAGAATATTTTTAACCCCCGACGATGAACCGATTTTGTATTTGTTTGTGTTTTTTTTTTTTTATTACATATTAGGCTTGCGTTTGGCCGCCAACATGCCTGATGATAAGCAGTGATGCGGCCTACGATGGAGCACGCTTGCCTAGAAGAAACCGATTCACTCGAGACTTGAAGACACCCAGATTATAAGTGTCAGGGAACACACACTCTGGCAGAGTATTCCACACTCTAGCGGTCCGTATGAGAAATGAGGAACCAAAGCGTTTCGTGCGTGTTGTAGGTATGTCAACCATAAAACGATGCCGCTTTTACGTACTCTTGGTTGTTTTATAGAAGAACGGTGTTTGAAAGGTGAATTAGTCGAGAGTGTTCCTATCTATGTTCATTAAAAATCGGTGTCGGGACTTTTTCAAATTTTTAATTTATGCTCGTGTCTTATTCTTTCTCTTACATTTTTTTAACCCTTTACTCTACCGAAAAACACAAAACACTGTATAACTATTCCGGGGCTATACAACCTTTACTGCTAAAAGGATTAAAGTTTATTTAAGTTTATTTTATTAAAGTTTCATCTTTTTCGATCAAGCTCAAAAATTTAAAAGAAAAAACACTGTAAGTAGGAAACTACTCCGAACCCAACGTTTATTTGTAAGGTAGGTTTTTGGCATGGTTTATTAGTAAGGTGTTTAAGGTAGGTTTCTTCTGGGACTTTTCCTCCAGATATCCATGTTGATTAAAACCATTGTTTTCTTAAATAAAAAGAAAGAAATAAAGCCAGCCATACACATTTCTTCTAATCTGAAAAGCGGCAAACTTTTCAACGCATTATCATATTTTACACAAGTTGTATAGGAAAATCCGCATTTACATACCGGAAGTTCTCGCTATTATGTTGGTACAAGACGGCAGAAAGTTCCGTTTCCATTATGTTGGCAAACGTATACAACAACTGTGTTAAAAATAGTTTTTTAGTGGCTTATTTCAGGAATTGGTTTAGATTTTTAACCGAATGCTAAAAAATGGAAAATCTCAATTCGGTTGTACGTTTTTAAATCTTTGTTACTCCATAACTCCGTTGTTTATGAACTGACACAATTTTTTTCTATCTGATGGGATGTACGGTTCAAATTTTATACAAAATTCAATTCTGATGGAAGGAAGTTGTTTTTTTTTATTTCAAAAATTTTTATATCCATTAACTTTTGTCCTCTATCGTCAGAAACATGACGATAGAGGACAAGAGACCACAGGGTCGATCACCTACTCGATGGTCCGAGCACATAAAGGCGACTCTCCGTAACTACTGCTCTGAGGCCAGCCGAAGACAGAGTGGTGTGGAAGCAGCTGGTGAACGCCTCGGTGAAGGCATTTCAAAACAGACACGACCTACAGGAATGAAGAGCATTAAGAAGAACTGTTTTAGAAGGATGGGAATGTTTGATGATTCGTGACCATCTTGTATCAAGGGGGTCTTTACACTAAAGTCACGACAGCCGCCGACGTTTGAATATTCCTGTATGATGCTTCATTATTTTCTTTTAAAATAAGGTCACCAACAGCTGTCGCATCCGTGCCCCGTCTTTTCTACATGATTCTAAAAAACTCGCGTCCGCGCGTGTCCTTTCCCGCCTGTGTCTCATCCCGACCTTGTCTTCGTTCATTCTGTGTCTTCATATGCGCCGTGCATTCATCCCGCCTGTGTCTTCATCCCGCCCGTGTCCTAGCCCCGTCCGTGTTTCGTCCCGCCCGTGTCTTCGTCCATCCCGTGTCTTTATCCCGCCCGTGTCCTCGTCCCACCCGTGTCTTCATACGCGTCGTATCTTCATCCCGCCTGTGTCTTCATCCATCCCGTGTCTTCGTCCCGCCCGTGTCTCGTCTTTGTCCTACATATTTTCTGTATGGCCAGCGCTTAAGGGTTAGGATTAGGACTATAGATGACGCAGGGTCATCAGTCATTCTACCTAATTATAGTGGGTCTGTGAGCTGTAGAAATCGCGGCCAATGTTTGTCCTCCTCGAAAAAAAAAATTACTGTGCCTGTGGGATCGCGGAAGAAAACGCGGTGTGCAGCTGAGAAGGTTATAATTAATTTTTAAATATCACATCTTCAATATTCAAACAAACATGATCCTTACTTATTATACAAAATACAATTTTGTGGTTAATCCAAAAGCAAAAAAAATAAAAACATATTCCGGGCATATTAATTACAAATATTGATCTTACGTTATACAATCTAAAAAACAATTAAAAATTTATTAAGTAATCAGAGTAACTATCGATAGATGTAATAACATGGGGTCATAATTAAGAACTTTCAATGAGGGTAAGGAACCTCCTCTTCCAATTATATATTCATTCATTCGAGAATGTTAAATTTTACTTCCTCTACCAAATTTGATTTATACAATTATAAATATAAGGGCCTAATTACTAAATTATCACCATTCGTGAAAGACTTTGGGGCGGCCTAAGAATTCTGACACTTGGCCTATACGATACGAAGATAAATCAGTAAAATGAGTTAAGAATAAGGAATTCGGATGAGTTGCGAATATTTTTTAGAGAAGATGAGTTTAAGAGGGATGAGTAAGGAACAACCCGAAGAAGTTACCTATGTACTTATTTTTACTAAAATTCGTCAATATTTATTTGCTAATGATGTTTTACGTAATTTTAAGAATAATGGAGAACTATAAGCTTGGGATGTATTCAGCAGAAAACGTCAAACATCAGTGCTATGCGAGACGCAGCCTCGCGCGCGCACTCGCCCTGATGAAGACCGCCGAATGCGGTCGAAACTATAGTCGGAATAATCGACTAAATCGTACGTGAGTAATCCCGTTTTGTAAATCATAAAACGTCAAAAGCTACTTTTCAACGGTCTCTTGACGGGTCCACATTCTCAAGTATTACTATAGACCCGAAAGCAGCCCCTCGTATATACAACGCCAGCGCTGGCTGCTATAGCCGGCATTATGCTGAGTTGGAACCGGTTTGTGGAAAAAAAACATTGTTTGTATAGTTTTTAATTTTTATTGTTATTTTTCGTTGATATTTGTATTTTTGTAAACTTACTTGTTTTTTGCTCACAAATAAAAATTGTCTATTGTCTATAACGTGTTGTTTTGCATTCCCGAAAAAATTGTAGAGGTAAATATACTCCAACAGCAGAGCACGAATAAACTATAGGGCAACCTTGAAATCATGAGAAAAAACAGCTGTTTTACACAAAAAGTTCGTTGATTGTCGACAAGATGTACGGAACAGCTGCTCTTTTTCACTATTTCTAGGTTGTCCCATAGCTCATTCGTGCTCTGCCAATGTAGTACAACTACCTCTACGAATTCTGCGGGAATGCAAAATAACACGTTGTATATTATTTACTCCACATACTTAGGAAAAGTACACATATGGAGCCTCCGCCTCTCAAGCTAGAGGGAGCGGGTTCAAACCCATGTCATCTGTTACAAGACTGGAGCCCGGTGTATGGCGACAGGCTCGCCTTTGTCACATTTGGGACTGAATATCGTCCGGCGAAGTTCGGGTGTTGTATTACACTTCTGCCAGCCCTCGGAGGAAAGGCGTGACGATATGATAATATACGTATGTCATATACTTGGGTACAAGTTATTTTATCTTACCAAAGTAGATTGAAATTCACTCATATTTGCGAGCAAAGTAAATCACAAAATTTTAGCTTCGAATTTTTGCTTCATCTCAAACAAGATACAAATAGGTATTTCTGACTAGATTGATCTAGATACTCAATATAAGCTTAGCTGCTGCAGCCTAGAATTCTGAAAGCCTTTGATGCTTAGATCCTAATCAGCTAATGGAATGCTACAGAGGGTGTAAGTCTAGTGATGTACATTTAAGTATGTTTTAAGACTGTATTACCTAGTAATGCAGGGTTTATTAATACGTGGCTCTTTGTAGGGTAGGACTCTGTTGCAGAGTCCGCTTGGGGGAGTCCCTTTACCAGTTATTTAACCGCAAAGCAGTAGTCTGTAAAAAGTACTGTGTTTTGAATTTGATTTTGGAATACTTCAAATAACAAGTTTAAATTTGTAATTTAAAAAACCCCTGATACCGATTTTACTCAACACCGATTTTCATCAAACATAGCTAATAACACTCCCGACTAATTCGCATTTCGACCAAAAAAAACAAAATCAATATTGGTTTATCCGTTCGGGAGCTACGATTATACACATACATACGCACGCACTCAGAGATACGTCAAACTTATAACACCCCGTCGTATTTTGAAAAAGGAAAAACTCATTCTACTCAAAGTCTGTTTGGAAAGAGGACGGTTGTGAAACTTGAGGGAGCCACTATGCATAATGCTTCATTTTAATCGTCGCGAAAACCAAACTAAAGATAGATTTGTTTCAGTTGTTAGTTCCCGTTTTGGGGGGATGAGCTACCCACGTCCGTAGGAGTTCTCTATTCTGATTCCCTACACGTGGTCCCCGGGTAGTGCTAACCGGGTAGCAAACTCTGGTGGGAGGCTTCGGCCGTGGCTAGTTACCACCCACCGGACCAAGCCATGCCGTGAAATGACCTAATCGTGTTTCGGGATGTAGTCCGGTGTAACCGTTCCGAAGACGGGTCTGAGCAGTAGCGCACTTGTAGCGCCGCACTCAACTACCGTCTTTGTACTTCTTCACTCTACAAAACTTCAAGGCTAGAGTGAATAAGTACCTTATAGGTCGTCGTGCTCCATCTTAGACCACAACGTCGCTTAACATCAGGCGAGTTGGTGGTCAAACGCCGACCTATTATGCATAAAAAAAATTAAGATAGTTTTTTTTTTTCAAAAAGACTAAGCACCATCTACGTTATTTAATCATTTTATAATACATTTAATAAATCATATTGAAAGAATTTGATAGATGCAAATCAAAATAAACAATTTCATTTAATTTCGTTTCATTTAATGGTTTTTATGGGTGTTTTATGTCTGCAACAAGTAATAATAATAACAGACAGTGGACAGACGGCGGCCGCGAGGTCTTCAGCTTACAGAGCTACTGGTATTAGCGTGACAGGACCGCAAACAGTGCTGTCAATTCACCAAACAAAGTCAAAGTCAAAGTCAAAATGTTTTTATTCAATTTAGGTCGATTTAGGGCGATTTCGGTCTGATGATGATAATGACAGGGTATTAAATGGTTCTGAATAGGTACATATGTGTAGGGTTTTTAACTAAGATTTAAAAAAAAGTGGTTTGCTTTACCTAATATTTCTTAAGCGATCCCATCTCTAAACATGGCAATGACTTTGTGGGACCTAAGTCAAGTCAAAATGTTTTTATTCTATTTAGGTATCAAATATACATGAATGAACGTCAAAGTTATTTAAATAGACTCGACCGCCTTGTTCGGATAAAGAGCCTCTACTTAGAAGAACAGGCAAGAAACTGAGGGGCATTTAATTAACAGCTTAATTTAACATGACCAATTTAATTCACATGTTTAAGCGATACTTGTTCAACCGAGTCAATAGATGGCGGTGTAAGCTACAAGCATAAAATTAAAACGCGCTGACGAGTTTCTCCGCTAATGCTACAATGTACACCTTTCGAGAAATAAACAATCCATATAGATTCACTACTATGTAGTGTTTTAATTTTAAAACCCCTAGCTGGTGAACATCACACCATAAAATAAATGTACTAAATTCAAAACGAGCTATGAAAGAGTACCTGTAGTGCAGAGTATAATTATAATACAAACCACAAGTAAAGGCTTGTTAGGGGACAGGAGCAGAAAATCTGAAGTTTACATTATCTACAGCAAGCAGTTGGAACCAATAATAATTTTCATTAAATCTTCTCACTTAATTACCTGCTCTACGGGATGTTTGGACAAGGATTTAGAAATCACTAGAACTGACAATGTTTTCATTAATTACACTTATGTTTATCACATCTCAAAATCGACCGAGCAAGCGTTAGCGAACGAAGCGTCTATGCTTCAGCTGCGGCAAAATGCTTTCGTATGCAACCTGTGGCCCTATTCGGAGATTTAAGATTTTCATCTCACCTTTTTTCATCCTTGTTGCTCTCGTTTGAAACGTCATAGGTGTGAGAGTGACCAAGATAAAATCTCATCTCATCTCACGCGCAGGAATAGCCCCGCTGTAGAGGAGGACAGACGCATTCATAGAGCCACTAGTATTATACAACGAAGGATTGGACGAATAGATGGATGTTTGTCTCAATTGCACCAGGACAGCTGAACGGATCTGGCTCAAGTTTGGCATTGAGATAGATTATTATTATAATGTATTTAAGTATGTATTTAAAAATATCTAAGTATGTATATCAGTCACTGGCAGCCATAGTACAAGCTTTGCTTAGTTTGGGGTCAGGCGACCGTGTGTGGAAGTATCCCGAATTTATTTATTATTTTATCATTATTATAGTTTGGCGATCTTCTGCTAGTGTTTCACCTGTTTTACAAGTCATAATCAACATCATAAAAAAAAAAAGTTTTTTAAACTATGTTATTATCTGTATTTTTTGTGGTACTAGCGGAGGTGAAATTCTTCCAAAGATTTCCTGTTTTAGGGTGGTACAGACTGGTTATGTAGGATAGGACTATCTAAAAACTTTTCAGTAGCTTACCTATGCGGATGAAGGAGGAGAATTTCCGTAGGATTGCTTACATGATTGCAGTGAAATAATTAAGTACCTACATCTAACATAACATTTTACACCTCGTCCAACACTAAAATTTGTGGAGCATTATTTCCCCCTACAAAATCTGTCTTTACTGCTTAATGCTTTAAAATAACCCTTACAATTGGTTTAGTACATGGCCATCTTTTATTTTATGTGAGCTACAACTAAACAAGATTGAGCGAAGCGACATCTCAAAATCTACTGAGACATCTCGGCATTTGTTTATTCGACAATAAGTTGAGTATTGTTGATCCAATTTTCGTGAAATTTTGTAGGAATGTAGTTCATGTACATACAATTTTTAAGTTAAAAAATGAGCAAAATCGGACGGAAAGTTATGTAGATATGCAAAATCTCCGTTCGAGGCAAACTACTAGCTAGTCTAAAATAAAGTTTACGGATCCTTCTAAAAGCACCAGAAGAAACCAGTTAAGTACAGCATTACTCCACGCCACATTTAGCTTGCAGTGCATCATTTCGACAATTTCAGCGCCACATCCAGCAACCATTACCTCCTAGCAAAGACGGCAAGAATTCATTAAAATTTCCCATTCTCCGTCGCCACAGTGTGCCGAGTAAATGCAATTTTCCCATTTGAAACGTTTTATTCCCTCAAAATATTCCGGGTTGTTTCATGACACTTCACGACCGGTGGCGCCGCCAGCGGTTTACTACGGAACCTGCGGGTGACAATTTGAAAAGTTTGGAGCAAATGGAGTATGATTATGAGAGTGAATATTTTAAAATAACGAGTTAGTAGGAAAGGGAAGCTGACAAGTTAATTAAAACTACTTTTAATGAGTAGGTGGGTACGCTAAAATATTATTTTAAAACTGAACAGTCAAAAGGGTTGCTCCTTAATCACGTGATGTTTTTAGCAACTTTTTAAACCCTTGTAAAATTAACTTTTTAAACTCCCCGTGGTGATATGTGGTGATGTTTTAGAACAACGCCCTCCTCCAGCCCTGCCCGCAATCACGATTTTTTATAAGTAGGTACGTACAAATTATCATTAAACACCTCACCCCAGCCCCTCCACCTCCATTCTGTGATAATTCGTGATTTATTCCCACCCCCTTTTGTGGTTTCGCTTTACGTGGTGACGATCCCAAAGAGTTAGGCATCAAAATGTGTCAAAAATATTTAACTCGCCCAGCGCTTAAACTCCGGACGGTCTATGTATAACAACAATAATAATGTATTAAACAACAAAACAATCACATTAAGTAATGGTTGGTAAACAGCCTGTTTATATTCACATAGCAAATCGCGTGGAGACCCGTTTCTGCAGACGGCCAACTTTTGGCCCACGAAAATCGACCTTACATTGCCTATGTACGATGTTGCTGTATGTAACATTCAAACTCGAACATTAAAGTTATTAATCGGCAAAATGCAAGTCAAATTTACAAATTCCAAGCCAAATCCAATACTATCAAACAATAAATACCAACTTTTATGTGATTTAAATGACAACTTTGTGTCTCTTGGTTTTTACTTTTTGCACATCCACCATAATAACAACACATACCATTTTCTTTCCTTTTAATGATTATGCTTGTAAAAGCAGATTTTAGAGCAATGCGTCTCTAAAACGACAGGCTAAAAGGCGCTACCTACAGTCCAGAAGCTATGCCTAAGTCGCCATGGTTGCTGTAAGCTTGTAGCCGCGTGCTCGACAGATGAAAATATTATATAGTTGTCCATGCATACCAGCAGGCCTAGCATGCGCGCCGCGATAAAATCTTCTCATACAACGCCACAAAAGTTGCTTGTCTGCGTCGCTCTCACATTGATACGAATCCAAAACGATGTCTTACAAGTCGTATGTAAATCCTACAACTTGGCCGGCTTAGCAATTCATTCGGATAAAGAGAGATTCTCGCCAGGATCAATAGAATACAAGGATACACAATCCTACTGTATGGTATCTATCTTATCTTAGTATATTTTGCGCTTCAAATTATTATTGGGAAAGTAAAAACGTCATTGAGAAAATTGAAGTAATAAAACGATTCAAACAGATGAGAAAATGTTTTTAATTACTTATGGCAGAGGTACAAACAAATCACCAGCTCTTCTGGCCCCTGCAACAATGCCTTCCCAAGTCTCTAAACAAACTTGCTCGATATACCTCGGGTCTAGATGGAAACCATCAAGCCATCCATCAAGACCTGGTAACTCATACGTGTAACTTAGAGGAACCCCGATAGAATGAGCGTAGTCTTCAGAAGACCCTGCTATGGCATAACCTATAACTAGAAGAGAATTGCCAACGACGTAGCGAGGGAAGTAGCTGAGAGCGTTAGCATGGAGGGCATCTGCCATGGCGATTCCAACAGTATGCAAAGCCAGAGCATTATTGGAGAGAGTTCCATCATGGCCCCATGGATAAAGTATCATGCTTCCATAGCTGTGCATGGTCAGATACAATGCTAGTCTGTGCAAATTCTCATGCAGAATGTCTCTAACTACTCTGGTTTCGATTTCGGAAAACGCTCGGCCGCCAGCGTATATGTCGGAGCAAGGGGTGCTGCTGGTACCGACAGTGTTCCAAACGAAGTCATAGTTTCTATTGCCGTCGACTCCGGGACATATTGGGCTTAAAAGGTGCTGGTCGTTAGAACGAGTCTTGCGCCAGAAACGCTCCTGAAAAAGAGATTAGGTATTAATTTTATTTCCATCCTTGGGTTTATTTGAACACTGTCAAATAGACGGTGGATGAGACTGGCATTATTATGCCAGTCTCATCCACCGTTCAGCACGCCATCTTTTTTGGTCCTATTGGACCAAAAAAGATGGCGTGCTGAAGAAGAGATTTGGATCCATTCATGGGTGGAAAATTGTTGATTATGATAATAAGGAATACACTGTAAAGATTAGGCATATTATTAATACGAAAGTGAATTTGTTGTTTGGCTTATTTGTTTGTTTGTTACACTCGCACGTATCAGCTACTCAACCAATCTTCTGGAAATTTTGCACATTACTTTTTACCCCGAAAATTCAAAAGTTCCAGTCAGATCGCGAGTGAAACCGTGGGGCGCAGTTTGTTATTTTCATATTTGTTAAACTTACAGTGGTAAAAGTATGAACGTATCCATCGGGATTGACCACAGGCAGCAGGATCCAGTCAAATCTCTCCAGCAGGTCAGGTTCAGTCACGTCTTCGACAAGCTTATTAATAGCCCAAGTGACGGTAGGAGGGGAGATCCATTCCCTGGCGTGGATACCTCCGTCGATAAAGATGACGGGTTTGCTTTCATCTTGGAAGTTGGTGGTGGAGATCTTCAGGTACTTGATGGGGCGGCCTTGGAAGGAGCGAGCGGGGGTGACGAGAGTGACCACATCTGGGTAACGAGCTGCTATGTCCTCGAGGTATGCGTCAATCTGATGAAATAAAATAAGGCAATGTGATTGAGTTAAAAATTATAATGGGTAAATCATAACGTTATAACATACTACATTGTTCCATCCTTTTCCATAACCACATCATTTCTGATTCCAATTATTTTAGGAAAATGGTGTAAATGGTCGCGTGTGTGTGATGTGTTATGTGTCTTTGTACAAAAAGTAAGTTACTCAGTAAGCTTACCACTTCCAGTTCCTGATAGTTGTCATACGGCAACTGGCTTCTATTTCTGGCGCGACTCGCGTTTCTTTGGGCTTCGATCAGTCTGTCATCGACGTCGAGAGCACTGGACAAAGAAAGAAATCTAGTATAGGTATCTAGGTATTGAATGACAGCTGTGCATAGGGTTTTCTAGTGAAAAGCTTTAAAAGTCCTAAAGGGCATTGAAACAGGACCAGGATGACCGTATGAGAAGAGAGGCCTATGCTCAGTAGTGGGCGATTTCGGTCTGATGAGGTCTGACAGGGTATTAAATGGTTCTGAATAGGTACTTAGGTGTAGGGTTTATTTTCATTTAAAAAAAAAGTAGTTTGCTTTACTTACCTAATATTTCTTAAGCGATCCCATCTCTAAACATGGCAATGACTTTGTGGGACCTAAGATTAGATATACCTACATACCTATAGTGAGTTTTAATGTCGTGTCACATTAAAACTCAAACCTCTATAGTGGCATCGTAACTACATATATATTACTAGCTGCGCCCGGCGGTTTCACCCGCGGTTAAAAAGTATCCTATATGCTATTCTAAACTGTAATCTATCTCTGTGCCAAATTTCATCCAGATCTGTTCGGCCGTTCTTGCGTGAAAGAGTAACAAACATCCATACATCCATTCTTACAAACTTTCGCCTTTATAATATTAAGTAGGATTGTTTAGTATATTCACCAATATTTTATTAAAAATAATCATAAACATTTAACTTCATTTGAATCTAAGTCCTATCATTTCGCAATAGCGTTGATGTCATTTGCTAATGTGCTTTTAGCACATTTAGGCATCGTACCTGCGGCGCGAGCACAGAACGGCTGACAGACTGATTGTAAACAAGGATTACATTACACTAAACTTGATATAATGCTTGTTTTAATGGTACCATTTCACATGTTGAGACTTTACATCTATGTATTTCTGCGTAGGTATTTACAATCAGTCGGAAACGTTCAGATCAGATTCCAAAATTGTTTAATCAAAATTATTCGAATCTCACTCCGTATTTAAATTTGATTCATTCTTCCGATCGGATTTATACTCGATTCCCTGTTCCAAAACTTATAAAAGTAGACTGAGATTTGAAAAAATTGAGGTTGAAATTTGTGGAATCCGATCGGAAACGTTTCCGAATGATTGTCAATAGCACCGCAGATCAATAAGTGGTATCATAGAATACTATGGTGGTACTAAATAGTAATAATCATCGTCATAATCATTACCACCCTTTTTTTTTCATTTATATAAGATAATATACATACATTTACATTATACAACTCTGTCAAACTGCGAAGCAGTTTATAGGCAGAAATATACTCTCATTTCATATTTACATTATATTATTGTTGCAACGAGGCATCATGAGGTTTCACACGAATGGTTTTTTTAAGAACCAATAAATTAAAAAAAATTATAACTTTAACATTTTACGAGTGAAGTTGACTATAAGAGTTATTTTACTGATGTGTTAGGTCTATTGCTGCGCCATCTGCCACGGTACCAACTTGACCTATGATCCTAACAATATCTTCGACCTATTTCGCCTGGAAGATATCGCTTTTTTTTTTATCGCTTTTTGAAAAGGCCGCCAGTTGTTACTACACTATTTAACAAGTTTTATCCTTATTTTTCTCTTGTTGTTTTGTTATCTGTGGTGTAAACAATAAAGAGTTTATCTATCTATCTATCTATTTATCCATTATTTTTATTTTTAACTAGCAGCGCCCCGCGATCGCTTGAGTAGTTAAAGCGTGAAAGCGTAACAAGCAAACGAACAAACTCACTTCCGCATTGATAAAATTATTATTTAATTTATTGATTATTTGTTTTGATGAGTTCATTTTGCCTAGATCGTCCGACTTGCTTGATTACTTGTTTTAATTCAGTTTTTCCTCTAGTACTTTTTTGACGTACTTTACGTTATAATCTAATCTCAAACACAAATTACAGCTAAATGATACTACTTAGATACCGGATTGTTCTGATATCATGGACTCATTAATTAATAATACTCAATGAATTACAGGTTTTTCAATCATTAAGTTATCTTTTAATCCTGATATTTTTTGTTTTCTTTAATAGATTAATGAATTTAATCATCAGAATGTCGTTGATTTTATCTAATAAGCTAAATCAATCCTAAAATCGTGAACGCTATACCGTGTTTATTTAATTCACGCAATGTTCCACTTTCTCAAGTCTATAATTTACTGCACGTAACACCTTACCGTAGAAGACAAAAACACGTGGAAGAGCATAGTGCATCAAGTGATCAACACAAATTTAAGCTGGGCACGTAGATGTACCAATTCAACGGATTTGTCGCTGGTGACAAATCCATGAACGAATCTGCGTGTGAATGCTATCAGCGAGTGGCTCGCGGACCAATCCGCCGCTCGCCGTCGAAGACGCGATCGCTGTGGTGAGTCTCTCCGCCTAGAGCGCCCGAGCGCTCGTGCTGTGTGCCGGCAATGACGGATTTTTCACTAATTTGTACGACACGTGGTTCGCCAGGCTGGCTTATGAAGAAGAAGGCAAAAAACTTACGCTTTAACGTCGGCAGCATGAACTCTGAACGAGATATCCTGCTCCTCCAAAGCCTTGATGAACCCTTCTTGATAATCTGGACTGACGAGTACTACACCCTCTCTGTCGACGATGGGATGACTCAGGACGTCCACGTTGTAAGCATCAGCTATGGGGCCGAAGAGTTTGAGCTGGCCTTGGTCAGCTACTTTGACGTAGAAGGATTTCCATCTGAAAATGTAAATTAGATAGCATCAATATCAATACACAAAACATGGTGTAAAATGTAGACCAGGCTGGTGAATGGTTTCTTTTGGAGAACGGCAAACTTTAATAATAACCTATTTTTTGCAAGCTCTGAGGGCCACTTGCAAAAGCTCGGGTTATCTTTTTAACTCGGAGTTAACAAAATATTAGAGCGACATTTATTATTTTAACTCAGAGTTTAAAGAATTTACTTAAATTTCAAGTGCCCATGTTATGTTTCTAATATTGTACGCTTTTGTGGTCACTAGTTATCTTATCTAAAAGTTAGTAAATAAGTATTTTACTATTGGCCGATCTGCTAGCCTGGCGTCTGAATTCTTAGACCACTCAAAGTCAAAGTCAAAATGTTTTTATTCAATTTAGGTAAATCAAAGATACACTTATGAACGCCAAAGTTATTTAAATAGACTCGACCGCCTTGTTCGGATAAAGAGCCTCTACTCAGAAGAACAGACAAGAAACTGAGGGGCATTTTTTTTAATAAATAAATTACAGTCCCTCAAATTTTGTCTTACAACTAGGTAATATCTATACATACTAGTGGCTACTTGGCGGAAGTGGAAGGCTCCAGACATCTTTGTCTTCTAAATAATTCTTAACCTTATCCTTATAATACTCTCTTTCTTTTTCACTGAAAAGTAATCCCTAGGTATTAAGATTTAGTAAAAACTTACCCTTGATACAGCTCATGCTTAGCGCAAGCCAAACCAAAAACCAACACCAGCAGCACCAAGAACCTCATTTTGAATGTCTGCCAAATTCATACCATTTCCTGCATTTTATAATTAACTCTCTGAAGATAAGACTTTATCTTTTGATTTATCTCTGTCTCTAATACCCTATCTACAAGTAGTTATCACAAATCTACTACTTAAACACTGATTTGGGATTTTCTGAAAAATAGATAAGCATGTGTAGGTATGTAAAATTATGTATTAACTGTCTGCCCGCGGCTTCGCCAATGTTTCAGGGTGGTATTAAACATCCACCGCGGAACCATACCAGCGAAACCGCTGTAGTTCCGCCATGTCTTGTCCGTAGTGTTGAAAGCGAAACAGAAGCGAAAATGCTTGTTCTAACGAGTCTAAAAATAAATATCAATTAAACAAATTATGTTTTTTTTAATGAATCAAACACAGATAACCCTAGATAGTTATTACCCTAAAAATAAGTTTGTTTCTTAATTCTTACATAAGATTGGAGCGGGATGGAAGGGGTTGAACAAAATCTGACGACACCAAGGCCCCTCCTTAGTGTCATCGAGGAGGTTGAAAAGTCGGCGAAATCGTCTCACCTAATCAATGTACGAGTACAACCCTTTTTATAATTATACACTCACATACTGACAAACTTTAGCTGTATACGGACAGGTAAATAAATTAGTATACAGTTGTAGATATAAAATGAACATGTAGGTAGGAAAAATATATTTTTATTTTGAGTTGAGTCATTCATTTTTGCAAAAGAGCTATTTACAGATATTCTCAAATAAAACTTGCACTGCTCGAAGTTGCCTACAAAACATACTGAACTTCACGAAAAGTTTTAATAAAATCAGTTTACTAAGTTTTTCCATTTTCTTTTGAAGTCGGAATTATCGAGAGGTTCAATTCACTTCCAGAAGACCGTTATTAAGGGGGGGTATTCCCACTTGTTTGCATCGTTCATAATATTGTCCTACTAATATTATGAACGCGAAAGTTTGTATGTATGGATAGATCGATGGATGGATGTTTGTTACTCTTTCACGCCAGAACGGCTGAACAGATCTGGATGAAATTTGGCACACAGATAGATTATAGTCTAGAATAGCACATAGGATACTTTTTAACCGCGGGTGAAACCGCTGGGCGCAACTAGTATTAAATAAAACAAAAATATGAAGGTTATGCAAGCATGATTGCGCGAGGTCCATGTTTGAAGCTTTTCTTACAAAAAAATAAAATTTTTGATGTTTTTGATAATAATTATAATTTTGTTAAGAACGTGGGTTTTTTTCTATCAAGCTATTTTTGTCATATTTTTTTTCAATTTTGTTCAATTTTTTTAAACACGAGATTATAAATGTTAAATCTTAAGTACTTACTAGATGTTATGTTACCTAATTCATAATTTTAGGAAAATCACTCGATTGCTTAAAGTCTAAAATGTCTTAAAGTCAGAGTCTTAATAAAATATAAAATTTTCACTTAAACTTTAAATGTAAAATTATGACATTTCTGTAATACCTAGTGTACCTACACATTAAGAGTAGTTTACACCTTTATGCGAAAGACCGTATTTGTTTGTTGCTAGAGAGAGCAGGTTGGAGCCCAACCATAGGTTCGCACCAATTTGTTTATTTACTGAACATAATGTGCGTAATTGAATGTCATCTGCTACGTAACCAGAGCCCAGTTTATGGCTCATCTCCTTTCGCATTTGGGAATATCGTCCGGCGAAGTGTGAGTGTTATAATACACCTCTACCAGCCCCTTCAAGGGAAATTCGTAACGATATGTTATGATTTATGTTGTTTAAATGCCAAATGGCTTTCACCCCAAATTATTGAATTTTGCATACACGTTGTCCAGAAGTACAGAAAAGGAAATAAACCTTTCAGCCAAAAATAACAGCTCCCGAGAGACCGTAGGTGAAACCGCGGGGCTTAACTAGTAGTTAAAATAAACTAAAAAAAACAGTGTGTATAGTATATACATGTGTAGGCTATGTAGTATACATAGCTTCTATTAATGTTACTCTGACTGAACAATCAAAAAACAAACCCAAAACATTTCAACCAGCCTATTAAAACTATCAAACTGAATTAAAACTAAAAGCGCTCACACAGTCCAAAGTGGTTATAACTGCTCGATGAAATCCCTCAAAGTTGAAGGTACTCGACTGTTATTAAGTTTTTCTCCTCTCATAAAGTTGCGTACCCACCCGACGTGTGCGAGGAAGAAGAGAGGTGCGCGAGGAAAGAAAACACTAATAGAATTACTTCTATATTTTACACAGCGAGTCGATGTTAGTATCCGACTGCGCAAGGAGGGTTATGTTTTTCAAGTCTATATACATATGTACGTATGTTTGTATGTACATATGTTTGAGGTTTCTTTGGTACGCTCTACAGCCTAAACAGCTTCATGGATTTCAACATGTGAGGAGTCATTTGAATCGTCTTGATAGTGGAAGTGACATAGGGTACAACATTTTGCAACCGGGTTTTATATTTTTCTTTTATTAATGTTACTTGTTAGTAGATCTTTTCTTCGGGCACGGCTCTGTATCTACCCGAGATGTGCAAGAAAAATGAGTAAGGTGACGATGACAAAAAAAAACAGCCAATAGAATCACATCTTAATATATATAAATCTCGTGTCACAATGTTTGTCCTCAATGAACTCCTAAACCACTTAACCGATTATAATAATATTCGCACACCATGTGCAGTTCCATCCAACTTGAGAGATAGGATAGTTTAAATATATATGTATATATATAAATAATAAACGCGAACGAAGTCGCGGGGTGACAGCTAGTATATTCATATATTACAGCGAAATTATTTCATAGCGCGAATTAAACTGAAAGTAAGACCAAGATGCAGCGTAGGCAAGGTTCAGGCCCAGTGCCGCGTTAAAACTTGTTGATATAAAATGTATGAGAAAGACATGTTTTCAATAATACACAAGCGACGCTGCGCAAGCACTGCTACACGATTTTCGCGCTTAAGGGCGTATACAGACAAAAAGCAGGTTGCCAGCGCTAGTCTACCAGCGCTTACAGGTAGTAGGCGCAGGCAGTCTCTATACTTGCCCAACCGCAGCGCCGACGCTCCGATTAGTGCCGACATCGACGAAATATTTTGTTACATAATTTGCAAGGGAACAACGCGCGGGCTCTTCTTAGATACGCTTGCTTTATGTTGCAATTACTTGCGCCGACACTCTATTCTTGACGCGTGAGATGAGTACTGGTCACTTTCACTCCTATGACTTTACAAACGAGAGAGACAAAGACCAGAAAATATCACGAATTGTAAGAATTGGCCCTTGTACCGATAAGCGCTGGTAGATTGATGCTGGTAACTTGCTTTCTACGTGTATAAGACCTAAACCGTGCCTGCGCTGCGTCCTCGTCTTACGAGTACGTACGGTCTGTTTATTAGTATCTGTCTGTCAAGACCCTTTTTCTCTGGAACATGAGGAGGTTTCAAACTGAAACTCATATCAAATACTCAGGTCTAACGTCTCTTGGAGCAGTGAAAAAATCAAACTTCTAAGCCAACGCAATCAAAATATACAGCCGTTTACATGCTGCAAATTTTCGACACTCGCAAGGGAATCAAAGCCTACAGGATACTTCCCGTGAACTCAGCATCTTGAAATTTGGTACGAAGCAACGTCTTATAGCACAAAAAATTGCGAAAAGCATACATTTTTAGTTACATCATATAATAAAAATAATTTAAATAATTTTAAACTCTACTCTACTCCTACTACTACTTCTACTATTACTACTACGACTACTATTACTACTACTACTACTATTACTACTACTACTACTACTACTACTACTACTACTCTTTTCCTCATGAATACCTACAGGTTTGTCCGGAACCCTCGTTCCGCGAGTTCGACTTGGCCCTTTTTTTCTCGGATTTTTCCAGTGAACAGTGTACACGCAGCCTAGCTCCTGGACCGGCTATTGAAAATCTATGCCAGAGCCTGCTATTGCAAATTGGACTTTATTTTTTTGAGTCAGTAACTCATACTGTTCAGAAGTATTCTTGAGTTGACTTATTGTTGGTGGATCTGTAGGAAACGTTCGCAGATTTTAATAGGCAATAATAAACTTTTATAGAGCTTTAGCTTCTAAGTTTTTTAAAGCGATGATAGTCTAGTTGGGAGAAGGCTCGCTTCTCAAGCCACAGAGGGTGCGGTGTGAATTCGATGCCAGTCAAAGGCATTCTCCAATTTGTTAGTTTGTGAACATTATGTGCGTAATTCGTTTTTAATTACGCACAAACATTACAAACAAACAAACATTATATTTTGTTTACAAACGAACAAATTGAAGCATGCTATCCTTATCCTTATCCTTATCCTTACCAATTATAAAATCGAAAGGAACTCTGTCTGTCTGTCTGTTTGTAGGCTTTTCACGGCTAAACGGCTGAACTTATCTTGATGAAATTTGCTAAAAAGATTCAGTATGTCACAAGGAAGGTCTTTGGATACTTTTTTCTGAATAAATCTTTTTTTCTCATAATTTCTGTATATTAATAAAAAATTACGCGCCGCTTACCAAATGCGTCAGACAACATCACAGAATAGTACGTCGTTGGTACTAAAATAACAACTGACAACTAAATTAAAACTCCGCTCAAAACCAGCCAGTATTTTTTTTAATGTTAGACTCTGATCTCTTTGGTAACGGATTATTATTCATAATTTGATAATTAGTTACAGGAGGGTTATGGATACTATTTTCTGAATAAACGCGAACGAAGTTGTGGACAACAGCTAGTCTGCTATAAACATAACTGGAGTCCGATGTGCGACAGGCCCCTGTCACATTTGAGACTGAAAATCGTCAGGCGAAATGTTGTAATGTTGTTGAGTGTTGTAATGCACTCCTGTCAACTCTTTCAGGACAAAGGCGTGACGGTATGCACTATTTTTGTATGGCTTGCTCCCAAATGATTACAACTCAAAAACGGCCACCAGTGATAGATAGATAGATAAACTCTTTATTGTCCACACCACAGATAACAAAAATAACAAGAGAAAAATTATGATAAAACTTATTAAATAGTGTAACAACTGGCGGCCTGGTGGTGGTCGATAAGACAATGTGGGTATACGTTTATGTTTAAAGCAATGTGAAGCATAAAGTATTTAAAAGAATTAAAAACTGTACACTTTTACTACCTAAGGAAACAGTGCAATAATAGGTATTATGTAATTGCTAAAAAAAAATGTTTTCATAATATTTCGATATTTTTTCCTCATAGCCGTTGTGATTTATCTTTACGTGGAAGTACTAATTTTTCTCGCAAAATTTTCACAAAAAAATTATAGGTTTTACCCCCTAATCTACTCTTAAACATTGTATTGAGGAAAACTACTTCAGAGTCCGGCGACCTAACTAACTTCGATCTAAGCGACCTAGACTAGCTTCGCATTGGCTTAAGGTATTCTATAGCCATTTCGACTAGAAGAAGACGAGCGAAGAGAGTGAGTAAAGATACTGACGAGCCTTTAAAGTTACCTACAGAGTGACAAAGTGGAATTTAATTTTAGTTATGACCTTTGCACTTCTCTAATTATTCTTAAAAAACTAAGAATGTTTCTGGTATTATGAATTCATTTAAAAGCTAATGATGTAGACAATCTCCCTATGTAAAGGGATTTTTGATTTGCCTTGTCTATCCATTGAAGAAATCAGTCAAAAACGACCCCTTACAAATGCGGAAGTTTTTCATAGCTCTATTTTTGCGTGAGAACGTTTTTTTTTAAAAAAAAAACAAAGAACATAGGGGCAGAGATATTGTTAATTTAATTGTACATGCTAAATTTAATCATAATCAGGCAAATGGTTTTCAAGAAATATATATAGAGATATATATATAGAGTCAATAGACGATAGATTGATAAGTGCCGTGCGAAGTCGGGGAGTATCGCTAGTTAAAGTAGTTAGACATCTTCTCATGTACCTAAATTAATCGGGACCTTAATCCTACCTGCATAGCATAACCAGATGAACATTTTAGAAGTCCGGAGTAAAAGCCTAATTTCCTTAAGCAAATCCTGGGCATTTTTTTTACAATATCAGTTTTTTTTTTGTTTGCGTTGGTGCGGGTGGCGGGTAAAAATGTTAAAAATGTACTCTATTTTTCTTTTTTTTGAAAATTCTGTAAATCCTCGTATTTGTAAAATACGGCAGCTACCCTGATTCCGAATCTAAAACTCCTAACCCGAACAAATCCTGAAATATGATAAATCCCGCAGATCTAACAGCAGACGACATCAAAAAAGGCACTCTCTTAATATAATACAATCCAAACATAATTAAGATCTCAACCTTTTCAAGTTTCAGTGTATTTAACGATTCCTCATTTATCTTCGTCAGACGTCCAAATATTTACTCACGCTCAATGTATTCCGCGATCCGCGTTTAGGGAAAAGGGATCAAGTACGAGCATGTTTATGACGTGGAATATAAGAAAATCTAAATAATGAAATCATGTGTTCATCATCATCATCAATCTCAACGGAGTATATTAAAATACCATGACCTCATACTAAAATGAGGTCATGGTATTTTAATATACTCCGCCAGGTCTAGCATTCAGAAACACGTAGTGATTTCAATAGATGCTTAAGCAAGACCAAAAAAAGTCATTTACCACAAATTCGAAAGAGACGGACGGCGATGCGGTCATTATGTGTTCGCTGAATACTAGACCTTATTTTTGCATCATGTATGAGGTGACGAGATAACATAGAAGTTTTCCGTAAACGCCTAACGAAAAAATAATAGCAAAGGGGTTAGTTAAGGTTGACAAATTGGTATCAATAAAATTCAGCTCCACAGCTGGGCTTGTACAAATTATTGCGATGATTTTTAGGTTCAGCCGCCGATACTGTGCGATCGCGAATTTTATTGCCACGCAATAAAGTTCATGGTCGCACAGCGTAAGCGACTGAACCTAAATTTCATTGCTATTAGATGTCATGGTAAACGCCTAGGATAGATAGGTAAGATTTGGCTATTGCCATTTCGTCCAGATGAAGACGACGAGCAATGAGAGCATATGTATAAAGATACTGACAAGCCTCTAAAGTTATCTACAGAGCGACAAAGTGCAATTTAAATTATTTTTTGCGACTTTTGCACTTCTCCAATACTTCTAAAATAACTAAGAATTTCCTTTGTATTGTTGATTAATTTAAAATCTAATGATGTAGACAACCTCCCTATGTAAAAGGATTTTTGATTTGCTTTGCCTATCTATTAAATAAATCAGTCAATAGTGACCACTTACAAAAGCGGATATTTTTCAAAGCTCTTTTTTCTTTTGAGGACGTTTTTAAACAATCCAAGAACATGGGTGGAAATATACTCGTATTTCATTTAATTGTACACGCCAAATTTCATCATAATCTGACTAATGGATTCCAAGAAATTTGACAAGCGCGTTTGTATGGAAAATTCCGAGCGTCGCAGAACCATTGAAATACATAAACAGGGAAAAAAGCTTTATAGGGTTCCGTATTGTTTAAAGTGACAATTCTTCGACACATTTACCGGATTAAGTGTCAGTGTTTTTAAGCTTCCTTATTCAAAATTACCTACATTTGCCTTCTCTTACCTGGTACCTACTAGTGACCTGCCCCGGCTTCGAACAACCTAAAAACCTTGCTTGTAAAATTATCTAACTGATGATGAAAATTGCATCAAAGTCTGTTGTATGGTGTAGGAGGATTTACCGGATATACAGACAGAGAGACAGACCGATGGACACGGACAGCGACTTTGTTATAAATATTATGTAGAAAAGAGATAGAGAAGAGGAGAAAGAAAATATATGAATACTCTCCGTGGTCTCTCTTTCTCCATATCCTTCTCTTCCTTGTCTGTTTCTCTTTTCAGTTAAGTCAAAAAAGTAAAAAAAAACCAAGAGGAAAGTAGAAGGATCTTTCCTTCTACTTTCCTCACTCTGATTTTGGTTTTTTTACAAGGTACACAAAACCTTTTAGTCTAAAAATTCTCCTAAGACTGTTCCTTACATTTTTCTCACCCACATAAATAAGTAAGCATTCAAGAAGAAAGAATTAATTACATAGAAGTAAAAAAAAACAAAGTCAGCAATTAAATATTCTTTAATCTCTGTTATTTGTGCTCTGTGTTTTCATTCCAAATTATTCTCGTCTAAGTATAGAAAAATCGAGGACACTCATTAGGCATGCGAGCTTTCCGAGGAAATATTTGTCAAATCGTTTATGGAAATAAGAGCCAAATTAAATGTTTCCTGATACAAGAACCTTGAACTTTGGGCAAATTTGACAAATAAAATGAGATATTATTTAAATGTGGATCATAATTATATTCCAAACTGACATGGATGGATAGGCGGAGAGACAGACAGACGGACAAACAGACAGACAGACGGATAAATGGACCCAAACTTATCTTGTAGGTAAGGGTGATTTACATGGAAATTTACAAACGAACATGCCACTTGACTCTAAAATCAGGTAGTTTGTAGTTCCATACCAAAACTGTAAAAACAAATTTTGTTATACTTACCAAACAGATTACTTTTTATTTGCCTGGCTAAAAAAGTTTTTTTAACTGTTTTGGTACGCAACACTTAAATATTGTCTCTAAGTATTGAAACAGCCATACAACAATTACTTAGCTAAGAAAAAAAATTGGTACCGACGCACGATGCCTATTATCATGGAAAACGGCAAATAAACTGAAAAAAAAAGTAAAATCGCCAAGCAAAGCTAGTAATTGCCACAATTTTCGATTCCACGAATAATAAAATGAGAAAAATTGAATAAAATTCCCTTACGCGGTGATTCCTCAGAAACGCTTCAAGAACCGTCAAATAACTAAAGTTATTTCATTAAAACATTTCCCGAAGATAAGAAGTTACCTTAAAACCTACAAAGTTATCAAACCTGCCAATTTGGGAAAGATTTTTATAAAAGGTAATACTTGCTAAACAAAAGTTTCTGTTTTTTAGTTCAAAAGTTAAGGGATCAAAATTCAAAGTTATTATAAAGTATTATCTGTGGCCCTTGGCGGAACTTCTGTTAAAAATACGAATAACGTAGTCAATAGAAAGGTAAGTAAGGTTAAGGTAAATTAGGTAATTAAGTACCTATGTATATGAAAAATAGGATAGCGCGTCTCTATACGACCTGAAGAGAAGCTGCATTATTCATACATTTTTAACATATAACATATCATTTAACACCTCACACGTCGAGATCCTTCAAGCTGTTTAGGCTGTAGGGGATGCCAAAGAAACCTCATACATACAAACATACACTCTAAAAACATAACCGTCCTTCTTGCGCAATCGGGTAAAAAACCAACCACATTGACAGTGTAGAAAAGTACTAAGCAAGACGACGATAACAAGCGCGTTGCTAAGAAGAGTAGTATGGGCGTAAACAACCACAAATCATCTATGATTTCCAAAATGACCGGTCTTGCGTTAGGCATTGTGGTCATCCCGCTACCCTCACCAGATCTGCGGTCTACCTTCCTTTGTGTCTTCCGGATCGTGGTCCCTACTCAAAAACTTTTCTGCCACATACGTATAACATGTCTATTACCCATCTATACTAATATTATGAAAAGGTAACATTTGTGAATATGTAAGTTTGTTAGTGAGGTTCAAGCTCAGAAACTACTAAAGCGATTCTAAAAATTATTTTAGTTCTAGAAAGTTATAAAATGCGGGCGTAGATCAGAGCAGAAGAGTTAGGTGTCCTTACATATAGGTACGAGTATGTATGTAGAAATCAGATGTAAGTAGTAAATAATGGTGAACTTTCATTTCATACTAAGTTAAAAAATCATAATTATCTATTTATGTTATTAATTAAATCAATGAAGTCACCAGATAGGTATGTAAATAAAAATAATTTACATAAACACAGTACAAGCTTTGCTTAGTTTGGAGTCAAACGACTGCGTGTGCAAATATGTCTCGAAAGTAAATTATTTATATTTTATTTGAAATGACAATAAGTATTTCTAGACTCTATGGTATTTATCTATCTTATATCTTTAAATGAGCAATTCTTGTATATATATATATATATATATAATTGGAATCTCGGAATCGGCTCCAACGATTTTCATACAATTTAGTATATAGGGGGTTTCGGGGGCGATAAGTCGATCTAGCTAGGAATCATTTTTAGAAAATGTCATTTTATTCGTGTTTTGTCGATAATCAACTTAAACATAAACTTGGAAGAAAAATAACAAAAAGGAGGCGTTTGAGTAGTCTCAACTGAAAAATATGTCTCTTCCTGACATCTATTGGCGAATAATAATACTATTTTTTGTGAGCAACTAATTGCTTTAACGACACAACAGCAGATGGCGTTGTTAAGTAACACGAAGTCAATGAGTGTTTGCTTTGAGGTTAGACTAAAATCAAAGGTACTACATAAAATATGAAAAAGTGAGTCTTTGTTCATTTTCTTTGTTTCTTTGTAACGCTTTCACGTCTGAACTACTCAACCGATCGTCTTAAAATTTTGCATACATGTTGTTTAGGGTACAGAAAAGGACATAGGGTACTTTTTATCCCGGAAAAATCAACGGTTCCTGTGGGACCGTGGGTGAAACCTGTAACGTGGTGGAAAAAAAAAAAAAATAATGAATTTATTTTAATTTTTTTTTTTTAATTTAGGTTAAAGTTAGGTTGAGGTGAAAAGTGGTCCACGTTATCGGGGGGGAGATGGGACAAAAGGAGAAATGGTGGCAAATGAAACTTTTGCACCTGTATTAAAGAGCTTGAAGAGCTGAAGCTAACTGTACCTTTGAGGAAGGTGTCGCAGCTACCTAAGCGAACAAAAACAAAATTAAACCTGGATAAGCTTAAGTCGATAAGAACAAAGACCTCTGTTACCAAAGACCGTATTGTTGTTTATCTGTGAGTTGCTGTGTGAGGACAAAATTAAAAGATTTGTTTTTAAGGTTAAATCAAAACTATTTATTGGTCGGAACCATAATTACTTAAAGTACATGCAATTTTCTTAAATTTAAAGCGAGTATTCTTACCCTGTAATGACCAGAAGGGTCTTAAGCTTAAAATTCTACAACCTTAATCGTTATAGAGTTAAATACTATTTAATGCTATATTTTAACACACTTAAATTGAAGCGAACCTATTAAAACCAAATCGCTTAGAATGTAGTTATGAAATTACAGCTCTGGTGCTAATACTGTCTGTAATATTAAAGTAATATAAACTAATGTGATTCTAAATGTTAATTCACAATCAAGGCTAGTAAATCGGTAGCTAAGCGATTTACTAGAACAACAAAAGGTATTTCTATTCAAAACTTATGTTCACTAAAGCGCAGATCATACAGTGAAAACGAGGACTGTCTCATACGTCTACACTCTGTCCAGAAGGCTTGAAATTGTGAAAATTAGTAGAATAATATGACCATACCTGTCATAGAGAAAGTAACCTTGTGGCTATGACTTTTGAACAAAATAAAGGGGTTACTTGTGAATCCATGGATAAGTTGCGTGTGGTACTTGCTTTCACGACGCAGCAGGTACGCTTGGAGGTTAACATCCGCAAGTGGATACAATGGTGTATGCTTGCCGGTAAGCAACGTGGCTTGGGTCCGCAAGTGGGAAGAAAAAAAAATGACATGCAGTGCAGTTACATCTGCAGGAATCGGGGTGCCGTAGTCATTGCCAGTTCGTCAGTGGGGAATTGATCAATCCGGGCAGAAGAGGCTATGGACAAAAAGACGACAGAATCAGAATCACGTTTCTTCTTTATCGGGAAAATTCTGAGATCAACTTTTATCACAACAATTTGAAATGATTGTTTCATTCCATCACAAAACTAACCTTTTACGCCTCTTTCTAAATGCTTCTGCCCTAAGGCAGACGAAGTTCCGGAGCACCATGTCTTTCACCTTGTCTGTCTCGACCAGAAAAGACCAGAAAACTCAACTCGAGCTATCACAATAGAATGCCCTTCAAAAAAGCAAAATCATTCTGTCACTTTGGAACCGTTTCGACTCACGCATCCACGTATGACGTCACCACACCTAATCCACTACGTCTTGTACGCAAAAAACTATTTTTTATTTACGTTCCATTTTCCCAACAAGGTTATGTAAAATAATCCAGATAAAAAATAGATAGAAAATAGATAATTTTATTCTCCTATCTTTTTTTTTTTATTATTTGGCTTGATCCGTCGGACGGAAATGTGAAACGGATGACAGCAACATGCTAACTGTCACTGTCAGTGTCTAATAACTTACATGACTTCAAAGTCATTGCTCAATAACGTAAATAAAAACAAAATCATATTTGTTATTTAATGTCGAAGACAATTAAATATCAACTAAAAATGCAAAAATGAATGTTTAAGTGTCGTGCAACTAAAAAATGTATTGTAAGTAAGTAGCTACGCTACAATACCCCCGTTTTCGCAAAAAGAGGTTAACGTAGTTAACCGTAAAAAACAGCAGGAGCAACCGGAAAAAAAAAGAAAGACGATTAACTGCACTGCCGCAACAAAAAATATGGCAAAAAGCCATACCTCCGAAAACGAAGAAAAAATTGTTAGCAGACAATTTCTGTTATAAATCTAACTCGCGGATCGATTAGAGTGACAAATACTATGCAGATCCTTTCACTCTGCAACTTTCATACCACTTTCATAACAATCTCTCATCCTGTCCACTACTATTTCCACACATTCATCTCAAAAAAATCCTCATTCACGAAATTCAAACTAATCCGCCGTAAAGTTAAATTAAAATCTAAGAAAATTGGCTTGCTAATACCAAGTTACACGACTTCAAACAATGTGCTACTCATGTCCAAAAAAATAATAGCCAAATACGAAGGAAATCCTTCGCGTGGAATTCACCAATTGAACCTTATCCCTATTGCCATCATTGATCGAGACATCATCAATGGAAGCGAGTAAATCCTTCAAAATAGCATGGAATGTACCGTCCATGATAATTTCTCGACCTGTCGCAAGGAAATAATGGGTATATTCCGTGGCTAAATTAACGATACTGTTTAGAAAAAGTTGGATTTGCTAAAGGTAATTAACAACTAAATAATAATTATTAAATTTGCGTTGCGGATTATGTGTAGTGGCGTGTGCGTGAGACGTGGTTGTCGCATAAGTAGAGTGACCCTGTGTTGGAAACGAAACAGCTGTCACTAAATGTTCAGAAAAATAATCAAAACGAACCAAACGGTTCAAACGTCGATGAGTGTTCACCGTACCAATGGGAATACGAACTTTCCGTTGTCCCGCAGAACTCAAACGTATATGTGGAGTAGCAACTAAAGACACACTAAGGTTGGGTGAGACAAACGTGGCCTCATCATCGGAGAGTGTTCCAGAATGAACAGACATGTTTCAGTTTTAAATTTGAGTAATTTTAGACAGAGAGTGTAGTTTAACACAATAGCAGGTGTAATAACCTATAAATCGTTCTTAAACTTAAAACAATTCACCGTTAAATTGCTTAAAAACTAAATTTTCAAAATTATTTTTTTAATTAATAATTTTGCCTTCACAAAACAACTCCAAATACTAAAAAAATTCGGGCGCCATTGTAACGTGGTGGAAAAAAAAAAAAAATAATGAATTTATTTTAATTTTTTTTTTTTAATTTAGGTTAAAGTTAGGTTGAGGTGAAAAGTGGTCCACGTTATCGGGGGGGAGATGGGACAAAAGGAGAAATGGTGGCAAATGAAACTTTTGCACCTGTATTAAAGAGCTTGAAGAGCTGAAGCTAACTGTACCTTTGAGGAAGGTGTCGCAGCTACCTAAGCGAACAAAAACAAAATTAAACCTGGATAAGCTTAAGTCGATAAGAACAAAGACCTCTGTTACCAAAGACCGTATTGTTGTTTATCTGTGAGTTGCTGTGTGAGGACAAAATTAAAAGATTTGTTTTTAAGGTTAAATCAAAACTATTTATTGGTCGGAACCATAATTACTTAAAGTACATGCAATTTTCTTAAATTTAAAGCGAGTATTCTTACCCTGTAATGACCAGAAGGGTCTTAAGCTTAAAATTCTACAACCTTAATCGTTATAGAGTTAAATACTATTTAATGCTATATTTTAACACACTTAAATTGAAGCGAACCTATTAAAACCAAATCGCTTAGAATGTAGTTATGAAATTACAGCTCTGGTGCTAATACTGTCTGTAATATTAAAGTAATATAAACTAATGTGATTCTAAATGTTAATTCACAATCAAGGCTAGTAAATCGGTAGCTAAGCGATTTACTAGAACAACAAAAGGTATTTCTATTCAAAACTTATGTTCACTAAAGCGCAGATCATACAGTGAAAACGAGGACTGTCTCATACGTCTACACTCTGTCCAGAAGGCTTGAAATTGTGAAAATTAGTAGAATAATATGACCATACCTGTCATAGAGAAAGTAACCTTGTGGCTATGACTTTTGAACAAAATAAAGGGGTTACTTGTGAATCCATGGATAAGTTGCGTGTGGTACTTGCTTTCACGACGCAGCAGGTACGCTTGGAGGTTAACATCCGCAAGTGGATACAATGGTGTATGCTTGCCGGTAAGCAACGTGGCTTGGGTCCGCAAGTGGGAAGAAAAAAAAATGACATGCAGTGCAGTTACATCTGCAGGAATCGGGGTGCCGTAGTCGTTGCCAGTTCGTCAGTGGGGAATTGATCAATCCGGGCAGAAGAGGCTATGGACAAAAAGACGACAGAATCAGAATCACGTTTCTTCTTTATCGGGAAAATTCTGAGATCAACTTTTATCACAACAATTTGAAATGATTGTTTCATTCCATCACAAAACTAACCTTTTACGCCTCTTTCTAAATGCTTCTGCCCTAAGGCAGACGAAGTTCCGGAGCACCATGTCTTTCACCTTGTCTGTCTCGACCAGAAAAGACCAGAAAACTCAACTCGAGCTATCACAATAGAATGCCCTTCAAAAAAGCAAAATCATTCTGTCACTTTGGAACCGTTTCGACTCACGCATCCACGTATGACGTCACCACACCTAATCCACTACGTCTTGTACGCAAAAAACTATTTTTTATTTACGTTCCATTTTCCCAACAAGGTTATGTAAAATAATCCAGATAAAAAATAGATAGAAAATAGATAATTTTATTCTCCTATCTTTTTTTTTTTATTATTTGGCTTGATCCGTCGGACGGAAATGTGAAACGGATGACAGCAACATGCTAACTGTCACTGTCAGTGTCTAATAACTTACATGACTTCAAAGTCATTGCTCAATAACGTAAATAAAAACAAAATCATATTTGTTATTTAATGTCGAAGACAATTAAATATCAACTAAAAATGCAAAAATGAATGTTTAAGTGTCGTGCAACTAAAAAATGTATTGTAAGTAAGTAGCTACGCTACAAACCACAGGTCGCAGCTAGTAACTAGATTACAAGATCTAGACATGATCTAGACACAGTAAGCCGTAAGCACTAAATCTGCAGCCGCTAGCTGCCCGCTCTGCGACATTTGTGTGTCAAACGGAAATCCTGAGATAATCAAGGATTACAACAAGCTGCGTCCTGCGTACTGACCATACGCTAGTGCAGTGGGCAGTATGTCGGCAGTAGCGGATTCAGACGGGGAAGAGGGGGGGCTAAGGTCGCAAGTTACTAAGCTTTATTGCACTGTAACGTGTTTCAACGTGACGAAATCAGAATGTATTCGAATTACCAATTCCAATAAATTCTGATTTCTTATTCCACCTCTAAGCGGCTAGCAAGACAGACACGACATAAGATAAGACAGGCGTCTTCCCTTCAATGTGATTTCATACAAAAAGTACGGGAGTGACGCGACGCGACGCGGTACATATATAAAAGTCCGGGCACAGACGGGATGCGAAAGCGACGCTTCCCTTTTCGTATGAAAGGTGCCATGTCTCGTCCTTGTCTTACGTTTACAAACATTTCTGTCCAGCCAGCGCCTAAGAGTATTTGTGTCCACTCCTAACAAATATCAAATTAAACTTAATTTTTAAACCTCACTCTCTTAGTTTGTACTTTTTTAGTACAATGTTACTGTCAACAGTATAACGTTTGACACTTTTTAATGTAACTTTACGTTTTTTTACATAGATTAAACCTATCTCCAGCCGTGTCTAGCCCCCTATAAACATGTGGTCCAGCTTATTCCCCCCCTCAAATCAAGTACTGGATCCGACACTGGACAGGTATTAAACTAATACAAGTGGGTTCGAGACATAGGTTTTTTGGCTTCGTCATGATTAAGCAAACTGTGAGCAGACTGACCGCTGGCTGACCCTGTGTCGCGTAATGGGCAATTGCAATGTAGAGGAAGCGGCGAACTGTAGCAAACAAAATGCGATTCGGGAGCTGATTGAATGAGTCAGCAAGCGACACAATACAGGGGTATACACCATGACATGTTACCTATTGCCATGAAAGTAATGTTTTGTTGTTAACGCTACGCGACGATGTATCGTATCACCGCGGAATAAGGTCGATGGTAGCGCGTCGAAAACAAAACGTAAACATCATGGCCATAAGACGTCATAGTAGGCCCCCTGTACAATTCAAGCGATACAGTCCATCTAGAGTAATCTTTAAAAAAAAAACCGACTTCCCGTCATCCGAATTGGAATAGGTAAGAAATGGAACCAATTTGTTAGTTTTTCCTCTTCCTTGTCCTTTCGAATGAAAATATATTTTTTAAAACCGTTTCTTAAGGAACGGAGTTATGCGGCAACAAAAGTTACAGTAAATACAACCGAATTCAGAACCTCCTTCTTTTTGCAGTCGGTTAAAAATATATAGAGTGCCGAGTGGCAAACTAAAGGCAAACAGTAAGCTGCTCACAGTTTGCTTAGTTAGTACGAAGCCTGTCTCTTGCTGTCCCACGACTTTTTTAGACAACTAAAACAAAGGAAAATGAAGAACTATTTGACACATTTTGTTTAAAAATTATTGAATCTAAAAGAATTGTGTCCTTATTCGATTTTTGTAAAGCCTGAACCCCTTACTAAATAAAACATACATATCTCCATGCCTTTCCCCCGAAGGAGCTGGCAGAGGTATAATACAACACCCACACTTCGCCGGACGATATTTAGTCCCAAATGTCACAGGGGCGAGCCATCCACTGGGCTCCAGTCTGTAGCAGATGACAAACAATACGCACATACGTATGTTCACACAATTAACAAATTGGTGCGTGCCGTCAGCTGGGATCGAACGCGCTCCCTCTGGCTTGAGAAGCGGGCCTTCTCCAACTAGGCTATTATCGCTTACTAAATAATAAACGTTGTAAAATAGCCTCGGAATGGTTCTATAGTTAGTTTTTGTCTTTTTCAATGGAGTAATATATTTAATTAAAAGAAGAAAAAAGACAAAACACTGTGTAACTATTTTGAGGCCATACAACGTTTATTAGTAAGGGGGAAAGAGTGACTTAGGGGGAGACACTTAGAAAAAATTAATTACCTATTATAATTCTTTTTTTTTTCAAAAAATCTCACATTCTCGGACTCCGGTGACCGTGACTTTTGTTAACTAGTATCTTAATAATTATTTAAGGGGAAAACAGTCACCAGAAGAACTGGCCAGAAGGGGATCAGAAGAAATAGTGTATGGACCGGAACCACTAAAGGCCTTATACCCTAGGCCAAAAACGCAACAAAACCGAAGAGACCCACCTTAAGGAATGGACAAACGTTGAGGGCTGCAGGCAAACCAAAGATGCAGTTCCAGTGACATCAAAAAGATTTGCACGCAACCTCATCCGACTAAATAGGGACAGTATTCGCAAATCTATAGGTATTATAACTGGTCACTGTCCCCTAAACAAACACCTGTTTAATATAAGTGTGACAGACAGCCCTCTATGCAAAGGTTACATGAAAGCGGAGGAAACGCCACGGCATGTGCTTATGGAATGCACGAGCGTGGCCGATCAAAGGGCTCAGATCCTTCCATCCCCATCACCGCTCCCGGAGGCTTGTGGGAGCCTGAAAAGGCTGCCAACGTTCTGGGACTCTTGTTGTTGAGAGACACCTGAGTTGGTTGGAGTGAGCGGACGGGAAGAAGATAAAGAGTTCACGCACAATGGCCCAAACAAGTAGCTAAGTGCGGAAAATGCTCCGCTAAAAAAACAAACAAACAATAAGGGTATAATAATTTCTTATACTAATAATAATAAATAATAACAAACAAGAATACAGGTAGATGGGGGTTAGTTTTGTCAATTTATTGTTTTCAAAATTGGGTGTTATAATACACCTTTGCCAGTCCCTTCAGAAGAATAGCGTGACTTAGTATGTGTTTTACAATTTCCTGTGTTTTTTTAATAAATTTCTAGCACCTTACAGCTATAAGTAGAAAAATTCCAAGCGAGCCGGCGCGAGGTAGTTTAGATGAGTTAAAATGCAAACAGCTTTAAGCCAGGTTTTGCACGAGAAAATCCCTCCTTAATCCAGACCCTGGCTTTTAAAATGTTTTAATACCAGCTAATGCTAAAATAGCGCTCTAAGAGCACTGTAATAGAAAAACACGGAACTATGAAGCTAGAAAATACAGAACTGTTTCTTTAATAAAACTCTAGTGTATTTTCTGCTTTAAGTACACCAAGGAAAATTGTTCAATTACATTGATTCACGTTGGTTTGAATATGAACTTCCGCAAAGCACCTTTTTTATTTATATATTTTATTTATTAAATACACACCACAAATTACAAACTATAAAAATCGAAATATCAAATACTCTAAATAGTAATCTAGTACGTGGTAACTCAACTTATGTGTATACAAAAAAAATAGAATAAAGAGACGTTGGCTGATAAGGTCTGATAAGACCTAAGAATTAAAAAAAACCCCGACACCGATTTTCATCAACACTGATTTTCATCAAACATAGCTAAACACACTCCTGACTTCACCTTTCAAACAAAAAAAACAAAATCGAAATCGGTTTATCCGTTCGCTAGCTACGATGCCTCAGACAGACACACACACACACACACACACACACACACACACACACGTCAAACTTAAAACACCCCGTATATTAAAATACAGGTTTACATTTTTTTCAGTACTGTTAAGCAACGGATGACACGACCAGTCTTCGGATGGATGCCCGAGGTAGCATTAACAGCTTAGCGCTACCGTAGTTCGGATGACACGGTAAACTGTAGGTCCTGGTTGTTGTTCTGTTTTTAATACCGCGGCCACACATTGGCCATAATATTTGCACTAATCTAGGTCTTTCGGCCAAGTCATGACATCAATGTTGTGTACCAGTCTTTGAACAAAAAGTTGATATTGAAGCCAATGTGTCAAGCATTGTCATTGTCGCTCATTTCTAATTGAAGCCAATCGTGGACCCAATGTTGATCCAATCTGAAGCCGTGGCATAACAACCACCAAGCCATTTGAGAGGCCTTATACACCTAACTAAGAGTTTCCAAGTTTAACCACAGACAAAAAAAATTGAATCATTTCATTAAAATAATTTATTAATTATATTTCATCACAGTTTCAAAATACAAGTATCACTTAATTGACTAAGCAGAGCCATTAAATGTAAAACAAAATCTTCACAAGAAGAATAAGTACATTTTCGACGTCAAAATTTTTTAACATAGACTAAAATCATCTTATTAACACTCAATTAAACTAATAAGTAATTAAATTAGATAATTATGACCGTTGTCGTTACCAAATTATCACTAAGTACAAAAAATAAAGGCAGTACAACTAAACTAAATATTTATGATGATAAAAATGAAAATTCTGTAATAAGTATAACTCTAAATTGAAATAAAATATAATTTTACGTGAGAACTAAATTTAAAATTAATTAACCAACAGCTAAAATGTTGCCATTGGTACCTGTCACATATTAAAATATACACGATCTCTGAATATAAAAATCAGCGTATGTTATTTAAATCTGCTAACTTAATTTAGTTCAGAGAATTAGCACAACGGAGTTGACTTCGCTGCAACTAAATTAACTGCATATAGAAATAAGCTGAAGACTAATTACTCCCACAGCCTCCTGTCAAAAACTGGCTTGTACTCAGAATTTCCCCACCGGGATAAAGGACACCCATGAAACTTGAACTCTCTGTTCTGGTCTTCATATCCTCCATCACGTCTGCCATGCCAGTGACGATGATGATGATGATGATGCCCAAAGAACGGCGGCCTTCCTTGAGGACCAAACTCACCACCATTGTCATGTCTGAAGAAATGCGACCGACCGTCGCGGAAATCACGACTGTCATGTGTATAAAATTGTGGTCGTTGTCCAGATCTAGGGCATCGATCTCTGTTCTCAGGGGGTCCGAAGAAGCCAGGTCCAGGCGGGCCGTGCTGCTGTGCTGATTCACGGCAGTGATGTCTGGGACTGTTGAACCATGGAGGTCCAGGAGGGCCATGGTGTCTGTGAGGACATTGACCATCTGCTGGCATCTCTGCTTGCTCTTGGTTACGCGCTCTGCTAAACATACCCATGGTGTTCGGCTTTGGTCGAAGATTGGAGTAATATGTTTCGGAAAGTATTATCGTTTCTTACTTTCGTAGCTGAGTGGTAATCACCAGTTGAAGTGTTGATTACGTCCAGAAATTGGCTTTCAAATTGACTTCGGCGTCTTCGTGATTCAAAGGATCAAAAGAAAGTTGATATTTGTGATGGTCCAACCAATTTTTTGCGAACAATTTTCAAAGGAGCGTCTGTTCTGTAGTAATGTGTTTGATTATTGATGCTTGGATAACGTTCGTGCGCGATTTTATAGTAGGTTTGTTGTTCATATCTTGATATAGGATAAGTGTTCGGAAGTATGATGCAATACGATGGTGTCTGGCCGCGGGACTGGTAGAGTTGCATCAGCCGTTTTTTCCAGCTTCTAATGGTTAAACAAAACATTTTTTGTAGTACTTACTGAGCTTTTAAATAAAAACGCGAGGTTAAAGTACATAGTGATTACACTAATATTACAATGTGAAATGATTTCTATATATACATATATGTATAGGTTCGTATGTATGAATGAATGGAAACATTTTTTAATACATTTTTGGTTAAATTTGTTCGTATTTCAAATACGGTAATTTTGACAATTTTTTTGCTAGAATATTATAAACTTTTATAAATATATACTTTATTCTAAATATTATAAAACGAAAGTGAGTTTGTTTTTCGTCTGTTACGCTTTCACGCTCTTGTTATTCAATTTTGTTTTAGTAATAATAATCGTTTATTTCAGACACAGATTGTAATGCAAAATAATACGGATCCATAATTATAAATACCTTACAGACATACATACATACATATTACATTATAATATATAGGTTTTAATATTACGAGTATGAAAGCGAAAGTGAGTTTCACACGTTAACTACTCAACCGATTATCATGAAATTTTGTACACACGTTGTCAGGGGTACAAATAAATTGTAAGCTTTCTTTTCTTCTGAAATAAATTAACAGTTCCGGTGGGACTGTGGGTGAAACCGCGAGGCGCAGCTAGTAGCCTACACATCATTAACGGTCAGTTTTTTAAACCTTATTGCAAGTGTCAAAGTTAATAACAGCTTAGAACAAGGGCACTGTGGTAAGAAAGATCAACTCATCTCAATTTTCCCCCCGAGCGAGCGTTAGTGAGCAAAGCGTCTATACTTCAGCTTTGACAAAAATAGTCTAAAATAGTAGAGAAACTATAGTCGGAATAACCGACTGAATCGTACGTGAGTAATTCCCGTGTTATAAATCATAATATCCTACTAATATTATAAACGCGAAAGTTTGTATGTATGGATGGATGGATGGATGGATGTTTGTTGCTCTTTCACGCCAGAACGGCTGAACAGATCTGGATGAAATTTGGCTCAGAGATAGATTATAGACTAGAATAGCACATGGCTACTTTTTAACCGCGGGTGAAACCGCGGGGCGCAGCTAGTAAATCATAATGCCTTCGTATGTCCGATTCCTGTACGGATCTCCGTCCGGATCTTTGTCCAGATCACTGTCTGGCTCTTTGTCTTCTTCGCATTTCTTAATTTTTTCATAAAATTTCACGAGAATCGGTTCAGTAATGCGACCTGTAGAAAAAGATAATCGTCAAAGAAAATCATCATCATCATTCACCAGTTTTTTAATCCCTTCTTTTAGTATAGGCATATTTTATACTGTTCCGTCTAAAGTATATGAAAAAGTATTTCCTCTTAAATTTAGAAATTGTTTGTAAACATTGCATAAGAAAACGATAAGTCGTGATATAGGTACGAGTTATCAGTTAGCGTTATCACAAGTATCGGCCAGTAATCACACTTTAGTGCTACCTACGGATTAAAATATCACAGAAGGACAACTTCAATGTTATGACTATACCTACCAGAAGGTATACGTATAATACTAAATAGCTACTTAATATTATAGCAGCGAACATGTGATTGTTTGTTTGTTTGCTTGTTACGCTATCACGCTATATCTACTCAACCAATCATTCATACAATTTGTATTCAAATTGTTAAGGGTCAGGGGTCCTGTGGGACTTCGCAGGCGAAACCACGAGGCGCAGCTAGTATTAACAAGAAGTAGGTTTATTATTTTAACCAACTTCCAAAATGGAGGAGGTTCTCTATTCAACTGTTTGTTTTTTGTATGTATGTTACGCGATAACTCCGCCAATTGTGAATTGATTTTAATGTTGTTTTTTTTTGGTATATCATACTTTAGAGGAGTTCCCATTTACATTTATCGAAATCGGTTAAGCAGTTTTTGAAATATCAAGAAAAGTCTAAAAATTGTTTACATGGGTGACGGAAAGTCGGTTATATAAGCTTTGCTTTGCTATGACGGCGCGTGATATCATTGGATAAAGAAAATCAGTTTATTTTGAGAGTTGTTAACCGATGGTATTTTTGTTCTGTTATTTTTGACGATGAATCGTTTTGTTTATGGTAATTTAGAGCGGTTAACAACGAATGGAGTTGCGTTTGGGATTTCGGGCGAACGTCATGTCTGTCGGTCAGTGGTTGACAGGACTGGGTTGAAAGCGGTCGCACGCAATGGTCATTCGTAAACCCATTACTCTAAATCGCCAATTATCTTTGTAAATCACTAAATAAGTAGTCTAAGTGACTGTATAATTAAAATAGTGAAAAGCCTACACTGCTGTCCCCTTATTTCAACGTTCCTGAAGTTTGACGCCGACCATAAATGCCCGTGATAGCGAGTTCACGGATCAGAAATCAGATACAACACCTCGGCCTACTAGATTTTCCCCGACATCAAAAGTGGAAGGTCACAGCGCGGTGGCCTTTCCTCCTTTCTCCGACATATATTATATCTAATATTGTTATTAAGTATTAGATGGTTTTGCAGCCTGAAACTTTCCACTGCTGAGCAATGAAATTTATATTAATAAATTCAACTAGCAGCGGCCCATGCACGATTTCACCCGTGGTTAAAAAGTATCATATGTGCTATTCTAGACTATAATCTACCTCTGCGCCCAATTTCATCCAGATCTGTTCAGCCGTTCTGGCGTGAAAGAGTAACAAACATCCATCCATCCATCCATCCATCCATCCATCCATCCATTCTTACAAACTTTCGCGTTTATAAAATTAGTAGGAAGTAGGATGTAGATAAATATTTACGTATTTCCTACTCTGTAGTCTTAGATTTTGTGTGCTTATTTTTTATCTGAGTAATTTTGTACAATTTGTTGTCACATTTTCATCACCAGGTGTACAATTTTGTTGTTATTATAAGTTAGGTCTTTTTTTAACGTTTTAACCAAGTATAATAAAAAAAATGGTATATGTTAAGTACTACTTTATTTTAACGTCGATGAAAAGGTATTTGTCTTATTCAACCAAGAATGTCTTATAACTGGGCAAAAGCCTTAACATAGACATAAAAGAAAGACCTCTAGTCGGTCAAAAATAATGATTACAAAAACATAACCCTCCTTCTTAGGCAGTCGGGTAAAATGGTCATCTAGTTCATTGATAGTCATCTAGTTTAGTAGTCAGTATTCGATGTCATCCAACTGCGGTTACATCTCACTTAGAACCAATAAATTTGGTGAATGTATACTTATGTAAGGTGATATATATAATAACATACGTAATGTTATCAAATCATGTCGAAACTAGAACGTTTTTTTTTTTTTATGTAGAATAGGTCGGCGTTTGACCACCAACTCGCCTGATGTTAAGCGACGTTGTGGTCTAAGATGAAGCACGACGACCTAGAAGGTACTTATTCACTCTAGCCTTGAAGTTTTGTAGAGTGAAGAAGTACAAAGACGGCAGTTGAGTGAGGCGCTACAACTGCACCACTGCTCAGACCCGTCTTCGGAACGGTTACACCAGACTACATCCCGAAACACGACTAGGTCATTTCACGGCATGGCTTGGTCCGGTGGGTGGTAACTAGCCACGGCCGAAGCCTCCCACCAGAGTTTGCTACCCGGTTAGCACTACCGGGGGACCACGTGTAGGGAATCAGAATAGAGTGCACTCCTACGGACGTGGGTAGCTCAGCCCCCAACGAACGAAATACACTGTCACATACCACAAGTAAGTCATATATATACTTTTATCGCGACGTGTTTGGATATCACTATTTCTAAGTAATTTCAGTGCTAGTAATTTCAATCAGTTTTTTGTAATGCCCTAATGTCTTTTGTTTAGGTTTCCTAGAGATTAAGTTTTATCGATTGGTTGATGGAAACTGTGTAGTTTAGCTCTGGCCTGAGCTGATCATGTAGTTTTCTCATTCACATCAAAGGCTTTTTTATTTGGAACCAGTAAAAAAACAAGTAACATTATTAAAACAAAAACAAAAACCCGCCTTCGAGTTGTTGTACGTCACTTCCGCTATCAAGACGATTCAAATGACACCTCACATGTCGAAATCCATCAAGCTGTTTAGCCTGTGAGCCGTGCCAAAGAAACCTCATACACACATACATACATACCCACATACATTCATAACCCGCCTTTTTGCGCAGTGGGGTAAACAAGATACATATTTACAAAAATATCTTTTGAATCTTCTTCGCTTAACAGACTTCAATGATTGTTGAAACGATTACACAGCAACTGTCAACAGATAAGTTCTTTGTTTCCGTTCTTGAGAATTCTTTAAAATTACTTTGATCGTCATATAATTTACCCGACTTAATCGGGTAACCATTTAATGGCAAGTTTATCAGGTATAAAAAAAATAGTTGTATGATAAAATTTTAAATTTGACAATTTTGAAAATCGTGTTTTGTATTAAGGCTTTCCTTTTGGACCTAAGTATTAGGGCGTGTTCTGTGGATCTTCAATGGCACTTCTGTAATGTCATATACATAAATAACTAGGTTCGTTCTGCGGTGTTACTGGCGAGAATAAATTGTTTAAGTGCTATTTCAGTCTATAATCTATCTCTGGGCCAAATTTCATCCAGATCCGTTCAACCGTTCTTGATAGAGAGTATAGAGAGAGAGATAGAGTAATAAACATTCATACATCCATCCAATCTTTCACATTTAAAATATGAACGTGTGTATATTAATAATTATTAATTATGATTATTATTTAACTGCGTGTATTAGTGTGAGGCGATGCATAGTCCCAAATAATATAAAAAGTAAAGCTTAAAAAACCGACATCCCATCCTGTAATTATCCATCATTTATGTGATGAACGTTTGTGTTTGTTCTATGTCTGGGTGTTAATATGTATTTAAGTCTGTATTTAAAAATATCTAAGTATGTAAATCAGTCCCTGGCAGCCATAGTACAAGCTTTGCTTAGTTTGGGGTCGACCGTGTGTGGAAGTGTCCCGAATTTATTATTATTTATTTTTATTATTAATTCGTTATCCATGTAAACAATTTTTGGACTTATGCTGATATTTTAAAAACAGCTTAACCGATTTTGATAAAATTTATATAGGACCTCTAAAGTATGATCTACCAAACAAAAAAGAAACATTAAAATCGATTCACAATTGGCGGAGTAGTTGCGTAACAGACATAAAAAAAGAAGTCTGTTAAAATTCGAGTTTAAATACCTCATCATTACAGTGTTTTTCTTTCCACAGCAGGGACTCCGACCTACCCTACCACCACCACGCTGGCTCAGTGCGGTTGATAGATGTCATGTCTTCCGAATCCTTTCAGGACATGTTGGTTTCCTTACGATGTTTTCCTTCACCGTAAGAGCACGTGTTAAAATACCTAATACTGCAAAATGTTTACTAAAGAAGTATATATTATTTAAAAATCCCTTGACACTGATTTTTATTAAACAATAGCTAAGAGCACTCTTGACTAATTCACCTTTCACAAAAAAATGAAAAAAAAAAACAAAATCGGAATTGGGAATTTGGAATTTGTAAACAGAATTGGGAGCTACGATGTCACAGACACACACACACACAGAGAGAGAGAGAGAGAGACACGTTAAACTTATAACACCCCGTTGTTTTCGCGTCGGAGTTTAAAAAATTAACAGCAGATATGCAAGTATTAGATCTCCACCTTTCCACGCAGCGCTACAAAACTCCCAATTTACAATATCCCCGTAAAGTTACAAACTGAATAAATACGCGTATCCCGTAGAATCTGACGGACGGACGGTCTGTATATCACTCAGTGCAACAATAAAAGTGCCAGCCGCACCGCAATCGGATAATTAAAGTGGAGCAGCGACCGTAAATTACGCACTTTAACTCGTTCGAGATGGAAAGATAGCAGGAATTTAACTAGGCGACGTCTGTGGCTTATGACAATTGGAATTAATTATTAAGTAGCGTTGAGATAAAAGGACTACTAAGAGAAGCTGTTCTAAACAAAAAACATTACGCAACCGGTGAACGGAAATAACACACGCAATTTGATGACAGCGGAGCCTGTCCGCGTTGACTGACGGCAGGTTAGCTGCAGCGCTAAAACATTCGTTATGTACCAAACTATTAAAACATGCAGCGCTAGATCGCAGTTCTGGCTCTGTAAACAACCACACGGCGTGCTGGTCGACGTCAGACTAATTAAGATGTACGGATTGCAATACAGTGCAGTGGAAGAACGTAAATATTCGGATTATGAAATCTAGTACGTCGCACGTATATTATATCGATGGAGACCTAACCGTAGCTCCGGATGTTCATTAGCTAATTCATTGTGTCAAAGAAATTATAAAAATCACGAAACGAATCTGGGGGGAAATTCAGTTAACCAAAGCCCATGCTGAACTTAACCGTTAAACCATGTTTGTCATGAAAAACGAACGGGGAACGTTTCAGTATCACTAATGTCTCACAAACTTGCCTGCTGGACTAAGGGTGTGAAACATTAGTGATGCTGAGCCGTTCTCCGTCCGTTTTTTAAGGCAACGTCAACGTTTCAGTTATTCAGCATCGGCTATAATAAGTTACCTATTCATTACCCTTGTCACATTACCTATTCATTACCCTTGTCACATAAAAAGGACACAGCATGCACGTGCATCCTCACATACATAGATACCCAAGAAGTGAACTAGCTCCCGCAAACTCAGGGTATCCTACTGTGGGAGCTAGGGCATCCAACAATGTTATTTTATTTTGATGCTTAATTTTAATTTTTAATGTCTAATTTAAGTACTTGATGTTTAATTTTTAATATACTGTTATTGTGAACTTTTATTATTAATACATAAATATATTTTTATTGTCTTTGCATGCATAAAACTAAAATTAGATAACAATAACATTTGCTGTAATATTTTTAATTCAAATAAATAAATTTTATTATTATTATTATAGACTGGATATATAAGCTGAATTAGACTGTACCTTGAGGCCTACTATGACGTTTTATTGTCATGATAGTTACGTTTTGTTTCCGAGGATGCGCGAGCGCGAATCGTGTCGCCGGGGAATGAGGTCCATGGTCGCGCATCGTCGAAAAGAAAACGTAACCATCATGTCAATAAGATGTCGTGGTGGCCCCCCTGGACTAGATTGACACAGACAGGACCGCAATGAGTGTTTTTTTGTGAATGCTGTTGGCCTCTGCGGCCTCAACAGCGGAAGGAGATGAGCAGTATGCAAAAAGTTTTGATTTAAGACTTAGCCCGTTTGTTTTTTGCCAAGCCATGTCAGAAGCATACGGATTCACTTACTTTTTCTGGCTGGTTGATAAGCAGGCTCGCTCATCAGATAACGTGTCCAATCGTTGCTTAGATCTGCTAACAAAGTTGTGCTTTGCTAATAAAGTAATCGTAATAATGTTCGGGACACTTGTACACACGGTCGTCTGACCCCAAACTAAGCTAAGCTTGGACTATGGCGGCCAGAGACTGAAATACATACATATACATTTTTAAGTACATACATAAATATATGATTAACACCCCGACATGGAACAAACACAAATGATGATCACATGAATGTTTGCCCTAGGTGGGAATCGAACCCACACCCCCTAGCTCAGAAGGCAGGTTCACTACCAACGGACTCACTGAGGCAGTCAAAGTATTATTTACTTATTTGACTCTAACCAAACTATCTAATAATTCGATCTCAGCCTTTCAAAAAGTATCGTTGTTTCGATTTTCATTCCCATAAAATGAAGTTTACTTACAAACTCGTTTCAACTCAACGCCTCCACTATTCCATTCAACCGTTTTGTACCTCCATAATCGTTCCCCATAAAGCGGTACTGCTGTTTTATAGAAAAACAATACACTTACCGGATCAAACGCCGGAACAGAATGACGATGTGCTCGTAAAATCCTGTTTGTTTGATACGCTACATATTTAGGCTAGGAGCCGATGGATGAGTTGCTCTCTTTGATCCAGCACCCTTAGCATACGCGCGCGACATAAATCTACTCGTCCCTTTTTGTCCTGGGAGAACGTGACAAGGCTATGTCTAAACCATGGTATAATAACATTCTCCGGTAGGTATAGCATTCAGCAACATGTAGTGACGTCAATCGATGCTTAAGCAAGACCGAAATAAGTCATTTACAACAAGTTCGAAAGAGACGAATGACGATGACGTCATTAGGTGTTTGCTGAAAGCTAGACCTTGTTTTTTTTTGATCATGGTCTAAACATACGTCTGCCTCGATAAATAGAGTCGACATACCGTTGTCGCGCTCATACTAGGCCTGCAGGCCTAATAGTATGCGCGCGTGACAAACTCTTCTCTTCACTTTTTGTCGTATGAGAATGTGACAAGGCTATGTGTAAGTAAATATACGTCTATTTTGATAAAAAGTGTCGACATACCGTTGTCTCTTTGCGTATGCTAGGCTTGAATTCAAGAGTTGTGTGGTTATAACATAGTCAATTTTTTTGATCATAAATAGTAGTTCGCCTCGTGTGGAGACCTCACTTATCTCCATAACTTCTAGACCAATTTCGCTCATATTCAAACTTAAAATTTATATTTGCATGAACTACCTGCCTGTAAAATATTATGAATATTTGAACAACGATACTCAAGTTATCGTCAAACAAACGACAAAATGTCTCAGTACACGTTGAGATCTCGTTTCGCTCGGTCATTGACAATTACTTACTTACTCCAAATAAACATGATTCTGTGTCAATAAATACAAAAAAATATTAGGAGGGGCGGGGAGTTGATGTAGATTTTATGAGGATTTATACTTATGCTTAGAGTTTATTCTACTCATCAAAATGAACAACTTTTACTATGATCCATCCTGAATTCGCGAAAAAAAAAACATCTGTTGCATACAAAAAGTTCATTGGCCTAACACAAAATGTATAAACACTAAAATTACCTAGTCGTGTTTCGGGATGTATGAGTAAGTATATATGAGTAAGTACCTTATAGGTCATCGTGCTCCATCTTAGACCACAAAGTCGCTTAACATCAGGCGAGTTGGTGGTCAAACGCCGACCTATTCTCCATAAAAAACAGCTGATTTTCTTCTCGCGATTTCAGAGTTCGCCCCATAGTAAAAGTTGTTTGTATCGATGAGTACAATAAACCCTTAATAGGCTTTTGGTGAGTTACCTATAAATAATCCTGTACTCGTCGGAGATTTTTTCAAAGTCACTCAGTGGGCTTTTTGATAATTTCATGAGTAAGTAAATAAAAAATGCCGCGGCTGTCGGTCTATTCAGTTTGATATACGAAAATATTGTATTACCGCCGACACGGGTTTGCTTATTTCTCCGGAGGCGAGTTTATTGGGGGATAAATAGTAATGAGTGGAACCTGTACCGCTTACAATTATTGATTGACTCCAGTACGTATTCTTTTCGTTTCTTTCCTTGTTACATTTCCGTAGAGAAAATTGAAAGATTCAATCTTTTCTGCCATAGTCACTAATCGGCAAAATTGTTGGATAATGGTAACACATAAAGATCTGCAAGCAGGTATTATGTAGCAAAGTAACCAGGTACCATGCTACACCTACCTCAGGTCTCAACAGGTACATCAGGTAACAGTACCACACTCACTACAGAAACTTTACCTACGGTCAGCACTACATACGGACGGTACTATGATGATTAGAGAATGATACTACCCAAGGATAGTTTACCCAATTATTTACGATACTACATACAAATACTATACCTACGTCACTATATCCACGGATATCATCTCTGCACTGAGAAAAAATTATTGTTATTCTAACAACAAAACTTTGTTCGGACACAACCGTTTATGGGACGTTGTTCCAGACGCAAAGTTTTTATTGTCATTTTTTTATTGTTAAATTAGCAACGTTCCATTAACAAAATCTTACATTGTTCAATTGACAAAGTTTGTCAATTTTGTCAATTTAACAACGTAAATATTGCTGGACAAAGCAATGTCCAGCAACGGAAATTTGTCAATTTGGCAATGTGCCGATTTAACAAAGGTTGAATTTGGTCATCCCAACAACGGTTACTTTGTCATTTTAACAAAGTGCCTATTTAACAAAAGTTGAATTTGGTCATCCCAACTACGGAACTTTGTCATCGTCACAACGTAAAATTGTTGTAACAATAAACTCTCTTGTCGATCTAACTGCGTTTACTTTGTCATCTTAACGATGTGCCTTTGTCATCCTAACGATGTGCTTTTGTCACCTTAACTATGTGAACTTTGTCATCCCAACGATGGGCCTTTGTCACCCTAACTATGCGTACGTTGCCATCCTAACGATATGCCTTTGTCACTCTACCTATGTGTACGTTGTCATCCTAACTATGTGTACTTTGTCACCCTAACTATGGGTACGTTGCCATCCTAACGACGTGTACCTTGTTAGGACAGCAACCCACTTTGTTGTGGTAACGTCATTGCCTTTCTGTTCCAGCACACCTCTTATTTCTATCCATTCAAACTGGTCAGTTCTCCAATCCAGTATCTATTAGGTATTGATTGTCTAATAAATACTGGATTGGAGAACTGAAATAACAGTAAACAGTAAACAGTATCAACAACATTCTGTGGTACTTGAGGGTTTGCATAAAGAGAAGAAATTAACTGAGCCAAACTGGCATCTAAGGGTAACGTCAAACTGTTTATGGGTCTTGAAGTACTAGGTACAACAATGTCACCTAAGGGGGGTCGCCCCTTCTTTTTCCACCATTTCTTCACTCAATCTATTTTCTATTAGTGTGCTGGGGACCAGATGACATTTTAGATAATGTCTTCTGTACGAACTAAAAATTTGAAAAGTTCTAAAACATTTTGTACTTGCGCAAGAATATGAAGTAACGCTTTTATGATAAAAAGACATGTGAGTTTTTAACCTAACAAAACTAGGAAATGAACCTTTGCATTTCGCGCAAGGAATCATTTTGTTATTACTTTGTATCTAATAGGTTTGTGATTATACAACATAGTATTATCTTACATAGTATTATATATCTATTATTGTTGTCAACAAATAATTTGATACACTGATCGTTGAATGCTCATTCCACACGGGTGTCGCACATGGAATACAGAATAGTTGTATCACTATCCCAATTGTTTGATCAGTTCTCTCAATGGAATTCCTTCTGTGTCATATTTTGATGACATTTGAAACATTTTTCGTTGAATGAGCATCCAACACGGTACTGATTCTCTGGGATATGCACAATCCAATGCCCAGTAAATATCAAAAGTGTGCTTTATAGCAGAGCAAACATTGGGTAGTTGGTACCTCAATCCCACATTTACTACAATTTCATACTGAGATACATTTTTCCATTATGGACCTGCTGCAAGTATAAAAGGTTGGTTTGGTTTACCTTTAGCGTTACAAATCATTTGCCTTTGAGCGCAGAATCTTTCAATTTCAGAAGCCGTTGCGACGCGCGCCAGGATGCTATTCCGTACTTCATCTCGTTACAGCTTTCGTACCTTTTTTTAGGTACAGTAATTGTGGGCATTTGATGCAGAAGAGTCACAATGCTCAACAATGCTGCCAAATCAGCTTGCTCTTCGCCCACTGAAAAAAAAACAGACTTATTAGGTAAATTATGCGAATTAAACAAATCGTAACTGATATCTTTAGGGTAGCATTCCAACAATACTGGACAAGTTAATAATAGATAAAAATACTTTTAATTAACTTACCAACTTATACATTACTGCCTCGGTGGCTCAGTTGGTGGTGAACCTGCCTTCTGAGCTTGGGGCGTGGGTTCTATTTCCACCTAGGGCAAACATTTATGTGGTGAACATTTGTGTTTGGGGTCAGGCGACCGTGTGTGGAAATGTCCCGAAATGTATTATTATTATACCCATCGGGTAGTTTAAGAGCCGGAAAGGTATTGCAATAGTCCTGGTACGTGTGGCTCTCTCTCTAATAACTTTGCTCTTAGTTCAAATGTATCTTGCCATTTGGAACAGACCACTTCATAAGGCCATGTAACCATGAACCATGTAACCAATCCATTTGTTCATGTAAAGAAGACTGACTTTCAGTACAAGATTTACTGTACTTCTCAGGAAGTGGTCTCATTCTTTTATTTACGTCACTGACTGATAACTTAGAAGTCACCACTATCGCTACTGTCGCTTCGCATTCTTTAGTTCCTGTGGCTTCTGCGGTGGGTAATGAGTCTGTTGTGGATAAGCACGCTGGTTTGTATCATTTTCCCTTCAACGACATGATATAAACTTTTGGGTTGGCATATTATTATGTCTCGTCTTATTGAGTAGTTCAACTGGTCCAATACTTTGAGCCTGGCGTCCACCACTAATTTAAAGGTCAAAGCCAGTCACGCGAGATCAAATTCTGCCCTTTATCATATTCTTCAAGTAAAATCTTGCCGGCTGTGTCATTTTGTGGTTCTGTAATTCATTTAGTAAAAAAACCTGAAATAAAATAAATTTGTTATTGAATTTAAGGATATTGTTTGTTGAAATTGAAGTTAAATATGTTAAGAATATTCGTTTAAGTGCATCGACTGGATATCCTAAACCTAAAATTATAAATGCGAAGGTGATAACATATAGTATGCTAGAGTGGTAATAATATAGAACAATTCAGATTACCTTTGATAAATTTGGTGTGTCTATCACACTCGCAGTAAGCATAACATTACTTTGGTCTGGTCTCCTCGTTGGTGTTGAAATAGAACAGCAATCAAATTCTGAAATAATAAACAAGTAGGTACATTAGCACCAAGGCAAGGGTGATGATGTGACAAAGTTTAATAGCGGAGTGTTTTTGAAAAATAACCTAGAAAATATTAAATTACCATATTATAAAATAGTTTTTTTTAATTACCTGCATTGTAGTTTCTGGCCTTAATTCTTGAACTTTGAGATAACTTGTGGCGCTGTCCTGTCTAACTAATAGAGTCACCCCGTCTGGAGATTCCAAAAAATGTTGGTGTATTTGGGTGCTTGTACTTTGGTTGTTTGGTGAAATCTTAAGCAGAAGACTCTGAAATTGTTTAAGAGTATGAATATTTTTAATGATAAGTACTTATTATAATAACAAATAACAATAAATGCAAACAGACCTGTTTGTTACGGGTTAGCTTTTCTAGTTCAGTTCTTAATTTGATTTTATCAACTATTCTTGTTGTGAGGGCTGATAAGTCATTTTCGTTGGCATGTGTCAATATATCTAGCATTATCCCATTCTCTGAAAGCATAAAAAATATGTGCAATAAGGTCCATGGTCGCGCAGTATTTAGTATAGGTCACAACATAGTTAAAAAAAGGACTCTACCTAGAGTTAGTGCATAATCGAGCTTGCTTTACAGGTACGTAAGCATATAACATTACAAATCACTCACCCAACATGACATTTTCCAAATGTTCGAGTCCAGAAGACTCCAAAAACATTTTTAAATCACTGTCTAGCAGATCCATAGTTCTTTATTTTAAAATATAGTCCTGTTTCTACACATGAACACAACCACTCCCGCGCAAAACTCTTCATTCGACCGCACGATAGAGGCAAAGACACAAAATGGCCGAACGGAGCATGCTTCCCACCCCTCTTCACTTCCTCACCACACCCGCCTTGGGGCTGCCAACAAAATTCGTTTTGTCAAATTAGCTACGTTTAAAATAAACATTGTGAGACAAAGTTTTTCACTTTGCCGAATTATCAATGTTAACTGTTGTCAAATTGACAAAGGTACTTTGGAGTAGTGTACTTTGTCAATTTATCAAAGTTAACTTAGATAGGCTGGCAAATTACTGTTGCTAATATAGCAAAGCCAAATCGGCAATTTTAATTTTGTCATTATAACAATTGAAACTTTGCTCAGTCAGCAAAAAAACATAGTCAATGTAACAAATCAAAAAAAACTTTGTTGAAATTACAATAAATGCGTTGTCAAAATGGCAATAAACTTTTAACAAAATAAAAATGGAGTTTGGAACAAAGTTTGCTTGGTTCCAATGACAACATTTATAGTCATTTCGACAATAATTTTTTGGCAAAGCCAATATTGTCACTTTGTTAGCCGTTTTTTTTCTCAGTGTGGGTATAACTACCCACTAGCCCGCATTTGTGGGTAGTTATACCTACCCACTAGTGCTATACACACACCACCGTCCATGCATGACCATAATGTTCTTTTTTTTATCAAAGCTTATCTGAAAGAGATTGTAGGCGATAAGACTGCCCTTTGCACCAATACTTGCTACTTACAATATTTAGCTTAGTTTTATAATTTCTTTGGTAACAATAAAGAGGTTTTTATTGTATTGTATTAAATATCTATGGATACTACCCACGAGTCCCACCCACTAATACACTACCCATATCTTATACTTACATTACGAGCGCCATAACTTCGATGGGACGGTGTACTGTATTCACAGGTGCTTCGAAGGTACCAGAAAAATCTCTTTCAAAAGCCCTCAGACTCTGCAAACACTTTTTACTTCCAGGCGCTCGATAAGGGGCATTTATTCCTTCCTCCAGTTCTTGTCCTCACAAATCTTTAAATCTGCGACGAGTGCTCCTTAAATCAGATAAGATGAGGATTTGCGAACAGGTCCATTGATTTAAAAATTGAGAATTTCTTTTTACAAAAACATGAAGACGAAAATCGTGATGGGTATCATATTTTAGATACCGCGATTCAAAAACAGTGCCTTGTTTTTCATTTTCACGATTTTCCGGAATATAGCTAATTACCTCTTAACTAATTGGTATAGCCGCGGTTAAAGTTAAACATTTATAGGTTAGGTATAAGATTAAGGTATGAATCTGAACTCGCTTGATTGCTTGACTCGCCTTGACTCGCTTGGCAGCATAGATGCTGTGCATCAATGCTGCCTGCTTGCTGATTCCGATTAGGGCGGCAGTGTTGCGCTGTTCGTGATGATGCGCTGTTGTGTTTTCATTCATTTGCTTCAAAATTTACCTAATACAGACAGAAGGTCTGCATTAGTTTCATAGTAAAGTTTGATCGAATTACCAACTTAACAACGACCAACTTTTGTTAATTAAGAAAATCATGTTAAGGATAATGCACCCTTTCGGCTAAGTATACCAGTTCTGCCTAACCTGCATACCTATCATTAGCCAGCTCTAGCCAGGCGCTTGGCTTATACGACCTTACTTCAGCCAGCTCAGCTTCCCTCAAGCCTCTCCAGTACTTCCGTCACAATAAGTGGTTTCGGATCAAGGAAGCTATCTATTCTCGCGTATACGATATTATCTTCATCCCTCTTATTCCCATGAGTTCTCCAATGAGACAGACAAAGATAGATATAATATCGTATGCTCAAGAGGGATTCGACATCACACGCCTCGGTGGTCGAGTAGTAATATTTCAATCTCGAGTCGACGGCTTCGGTTCGACTGTGAGCTTACTTGTAGGACATACCGTTGAATAGGGTGCGATATTTATTCAGATTTTCTTAGTTAACTTTGTTTATTCACTTTCAGATTTATGACACTTCTCTAGCGCATAAAAGCGAAAGAATCTCGAATGCTAAATATTTTTTCCAAGAATATTAAAACCGGCTTCTTCCACCTTTTCAAATTTAAATAGATCCCTTGAATAAAAGCTTTTTATTTAAAAAATAAGGTTAAATACTCGGTAAAGACGAATTTGTCATTCATTTACACTTGAGTTTAAAATTTTTCAATGTCTGGTATGTGACAGGTCCTGGCACTATGACGTCAGCGATAATGAAACATGGCGTCTTCTGGTAAAGAATGGTTCAAAATCAAGCTAGACTTCGTCTGATAGCGAACTGTGAGCGGCTGACTGTCCGCTGCCGGACTCTGAGTTGCGTATTGGGCAAACTCAATGACCAATGTTTGATCTCAATGAACTTTAGGAATACAAAATATACGAATCGCCAGTTCACTAAATTACTCAGTAAAAGATAGAGGCACAAATTGCCTGCACAAATTAGGTGCCACCTACATCTTTTTTCTGTCTTTAGTTACAATAACCTGTACTAAATTGAGTTTGTTGTCTAATTTGTGAAGGTTTTGTCAGTAATTCTCGAAAGACGCAATTGCCTCACAGACGCATTTGTACCAGTTGACTCTACCGTAAACTGCGTACAGTACACGCTGCTCGGACGCTTCATTTAAAATATACATATTGTTTGTTTGTTTGTTTGTTTGACGGGGCATTATCCGCACTCAGCCACTTGATTGGGCCATTGTGCGTGTACTTTCCTTTTTCCCTCTTACCCTCACTCCAACCAACCCAGGTGTTCCCAGAAGGTTAGCAACCTTTTCAGGCCGCTACAAGCCTCCGGGAACGACGATGGGGATTGAAGGATCTGGGCCCTTTGATCGGCCACACTCGTGCATTCCACTAGCACATGCCGTGGCGTTTCCTCCGCTTCCATGCATCCTCTGCATAGAGGGCTGTCTGTCACACCTATATTAAACAAGTGCTTATTTAAGGGACAGTGACCAGTTATAATGCCTATAGCTTTGCGAATTCTATCCCTATTTAGTCGGATGAGGTTGCGTGCAAATCTTTTAGATGACACCGGAACTGCATCTTTGGTTTGCTTGCATCCCTCAACATTTGTCCATTCCTTAAGGTGGGTCTCTACAGATTTATTACGCAGCCATGTTTTTATCTGCGCCAGGGGTATGGGCATTAGTGGTTCCGGTCCATACACTATGCCTTCTGATCCAAAATATACATATAGGATGGCTACCTGAAAGCAAACAGTCAGCCGCTCTGGGTTTGCTTAGGTAAGACGAAGCTTTAGAGGATTAGACAAAGTCAAAAGTCAAAATGTTTTTATTCAATATCAGTATCAAAGATAATGAACGATTTATGAACGTCAAAGTTTTTTTTAAATAGACTCGACCGCCTTGTTCGGATAAAGAGCCTCTACTCAGAAGAACAGGCAAGAAACTGAGGGGCATAATTTTTTCAAAGAATAAACAAATTTTGGCTCACAACTAGGTAATATCTATACATACTAGTGGCTACTTGGCGGAAGTGGAAGGCTCCAGACATCTTTGTCTTAAAAAAGTAAATTGAAAGGTTGCACTTCAATTTAGCGCACATTCTTCACTGCAGTCGAAGACATGCGGTTTCATGTATACCGTTGATAATGAAACCCCTTCCTGTGGAGCTCTGATTGGTGCTAAGCATTGCTAACTGTTACTAAGCCTGCTTAGCACCGAGTACTAAGTGTGCTAAGCATGAAGATTGCTTTGACTGGACTGCTCTGATATAACTAACAGGATTTACGACTCCCATCGTTTAACTTCAAGAGATCTGTGTCGAACTTCATCCAGTGGCTCAGTGAGCTAGAGACCTCGCGACCAGCGTTTGTCCTGCTCTACAGGTCGCATTCCTCAACCGATTCTCGTGAATTTTGTAAGCTAGCCCGGAATACCGCTGCGCAAAAATATACAATAAACTACCAAACAGTGTTAAAAATATCAATACAGACAACTTATTTAAAAACACAATTAAAACAAAGCTTATTGAAAAGGCCTACTATTGTATTCAAGATTTTATGCTAGATAAATGGTAAATAAATATAACACAAACTATGTTTAAATACAGATACATAATTTAAATTAATGTAGTTATAGTATAGATTTTTATAAACAAGAATGCGTTGTATTTTTCTAAATAATGTTATATACTAGTAAAGTGTTGAGTATGATAGGTATAATACTGTGTTAGAATGATGTTATACTATTTGTAAGATTTTAATACTTAAACCTATTTTGCAGCGCCCTTACAGGGTCTTTGTACTTTGTACTTAGTCTAAGCACTATGCAGCACTGTATTTTGGCAAATAATTATAGGTATATAAATAATTATATCGCACAGATTATTTTTCAAAATTTAAGGAATAGTACTTTTTTTCCAAGAAATATCCTATCTCAATAGGTGAAGACAGAGATCCAGACATAAAGCAATTTTGTCAAAGCTGAAGTAGAGACTCTTCGCTCACTAACGCTGGTCCAGTCGAATAGATGCGCCTTGTTGTGTTACCCGCGATTAAAGAGTAACATATGTGTTAATACATGGCATAAGTAATCTTCGTTCCGATATTAAGTTCAAAGATCCATTTGAACGTGAAGAAGTAACAAATACGCAAACGAATTTTCGCCTTTATAACATAAAAGTAGGATTGTAAAGAGGGAAAGTTTGTACGTTTGTACGAAGTTATTTCAGGAACTACTGGTCCAATTTTGAAAACTCTTTCACTATGAGAAAGCCACATAATCACTTCTAAGACGAGTTCGCAGTAACTTGAGAAACCCTTAAGGCTATTATAACTACCCTTAGAATCTTTGTAGCATAAATCCAACCCTTACCTTCCACCCTCTCGATATATTTCGAGGTCAAGATCGCCAAATGAGAACCATGGAAAATAGAATGAATTAGAGTTTAAATTTTGAAATTAAAATTTAATTTATAAACATATCGTCACGCCTTTTCCCCGAGGGGGATGGCAGAGGTATAATACAACACCCACACTTCGCCGAACGATATTCAGCCCCAAATGTAACAGGAGGCGAGCCTATTGCCATACGCCGGGCTCCAGTCATGTAGAGATGACATACAATACGCACATATGTTCACACAATGAACAAATTGGTGCGTGTCGTTGACTGGGTTCGAACCCGCTCCCTCTGGCTTGAGAGGCAGGCCTTCTCCAACTAGGCCATTATCGCTAGAATTTAATTTAAGAATTAGAATTAAAATTATGCACATAATATATTTAATATACTTAGCATCAATCAGCATAGAAATAAGTCCAATCTGTTAGTTTCGGTATTTATTCGATTGCTAGACTAGAATTTAGTAGCTTACCTAATAGTATCGACGTCATTTTCTAAATTAATTTAAGTATGTAATATTAATTGTATTAAATTAGGAGAATATTTTAGTACGCGATTATATTTTATTCAACGACTGTATTTTTATTTACTGGAATTGTTCTCATTTAACTTTTACCTCCGCTATTTCTACGTCCAAATATTTCGGGAACGGGACACTTCAGGATGAGTAAGTATTTTCGAGTATACCATATAAATTCTTCTTCTGGTTGTGGTTGTAAAGTGCTTTATATGTACTGTAATAGTGTTAAACTTTGATTTAAAAGAAGTAAGCTAGTGGCGGGTGGATAGCTTATTTTCCGTAGATAAACGTTTGAACTCATGTTTAACCTTTTTTTTTTTGAAATATAATATTTAAATATATTTGCCAAATTAAATATAAACATTTAAACATAAACATAGTACATAAATAGTCGTCATACATACAGACATCCGTATACTTGTAATAGCTAAAGGTTTTCTCGGAAAAACCTGAAAAACAACTCAATATTGTGAAATTTTCGAATATTTCATCATATTGTGAAATATTGGCATACCGGAAGGATTAGTCATAGAGAGAAGTAGTTGCACAACATAGTGTAATATTAATACATTTAGGTAAATAGTATCTACAATTTAATGTAACATTAATAAAATTACTAATAAGAACACAATACATAGACACGAAACACGGTCTTATCACTACAAGCGATCTCTTTCAGACATCTACGAGTACATTTCAGCACATTTCTTTTTATTACATAACCTTACGTTACTATTTTTGTGCCTAAATAATTCTTTTTTTTTACCTATTCAAAAAAGAAGGAGTAATTTTCTCAATTCAGTTGTCCCTTTTTAAATGTTTGTGAACTGATGAAAAAACCCATTTTGAAAATGTATGTTTAAAATATTTACAGATTGGAACATTTTTTATAAAATCCAATTCGGATGACGGGAAGTAAGAGTATTCACATTATAAGTGCATTAAAAGTCTCCAATCAAAGTGTAAAAATCCCAAAAATTAATATAATTACTACCTTTTATTTTTTCAACTTAATATTTTATTGGTTATGAGTTAACATTATTTTGATGAGCCATACTTCACCTAAAACTACTCGCCGAAACTCACTTTTAGCCATTTCATAATAATTGCAAATATTTTGAGAAAATCCCCAAACAAATGTCATCATTTTGATAACGAGTGTCTATTTCACGTTATCATTTACAATCAATATCAGTGGGTATCAGCAACTAGATAAACAATTCAATAGAACATTCAAAACAAATCTTATCTCAATATTTATTGGCTCAATTTCATTAGCGGATAACTCGGTTGTTTTCTCGCATGCGGGGTAACATAACATAACATAGCATATCGTCACGCCTTTTCCCCCGAAGGGGTTGGCAGAGATGTAATACAAAACCCACACTTTGCCGCACGACATTCAGTCCCAAATGTGACAGGGGGCGAGCCTGTCGCCATACACCGGGCTCCAGTCATGTGACAGATGACATACCATACGCACATATGTTCACACAGTGCACAAATTGGTGCATGCCGAGGCTCGGGCTTGAGAGGCGGGCCTTCTCCAACTAGGCTATAATCCAACGACTAACAAAACTTCATCTAAACCTTGGTCGATCACCGCGAGCGGGTATTGTCCGAAACCGGCCTTGACCAATGGCATGCAAGAACAGCAAATTCTTGCACGTCGCATGCAGACCTATCGACTCATCAAAACGGCTCTCGCATAAAAACAAACTATGGCCCCAACTATGGCGCCAACGACCAATGAAATTGAGCCTTTATGATATACCAATTGAAACCTTTTCTCTAAATACTCAAGTACTTAATTATATCCATTATTTTCTGCAAAAAACCTACAGCTACCTACTTCCTGTGTAATTTTACACAGAAATTACAGCATCACCTAGCAGCGACCGTTTATAATGAAACTAGCTACGCCCCGCGGTTTCGCCTGCGTGCTGATGAATAATGATGACGGTTAAAGTAGACCATATCCGTGCCCAGCTATCTCTATGAAATTAATCAAAATCTATTTTTAAAATTATACCTAGTTAGATAAATATAAGATAGAGGATTTACTAATATAACTGTTATTACGACTAGTTTTTAATGTGGTTTCGTTTACTTATTTTGAAAAAGTAGGTATCTCGTTTTAACACCAAAAACATTTTACAATAAATAGAAAGCATTTCAATTGTTTACAAACTAACCACTAACCAATACAAAGATTCGCTATAACTTCTGCTGATGTATGCTTGAGTAATACACTCACTAATTAATTCCGGAGAAGACACCGTAGTATATTCCAATGTCCCGTTTAATTGAAGTGATGATGCCTCATTTCACTCAGTCACTAGTTAGTTTTTTTTTTTTTTTTTTTTATGTATAATAGGTCGGCGTTTGACCACCAACTCGCCTGATGTTAAGCGACGTTGTGGTCTAAGATGGAGCACGACGACCTAGAAGGTACTTATTCACTCTAGCCTTGAAGTTTACTAGAGTGAAGAAGTACAAAGACGGCAGTTGAGTGAGGCGCTACAAGTGCGCCACTGCTCAGACCCGTCTTCGGAACGGTTACACCGGACTACATCCCGAAACACGACTAGGTCATTTCACGGCATGGCTTGGTCCGGTGGGTGGTAACTAGCCACGGCCGAAGCCTCCCACCAGAGTTTGCTACCCGGTTAGCACTACCCGGGGACCACGTGTAGGGAATCAGAATAGAGTACACTCCTACGGACGTAGGAGTAGTTGCTCGGTGTATGATTATCGGTGATCGCACAGCGAGCATCTAATTGTGTTGAATTGTGAAAATGTTTTCATATGTCCGGACCTCGGTCTTCCTCTACTGGTTGCATTTTTTAACCAATTCTCTTGAAATTTTGCGAGTAGGTAAATCATATATCCCTACCATTTTAAAGGATTCCCAATAACTGACTGAAGAAAAAAAGTTTGTATAATTATCGACCTGCCCACAGAATATCACGAGAATCAGGCCGCGTGGTCACAAGCTCACAGACCCACTATCAAATTGGAGTGTCTTATTTTTTTCTAACAAATAACGTAATGTCGTCTTACGGTGCTCTTCCACAAACGAAAAAACAATAACACAATGAGTAGCTCAATGATTATCCTCGAGGTTTATTAAAATTAGTAGTATTTTATCCCAAAAATCGAGTAAATAAATTTTGGTGAAACATCCCGTAAGTCCCAATTTTAATACAAAAGTATTCAGGAAAAACGTGATAGTTTGTTTGTATTTATCGGTAAACGACAAATTCGACATTTAGGGTCGACAAATAATGACGTATAAACCCGACAAAATTAAAATTAAAGGTATATTAAAATTAGTAGTATTTTAACCCAAAACTCCAGCAAATAAATTTTGGGGAAACATCCCGTAAGTAGCCAATTTTAATACAAAAGTATTCAGGAAAAACGTGATAGTTTGTTTGTACTTATCGGTAAACGACAAATTCGACATTTAGGGTCGACAAATAATGACGTATAAACCCGACAAAATTAAAATTAAAGGTATATTAAAATTAGTAGTATTTTAACCCAAAACTCCAGCAAATAAATTTTGGGGAAACATCCCGTAAGTAGCCAATTTTAATACAAAAGTATTCAGGAAAAACGTGATAGTTTGTTTGTACTTATCGGTAAACGACAAATTCGACATTTAGGGTCGACAAATAATGACGTATAAACCCGACAAAATTAAAATTAAAGGTATATTAAAATTAGTAGTATTTTAACCCAAAACTCCATCAAATAAATTTTGGGGAACCATCCCGTAAGTAGCCAATTTTAATACAAAAGTATTCAGGAAAAACGTGACAGTTTGTTTGTACTTATCGGTAAACGACAAATTCGACATTTAGGGTCGACAAATAATGACGTATAAACCCGACAAAATTAAAATTAAAGGTATATTAAAATTAGTAGTATTTTAACCCAAAACTCCATCAAATAAATTTTGGGGAACCATCCCGTAAGTAGCCAATTTTAATACAAAAGTATTCAGGAAAAACGTGACAGTTTGTTTGTACTTATCGGTAAACGACAAATTCGACATTTAGGGTCGACAAATAATGACGTATAAAACCGACAAAATTAATCGTCGACGTTAAATGTCAAATTTGTCCATTAATAAAATATTGCAAATGTAAAGAGAGAAGCATTCGCAACAATTCTGACAAACAACAAAAAAGTTAACTAGAACACTAGCCAAAACCGCGAGCCATTGCTAGTTAAAAATTGTTTACGAACAGATTTCAAAATTGATTTGTTTATTTTGCGGATTTTGTCTCTTTTTTGAAGGACTTAAACAACTTTGGCTAAAATAAAAATGTAAATATATTGCCCGTTTCTGTGTTGTTTGTTTTGCGGTTATACCGGTATTTAAATAATATTGGTTAAAAAACCAACTAAGTATTTTGATGTATATCCCACATATATGTCTATATCCCACAATTCCTAACCACGGAATGGATTTTGAAGTGTTTTTTACCGTCAGTTATATAACATTTCAAGGAAGGCTTACAAGTACCGTGCAAAGTCGGGGCGGGTAGTTAGTATACATATATTATGAATGTGAAAACGAGTTTATGTACTTTGTGTTCATTGCTTTATTAATCAATTCAACTGGTTCGGAAATAAGAAATAGCTTATATACTGGTTTTATATACTTATTTGATGTTTTCAAAATTTGCAGTTCCTAAAGGACAAGGACAATCGCAGGGAGCAAGTAATTAGATACATTTTGGTAATTCTTAGGAGTAAGTACCGAGTAAGTACACTCTCCAGCAAAGATAAAAGGACTATACTGAGAATTTGAAATTATTGCGTCACTCAAAAAACTATTTTCAAACTATACGCAATATTCGATTATTATGACGACTAGTTATTCCTAGTAAACCTCTTCCTTGCACCACATTTCACATTTTTGCACAGACAGACTAACATCTATTTTCCGTATGGATGTTTCACAACCTTGTGTCATTTTCCTGTATATAACGATAAGCCGTTGCCCTCAGCCGGCACAACTCAATTCGACTCGATACCGATCGAACGAATTTGGACGAGCATTCTTCAATCGATTCTTCGAGCACTCTTCACCTTTGGCTGAACTGCTTCAACGGGATCTCTACTGCTTCAACGGGACCTCTACTGATTACAGCTACTCAAAAGCGAATATAGCTCTTATATTCCAAGGATGAGAGGCTACACAGGATGCGACGTTGGACCCTTCGGTCGTCATTGCCAGGACATGGGCCCGTTTAGACATTGTGGACCTTTTGAAAGATTTGGCTGCGGGCTTCCTAGACCTCACTTTGGAGGCCCTGTATATCACTTTGGCCCTCCTGGACACCATTTCGGACCTGGTTCTTGCCAAGGACGTAGACACCACGGACCACGCTTTGGACATCGCGGGCCTTTTTTTGGCTCAGGCCCCAGTTTTGGGGCGGAATCGGAAAATTACTGTCAGGATTGCTGTGGGTCTGGTGGCTGTGGGTCTGGACGAGGCCCCTGCCCCCGTGCAGGCGAGCGTGCGCTCCATGGCCCTGGATGTTCCGACTCTGAACATCCTCGTTTCGGACCTGGAGGAAAGCGGCATGGACCTCATGGACGTCCTTGTGGACGACCTTGTGATCGCAGCAGGGAAAGGAGTCCTGGACCGCCTGGGACTGACAGACCTCATGGTCGAGATGGCCAATGCCCTTCTGATGAAGAAGGAAGACACCATGGTCGACGAGGACATCACTGTAAGAGACGAGGCGACGACAATGAATGTGCACCGCATGGTCATTTCGGATCAATTGGCCCCCATTTTGGCCCCCATTTCGGAGGACATTTTGACCCCCACCGCCGACCATTCGGGCCTTGGAACAGACAAGCCCCTTACGACCGGTGCCAGCGAAACCACTCTGACGAAGAAACCGGGAATGAAACCGAACGACATGGACGAAAAAACAGACCGTGTGGCAGGAAGAATAAGGACCAAAATCGCGATGAAACTATTTTAGTGCAGAGAATCGTAGTTGAAAAGGCACCGAGATGCTTCTCAGTGTAAAAAGGTGACGTCATTGGCTTTACTTTGTTTGTTTCCGATTCAACTTCATCTATCTACAATCTAATAATATTTAATGTGATATTTATAAAACAACAACGTTGATAAGTAAGTACCTTAGCAATATCTATATTATAATTGCTACGTACTTACCTATCCGTTTTAGATTATATTTTAACCATTATTAGATATTATGAAATCAAATCAAATTGAATCAAAAACTTTTGAAATGTGTACGTACTTTTTGGATGAATTGAGACAACTCTGCAGGTTCAGAGTGATTTTGCCGAAAAGTATTTTCTAAAATCTTTGTCGTTTGAAACTGAATAGTACTTAATTCTATTTGATGACGATAAGAAAAATTTTAGTCAAATTGAAATTCATAGGTTATCTACAGTGCTTAGAATAAGATTTAAAAAATAAAAAGACTGAAACCACTAAATAAACTATCTTATTATTTCAACCCATTACATTTAGTTCACTGTCATATAAGTAGGTAGTTTTAAGTGAGTCATTCAGGTACAAAAACACAATTAAACAAATACGTACATAGTTTGCACCTACACTACTATATTTAAAGAGATTAAATATATCCCCTTACTAATAAACGTTGTATAGCCTCGAAATAGTTTTCAGAGTTTTGTCTTTTTCTTTCTTTTAAATGTGTTAAGCTCTTAAGCGATAAGACCGCCCATTGCGCCTTTATTTTTTAAAGCGTTTAGTTTAGATTTTTTGTATTTGGTGTCAATAAAGAGCTTTTGTATTGTATTGTATTGTGTTACTCGATCGAAAGACAAAACACTGTACAACTATTCCGAGGCTATACAACGTTTAGTAAGTGGGTCGTTTATAAGAGGTAATCACCGGTATACTAGTACGAGGTTTTTATTTCTTCAACTTATAGATACATAGCTTTCTACATGATCGCAGAGAGCTAGACTTTAAAAATATAATAATTATTATTGACAATAATGAAAGTATACATACAAAAACACAATATTCAAATACGTGACACTTAACACTCAGTTCGAGTACTCAAAATGAATAGCAGAGGGTCGTTGCCCAAACTAGGCGACGCCTGTATTTTGGGCACCCAGTGATACTGTTTACCAAATACAATTTCCGTGCTTGTTAGTGGACACATTTACGCATTCGACTATTTATATAATTATCAACATTAGGGAAATTTATTAGGGATTAGGGATTTTATTTATATTAGGGATTATTAGTAATTAGGGAAAACGATAATATAACTAAATTAACACTATAATATGAAAATTGAAAATGTGAGTTTGAAATTATTATATTCAAAATAATATTATACATGTAATAAGAATGTGTGTGTATGTGTGTGTGTGTGTGCGTGTGAGTGTGTGTGTGTGTGTGTGTGTGTGAGTATGATTGAATTATGGCATTAACAGAGGCATTAAGTTCAATTACTAGGATGGAAAAACTTCTCTAATTTTCATTTCACCAAACAACACAAGTCGTTCAGTCTGATCGTATGTAAGTCCCATGAGCCATTTATGTATCTGACTCCTACATACGGAGAAATGCTTATTTTGTATGTCTACGTGTCTACTTAACTTGTGATCTGCAGTCTCTTGGCTACAGCACGCCTGATGAAGAGCTGCCTAACCGTCAACACAGATGTCTGCTTATAGAGTAGTTCGGTGGGATAGCGTCTTGCTTTACCTAACATTACCTTAAGAATTGCTCTTTGAGCCCTCTCAGCCTGTATCATGTGCGTTTTAGCAGCACCTCCCCAGACACCTATGCAATATTCAAAGAGCGATTGACATAAAGATTTGTAGACTAGGATTTTCATTTCGTCTTTGGCAGCGGATTTAAGAATTCTCATAATATAAATAAGTTTTCGAACTTTTTTTTACACGTAGGAAATATGGTCTTTGAAGGATAAATTTTGGTCTATCATCACACCCAGATATTTAGTGCACTTGACTCTCGAAATAGAGTTGCACGGGCAGCACAATTTAATAAAGTTATGGGTAAATACCTCGCATTCTTTGTTGTGAATTTGTATTTTTGTCATGTTTGTTTCAGTGGCTTCCGTGATGTGGAATGCAATAAAATTTGTTTTTTTAATGTTGAGAGTTAGAAGATTTGTATCTAACCACCGATACAATAATGACATACCATTTTCAGCTTCCTTAACAACGTAGTCCCAGTCTCTGCCGTGAAAAATAGCGACAGTGTCATCGGCATAACAGATTAATTCAGCGTTTGGTAGATAAAAATAAATATTTGGGGCACTAGCACACACGGTCGTCTGATCCCAAACTAGGCAAAGCTTGCAATATGGCGGCCAGAGACCGATATGCATACATTTTTATTTTTTTAAACACATACTTAAATAGATAATTAACACCCAGACATAGAACAAACGTTAATGTTCATCACATGAATGTCTGCCCTAGGTGGGAATCGAACCCACACCCCCTAGCTTGGAAAGCAGGTTCACTACCGACTGAGCCACCGAGGCAGTCAGTGGAGGTAGTGAGGTACTTTGAAACGTATATGAACCTAATGAACCGCAGGCAGGTGAAATGAAATGAAATTTAATCACTAAAAGTAGGGTATTACAATGGTCGTATTAGTTATTTAAATCATGTTTTCCTATTTTGCCGTTATTCGGCATGTGAATTTGATCACATCTAAGAATTAGTTTATAGGTTGATAACAAATGAAGGAAAAGTAATAAAAATAAAATAGGTACAATTAAACTTAAACAAACAAAAGGTGAGAAATCAAGCCCTATGAAAAAGCTCAAATTTTTAAATTTTAATCCCTCTCATTGATTCATAGAAATCTCAACCCCAGTTGTCAATTCTGAATGTAACGGAGCGCCCACCGCACGTGTCGTTACGGCGGCGTTACACGGCGCTACACGGCGCGTAATAGCAGCCTTACGCCTCATAACTCTACGTGTGCTCGGGGCAGATAACGGGGGTAAACAGACTATTAGTGGGGTGACACGGGCGTAACAGCCTGGCCAGCATTTTGTTCAGTCAAAAAGATAGAAATAAAATTTGACATGACTGACTTTCAGAACGAAAATTTATAAAAAAATTAATTGACTTCAAACAAGGAGGTTTCATCTTCATCTGCTTTATTTTTCTTTTAATTGATTTTGGATCGCGGTGAACTGCGGTAATGTCAAGATATTAAGTTGTGTCCAGCTCTGTCTGTCTGTGTCTCCCTATAATTGCATCTCTGTCTGTATAGTCCTACTAATATTATAAACGAGAAAGTTAGTAACAATGGATGGATGGATGGATCGATGTTTGTTACTCTTTCACGCCAGAACGGCTGAACAGATCTAGATGAAATTTGGCCCAGAGATAGATTATAGTCTAGAATAACACATAGGAGGACTTTTTAACCGCGGGTGAAACCGCGGGGTGCAGCTAGTATTATATAATATATGTTACTGTGTAGCGCCGCGTCGGTTTGCGTTTATTGTGTCGGATATCCCATCAGTTCGAAAAACATCCGGTGATTGATTACAAACGTGCTTGATGCAAAAAAACGAAACAATTGACACATGTATCAAAAAAGGATCCTAAAACAACCGGCATTCGGTTATAAGAAATTAAAAGGAACGGAAGTAAAAATCTAAGCGGGTTGGAACGAGAGACAAGAATTTTCTGCCATCCAAAAGTCCGTCCTTAATCTGTACTTAAAATTCGCTATTTTCAACGTCCGTATGTCCATTTTATAACTAACCTACCGGCACATATTATACAGCTTGCAAAATTCATTAGCATAATAAATTGCAAACAGCTGCAAAATGTAAAGTGCGTTTAATAACTGATTGTATATAGAGCTAAGGATAGTGTGACATTGTTTGCAGATTATAGAAGCTAGATTTGTTTGTAGAAGTTTGTAGTAGTTTTTGAATAAAGAACGATAAACAACGACGCAAATAGTACCAACCATGATCCAAAAATAACAAGGTCTAGCATTACGGGAGCAAACACACAATGACGTCACTCGTCATCGTCATCCGTCTCTTTCGAACTTGTTGTAAATGACAATTCGGTCTTGCTTAAGCATCGATTGACGTCACTATGTGTTGCCCGCGTGACCGGGATGCTATACCTGGCGTAGTATATTATTATACCATGGTAACAACCAAATAGGTCAGTACAATGAATTTTCAGGAATTAAGAAAAAGTTAACCGGGAGCGAAGTTAACCGTAGAGCGTGAAAGGTATTTTTTTCCCACAAAATTAAACAATGCGGTAAATAGGTAATTTTTTTCTTAAACTAAATTTTATTTTTCTCAAATTCAAATCAGACTCGGGAGAAACAATTCATGAGTGATGACAGCCCAGTTGAAGAACGCCCGCCTCTCAACCCACAGAGAGCGGGATCAATCAAACCCAGCCGACGGCACACACCAATTGGTTGAACATAATACGTGCGTATTGTATGTCATCTGCTACATGACTGGAGTATGGTATAGGCTCGCCCCCTATCACATTTGGGACTGAATATCATCCGGCGAAATGTGGGTGTCGTATTACACCTCTGCCAGCCCCCTCGGAGGAATTGACGCGACGAAATGTAACAGATATTATTCAATCTAGGTATTTTACAATCTAAACAGAAGCGTTCTCGTTCAACTCGTGGGTCAATACGCCTTGTGTGAAATACGTAGTACTTACCAACCTACATTATAATGACATTCTTAACAATTTGAAATCAGTTTTCTCAGTGAACTACATTACCCCAATCTCTCTCTCCACTCAGGTAACTAAACCGTACGAGTTCCATTACACACTGGGACAAATCCCCGCTGCCGTTTAGAGTTCCCCGATCGACCGGTTAGCGGTAACCGGCTGGTTTAATTGAAACCGTATTGCGGAAGGATAATCCTCCGAGTTGGCCGGGAAAATGTTTAAATTGTTTAGTTCTTTGTCAAAATTAAAATTTAAAAAAAAAGTTTGTTCGACTACTTTTTAAGCCCCGACGCAGAAACGACGGGGTGTTATAAATTTGACGTGTATATGTGTGTGTATGTATTTGGTATCGTAGCTCCCGAACGGATGAACAGATTTTGAAGTTGTTTTTTTTTTTTGGTTGAAAGGTTAATTAGTTGGGAGTGTTCTTAGCTATGTTTGATCAAAATCGGGGTGTCATTTTAAATGTACATACATATGTATGTTGTATGTATACTTGCGTTTGGCTGCCATAATATGCAATGATGTAGCCTACGTCAGACCGCATGTAAAAAGCTGAAAGTTCTATTAATGTAATTAGGGAGGGATATTAATTTGTACGTAATGTATTTGTAAAAAATTAATGAAATTAAGTATTACTCAAATAAAAATAATCAGCTTGACATGGATTCTCACGGAAGCGAATCAATTTTTAACCGACTTCAAAAAAGGATAAGGTTCCTTGTTCGTCATTGTAATTATTGTTTTTACTCGACAGCGCAAGAAGGAGGGTTATGTTTTCGAGTGTATGTAAATATGTAAGTATGTGTAAGTATGTATGAGGCTTTTTTGGCACGTTCTATAGCCTAAACAGCTTGATGGATTTCGACATGTGAGGTGTCATTTGAATCGTCTTGATAGTGGAAGTGGCGTAGGGTACAACATTTTGCAGACGGGTTTTTGTTTTTCTTTTAAAAATGTTACTTGTTGTATTTATTACTAAATCTCAAAAGTTATCATGACTGTTTTATCAATCAAGACCTTCTTCTTGTTACCTTTACAGTTAAACCGGTTATTAGCTAAAAATAGTCACAGCACAAAATAATTCGACACAGTTCCAAACCGTATACGTGTTGATGACACAGACTGTACCGATTTACTCGCCCTGAGCTCCCTCGAAAGGGAGCAAGTAATTTGGATTACGCTTACAAGTGTAGCCATACTGCTTACAAGATCTTTAGACATTGGGCGGATGCTAGATTGGAACGAACTTGAGCCGCTTAGCAAAAAGATAAAGGACCTAATCTATATGAGTAACAATAATATAAAAAAACTTAGAAAACAGACTTCCCATCCTATAATTCATCATCTATGTAAACAATTTTAAGACTTACGTTGATACAAGCTGCGCCCCGCGGTTTCACCCGCGGTTAAAAAGTATCCTATGTGCTATTCTAGACTATAATCTACCTCTGTGCCAAATTTCATCCAGGTCTGTTCAGCCGTTCTGGCGTTAAAGAGTAACAAACATCCATCCATCCATCCATTCTTACAAATAGTTTATAATATTAGTAGGAAGTAGGATTTTCAAAACTTCTAGACCGATTCCGATAAAATTTATATGACACCACTTCTAAAGTATAATCTACCAAACAGAAAAATAATTATTAAAATCGATTCACAGTTGACGGAGTAATCGCTTAACGTACATACAAAAAAACATCCAGTCAAATTGAGCACCTCCACGTTTTTGGAAGTCGGAAACACTGATTTTATTCAGGACAAGCTGCGCCCCGCGGCTTCACCCGCGGTTAAAAAGTATCATATGTGCTATTCTAGACTATAATCAATATCTGTGCTAAATTTTATCCAGATCTGTTCAGCCGTTCTGGCGTGAAAGAGTAACAAACATCCATCCATTCTTACAAACTTTCGCGTTTATAATATTAGTAGGATTTAATAGTTTCACATATCATTTTCATGATATCATTTTTGTCGAAGCTGAAACACAGACGCTTCACTCGGTCGATAAATAGATAGATATAATAAATGGAGGCGTTACGCGGCGAGCGCAGGGTCTCGTTAGGGTAGGGTCAGTTGAAATGGCAGTGGGAAGGGCACATAGCACGGAGGACTGATGACCGATGTGGTCGAAAAGTTCTCGAATGGAGACCACGTACCGGCAAGCGCAGCGTAGGTCGTCCACCCACAAGGTGGACGGATGACCTTGTAAAGACCGCAGGATCGCGCTGGATGCAAGCCGCTACCAATCGGTCTTATTGGAGATCTATGGGGGAGGCCTATGTCCAGCAGTGAACGTCCTATGGCTGATGGATGGATAATGATGATGCAGGGTCGCGTGAATCGATAAATTAATTACTGTAAGTAAGTAGGTGAATTGGTTTCTTTTAGACAACCGCGAGCTCCATCAAAGACCGCATCATTATTTACAATCAGGCGAGTTGACAGTCAAACACAAGTCTCTCAATGAATAAAACAAGTATAGCAAGCATAAATCAAATTTTTAAAATCTCCACTAATTTTATCTAAGCAAAATAGGAATACGGATACGGGAATAATTGTCTTAACATATTGCCACGCCTTTCCCCCGAAGGGGCTGGCAGAGGTGTATAGCACCCACACTTCGCCAGACGATATTCAGTCCCAACTGTGACAGGGGGTGAGCCTGTCGCCATACACCGCGCTCCAGTCATGTAGCAGATGACATACAATATGCACATACGTTCACACAATGAACAAATTAGTGCGTGCCGTCGGCTGGGTTTGAACCCGCTCCTTCCGGCTTGAGAGGCGGGCCTTTTCTCTAGGTTTTTTATCGCTTAGCTATGCATGTGGCCATAATTTCCGTATCATAAAACCTACACTATTTTTTAAAAGTATAACGTTAACAAATCGTAGTTCAAATCGGAGATATAAAAATAGTAATGGAAATAGCTTTTTTAAAAATGCAGCCTTGCCCTGAGTTGCTGTCTATTAAACTGTCTATTTATTTAGACTGTGCATTCGGCTTGGTTCAATTTAAAAAGCCGCTACACAATGATTTCTAAAAAAATCTATTTCCCTCCGCCACGTCAGCAAAGTGATTCAGTATCGACAAGTTCTGTTGAGCCCGGTGCCAGCGAGTGGCACTCACGTGAGCGGCTTACAGCCGCCGACACTTCCGCAGCGTTTAGGGAAATTTACAGCAAATTGCAGCGCAATCGGTACCAGGGGCCGTGGAAAGGGCAGGCAGAGGGGCCAAATGCCCCCCTTAAAATCTAACAGGGGGTCTCGATTTACTAGCGGGTACTTACCAAGCCGAATCCCAGTACTGTGCCGAATATTAAAGGACGGGGATGACTAAAAAGTTTGGGTCCCTGTCATGAAGTACTTCCGCGGTCCCTGATCGGTACGGTTTATAATTAGCTGGCAACTTCAATATTAGGAGGAAGGACAGGTTTTTGGAATTTAAAAATAACTTTATTGCCAAAATAAACATAAAAAGTGTTTCGATCCGGTGTCGCTGACCGCCTCCGCTGGAGCCACTGCGCGATCGTAGTGAGGGTTTTGTGACTATTTTTTTTTGTTACTGTTAAGTGACGAAACTGTTATGTCATGTCAATGTCAATGTCGGCATAAATCACCAAGTTTAGATTGAAGTAAAAAATATATCCATTGCAATGTTTATTCATTGCAATGATAGGACAATATATGTATTTATGGCAAATAAAATAGAGTTGAATTGGAATTACATCAATTTATATAATGCATCGGACATTTCAGAAAAAAATAAAAAGTACTTATGAATTCATAAAAAAACTGGACATACGGTATTCGTCCTTTTTAAAGCAATAGCAATGCATAGCAATGATAAACCAGGAGGGCTATTTTTGACCCGTGAGATGAGATCTGTTCACTTTCACTCCTAACTCTTCAAACAAGAACGACAAAGACCAGAACAAATTCATTTTTATTCATAAAATGTAATTTTACATGTCAATTTATATAATAATACAATCAATGTCAATGGATAATAAAATATTACAGAAAATAATGTCAAATTCAAAAATTACACAACACAAGAACACATAACTAAAATATTAAGAATTAAAATTATTAATAAAATCACATGTCCGAGTTTACAAATTCTTGAAAATCATAGAAAGCTTGCTCAATGAGCCATTTTTTAAGTCTTATTTTAAAAGATTGCAAGTTAATAGCTGCAGTAACATCGTCTGGCAGGTTGTTGTAGACAGTCGGGGCCATGACATGCGTCAACTTAGAGGACTTCACGAGGGACCGTGGGATGGAAAGTAGCTTATGCCGGCCGCGTGTGTCGCGTCCATGCCTCGTACCTCGGTCTTCGTACGTTCCGTGGTTTATCCTGGCGTATATCTCGAATTTTATAGAAATAGAGCTCCGGACGACGTCTCCTGATTGAGTTTCAGGAGGAAGAAATTAAAACAAGTGCGTAATAGTGATATTTAAAGCTAACTCATTTGCTGATTGAATCAGGCGTTACTTTGCGGAAGTTCATCTTCAAAACTGTTACTTTAGCCAATCTCTAGTGTATTTCCGCTCTTTCCATTAACAGTTTTAACTCATTTGCGCCTACTGTCTATTTGCTTTCCAGTCTTTTTGTCTTGATACAATGGAAGTGTGGCTGCGTGAGCGTTATTTGCTTGTGTTTAATTTGTAGCCTAGTTGGAGACGGCTGGCTTCTCGAGCCAGAGGGTGGGGGGTCGATCTCAGCCGAAGGCATAATATAATATATCGTCACGCCTTTCCCACGAAGGGGCTGGCAGAGGTGTAATACAACACCCACACTACGCCTGACGACATTCAGTCCCAAATGTGACATGTGGCGAGCCTGTCGCCATACACCGGGCTCCAGCCATGTAGCAAATGACATACAATACGCACATATGTTCACATTATGAACAAATTGGTGCGTGCCGTCGGCTGGGTTCGAACCCGCTCCCTCCGGCTTGAGAGGCAGGCCTTCTCCAACTAGATTTTCATCGCTCTATCAGCCGAAGGCACGCACAAATTTGTTCATTGTGTGAAAATAAGTGCGTATTTAATTACATCTGCTACATAACTTGAGCCTGTTGTATGACGACAGGCTCGCTCCCTGTCACATATGGGACTGTATATCGTCCGGCAAAGTGTGGGTGTTGTAATACACCTACGAAACCAGCCCCTTTGGAGGAAAGGCGTGACGACATATTATTTTATGTGCTGGCTTGTAAAACTGTCTCCACATTACATTATTGTGATTTTGAGACCGTAATTCATCTCTTAATTTTTTTCAAAATTAACCAGTGGAAGCTACATAAAAATCTTGTAAATCCCTTAAAAATTATAGCTCAAAGCTTGAATAACTAGGGCCTAGAAACTGATACCGCACTTAACGGGCTTAAAGTACAGAGTTTCAGTGTTGGTTCGAATATCTCGAACATAAACCTCTCATAGCTGGTTGATGGCTTTCTGAATTCACCGTCGGATTACTTCTAATCCCGCTGCCTCTTCCAGTGATTTCAGATAGTGAACTGAACTGGCAACTGGGAACGGAAACAGACAGCTACACATCGTTTATGAAAGTTTAGATGGATTATCCGCTTTCATTTTTTCAAATTTTATGTAAAAGCTTATTTTTGAACCAAACTGTTTATCTACCAGATTAAAGGTAAACATACGCTTACTAATTATAAACGTCGAATAGCCTAGGAAAAGTTATACCTATAGCCCCTTAGCAATAAACGTAGTATAACCTCTGGATAATTAAAATGTGTTTTGTCTTTTTCTTTCTTTTAAATTTTTGGACTCGATCGAAAAAGACAAAACACTTTCTAACTATTCCGAGGCTAATCAACGTTTATTGCTAAAGGGAACAGTGTTTTGTCTTTTTCGACCGAGTAAAAAAATTAAAAGAAAGAAAAAAGGCAAAACACTTGGAAAATTTAGGAAAATAGGATGTTTAATTTACTATTATAGAAGGTAATTAGTACTTTTATAAATATTTAACTAGCTATACCCCGCGGTGTTACCCGTACTTAAAAATTAGCCTATGTGTTAATCTCGGGTATAAGCTACCTTCATACCAAATGACATCAAGACCCGTTTATTTTTTTGAGCGTGAAGACGTAACAAACATACACACTTAGCGCTAGTCAGACACGGCGGGAACCGCGCGGTAGTAGTATTGTTGTCCTTGTCGAAAGCGCAGTAATAACAAGGACAAGAATACTACCGTGCGGTTCCCAGTGTCTGAACTAGCGCTTACACACTCACAAACTTTCGCTTATATGATATTAGTGTGATGTGATGTGACATATCCAGTCAACAAGAATCTTAAAAAAAAGAGATAATTAAAAACTAAACTAAAACAATCTAAACAGTGACCTAATCTAACAAACCACCACTAATGTAGCACGTCTGTCGTAGAGTTACTTCATTGTAGAGATCCAAACATTAATTAAATTTTGCTGATGATCCTACAAATGCGACCAGAACCTAATGAGATTGCGGCAATAAATATTCTGGGGGCTGGCAAAGCTACAAGGGGCCGTCAGAGGTGTAATACAACACCCACACTTCACCGGACGATATTCAGTTCCAAATGTGACAGGGGGCGAGCCTGTCGCCATACACCGGGCTCCAATCATGTAGCAGATGACATACAATACGCACATATGCCCACACAATGAACAAATTGGTGCGTGCCGTCGGCTAGATTCGAATCCGCTCCCTCTGGCTTGAGAGGCGGGCCTTCTCCCAGCTAGGCTGCCATCGCTGTCAAAAATATCTATTATTAGTCTCTGGCAGCCATAGTACAAGCTTTGCTTAGTTTGAGGTCAGGCGACCGTGTGTGGAAGCGTCCCGTATTTATTAATTTATTTTTTTATAACCGTGGGTGAAACCGCGGGGTGCAGCGAGTTGTTACTTTTGGTCGTACAAGGAGCTTAGTATCTTAATTTTGTGTAATTTGCTGCATAGTACTTGCTAGTTACAACATATTGTAATTCTAGTTGAAATCCCATGTGCTGATAACGATGATTAGACAGATCCAATAACAAACGTCCGGCGTCCGTCTGAACACAAGACCGACGTTACGTCGCTGTAATTAACGTCGGACGTTGTCACGCTGAATGCGACTGCAAGCCGAGATGTACTACGATTGAAAGGAGATGATACTTGAAGATTTCTCAATATATTTAAGACTAGCAGCGCCCCGCAGTTTCACCCGCGATTAAAAAGTCCTATCCTATGTGCTATTCTAGACTATAATCTATCTCTGTGTCAAATTTCATCCAGATCTGTTCAGCCGTTCTGGCATGAAAGAGTAACAAACATCCATCCGTCCATCCATTCTTACAAACTTTCGCGTTTATAATATTAGTAGGATATTATGTATTTGAAAAGCCTTTCCAGAGCCGGCCGTTGTTTAACTAATCGACACCTAATCTCTCTCTGTCTCTCACCCCCTTTCTATTCTCGATAAATACATGATAAATATACATCATTATGATGGTGACCAGCCAGAGGCCAGCTTTCCTCGCCTGTTTCACTCACACTGTCTTATGTTCTTAGTAATACATTTCCCACCTTTTAATCTTGGTGTTTTCAAATCTCGAGTGAGTCGGTTTCTTCTAGGCAAGCGTGCTCCATCGTAGGCCGCATCACTGTTTTTCATCAGGCATGTTGGCGGCGAAACGCAAGCCTATTAAGTAAGAAAAAAAACCTTACCTTGTGTCAGTCCTTGTATATTCGACTATGGATGGAGAGTAGTTGCGCTTAGTTATTTACATCAGGTGGCCTTTTAACACTTTACGAAGTTTACGGTATGTATTGTATCTGTTGCAAATCAATTAAGCCCGATCGAAGTAAAATAGGATACGAATGAAATGCAGCAGCTTTGCTTGAAAGACCAACCGTCCCACTAGCCAGCCAGCCAGTTAACCACCCCAGCCTTCTAGTATCTCAGTCTAGTCTAGCCTCAAGTCCAAGTATCAAGACGTAGCAATCCTTCCTCCTGCGTCACTATGCGAAATCCCTCTTGCCTAATCGCTTCATTTGGCTGACGTGTCATAATTTAGCGCCAAAACGAGTGCTCCTATCTTCTACTAATAAATTACGAGGACAATTAGTACTGTTATTGCAACGTGTGGCTCGTTAATGGTGCATTTCAACAGCTAATGTTCATGAAGCGGATATTAATTTGCGTTTGTTTTGTTTTGTTATCGTGGGGATGAATGAGAGCTCTGAATGATTTGGTCAAGTTTTTTCCGACGATCTTGTGAGGGTCGCGGGTAGCCGTTGGATGTAGCGTTATGCCGGCCATCTTGGAGATCCTTGGGGGAAGATTCCTTCATCCCCTTCGAGGGTCCCGTCACCGTCACGATGGTGGACGTGGTGGGGCCTAAGAGGAAGGGGCGTGTCGGTATGTCGTTGCAGCTCTCCCTATCCTCTGCAGCCGAAGTGGCAGGCGGCGGAGCCACTTACACGACCTGTCGCATGGGGACCATGACCAGTGTCTAGGCGACACAGGTGCTAGCTGGTGCCCACTGGCTGAATTTGTCCCCGAGGAGGTGGATGATGGCAATTTGTCTAATGTTCGACACATCCTCGTCGAGTGGGAGCGTACGCAAACTTGAGGAGGTGCCCGAAGGGGCTCGCGCTGTCGGGGCCGCAGAAGAGTACGAAAACGTCCTCATTTTCCCGCCATTTTCCCCCGTCGAGGTGAAACACCTTATGGTTTTAGTGGGCAGGCCGCCAGTGGCTGGATTACCACATATCCCGGGGCAGGTGTTGGAACCTATAAAAGGCTTTCCCTAGATTGAAAAAAAGTGCTTTCTTCATGATAATGATTAATGTTTTTTTAACATCACTTTCATCATTGACCGAGCTATATTATTGGTGAGCTATAATATAGCTCAGCTATTTGATCTTCAGCTATTTGATCTTCAGGTCTTACAGTCTAAGTCTAGTCTAGTCGTACAGTCGGGACAACTCGACATTTGTTTATCCTATAAACGATAACTTGAGTACCGTTGATCCGATCTTGATAAAGTTTTGCAGACATATATTTTATTTTTACATTCGTATATTGTAAGCTAAATCAGACAATGGGCCGTAGATATACGTAAGGTCTCCTTTTGGAGCGAGTAGTTAGTGTAATGTAAGAGCGTTTCTCTTGTCAGTAATGTCCAGGCCTGATGGTCTTCTGACAGTGGTTTCGTCATAGTTAATTTTTATGATAAGTATGTGGTTTTCACCTTCTTGTACGACATGATATGAGCCTCCTCTTATATTTGAATAGACACATGTTTACCATTAATTCATCCTTCTATAGGTTGATAATATACGAAAATTATTATCTCGTTTAATCGAAATCCAATTTTGTGCGTACAATTGTAGTTAATTGTTATCAAAACAGAGGCCTAGATTGAATCTGAAACTTGCTAGACTTGATAGTTCTCCGTACCTACTTGTGATTGAATACTAAAGTTCTGGAACTTGCTTAATGCTTATCTATTAATATAGGCGTGGCTAGCATTTCCAACCATAAGCCACGATTTACCTTACATACAACAAAAACATGGAGTAACTACACTTAAGGATGTTGATCACCTCGACAAAATAAACAACTTTTAGAACACAAGTCAACTAAATTCGAGAAAAAATCTTGTTTTCATTCAAAATAACTAGTCACGTGATAGTTCAGAGATAACCACAGTTTTGGTTACCTTTTACATAAACTTTCGCATTTTTCATTTTACAAACACAGAAGTTTGTGAGTTGTGTGTGTATTTAGGTACTTATAAAGTTTACCATGCTGAAGAGGCTCTACGGATTTGGGTAAAATTTCGAATGTTCTTCTCAAATCTCACACTTATGCTACTTTAATTCTAGAAAAATGAAATAGAGGGTAAAACCTGGAGCAGACCTGTGTAGTAAACCTTTAAACCATGCAGCCTTGTGTGCTCCTCGTTTCAAGACACGGCTCCATTGCCCAGTAATTTTACTCAAATTAGACGAACATTTCAAAGGAATAGGTAATATCCAGCCGTGTGCAGTCCCATCCCAAACGTCCTTAGTCATTAATACGGGTCCATAGATACACGTAGCGGGCAACACAAACAGAAATTATAATGAGATCTAATTGGGCCGGGTCTGACTGGCCTGGAGTAATACAAAATTGCTTGTGCGTTGCTTCAAAAGGTAAACATGTATCAAATAAGTAAACATGTATCAAATAAGTGTTTATTTCTAACAAGAATGTAATAATGACGAGTATTTTGAGCGGAAAGGTGGACCGGGTGTGACCCATGGGTCGTTCTTATAGTAGAATTATGAAAAGCGCCATCTAGTTTCATTGGCTTTGCACTAAATCATAAAGGCGCTGGCCCACCGCGGCGCACGTTTGGCACGGCTACGCGGCGCATTTTAGCTGCGTTTGTCAACAACGTGGGTCTACGTTTCCACCGCAGCACACACTATACATGAATATGAACCCACGACTATGTACAACTGTAGCGCAGCACAGTTTTAAATCATATGCCAGGCGTCGCTGTGGGAAGGCATACATTTTCTTGCAAAGCGAAGCTAGACATACATGCATAGCTTTTCCGTGCGCCGCGGTGGGCCAGCGCCTTAAATCTGTACAATAATATTTCAGCTACCTGTTATAAATAACTACCAATTTCACTCTGTACCTCTCATAGATTTTAAGAGGGGATAAAAATATCCGCGGATACACAAGTTGAGCCGAGCTGTGGATCCAAGTGGACGAAGATAGCGGCTCTATCGGGCCTAGTCGCGGTCGAATAGTAGCCTATGTATTAAGCCCGGGTAAGGCATATCCGGTCCGAATTTCTTTCAAATCCGTCTTTTTACTTGAATGTTAAGAAGTATAAACTAGCCTACACACGCACCTCACAAAATTTTGCATTCGTTATATTAGTGTACTAGCTGCGCCCTGCGGTTTTACCCGCAATTAAAAAAAAATACTATTTGTTGAGTCTGGGTATAAGCTACCTCCACCAAATTTTATCAAAATCTTTCCATCCGTTCGAGCGTAAAAAACATACACACTTACACACTCACGAACTTTGACCTTTATAATATTATTTCTTAATTCATAAATAAAACTTAGTTACTTCCCATTTCAAAAGTGAACGATGCCTTAAGCAGGTGAGCTAGTTTTTCATGCAGATTTATCTACTTTGCTCCGACATGCAGCAGATGCCTAGTACCTATAAGTTGCGGCAAACTATGTATATGTCGCATTGCCACAGCGTGCCGTGTCGGTCGTAACAAATAGTTGTCAGTGGAACGTATAGGGCGATGGGGGAAGCTTAAAATAGTGCGGCTTAAACCCGCCATACATTTTGGTAACACCTCTGGAATACCAGAAACGAGCTAAGTAGCAACCTCTTTGTATTCATCTTAAAATTAGTTAGTTAGCACGATTTTATCAAACTCTAACGCCATCTATTATTTTTTTTGTAAATACGCCTTTTTTCTCTGAAAAACGTCTCATTATAACAAAAGTAAGATAAACAAAACAAAACAATACAGGACAATTCTACAAAGTAGAATTGTGATCATCCTGTAATGATAACAAAAAAACAGAAGATTTGCTCACAGTTCTGAAATAGGGTTGCTCAAAGACCTACCTGGTTCAATCCCTTCTCTCTCTCTCCTGCTTCCCCTCCTCTCCCTTCCCGTCCCGTCTACAATTCCTATAATCTATAATAGAATGTGTAATGTAATAGTAATTCAATATAATATATAATATCTAAATTAAATCTTATGCATTTCAAATTCAATGAGCCATTCCGGCAAAACAAATTATAATTAAGTATAGTAAATATAAATGTAATAGCAATTGAACTTAGGACGTAAATTTTGACTTTAAGAAAGGAAGCGCAGGTGCCTGCAACACAGGTTTTCTTAACCTAGCACAGGCACCTGAGCGAAAATAACTAGTTTAACATAGGGTTTCTTTATATTGATCACCAATTTGTAAAACTCAAATCGTAAACTGTTGTAATAAATAATATTTGATTTTGATTTGATGTCATAGATTTTATAAACTACACTGTAAGAACAGGCCATAAAAAATCTTGATGAGGACATGTATGTATTATTGAATCATAGACTTTATGTGAAACAGTATTTCACGTAAGTCGATGCTAGTCGATGCTTAAGCAGGAAAGGAATGAGTAATTTACTACACGTTCGACATAGACGATGATGAGTGGAAGAGATGGGAAAGAGCTAGAGAGAGAATAATTGGTACTAGGTAGGTACCAAGTTTTAATAATATGCTCCGCCAGGTATAGCATTCAGAAACACGTAGTGACGTCAATCGATCCTAAAGCAAGACCAAAATACGTCATTTACAACAAGTTCGAAAGAGACGGATGACGATGACGTCATTATGTGTTTGCTGAATGCTAGACCTTGTTTTATTGGATGTAGGTTCCTACTGTTACATGCTCTGTATAATACCCAGTACAAATTTTTGAAAGGCCACCCCGTCATCTAAAAATTATACGGTGAAATCACTTTGCCGTTGTCACTTTTAACAAAATGCAATTTATACACAGAAAATGTTATTTTAGGGACCCCGGTTCCGACCATTAACACCAGTTTGCTTAGGATCCGAATTGATTACGTAGGGATGTGATATATTGATCGTGGAGGCCGATTTATCGATGTATCGTAAACGTGTGTAAGCGTTTTGATGTCGATGTTTTGGGAGCGAATGATGGACTAGATGTTCTTTTAAATTTTATCAATAATTCGAGTTGCTAGCCTTGATGTCAGAGTTTTTAGGCCGCCCGAAGATCTCAAGTGTATTAATTTAAGTAAAATATTATGACGGCGCTTAGCGCAACGTCACATTGTGAATTATAATTTGTAAGTAAATATATATGTATTTTTACATATATGTAAAATATATATTTATATTGTAAATAATGCTGACGCTAAGTATATCCTACTATTTGCGTCGATTGGCCTTAGTAGTGACGTTTGGTTTTGTCACCAGTTCTATACAAAAACCGTGATAAAGTAACTATATTTTTACAGGAAATCTCAATTAGTTTCACAACGTAAGTATTAAAAAAAAATTGGCGCATCTTGCATTTTATCGATATAAGTGTTTATTGTCTATAAAAGTATGTTTTTAAAATATAACATAACAAATCGTCACGCCTTTCCCCCGAGGGAACTGGCAGAGGTGTAGTACAACACCCACATTTCGCCGGACGATATGCAGTCCCAAATGTGACAAGGGTCGAGCCTGTCGGTGTCGCCATACACCGGGCTCCAGTCATGTAGCAGATGACATACAATACGCACATATGTTCACACAATGAACAAATTGGTGCGTGCCGTCGGCTGGGTTCGAACCCGCTCCCTTTGGCTTGAGAGGCGGAACTTCTCCCAACTAGGCTGCCATCGCTTAAAAAATATATACCTACATATGTATGTTTTACAGTCTCTAGCGGCCATAGTACAAGCATTGCCTAGTTTGGGGTCAGACGACCGTGTGTAAGTGTCTCGAGTATTATCATTATTTATTTTATTTAAGTAATAATTTATCGAAATTAAAAACTATCGAAATATACTCTACCGTTGTCTGTCAGCTCACTTATCTCTATTTTCGCTCCGGAATTTTATGAAGATTGTAACAACACCATCGGTGAGGGTAAATCTGATTTCGCCCTTCAGCTGAATTATGATTTTGGAAAATAAATCTTCTGATCCCATGTTAATTATAATTAAAAGGATGTTACCTATTGCGGACCTGTTTTTCAGGTTGAAAAAACATGTGAGGCTATTTTCTGTATGTTTTGTAAATTATCTTTGACATCCCAAAAAAATATGGAGGAAAGGGAAAAATGCCTTTTTGTTATAAGCCAAAATAAGCGTTTGAGTAGGTAAGTATGATTTTATTATGTAGGCGTATGGTGGATGGCCTTTATTTTTAATGGGTACTTCTTTCTTACTTATTTTAACCTGTAGCACTGAAAGATCGACATTTCTTCAAGTCCTCAGATTATCATACTATCTCACTTCTCACTAACATGCGAAAGTTTGGATGGATGTCTGGATGGATGGATGTTTGTTACTCAACCACGCCAGAACGGCGGAACTGATCTTGATGAAGTTTGGCACAAAGATAGATTATAGTCTGGAATAGCACATAGACTACTTTTTAACTGTGGGTGACATCGCGGGGCGCAGCTAGTAATATTTTAAATGCGAAAGTTAAAATGGATGGACGGATGTTTGTTACTCAATCACACTAGAACGACTGAGCAGATCTGGATGAAATTAGGCACAGAGATAGATTATAGTCTGAATACGCTTTTTAACCGATGGTAACACCACGCACCACCACGAAAAGCGATGACAGCCTACTTGGAGAAGGCCTGCCTCTCAAGCCAGAGGAAGCGAGTTCGAACATAGCCGACGGCACGCACTAATTTGTTCATTGTGTGAACATACGTGCGTATTGTATGTCATTTGCGACTGGAGCCCGGTGTATGGCGACAGGCTCGCCCCCTGTCACATTTGGGACTGAATATCGTTCGGCGAAATGTGGGTGTTGTATTACACCTCTGCCTCTGACGATATGTAACACCACGGAGAGAAGCTAACCTTAATTAAAATACATTTGTCGAACTAAAATTAGTGGGTAACTTTCTAGAAAAGAGGCAATAGTTCTACAGTGAAAATTTCAGAGAAGACAGAGTACTTGATAAACTATGTTAAGCTAAATAAAAATGATTTAAAATACTTTTATATAAAAATCTGAAACAGACACATATATACAATTTTCTGGATGCAAAAATATCTCCCGTGCATTTCGTAAGGTGAAAAATCTCAATGCGAGGCGATCTCATCACAGATCGCCACAAAAGCTCAGGTGAAAGTAATCTATCTCTGTAGCCAGTGCCGTATCGAAGTATTGGATGTACATGCAAGTAAATACGTTTTCAATACTGTGCATGTGTGGGTGCCGTTTGCGGGTAGTCGCAGATAAGCGATATCGGTGCCACATTTGCCGCTAGCTGATAATTTCCGTTGCAAGATGGCGTCATTTACCCCGAACGCTTACGGGTGGGGTACTCGATGGAGCGATTAGCGGTTTTTAAAAGAAGGAAAAATAATTTTGGGGCTGAGCTACCCACGTCCGTGGGAGTGTACTCTATTCTGATTCCCTACACGTGGTCCCCGGGTGCTAACCGGGTAGCAAACTCTGGTGGGAGGCTTCGGCCGTGGCTAGTTACCACCCACCGGACCAAGCCATGCCGTGAAATGACCTAGTCGTGTTTCGGGATGTAGTCCGGTGTAACCGTTCCGAAGACGGGTCTGAGCAGTAGCGCTCTTGTAGCGTCTCACTCAACTGCCGTTTTTGTACTTCTTCACTCTACAAAACTTCAAGGCTAGAGTGAATAAGTACCTTATAGGTCGTCGTGCTCCATCTTAGACCACAACATCGCTTAACATCAGGCGAGTTGGTGGTCAAACGCCGACCTACTCTACATAAAAAAAAACATCCCCTAAGGTCTTTCCACCTGGGTACAACATGGAGTGTTTTAAAAATGGTGTCTACATATATTTTTCCGTATTGACATCGCTTCAATTTCATCGCTAGTGTTGCCGGCGGTTACCGTTTACCATCGGGCGGATCATCCGCTTATTTTCCACTTATTATATGTCTTTTTTGTAATAGGTTGCGTTTGGTGACTACTTCGTCTAATGCTAGGAATGAAGGTGATTGAGATTACTTACATAAAAGATACCGATTTAAGACAAGACACCCAGATTATAATTGTTGATGACTACCTCGGTGGCTCAGTTGGTAGTGAACTTGCCTCCTGAGCTTGGGGGCGAGGTTCGATTCCCACCTAGGGCAAACATTTATGGGATGAACATTTGTGTTTGTTCTATGTCGGGCTGTGTATATTTAAGTATGTATTTAAAATTATACTTGGATGACGTATATCAGCCTCTGGCAGCCATAGTACAAGCTTTGCTTAGTTTTGGGTCAGACGACCGTGTGTGCAAATGTCCCGGATATTTATTTATTTATTGGAGAATACTTAGTAAGTAAGTAAGCAAGCAAGCAAGTTTGTATAGGCCGAGTGGCTAACCCTGATGTCAGAGTTTCTAGGCCTCCCGATGGCCTCTGACTCTACCTCGTTCAAGCAAGCCTGGAAATAGATTTTTTAGATAAAAACTTAACATTTTGTTATTAACTCCAAACACCATGGTTACTACCGCCCACATTGGCACCACACCAAACCACCTTCGCTTTCACCAATAATTTGCAGCTCAACCGAGAGTTTCCCGCACAAAAATCCCCCTTACCACCTTTCAATAGAGCGCAAGGCCTAGCTTTACCATTTGCAGACTTATTTTTGTTAATATCTTGAACTGTCTTCTACCATTAGACTGTCAAAGTCATCTGCAAGGCGACTGATATTTGAAATAGATAAAGACATAGGAAGAATTCGGAGGTTAGCGGATAAATATTTTAAAAGGAGATGTAGGGTTGTACCAAATTTATTTGAACAAAGTTGACTTTGAGAGAGATCGCGGATTTAAAGTACTGTAAGTAAAATATACTGCCAGTATCAGCCGAGCCGACAAGCCGACAGTATTTTCCATGTACATATACGTTCATGTTCAAGCTAATAAACTTAGTAAACAATTAGCGACAGTGTTGTGTAGGTATATTTTTAAGACGCGGTCATAGCACGATTTTTCTTCCAAATACACGTTTACTCAAGTCGCTTCATTTAGAGTTGAAAATTGAATATCACATTTGATGGTAAAACAAGAGCTAACAGTTTATATCGTTACCTTGTCAGCTCGCCAATTGATCACCAGCAAATGGGTGATCCCATTTTTAGCCCCCCACGCAAAATTGACGGGTGTTATAAGTTTGACGTCTCTCTCTCTCTCTTTCTCTCTCTCTCTCTCTGTACTGTCTCTATTTTGATTTTGATTTTTTGTTTGAAAGTTGAATTAATCGGGAGTGTCCTAAGCTATGTTTGATGAAAATCGGTGTTGATGAAAATCGGTGTCGCGGTTTTTAAATATTTGATTTACGATTTACGATTTACTTGTTTGTAAACGGCAGCTTCATACTTTTTTTCGCCAACCTACCAGTATACAGTGTAAGGGATACGTGGTGAAGGCGTTACTCGACTAAATTAAATAGAGCAAAATGGATCAACTTAACTCGCTCACTTACTAAAGCTATACTTGACTAAAACTTTGCCGGTCGCACACATTTACTAAATAATTCGCCACTCTATTAGGCTACTAGCCTAGTTCGGACTAGGCTTTGATGTGCAAATCAGCCGTCATGTGCCGTAACTGTAAATGTGAAACATACGAAATAACGCTATGTCAAAAATGAATGGCATTAAAAATACAAATGCTTTTACAGAATTGCGAAAATGCTTGTTATTTTTAAATCGCATTATAATTATTAGGGCATCCAACCTTTCTTTTTTTTATAACTCTGGTCAATCCTCTTCTTTCATAAAACTTTAGTCTAATATTACGAAATTGGTAATTACTATATAGCTGCGCTATCATAGATAAGTCATAGAATTTTTTAATGTCTGTGATTAAACCTATGATCCTGTGTAACTCCAATTAGGAAACAATCTAGCTGGTAAGTAATAGCTACCCATATTTAGGTATGCTAAACAAAATTTACAAAATATAAAATACAAAATATTTATTTACCGTATCACAAAATTTACAATTTAAAAAATTAACAATTATTTCCGCACTTGGGCTAGCCTTTATCGCGGGAGACAGTAGCCGATAAACACTTTTCTATCATATCGTCGTCACACCTTTCCTCACACTTCTCCCACACTTCGCCAGACGATATTCAGTCCCTGGGGGCGAGCCTGTCGTCATGCACCGGGCTCCAGTCATGTAGCAGATGATAGTTTATACTACTACTACATTAATCTTCATTCATTAAATTTTTTGCTATATAACTTGAGCCCGATGTATGGCAACAAACTCGCCACTGTCACATTTATAACTGAATATCGTCCGGCGAAGTTTGGGTGTCACAATTCACCTCTGCCAGCTCCTACGTTGGATAGGAGTGATGATCTTAATTATGTTATGTTACTTGTGTTCTATAAGTTATGATATTATATTAATTGTGTTATGTATATTATGTGTGTTCTCTCAAAAATGTGCGTGTTTTAAAAGTTCGCCAATAACTTAACCATTGCTTATAAACTTCGGTATTCACGACAATGTAGACAAGCTTTCCATTACCATGCCCTGAAAGTCCATGTTTAAAAAAAAAAAGCAAAGCAAAACCCGACTTATCTGCCTTTTCCAAGAAACTTTACTGTTTCATAATGAAGTTAAAATAATCACTCTCAAAATAAAGACAAACGGACAGAATTTTGCGCACAGACTAAAAAGAGTGCAGATACTTTGCTATTGCGTTTTCAGATCTCATAATTTGCAGTATGAAATCTGTTAACCCATTCAATGTGACTATGGACTAGTTCCGAAGTAAATTATTTTTAATTTTATTTAAGAAGCTGAGCATTGCCATTCAACGAGGCAATACCGTCAGCATTCTGGGGATCTTTCCTTCCAGTAATGGTCTTTTAGTTTCTAGTTCTAGTTTTTAGTTAATAGTTTAGGTTTTCTTAAATTTTTTCTATTTTTATTTTAAGTTGCGTACTAATAAATACTGTACATTTAAGAAGCGTAGAGATTTATTTTATTTAGAAAAAAATAATACACGGTTTTAAAAATAGCCACGAAAAAACAATTACCGCAAGTGGCGACCTTATTACTAAGGACGATATCTCCTGGATGAACATTGTATACGTTATTTATTATATCAAACCTCGCTATTTATTTTACAAATCTGTTCAATGGGAAACGAAACCTACACATACTAATGGTATCCACGAATTTCAATAAACCTGCAGTCATTGTTAGGCACTTGTCCGACTGCCGAGTAGAGCGAGAAAATAGAAGAGTGTATAGTTCCGATAGTTTTGTCGCTGGGCTATAGCGAGTATACGCCTAACGAGCATTATCCACTGCCGTGCTATACTTGCTCAGCGAGTATTGCGACAAACTAGTGGAGCGAGTTCTCAGTCAGCCAGCGATTAATTTTGTGTGTTTCTTATTATGTGTTTCTTTTGTCCTAGGGTTCCATTTCTATTGTACGTTTCTTGTGCAAATCAAATCGTTTATTTGCTTAATACATTCACATAAAAAGGTCTTAAAATTATTGTAGTCTGATGTATTATGTCTGCATGCTTACGTATTAGACGTGCAAATGTTTAATGTCATAAACTATTTCTTGTTATAATTTTATTTTAACGCCAAAATTTATAAATGCCTTAATGCTATAGAAACAAGGTGAAGTCAGTCAGTTAATGAATTGTTGAAATGCAATCCATTTAACATTTTTAAATCATTTGGAATATTGTTATGAATTGATAAGCAATTGATAGTTCGTCGCTTACTCGCCAGGGATTTTACAATGAGTTTTGCTCCATACATTTCGATAAAGCGCCTCTGGCGAAAATTCTAGGGAACTAGGCTAAATGTATGGAGCCAAACGAAAACAAAAAAAGTTTTCGTTAACTATCAAAACTCGTAGTAAGCCCCCGGACAAGCGGCTTATAAGTTGTTATTTCGCGTTTACCTATTATTGTTATGTGTTATTACTTTTGCGAATAATAAAACTTGTCCATCTGCTTTTCTAGTCCCCTCCAGCGGAGATAATATTAAATTATGCCAAGTCTCTAATTAAGTGAGAAAGTAATAAATTTTAAAGCGCCCGGCTGTCTGTTGCACATTCTCCGAGTGTTGTTCTTTGAGCTAAAGTCCATTGTTTTTCCTTGGGGTTGAAACAAAGCTAATTTACAATTCATTGTGGACGGGTGGCGTGGAAATGTGAACATAAAACACGCAGTCTTAATTAGGTGACTAAATTTAGTATCAAATGTGTATCACAGTCTACAGTGTAGAAAAAAATATATTCTAAACTACACACATTTTTTTATATTTGTTTTTGTATTGTATTTTTGGTATGCAATAGAGATGTATTGTATTGTATACCGTAGTAATTTACTTTAATAGTAGCTAAAGCTAAACTCTAATAGCACGATTGAATCAAAATTATACTAGTCACAAAATATTCCAGAAAATAAACAAGTGCACCCAAGTAATAATATAAAAAGATACATACATACATACATACACTCGAAAAACGGTGACTTGCGTAGTTGGGTAAAAATAGACTTTACATCATCCAAATAGGATTTTATAACAAGATATTTGATATTTTAAAAATTGCTTGACCTATTTCAATAAAACTTACGTGGGACTATTGAAGCATGATCTACCAAACAAAAAAGGATCAACAAAATCGAATGGTGATCGCGGAAAGACCGCGTAACATACATATTATGCATACAAAAACAAACAGTCGAATTGAGAATCTCCTCCTTTTCTGAAGTCAGTTAAAAGCGAAACAAATAGTCAAATCATAATCATTTAACATGTTCTTTAGAACCGAACAAAGCTCGGTTTTAATCTCTTACCACTAATTCTAAATTAAATTTCCTTCAAAGTACACTAATCGCGTTGAAGTAAGAAAACTGATTAACAAAACCACCAACAGAAAACCTCATTATCATATTCGCTAAGCGCTGATATTCCCAGCCATTATCTGTTAGCATAACATAGCGGAGCACTTCTAGAGATGGATTAATAATTGATTAAAAACCATTCAGATCCATGTACCATTCGAATAATCATTCGATTATAACATACCATTTGTTAATCATTCGAAAGGCATAATGAAATGCTTGCCCCCTCTCATATTTGAGACTAAATATCGTCCGACGAAGAGTGAGTGTTGTAATACACCTATGCCAACTGCTTTGGAGGGAAAGATGTGAGCACAATGTTATGTTGTTTAATCATTTGAAATTTAGGTTTATTTTTCTTTGGCCCCATTATTTCTGTCTCCGAATGGAGACAGATGGGTAAGAAAGTTCAGTGCAAATTGTCCCAGAAGAGTTCGAATTTTCTCTTAAAGATTTCGATCTGTGTTGTAAATGTTAGTGGCACCCTGCCTATACGAAAAGCAAAAAATACTAACTGCTTTTCGTAGAGCCAAAAAAGTTAGTCCTTATTGAATTTTCATCAACTCGGTTCTTTTTAATGGGCAATTGGGCAATATTAATAACAACAAAAATATTTAAACAAGATAATAATTTTACGGTTGTTAGTAATATACTCGTAACTCACTTTATAAAAACATTATCACGCACGTCAGATGATCAACTACGAGAGCATAATTATGATTTTATTTTATTTAAGCTTGCGTACGATTTTCAATTATTCAAGCTTCTTAAAAAATATTAGTCACTAGCTGTGCCCCGCGGTTTTACCCGCGGTCCCACAGGAACCGTTTTTCAAGTGAAACTTCTAATGCGACTTCCAACAAGGTTGCGTTAAACGTTTAACGCTTTTGGAGAGGGGGAATAGAAAGAGACAGAGCGAGAGTGAATGCGTGGCACTCGAACGTATGCGCGTAGTAAGAAAGATACCCAGAAGTTTCCCTTCTTCCGCGCGAAGGGACTCCCACGCACTATTTTTTTTTTTCGAGATGGACGGTAATCTATTTTCTTTTCTGTACCCCTGACAACAACAAGCAATATTTCATGGTACTCGGTTGAATAGTTTGAGTAGTTGAGCGAGAAAGAGGGAACAAACAAACCCACCTTCGGTTTTATAATATTTGGATAAAGATTAGAAAGTTAGGATAGGAACACGATTCGAATACCAAGCAGTCTGATTAATCTTTCGAATAAAAATACTCGGACCATCCCTAGTAGACCCCCACTTAGTGGTTACCATCAAACGTAAAGAGAAATGGAGGGGCATTGTGAATATCTACCGATTACACTTATACCGTTTAAACAATGGAGGGAGCTCTATTCGAATCCAAATAATATCTCTTTAAGAAAATCTTAGAAGGCTTGTTGAGGTGAGTTCTTGATACGTGCGATTTGTGATTAAGCTTCGCGCTTTGTCGCAGATGATTAGCGGAAGAAGTAAGAATTTGCATCGATTGTGGAAGTCACATTAAATGTAGATAAACATCTAATAATTTTAATTTTTTTTTTTTGTTTTGTTATGCTAACTGACGTGGTCTTCACATAATTATTACGATTTTATGGGCATTACTTGTGTACGATCAAGTCTGTTATTCCGACTATAATTTAAGTGCCGCGCGCGCGCACTCGCTTTGATAAAGACCGCCAAACGCGATTAGAACTGCAAAGGTGACAAGTGAAACGCTCGAATTCCAGATTACAACCGTCTTTATTTGGAGAGCAACAGTATCTTATAACCAAAGTCTATGTACCTATTTACTAATCTCATTTTAACCGCTATTAGAAAAATAAAATAAATGTTAGTTTATTTTATTTTACAATAGGGATATGCTAGTTATAGATACCTTTATTGTTACAATTCTAAGGGTTAGTATGGAGCTCCTAAATGTACGTGGTTAATACATAGTATAGTTGATTATAATATTAAATTATTCACTACGCTAGTAATATATTTGGTTACATTTTAATCTTAATTAAAGTATGTATATGGAATTCTTAGGCTAAACTAATTATTATTCTTATACAATACGTTATTATATTTATATTTTATGATACTGGTGGAACATAACGTTTAGTTCTATTTTTATGAACAATAGTCAGGCTAACCGACTTAATCGTAAGTGAGTAATTTATGTTTAAGTAATAAAATCATAAATGTATTTTGTTTGTTTGAAGCAAAAAGTTTGAGTTTAGAATTAAATTTAGCTTACGGTCATATAAGGACTTAGTTATCTGCGTCAACAGTTTTAAAATGAGTAGTTTAAAAATGAGAAACGACTGTCAAATGTGAATTGTGTGCAGCACCTAATTTATGCGATCAATTTTTAGGTTTTCATCCCGGATCTCCCTTAAATTCGAACGAAGGAAACAACACCAAAATTTTTGTGCTGTCGCTACATTGGGACTGCACCTTAAATCGACCACAGGCACTTATTTAATGCTCGATCGTTTGGCCGATCGGCCCTCATTTCCTTGGTCGGATGAGCTCATTTATATCCCTCTTTACTCCCCCTTAAATGACGTAGCATCCGAGTTTGAACGGTTAAGTTCTTTTTTTTGAATAATTATAGCTTCAGTTTCAAAGTTGGCTTGATTGGTTCAGCCAAGGAGTCAATATTATAAAGACTGTCAATGCATTTTATCTGTAGAGCAATATAACTACTTAAACAGCCATTACACTATCCAATTTGCAGTATGCTAACTTAGCGTGGCTACGCCTGTTCAATAAAAATAAATTGAATTGCTAACTGTCTAACAGCCATCACACTATCCAATTTTAGCACGCTAGCTCAGCTAGCGTACTGCGAATGGATAATGTAATGACTTAAATGAAATTAGTAATAGGGATTATTCTGTGGGCACTAATTTGTTTTTAACCTCAGAATTAAATAGGTTCAACAATTAAATACAAGAAATAATTAATGACATCCTTACGAGCAGAGTACAGGGCCTGTAAGATTGCTTTTAGTGATAAGGCCTCCAGTTGTTACTCTATAGTTTCTTTTTATGTATTGTTATATGTCTGGTGTGATCAAAGATAATATCTTTGTATTGTTATATGCTATATGTCATATTGTTATATTATGATATGTAAGATAATATCTTTGATCACACCAGACATATAACAATACATAAAAAGAAACTATAGTGTAACAACTGGAGGCCTTATCACTAAAAGATCACAAAAATGTGTAGAGAGTTCCGTACTGTTTATGAACGAAAAGTGACAGGCCAACTTTTTTATACTAGTGTGCGTGACAGGTACGTCTATTACTAGGGTTGTGTCATACATTTTGTTCATTAAAAACTAACAGTTGAATGTACTTTTTTTTTTGCCTGTGCAATGTTTTTTCAGTCCATCTGGACATATTATTTATCGAAGATCTACCTATCATGATAAAATAATCAATTTCCTAAATTTATTAGTTACGCTTCATCTTGATGTATCTACCCTCAATCTACATCCCGTTATGCACAGAACTTAAACTATAGGGTCAACTGGGGCAAATGCGTCTGTGAGGCAATTGCGTCTTTCAAGAATTACTGACAAACCTAGGTATAACCTGGGTATCTTCAAGGCTAGAGTGAATAAGTACCTTCTAGATCGTCGTGCTCCATCTTAGACCACAATGTCGCTTAACATCAGGCGAGTTGGTGTTCAAACGTCGACCTATTCTAGATAAAAAAAAAAACTAACTTTATCTTGTACGACATCTAAAGATGGAAAAAAGATGTAGGTGGCGCCTAATTTATGAAGGGTTTGTCATTAATTCTCGAAAGATGAATTTGCCCCAGTTGACCCTAGCTCACTAAATAACTAACTATTTAAATTTATTAGTTTACCTCGAACGGGGATCTCGCATTTCTTCATACCTTCTAGTACGATTTCGCTCATATTCAATTTTAAAAATAATTATTTAATAGCATGAAAAAGAGCTAAGCCAGAGAGAGCTGGTTCAAACCCAGCCGACGGCACGCACCAATTTGTTCATCGTGTGAACATATGTGCGTATTGTATGTCATCTGCTACATGACTGGAGCCCGGTGTATGGCGACAGGTCCGACCCCTGCCACATTTGGGACTGAATATCGTCTAGCGAAGTGTGGGTGTTGTATAACACCCCTGCCAACCCCCTCGGGGGAAAGGTGTGACGATATGTATGTATGAAAAATGAAATGCTAAACCATATAAATGCAAAAATCTAATCATCAAACTCCCGGCCAGTTGATAGAGTGTATTTTTTTAGTGTAGTATAAGTATCAGATTAAGTTTAGTAGGTACGTACATATTTTGAAACTTATGTTTACTTGAAAATTGTATATTCAAAACACCCTTGCCTGCAAAATTTCACGTAGATTGGATCTACGATACTCAAGTTATCGTCATAAGATTTAAAAAATATAGCGGCGAACAAACAAGCTAGCCTAGCTGTCCCAGAGACTTTACCAGAACCTTAAAGACTTTAAAATACCAACTAACTAACTAGCCATGTAAAAAAAAAAAAACTTTAAAAAACCCAGACTTTAAAACCAACCAGTTTTGATCTCGCTCCGCTCGGTCACAAATGGTTCTATTTCTTTCATAAAAATATCAATCTGATAATTCTAAGGTTGCCTGGTAGAGATCGCTTTTAGAGATAAAGCCTCCAGTTGTTACACTGTATCATAAGTTTAATTATAATTTTTCTCTTGTTGTTATCTATCTATCCTATCCTACTAACAGTCAGTGTTCGCAACCCCTGGCGACCGCACGCATACAACTAGCACTCCGTCTTTTTGTCTCGGTCGAATCTTACTAGAGATGGCTAAGGTGCTATCGACAAGTTATCGATAGTTGATACCTTAGCCCAACATGGAAAAATATCTTACTAGATCGGATTCCAACACCAGTTTGGCCGGTAAAAGACCAAGAGAAGATACTACGCCCCCAGATAAATGGAAGCAACCAAAAAAGTTTAGTGCAAACCCCAAGGATGCAGCCAAGGATATACGTACGCCAGTTAGCAACAGATTCAGTGCCCTTCCGGTTGATGAGGCTACGTCAAATCTATTCCAAAATGCAGCTAGGAAAAAGGCGGTTAATAACACCCCTCCAATAGTAATCGAGCTGGTTGGGGAATGGACCCACCAAACAATCAGAGATACTCTGGGAAAATACGTCAAGGATTTTCACGTGCAGCATAGAAGTCGCAAAATTATAAAAGTGCAGTGTTACACTGCTAATAATCACCAGGACTTGAAAGACGGCCTCCTGAAGGAAAATGTGGTTTTTCATACCTTCACAAGAAAAGACGAAAAGCACCCTAAGGCCGTCATCAAAGGGTTGCCAAAATTCGTTCATGCCAACATTCCCGAAGAATTATCCACCCTGGGTTTCTCCGGAGCCACAACGTCCGAAATTAAAACCCTGTATCCATCCGAGTGTCCACCAGTCCTAGTCCAGCTACCATGCGGAACCAACATGACACAATTCAAACAGATAAAGTATCTGTCCAATTGTGTCGTCGTAGTTGAGCGCTTCAAACCAACAAAAAAACCTGGCACCCAGTGCTTTAGGTGTCAAGGTTTCGGTCATGCCTCCCGTAACTGCAACCGTCAGCCCCGATGCGTAAAGTGCGCTCAGGATCATCCTACATGGGAATGTACAAAGAAGGACAGAGAGACACCTGCACGTTGCTGCAACTGCCTGCAAGACCATCCCGCCAACTTCGCTCAATGTGAAGAACGGCTCAAATACATCAACCGAATTGAGTCCAGGCGTGAAAAAACACGTAAAGCAATCGCTCACGAAGCAGTACGCGCCCAGCCGAGTGCGCTCCAAACCTGGGCAAATATCACAAGCAAGAACAAAAAACTTGCATCTAAATCACAAACCGATGAGTTACCAAGCCCCATGGTCAAACCAATGAAGCGGCCAGCCAAACCATCTCAGCCATCGAAAATACCTACAAACATGAAATATGCCCAGCCCACACTGTATCCTGGTGCAACATCTGAAAAGACTCCCCAAGACTTCGAAACCGTGGAAATGCTGGAGATTCTTGCTACCATCAAATCCATCAAGCAAGAGTTTACCAAATGCAACACATTCATGGACAAAGTGATATTAATAGTAACTCACCTAGGCCATTATGTGTAGTTCCCCTGAGCTACGTCTACTATACTGGAACGCTGACGGCGTCTACAAAAAGCAACAGGAACTAGCAGAACTTGCAGTGAGTAAACTAAATGTAGATATAATAGCCCTCTGTGAGACTAGGCTAACTAACCGTCTTTCTATAAACATTCCTGGCTTTGTTTGCTACCGCTCGGACAGGCATCGTAACGGTGCCGGCCAGGGCGTAGCCCTACTAGTTCGTTCAGACCTAGCACATAACCTACTTCCAGTGCCTTCGACTCAACACTTAGAAGCCATAGGCATCTCCCTGACTTTAATCAATGACAACATTTCAATCTTTTCTGTTTATCAGTCCCCTAATCTCCCAATAATCACTAGTGACATAGGGTGTATTATGATGGCTAGCTCCAAGGTACTTGTGATGGGTGACTTCAACTCTAAACACCCTTTATGGTCGCCGGGCCCTGGTAATTTACATGGCAAAAAGCTGTATGAGCATATGCTCCTAAACGAGTATATTATTCATGCTCCTCGTGACAGTACATTAGTCCATTATTGCGCACAATTTAGCCCATCTATCCCCGACATACTATTGAGTATAAATCTCTATCCTCCTAGTGAGATAGTAACCATCTCGGCCTTGTCTTCGAACCATTTGCCAGTATTTGTCAAATTTGACACCAAGTTCAAGCGAACTCCAATCCAGAAACTTAACTTTGCGAAAGCCGACTGGACCAAATACCGTAATCTCCTCAACCATAACATTATACTCACTTCTCAAGTTTATGCTTCCCCTGAAGATATCGAATCTGCGATCACACAATTACAACGCTCGCTACTACAATCCAGAGACCTATGTGTGCCACTAACTACTCTGCAGCCATGGAACTCTTCCTCTCTGCCACGACGCATTAAACGCATGATTAATAACAAAAACCGTCTACGTAGATATGCTGCTAACGAAACTGACTTATCTCTACGTAAAATATTAAATAATAAAATCAAACAGCTTAAGTCTAAAATTTCCCATGCTATAAAACTGTATAATGATAAAACATGGAATATCAAACTTAATAGGGTTGACAACCCCAGTAATGACCTCTGGCGCTTAGTCAAATCCTTGAGATCAACCTCAGTGACTATCCCTGCTCTTAAATCTGCAGATGGTTCGCTTACCAATAACCAGCAATCCCAAACCGACGCTTTAGCTGAAGCATTTGTAAGTAACATGATGCTAACCCACGAGTGGCCCAGCGACGAGCAATCATCGGTTGAGCGATCAGTAGACCTTCTAGTAGATCATGGCAGCTCCAGTGAGTGCACACTGTCGGTTCACCCTGGTGAGATTAAGAGACTTATCTCCAAGCTAAAACCTCGCAAGGCCCCTGGCCCTGATGAGATCTCTAATACCCTCATCAAAAACATGCCCGTAAAATGTGTTGTCCTACTAACAAAAATATTTAATGCTTGCCTCACTCTCTCTTACTTCCCATCCTGTTGGAAATTGGCTAAAGTAATAGCTATCCACAAGCCCGGCAAAGACCCTGCAGATCCCTTTAGCTACCGTCCTATAAGCCTGTTACCTTGCCTTGGTAAACTGTTTGAAAAAATTATTTACCGACGCTTACAGCAAGTATCTGACCATCTCCTAATAGATGAACAATTTGGCTTTCGGCAAGGCCACTCTACCATCCAACAGCTAGCCAGAGTTGCTGAAACCGTGTCGCACAACCTCAATCTTAAGAATTCTACAGGAATGTTCCTATTAGATATTGAGAAAGCGTTCGACACGGTCTGGCACAAGGGTCTCTTGCACAAGCTCATCACAATAGGTTTACCCACCCCGATGGTAAAAATGATCAAGTCATACCTGACAAATCGTACATTTAGCGTTCACGTCGCCAAGTTTATATCTCAGCCCAAGTCTGTGCCTGCTGGTGTCCCACAAGGATCGATATTGGGACCATATTTATTCTTGTTATACTTGAACGATATACCGGTCCAACCCCGAACCAACATAGCCTGTTTTGCTGACGATACGGCATCGTTTTCATCTTCCTCTGACATTGATCTGATCATTGGCCGCTTGCAATTTTCTCTTGACCGTTTGTTGGACTACTTCCACAAATGGAAATTAAAAATCAATTCCTCCAAAACTGAGGCCATCATGTTTACCAGAAAACGACTGCCACCATCACGAACTTTAAAAGTTGATGGCTTTAGTATACCCTGGAGTCGCTCAGTAAAGTACTTGGGAACAATACTAGACACTAAGCTCAACTGGTCGGAAAATATCCTGAAGCTCTGTCTTAAAGGTACCAAGTCCTTAAGTGCACTAAATCCCATCCTAAATAGACGATCGTGCCTCAGTGGCCACACCAAGCTTCGAGTATATCGCACTCTGGTGCGACCATGTATCACGTATGCCTGTCCAGTATGGAGTAGTACCTGCCAAACAAACCTTAAAAAGCTTCAAGTTCTTCAAAATAAGGCGCTCAAGTATGCCCTCAAAACCCCTTTTCGCACAAATCTCCATAAACTACACCTCAAAGTAGGATTGCCAAAAATTGATGTGTATATTTACAAGTTATCTGAAAAATTTTACCTTCATAAAAACCCTCTTAACAAAAATAGTTTAATTAAAAATTTATGTAAAACACGCAGCAAAAGTATAAAATATATCGATAACTACAATCGATACAAATTACCGCATCACCTATTTCTAAACTGCGATGAATAGGTCGTGTCACTATTGCGAGTGTGCGCGGCCGCTGCCCGTGGCGCGCGCGCTACTTGCACCCGTATTACAAGCCTGTATCGGGTGAGGGTGGCGCGCGCGGCACGCGGGGGCGTGTCGCGCGCACTTGTGTGAGTGTAGCTACATTGTTTACGTTCCTGTTGCTTTTTGCGGACTGCCGCTTGGATCGTAGTTTTATTTTGTTTTCCTACCGCTTTTTTTTAGGCCATATTGTAATAAAAAAATTAACGAAATCACTTTATTAAATGTAATGCTAATCTTTGTTAACGCTTACATAATGTATTGATTGCAATGTTAGGTTTTCATTAGAATTAAGTACATAATGTTTATGTTTATTATTGTGTGTATAAATTTTTCCTATGTTTTATACGAGTAAATACCTACTTGAAAAACGGACTAAATAACCAACTGTCTACGTACTGCTAAGGATTTGTTTAAACACTGGCATTTGTACTAGTTTAATTATTATAAGCTAATAAAGATCTTTGAAATTGAAAATTATTATAAACGCGAAAGTTTGTAAGAATGGATGAATGGATGGATGGATGTTTGTTACTCTTTCACGCCCGAACGGCTGAACAGATCTGGATGAAATTTGGCACAGAGATAGATTATGGTCTAGAATAACACAAAGGATACTTTTTAGCCGCGGCGGGTGAAACCACGGGGCGCAGCTAGTCTATAATAAATCCTACTAATATTATAAACGCGAAAGTTTGTAACAATGGATGGATGGATGTTTGTTACTCTTTCACGTTAGAACGGCTAAAAAAATCTGGATTTAATTTGGCACAAAGATAAATTATAGTCTAGAATAGCACATAGGATACTTTTTAACCGCGGGTGAAACCGTGGGGCGCAGTTAGTAATATTTGATAACAATAGCTGTTTGAAATCTGATGTAACACTGGAAAGCCCCGAAAATGCCTGTTCACCGAATGAATTACCTTGAATACGCACAAAACATACGTAAACAGCGATGTGTACAATGATTCAGCTGTGTTGGTGTGACGTAATCGTTAGAGCTAACACGTTTTACGTCGTATAAATTTATTGATAAATTCGATATGTTGATTATCTCCCGTATGGTCTAGTGGCTAGGATACCTGGCTTTCACCCAGGAGGCTCGGGTTCGATTCCCGGTACGGGAATATTCTTTTTGTAATTTTTTGTTTTTCTAAATGTAAATTATTTCCTCTAATTATTTTCCTATTTCCTCTATGTATATTATTTCCTCTAGCTTTTAGTTTAGTTGTAAGTCAGTATTCTGTGTTGTTAATCAAATTCTGACATTGAGAGAATTCTTTGCTTCAAGCATTATAAAAGGTATAAGAATTTAATTTCCTAAATTTAAATTCGTGTTATTTTAAGTAATAATATTTGTACGGGTTTAGCAGCTCATTTCGATACCAGAATCGGATGACATCGTCACAATCTGATCACGGCTTATAATTCAGGTATTTCAATACTACTATATCCTACTTCCTACTAATATTATAAACGCGAAAGTTTGTATGTATGGATGTTTGTTACTCTTTCACGCCAGAACGGCTGAACAGATCTGGATGAAATTTGGAACAGAGATAGATTATAGTCTAGAATAGCACATAGGATACTTTTTAACCGCGGGTGAAACCGCGGGGCGCAGCTAGTTAATTATAAACGCGACAGTTTGTAAGAATGGATGGATGGATGTTTGTTACTCTTTCACGCCAGAACGGCTGAACAGTGCTAAATGAAATTTGGCACAAAGATAGATAATAGTCTAGAATAGCACATAGGATACTTTTTAACCGCGGGTGAAACCGCAGGGCGCAGTTAGTCAAAAATAATCTCAAAAAAATCTGCTTAAAAAACTCATGATTAAAACGTAATGCAAGTCGCCGGTCGTATTAATCACGGCGCACATCTGTGCCGGACACTGCCGCTTGTAGCTGTCAGTCAGCACTGACAGCGTCACCGACGCTAATGTATTCTATGACTTTGAATGCATAAACAATTCGTCTGTAGACTGGGGGAGCCACTATCGTATTTTTCAATCGGCTTCAAAAATTTGGGGCTTATGGTCTGATGTTTTGTTAGCGAGAAGTCACGTAAACTGATTTAAGTTTTGTTTTAGTTAAAAAGGTATGCTGAACTTTGACTGCTATAATATTTCATGTTAAATGTCATTGCAATGACCCCTTGTGGCGGTTTTGGTGGTGGTTGTCGGGAGTATAACAAGTTAATCCTAAAAATCCACACGAAACACATTAATTGTGCGAAACCCTAGGGTATGGAATACTCTGCCTAAGTGGGTGTACTCTGATACTTATAGTCTAGGTGACTTGAAATCTCGAGTGCCTCAATTTCTTCTAGACAAGCTTGCTCCATCGTAGGCCGGATCGCTCGTTAACATTAGCTAAGATGGCAGCCAAGCGCTATCATCAAATTAAAAAAAAAAGTATCCCTTTCTTGTGGAATTACAAAAAACTTAAATATAATAGCAATGTACACGCTTGCGGACTGCTCACGCACATTCACACTCCATTTGCTTCTCCTACCCTACTCGCATGTCAACTTCGATAAACATTATGGTAAGTAGTGGTCAATCGTCTAGCCTAAACATCAAATATAACAACATTTAAATAATTATTCAATAAGAAATAGGGTGCCGAAATTCAATGTGTCAAATAATAACATCAGTGTGACGATTCCGGGTTCGATTTCCGGCCAGGAAATGTTTGAATGATCAATTTAAATTTTCTGTTCTAGGCCTGGGCACTTAATATTTCTTTTGTGATCTGGATGTTATATATCTTTGTTTTTGTGTGTGTTCCATGACATCCCAGACAAAGGGAAATCTAGTGCATTTATGAGTGACCTTTTTTTTAGCTCCATGGCACCATAACCTTGCATTGACAGCAAGCTTACATAGTATGCCAAACAGCTAAGTCGAAAGTCAGTAACATGATCCAAAAAAACAAGGTCTAGCATTCAGCAAACACCTAATCCTCGTCATCCGTATCTTTCGAATTAGTTGTAAATGACTTATTTCGGTCTTGCTGAAGCATCGATTGACGTCACTACGTGTTGCTGAATGCTTCACGTGGCGGAATATATTATTATACTAATGGTCAAAAAGTGGTTTAAAATTAATTGGACACAAGAAAAAACTTAACAAGCTTGTAAATAATAAATATGATCACTGTGACGATAATTTCGTTGAGTAAATCTAGGCTTCAAACTCTTTCTCTTACATAATATTAGCTATAAGGTAGGTATTAACAAAAATAATTTAATCAAGCCCCATGACAGCGTAAAGTTCGTCCAGTCGGAACATTAATCACGGCCCGCATCTGTGTCGGCTGACGCGGTCACCGTGCCTGTCAGTCATTGTCAGGCAGCTTGGTGGGTACATGCGGCTCATCTGCGGACGACCCTTATTTCATTAGGTTATGATAGGTGACAGTTTAATGAGCTTAAAGCGGTAAGTTCCCAATAAAAATTAACGACTACAATAGAATTGAAAACATGACATATCATCATCGTGCATGTGCTGTGGCATTGAGAAGCTACAGAAGAAACTAGAATCGCTACCGGTTTGCATGAAGCATCATTGTCTATTTCATCACCACAACACCTAGACTGCTTTTCTTCGTCATTATGCACGTTACCGTCTATTCCACTGGAGCAACTATGCCAGCGCTCCAGAGCCTCACTCCTGTATTTCAGGGAGTGGGTTGGCTCTGGTAGGTGCTGGTGGGGAAAATGCACAATACACTCCAAGCTGGACGTCAGTGCAGGACTTGTCGCCCTCACCTTGAAAAAGAATAAGAATGACATATCGTCACACCTTTTCCTAGAAGTGACTGGCTGTGGTGTATTAAAACACCCACACATCGCATTTCTCAAGTGATTCTCGTGAAATTTGTGAGCGCCATCGATAATTTTACAGTTTTTTTTTTGTTTAATCAGTTTTTTGAATTACTTCAAATCTATGCCAATTAAAAAAAAACTGACTCGACAAAAAAAATATTTATTTGTAGAGCCTCAAAATTTCAAAAGAATTGTTTAAGAAATGCGACCAGTAGAGGAAGACATATCCGGACACACTAAGCATTTTTGTCGAAGCTGAAGCATAGACGCTTCGCTCTGTCGACAAGCAGAGAAGACTTCTCCTCCGTTCGATCATCAATCGTATTTCAAGCCCATTATGAGCGAGCACTCAATTCCACAGATTTTTAAAAACCTTTTTAACAACAAAAATGGACCCAAACAGCTTTAACCAATGAGTACTAATTACAGAGTACTGAGCCAAGTGATTAATTTTCATTAAAATAACTTCTGTCGGTACAGACAGACAAAAAGTTTGGGGATGATAAATGAAAGGCTTCGAATTCGAATGAAATATTTAATTTGCTTTAAAAATGCTTAGTTTTGTGTTTAACAGTTGTTTGAGATCAAAGTCAAAGTCAAAATGTGGTTATTCAATTCGGTATCGAAGATACACGTACGAACGTCAAAACTATAAAAATGACTCTACAGCCTTGTTCGGGGAAATAACCACTACCCAGAAGAACAGGCAAGAAACTAGGAATATTTTTTTGTATGCCAAATATATGTCAAAAACAGACAATTTATTAGCAATTTTCAAACAATTGCTTAGTAGAATTGAGACCCTGATGTTATCTAAAATGTTTAGAATTGATATCCCAAGGCATTATGTTAAACAATATTTGAATCTCATAGTCTTTTGGGACATCTCAGCATTTGTTTGTTTGATGATAACACGAGTATCGTTAATCAGATCTTCATACAATTTTATAAGCAAGTAGGTCATGTAAATACTATTTTTAAGTTTGTGTCAGACACAAATCGGTCCAGCAGTTGTAGAGATATGGGGAGTCGCGAAGTCAGTTTATCTTGACTTAAGAATTAACTAGTAATTTCGTAATCCTAACCCTAACTCCATCCTAAGATTGCCTGGAAGAGATCGCTCTTAGTGATAAGGCCGCCAGTTGTTACACTACAGTTTACGATTTTTCTGTTCTTTTGTTTTGTTATTTCTGGTATGAACAATAAAATGTGTATCTATCTATCTAACTACGAGTATTATCCTACCTAATATTGTAAAATGTGTAAATGAGTTTATTTGTATAATTCTTGTTTGGCTTTCAGGTGTTGTTGTTGTGGTACACAAAAGAAAAAATATGGTTCCCGGACTCGCGGGTGAAGCCACGGGATGCAGCTAGTATCCGTATATATTACTTACTAGGTTTGTAACATCTATCAATCGAATGTATTTATATGTGAATTAGATTCTAGTTTAGTAAATATTACATAATTTTCTAATGTTAAATATTGCATGTCCGCTAGGACGAACTGTTGAGACTAGGTACTTTAACATACTTACTTCCCCTATATATGTACACAGTTTTAAGCAATAAAATAAATTGACTGACGTCACAGACGGCTTAGTGGCAGGGTGCGTTCACGCGTTTTTTAATTCGTAATAATTAATAAAAGGATCTAAACGTCTACAAAGTATCATCTCTGTGTTCCTACTAGTAGCCGCAATCGTTGTGTGTGTTCGTCAGGGCTAAATTGCAGGGACCTGTAAGTAATCCATATATAAATCTGCTATACCGTAAAGTAACACTGGGCTGCCATTTTCAAAAAAAGAGGGTGGATCAACGTTGCGTGCCACTTTTCCTTTGCCAATATAAGGGTAGTCAAATATCATCTCGCCAGCCAGCGCCATCTAGCGGTAACGCCGCTTACTATTTTTACTTACCAAGTTCGTCGATAAACATGCCGACTAAATGCAGCGCGTGCGGTCGTTTCGCGTCAACGGCAGAGGGCGCTAAATGCGGTGGAAAGTGTGGCGGTTTTTATCATAAAGTATGTGTGAATATACCGATAAATGCTAGAGTGGCGCTAGCATGGCTATGCCCAGGCTGTAAAGTGCAGACTCCGCGGAAGGACAACACTGAAAATCCTGTATGCGGAGAACAAGCAGATTATGAGGCCACACTGCGGAGCCCCGAAGGTGGTAAATCACTATCCGCAGAAATCCTGAAGGAGGTGCGACTAATGCGAGAAGAGATGAACTCGTTTAGACACGATTTTACTGGGCTGCGAGAAAATTTCAACGGGCTCCGGGATGTCGTTGAGGGGTTTGGGAGTCGAATGGATAGCATGGAAACGCGTCTCGGATGTCTGGAGCAGAAGTGCATCGAGACCCAAGCTAGCCCAAACGTCGGGAATTTGGTTGCCACCATCGAATTGTTAAAGTCCGAAATAAACGACCGCGAACAGGAGTCGCTTCTTAATGATTTGGAAATTACCGGTATACCTGAAGAGCAAAGTGAAAATCCGGGACACTTGGTAGCCATTTTAACGGAAAAGCTGGGCGTATCCTGTACAGAGCGTGACTTTGTTTCCGTAGAGCGGGTAGGCGTGCGTCGTATGCAACCTGGTGGTGACCCGACGAGTGCGCAGCGACCGCGACCGTTGGTGTTGCGTTTGGCGCGCAGGCAGCTGCGCGACGCGCTCCTGCAAGCAGCTCGGGTCCGCCGGGGAATCAATACGGAGGGTATGGGACTCGCCGCTGCCCCGACGAGGCTCTATGTAAACGAGCGCCTCTCCAAATACAACAAAATGATTTTTTTCAAGGCGCGGGAGGAGGCCCGTTCTCACGCATGGAAATATGTATGGACCAGAGGAGGTCGCATTTTTGTCCGTCGAGAGACGGGCAAGGCGGTTTTCCGGGTTCGGTCGGAGAACGACTTTGGGAAGATATTTGGTGGAGAAATCAACAAATGAGTCATCTCTTGTTCCTCGTCGTATTTCAAGTTCATAGTTTAGTTATAGTAAGGAGTATTAAATTATTTACTTGGCGAAATGTAATAGGTATAATTTCTTATATTTATTCTAAGATAAATAATTATTTAAGATTTGTGTCAATGCTAAGGTCTAATAAATTTACTAAGTCAAACATTATTATGTTATTAGAACAGAAAGTTTTGCGAGGCGAATATTATAACTGTAATTATTTGTGTACCAACTGTTATATAGAATATTTGAGCACTGTGTCTTTGTTGAGTTTTGAATACGAGCTACTGCATTTAATGTAATGGCAACTAAGTACTTGAAAGTTGGGCTTTATAATGCAGGTTCCCTCGGCACCAACCATGACAACATCATAGCGTCAGTGACTCATAGTGGTGTAGATGTTTTAGCTGTAAACGAGACGTGGGTTCGCGAAGGGGAGGAAGGGCGCGCGCCGGCGATTCCCGGCTACAAGTTTAGGCACACGCCGCGGCCGCGCGCGCACCGCTCGCGCGGCGGCGGCTTCGGATTCTACGTCAAGCAGGGAATCGCTGTTCGAGCCTGGCGCCACCCCGTTGACCCACTTCACTCTGTGGTCGAGCAAATGTGGCTTACTCTGAACCTTAACGGGAGGAAACTAGTGATTGGCACGGCATACAGACCGAATTGGGTGAATATTGATATATTTTTTGATGCTATCACAGATTCGGTAAGCTCAATACCTAAATTTGATAACCTGATCTTGTTAGGTGATTTTAATACGAATTATTTTGATATGAATGATTATAGGACAAAAAAATTTAGATTTTTCCTTTCATGTTTCAACTTAGAACAACTTGTTACCGAGCCGACTCATTTTACCGAAACTAGCCAGACATTAATTGATGTAGTCTGCTCTGATTTACGAGCAAAGAAAATAACATTGGAGTTAGTAGGAACTGTTCATGGTCACTGTCTTGTCGTCTGTGAATTTAATACTAAGCGCGTAAAAATCGCTCCGCGAACTGTAACTTACCGACCAATAAACAATATCTGCATGGATAATTTTAATAGTGACTTACAATCAATACGTTGGGAATTAATTTCGCAGTATGCAGATATTAATGATATGACTGATGCTTTTAACTATGGTGTGCTGTCTTTATTCAATTTTCATGCTCCAATCAAGACAATAATTATGAAAGATCGCTTTTATCCTTGGCTAACTGATACTATAAGACTTATGATGAAAATGCGAGACGACGCTGCAGCGGATTATAATAAAACTAGGTCAGAGATAAAAAAGATTTATTACAAAAACCTCAAATCTACTGTTAACTGTGCTATTTATCGTGAAAAATCAGCCTATTACAAACATAATATAAATAATAACATCACTAAACCTAAATTACTCTGGAAAAATACTTTACTACCTAAAAATGATAATGATTTGCCTACTTTTTTTAACGACCCCGATGTCTTAAATAATCATTTTTTAACTATTCCGGGAAGCCCATTTACCACTATTTCACATTTAACGTTTTTTGAGTATCATAAGTTTAGCAATGCGGTTTTTCATATTGAACAGGTAAGCCTTAATCAACTAATTAAAATCATTAAAAGCCTTAAATCTAACGCTGAAGGTTGTGATGCGATTAGTTTAAATATGTTATTGTTAACGTTTCCTCAAACCATAGACTGCATCCAAGTCCTTATAAATACCTCAATCGCTACTTGCAAGTTCCCTAGTGTGTGGAAACATGCAATAGTGCGTCCGCTTCCTAAAAATTCTAACCCTACCGTTTTAAAGGATCTGAGACCCATAAGTATATTGCCTTGCTTATCAAAAATTTTGGAAAAGGCCATATGTATACAGTTATCGAATTATCTTGAGTATAATAATATTTTACCAGCGTTCCAGTCAGGTTTCAGAAAGGGACGCAGTACTACAAGTGCTTTGCTCGATGTCACTGACAACATCCTTAGCGCTCAGGATAAGGGCTTGTGCACAATATTGGTGTTACTAGATTTTTCAAGGGCATTTGATTCTTTGAATATTGATCTTCTAATGTCTAAATTAAATTATTATGGTATGGACTCGAAAGCTTTACAATGGTTTAACAGTTACCTAAGTGATCGATATCAGTTTGTGAAGATTACTCACAGTGATGGGTCTTCTGCAGTGTCAGAGAAAGTGGCTGTAACCAAGGGGGTCCCTCAGGGGTCTATTTTAGGGCCTATCCTCTTTTCTTTGTACACAGCGGATGTCATAACGCACATTACGCACAGTAAATGTCATATATACGCTGACGATACTCAAATTTATATTTCGTGTAAGCCACAGGAGATTGATGAAGCAATTAGGAAACTGAATGTTGATCTCGAAAGTATAGCTGAGTGGTCCTCCAGAAACTGTTTGCTACTTAACCCGGTTAAAACGAAATACCTTGTATTCGGTAGCAGGCATCAGTTGGCAAGTATCTGTCCTTCTGTGAGTGTCATGCTCATGGGCGAGCCAATCGAGCGTGTGCAGGAAGCCCGGAACCTAGGGCTTATTATGGACAGTGCTCTGCGATATGAAAATCATGTAGGTAATTGTGTGAGAGACTGTTTCTACAGACTGAAGGTGCTGTACAAACTTAGGCCATTCTTGGTAGAAAGGCTGCGCGTCGAGCTTACTGAATCCTTAATTTTGTCTAAATTAAATTATATGGACGCAGTTGTTGGTCCAAGGCTGAAAGCAAAGTCAAAAAATCTTATTCAAAGAGTCCAAAATGCCTGTGCTCGTTACTGCTTCAATATCCCGAAAAGAGCTCATGTTACTCCATTTCTAAATAAGCACGGTCTCTTAAAAATGTTACACCGCCGTAAATTCCACTTGGCGTGCCTTCTTTTCGGTATAATTAAATACAGAGAACCGTCTTATTTATACGACAAGTTGGCGTGGAGGTGGAGTAACAGGCCTGGTGTGTCCCGCGCTTGCTCGACGCAGCTTACGACAGAGCGGCATAGTTCCGCTGCTTTTAGAGGTAGCTTTCGCTATGCTGCGTCAAAATGTTGGAACAACATCCCGCCACCGATCAGGAACCTGCAAAGTCTGTATACATTCAGAGTTCAACTTAAAAAATTTATGTACATACACCAAAAAAGCGAGGAACCTTTAGTTCATGATACCAGTGCCATATAATAAACTTTATTATTATTATTATAGTTATTTATGATCTTGTAAAAAAAAAAAATTGCCTGTCACATAGCTATTGCTACTATTGTTTTATTATTTGTCAAATACTTACTTATTTTTATATTGTTATATATTTAATTTTTGCCTTGCCTGTGGCGTGTGTGACGTCACTCGCCGGTTCCAACGGAAGATCAGCGCTGGTTAACCACCATTAGCCAGCATTATGCTGAGTTGGAGCCGGTTTGTGGCAGGAAACCTGTTTTTTCTTTTCTGTCTTTATTTTTTGTTATGTATTTTTTTTCTCCTATGTTTCCTGTTGCAAATAAATTCTATTCTATTCTATTCTATTCTATAAAATTTTACTTTACTTTACTTCCCTCACCGTGGGTACGCCCATGGATACACACAGGATCGGACTGAGCTGGAAGGGCCCGGGTGGCTCCCGACAAGCCAGGGGCTCGAGACGGGGTGTAGCCCTCAACCTACTTACCATCTGGCTTACGGCAAGCCCCGCAAACCAAGTTCGAGGGGGGCCCGCGCCGGCTGGCAAATGCCACCCTGAATGTATGGCCAGTTCGACCCTGGATACAAATACATAGGTGTGGTATGTGTTTACAACGTTCCCTGTCTCCCGATCTATTCTGCAACGAGTACTCTAATCTAGATTCTAAAACAAATAGGTTCACCGTCAACGGCCAGCAGTTGATCATTAATATCCCCCAGGATTAATGCTTTGTCACCAGCCCGGGTTTAACGAGATTTTACCCGGTATTTACACGTATTTAATGCTGTGGTGAATGCAGGGGTTTACACTCTGGCGATCGAGTTCGCGGCGTACTTTAAAATTTATGAGCAAAATGTTTTTTTGGTAGAACGATACTGGCCTTAAAGCCTGCCAGAGACTAGCTAACATGTTAAGTGAGATATCTATCAATAGTTAAGGAGCAAATGTTAATATTAAAATATAAATGAACTGCTAAGTAGGCTACAATAATGTGCTAATTCCGAACAAAATCTAGGCAAGCGATTGGTGATTTATAAAGTACCTATATGTAGGGTTAAATCCTTGCTGCTGATGCTGACAGAATTAATCACAACCGACGTAAGGTAATAAAAAGACGCTAGGTCTATTTATGTGCTTACATCGGTCGCATTAGGTTAATGAAAAGTGTGAATGTTGTGGTAGTTGGTGTTGCACTGGTTGAGTACGACGCCCGGTGCAGTTGCCCGGTGCGACCGGCGCGGCGCCGTCATAGCAAGATTTTTCACCCACACACACGTTTACTTAAGCTGCTTCATTTAGAGTTGAAAATCGTATATCATTATTGATGGTAAAATGAGATCGGCGCATATATTTTTTTTTGCCGTTTTTAATGGTATTAATCGTGACAAGGACACAAATAAGAATAAGTTGCTCGGTTAAACTTTAGAGATTAAATCTGGTTATATAATCATCGAAAAAAATGTGGTGGTGGAAAAAAATCGCTGAAAATTTACAGAACGACGTTTCGATAGCTTTTTTAAGAAGATACTTTTTGTGATTTTTTTTCCAAATTGATAATGATTTCCAAAATTGTTCTTTGGTTAAACTTTAGTAGGTTATTTCTTCTACCAGCTGTATTTTTTTTGCACCTGATCATCATAATCCTTCAAATCAAACTATATTTATGTAGGTGTAAAAGATAAACTTGCGTTTGGTGCTTTCGTGTAATACGTAAAATTAAGTCAAAATGCTTAGGATTTGAATTTAAATCGTACCCAATTTTGTAGGACTGAACTTAGGAATCTATATTTAATCGTTTTACTCGTTTACTGAAGTACAAGGTCGTTATGTGTTATCTAGTTGTCCTAAAAAAATATAAGTCTTTACCCGTGCATGGGACGTAAATTATACATTACATACAAATTCAATTTCGAAGAAGGTCGTCGATAAAAGCTTTTACTTTGATAAACATTGTTCTGACACGTGCAAATGATGGCGATCATTGTCTATTCGGACTTGTCATTTGTGTGTAAAGGTTTTGTTTACAACCATTCAGCAATATTATACACCTATATGACGGTGCGTGACATCATTAAATAGTGAAAATCGGTTTATTTTGAGACTTGTTAATCGATGATATTATTGCTCTGATATTTTTAACGATTAATCGATTTGTTTATGGTATTTTAGAGCGGTTAACACCGAATGGAGTTGCGTTTGGGATGGCGGTCATGTCAGTCAGTCAGTGGTTGACTGGACTTGCTTGAAAGCGGTCGCACACAACGGTCATTCACAAACCCATTACTCTAAATCGCCAAATATCGTTGTGATCCTTCACTAATTAAGTAATCTAACTGTCTGTATTATTAAAATAATGTAAAGTCAACACTGCAGTCCACTTATTTCAAGGTTCCTGAAGTCCAACGCCCACCATAGATACCCGTGATGACGAGTTCACGAATCAGAAAATCAGACACGACACCTCGGCCTTGCCGTTTTTCTCCGACATCAGGGGGGCTATGCCTGAGCGTGAGATGAGCTAAGATTTTATCTTGGTCACTCTCACACCTATGACTTTTTAAACGAGAGCAACAAGGACGAAGAAAAGTGAGATGAAAATCTGAAATCTCCGAATAGGGCCACAGAAGTGAGATGTGACGGCTCGGCTCCTACCCGTCTTTCCCCGTCATAAATATCGTCTCGCCTTTCCCCCGAGGGGGTTGGCAGAGGTGTCACAACACCCACACTTCGCCGGACGATATTCAGTCCCAAACGTGACAGGGAGCGAGCCTGTTGCCATTCACCGGGCTCCAGTTATGTAGCAGATGACATACAATTCGCACATATTTTCATACAGGGAATAAATTGGTGCGTGCCTTCGATTGGGTTCGAACCCGCTCCCTCTGGCTTGAGAGGAGGGCCTTCTCCAACTAGGCTATCAACGTTTAATCTAACTAGGCTGTCAAATTCAAATATAAATTCAGAAATACATATTAGGTAGTATAACCCACACACTGTTATCGTAATCTGAACTTTCCAACTAATCGACCGATTGAGCGTTAGCCAGCGAAGCGTCTATGTTTCAGCTTCGACAAAGATGCTCTTGTATGAAAAAATCATATCTCCGCCATTTTATATCCTCTCCATCCTAAGGTTGCCTGGAAGAGATCGCTTTTAGTGATAAGGCCGCCAGTTGTTCCACTATTTAATAAGTTTTATCATTATTTTTCTCTTATTGTTTTGTTATCTGTGGTGTGAACAATAAAGAGTTTATCTATCTATCTATCATTTTGGAAAAAATCCAAAATTCGACTCCACATAGAAAATTGTATAATTATCGAATCTGCTCATAAAATTTCACGAGAATCGGTTGAGGAATGCGACCTGAAGAGGAAAACAGACGTAGGCCGCGAGGTCTAAAGCTCACAAAGCCGATAATACTACAAATACGAAAGTCTTTTTGTCTTAGAAAAAATGTAGCCCTAGCCCGTTCTTCTATAAAGGAACCAAGAGTACAAAAAAGCGGCATCGTTTTATGGTCGACATACCTACAACACGCACGAAACGCTTTGGTTCCTCATTTCTCATACGGACCGCTAGAGTGTGGAATACTCTGCCAGAGTGTGTGTTCCCTGACACTTATAATCTGGGTGTCTTCAAGTCTCGAGTGAATCGGTTTCTTCTAGGCAAGCGTGCTCCATCGTAGGCCGCATCACAGCTTATCATCAGGCATGTTGAAGGCCAAACGCAAGCCTAATAAGTAATTTAAAAAAAAACACGGCTAAAAACACAAGGTGTAGCTGTAGGTAACTAATTAATATACTCAACAATACACCTAATTCCAAGAAATATTTTGAAAATTTCTCATCAATAAATTAGCTTTCTAAAAGCGAGTCCTAATACATTTATAATTTTAAGACCCGAAGGAACTGACTCCAAGAATATTACTTGACCTAAGGTGAAGCGCTAATTGACGACGGGTTAGGCATAGCACAAGACTAAATTAAGGAAGATACCCATTTTGAATAAAAAAAGAAACTCAATAGGTGCATAATAATGGTAATAATAAAAATATCCGGTACACTTGCACACACGGTCATCTGACCCCAAACTAAGCATAGCTTGTACAATGGCGGCCAGAGACTGATATACATATATAAATATGTTTAAATACATACTTAAGAGATAATTAACACCCAGACATAAAACAAACACACATATTCATCACAAGAATGTTTGCCCTAGGTGGGAATCGAACCCAACGCCCCAGTCTCAGAAGGTAGGTTCACTACCGACTGAGCCACTGAGGCAGTCGAATGTTTTGTAATGTTATGTACTGTATTGAATGTATTGTATTGTAATGTTATTTATGGGCATGTATTGGATTATTAAGTAGCCATGCAATTTGCTAGACTTTAGCTCCCTTAACAATAAACGTAGTACAGTCTCGAAATAGTTTTACAGTGTTTTGTCTCTTTCTTGCTTTCACATTTTTAAACTAGATCGAAATAGACATATCGTCACGCCTTTCCCACGAGGGGCCTGGCAGAGGCGTAATACAACACAAACACTTCGGCGGACGATATTCAGTACCAAATGTGAAAGGTGGCGAGCCTGTCGCCATACACCGGGCTCCAGTCATGTAGCAGATGACATACAATACGCACATAATAGGTATGTTCACAAAATGAACAAATTGTTGCATGCCGTCGGCTGGGTTTGAACCCGTTTCCTCTGGCTTAAGAGACGGGCCTTCTCCCACTAGGCTATCATCGCTATCACTATAAAAAAATACTTTAAAACTCTTCTGAGGCTATACAACGTTTATTGCTAAGTGGAAAAACTCTTTACTAACCAGCGCAAGCTAAGTTTTGAAGTCTTGCGTTTTGTCGAACGTTGTAAATTATTTGTATCACAGCACATACTATACGTCATTTCATGTTATACAGCAAAGGTACATAGTTTTAAATGCAGTCTTTTTATGCAGTAGGTCATTAATCATTAAGGTGGAGACTGACTGGAGGTGAGCCTATAGGAAATCAGCCCACTGCCATCCATCCATTGCGGATGTTCTTCAGCTTACGTTTTTAGTTTTTACGTTTCTAAGCCGTATGTTCAAGGATTGGAACAACCTGCCGGCTTCCTCGTTTAATGAGAAGTACCTGGATGACCGAGCTTTGCTCGGTATTTTTTTTTTTTATTGTGTTTTTTGGAAAATAAACAATTGATTTTAGTCAAACCTCAAAGCAAACACTCATTGACTTCGTGTTACTTAACAACGCCATCTGCTGTTGTGTCGTTAAAGCAATTAATTGCTCACTAAAAATAGTATTATTATTATAACTGTAAACTTTTCACCTGTGCCAAATATTAATTTGGAATGTTTTGTTTTAGTTTTAAGTTTCCATATTTACTCATTCATAATGGAAGGCCACTGAGTTTCACAACACAGGACTCCCCTAGCGTGAGACTCAGGGTTCATAGCTTATCCAGATGTATCTACTAATATTAGTCAATAAGAATCAGTTACTAACTTTTATCTGTAAGCACTGTATATTTTGTTCAATAAATTATTATTATTATTATTATTATTCGCCAATAGCCGTCAGGAAGAGTCATATTTTTCAGTTGAGCCTACTCAAACGCCTCCTTTTTGTTATTTTTCTTCCAGTTGATTATCGATAAAACACGAATAAAATGACATTTTCTAAAAATGATTACTAGCTAGATCGATTTATCGCACCCGAAACCCTCTTTATACTAAATTGTATGAAAATCGTTGGAGCCGATTCCGAGATTCCAATTATATATATATATACAAGAATTGCTCATTGAAAGATATAAGATTATAATTTAGGCCTAATCAAAGCCAGAGTGAATAGACATCTTCTAAGTGTGCGTGCTTCATCTTCGACACATCGTCTCCTACCAACAGGCAAGTTGGTGATTCAACGCGGACTTATTTGCGACAAAAAAAAACTCGTTACGTATCACGTAGGTACGCCTACCGTTTTGTTATAACAGTTGGCCAGATCAACTCAATTCAACGAGCCGAGCACGCGAGCCTATCGAGCTTGCTTCGAGATTCGCAGCAAGCGGGCTTCAAACGGTTCGCGGAAAAGCCGACAAGTTTGCGTGCTCGCAGCGAGCAGTTCGGCTTAAATTGATACGCAAACACGATACGTTACGATGAAATGTTATCTGTCAGTCATACAGCCTTTGGACATGTCGAGGATGTTAAGAGTCCCGCGACGCTCTGAAATTTCTATACAAACGCGCTTGTCAAATTTCTTGGAAACCATTTGTCAGATTATGATGAAATTTAGCAAGTACAATTAAATGAACTATATCTCCGCTCCTATGTTCTTGGTTTTTTTTTAAACCACCATCAAGTGAAAATAGAGCTATAAAAATATCCGCATTTGTAAGGGGTCACTTTTGACTGTTTTATTCAATAGACAGACAAAGCAAATCAAAAATCCCTTTACATAGGGAGCTTTTCTACATCATTAGCTTTTAAATGAATCCATAATACAAGGGCAATTCCTAGTTATTTTACAATGATTACAGAAGTGCAAAAGTCATAAAAAAGAACTGAAATTGTACTTTGTCACTCTGTAGGTAACTTTAGAGGCTCGTCAGTATCATTACTTGCTCTCTTCGCTCGTAGTCTTCTTCTAGACGAAATGGCTATAGAATACCTTAAGCCAATGCGAAGTTAGTCTAAAGTGGTCGCCGGACTCTTAAGCTCTACGCCACATTTGACTGCCTCGGTGGCTCAGTTGGTAGTGAACCTGCCTTCTGAGCTTGGGGGCGTGGGTTCGATGCCCACCTAGGACAAACATTTATGTGATGAACATTTGTGTTTGTTCTATGTCTGGGTGTAAATATCTATTTAAGTATGTATTTAAAAATATCTAAGTATGTATATCAGTCTCTGGCAGCCATAGTACAAGCTTTGCTTAGTTTGGGGTCAGGCGACCGTGTGTGGAAGTGACCCGAATTTATTATTTATTATTATTATTTTATTCGCGCCACATCTATCCCAAGTAGCGGCAGCCCTAACAGAAATTCAGCCAAAATCTGAGACAGCCAGAGCTAAAACAATACGAGTCATCTTAACTTGAAATAAAACAATTATTTTAATCTCCGCTCCCAAGAATCTGTTCGCGGGGGCGTAGTTACAATGAAAATTGGGGTTGGTTAGCTAATGACGGGGTAACTTCCCGATCGAGTTTTGTCGAAGAATTTGAGACTTTACGAAATGTGATACGTACTTGTACAGGGATCTTGTTAATGAAATTTCACAGTGAGTTGAGAAAGTAACACATTGCGAGACTTGTTGCGAGTTGGATGTGTTTAACACGTTATTTCGGATCCTTAGCATGTTTTTAGCTGACTTCAGCGAGAATTTCTGGAAGCTTCGGAGTTTAGGAACTCACTGGCTGCTTGGTCTGTCTCGCCTATTTCTATGTTAATTTGACTTATAAAGAGGTGAAGTTTTCAAGTTAGTATTTTGGTGGTAGTCTCCGGGGTCCGATTTTAAAACTCGTTTACAAAACGAGATTAAAGATAATGTGATGTGATCTTAGAGCTATGTTAGCCTAGTTGGAAGAAGACTCGCCTTTCAAGCTAAAGAGTGCGATCACAGCCGAAGGCACCCACCAATTTGTTCATTTGTGAACATAATTATGTCCGTATTTAATGTCATCTGCTAATATAAGTAGTACCCAGTGTATGGCGACGAACTCACCCCTTGTCACATTTGTCACTAAATATTCCGGCAACAGATTAGATAATAGTTTCTAGTCCGGCGGAGTTTGGTTGTGTTAAAACACTTCAGCCAACCCCTTCGAAAGAAATGACGTGATGATAATATCCATGGTATAATAATATACTCAACCAGGTATAGTATTACGGTCACGTGGGCTACACGGAGTGACGTAAAGCGATGCAAAAGCAAGACCGAAATATTGTCATTTACAAATACATCTAAAGACACGGATGACAATGACGGGTGACGTCATTACGTGTTTGCTCCCAGAATGCTAGACCATGTTTTTTGGATCAAGATAATATCGAGATATAATATATAATGGCTTCGAGAATAGGAAGGTACGGAAGGATGGATGGTACGGTTGTGCTTTTGTAAGCTCGACTTGGCGGAGGCACTGCCGTGCCCTCAGATATATAATACCTATAGACGTACTTTGAAGATCTCAAGTAACTAGTATAAATTAAATATTTTAAAAACCCCGACACCGATTTTCATCAACATCGATTTTCTTAAAACAAAGCCAAGAAAACTCATAACATATCATAACATAACATATCGTCACGCCTTTCCCCCGAAGGGGCTTGCAGAGGTGTACAACTCCCATACTTCGGCGTCTGATATTCAGTCCCAAATGTGACAGGGGGCGAGCCTGTCGCCATACACCGGGCTCCAGTAGCAGATGATTTATAATACGCACATATTATATGCTCACACAATGAACAAATTGGTGCGTGCCGTCGGCTAGGTTTGAACCCACTCCCTCTGGCTTGAGAAGCGGACCTTCTCCCAACTAGGCTGCCATCGCTCTAAATCACCGCTAAGAACACTCCCGTCTAACAATCCACCTTTCAAACAAACAAAAGAACAAAATCAAAATCGGTTCATCCCTTCGGGAGCTACGATGCCACAGACAGACAGACTGACACACACACAGTACACACGCCCGCACGCACACACACACACACACACACGTCAAACTTATAACATCCCGTCGTTTTTGCGTCGGTGGTTAAAAACAGTTTGAATGATTTGCTTCGTACCTTAATCCTACTTTATTTTCTTATATTATTCTCAAGTCAAATGGAAACGTAATAATCGCAACGTTAATCATAATTCCAACATCTCACGGCCCGATCTAAACGCAATTTAAACTACCAGCTATCTTCCCATCACTTCGATGTTAATGAAATATGACTAAAAGATTACAGGATTTCGATATCAAAGACGATGTTACTAACTTTGACTGCCTCGGTGGCCTAGTCAGTAGTGAACCTGCCTTCTGATCACACGCTCATACTTTCGCGTTTATCATATTATTAGGAAGTAGGATTGAGAAAATAAGAAACAGAAAAGATTAGTCGTTGAAGATACTTGCCCGTTTCATAAAGTATGACCATTTTGAATATGACCTATACTGCAATGCAAAAAGCCAGATCTGCGAGCTCCAAACGGAGTAACAAGTATTAAAGCCTAATAAAAACTTTGAAGCGTCGCTTTAGGCTCGCTCGGCGTGTGTTTTTAATTAATATTAAATCCTCATACATCGCTGATGGAGCTCGCCTGAGTCCGGGTACGTTTACTAGAAAGCCAGTAATGTATGTCGCTTACATTTATTTGCTTACAATAATTTTAGCTAATTAGGTATCAGGCTATAGTTACTTTGAAGCCGCTGAAATAAATTAACTTTGGGTCCAAGCTTGGCTTCAATTTGAAATGGCCAATATTAATAAATAAATAAATTTGGATTTTTTTCACACATGGTCGCCTGACCCCAAACTAAGCAAAGCTTGTAAAATGGCTGCCAGAGACTGATACACAGACAATTATTTTTTTAAATAGGTACATAGTTGTATAGATATCAAGCAAGTTGGTATAGGCCGAGTGGCTAGCCCTGATGTCAGAGTTCCTAGGAATTGAACCCATGCCCCCAAGCTTAGAAGGCAGGGTCAGTACCAACTGAGCCACCGACGCAGTACGTACCTACCTATTGAACCATATAATTGCGTGACATAGAGGCTTTTTTGTTTTTTTTTTTTTGTTGCTGGATGGGAGGGAATTTGGCGTCGCACGTCTTGTGCATTTGCCAGTGCAAGTTAATTTAGTTTTTTTACAGATGATGGAGTGATAACATGATTGACTGATTACAGATGATGGTAATGATTACGAAGATGAATCCCTCCCCTTTTCCCATTTTAGCAAAGTAATGGATGCTTTGGTTGCGCAATGTTTATATCATTTGCCCACACTCGTGTACGTTAAGACTAATAATCCATCATTATTACAGCTGACCACTCGAAGAACCATAAGATTTAGAAAATATTACAAAGTTACGACAACACCTTTTCTGTTCCCGCCAAAAACTCCGCCACATCAGCTTCAATATCAACTTTGTGTACAAAGACTGATCCACACATTGATATCTTGGCCTCAAGACCTGGATTGTTAAGAACAGTTTGACATTCTACAATTTACTACCTGTTAGCTTACTAAATAAAAATGAGACAACTTTCAAATATATATTAAAAATTTCTTGACCCAAAAGGGCTATTATAAAATTAGTGATTTTACTAGTGACAAAGCTTCATTGCGCAAGTTATGTACTTAGTTATGTTCACACTTGTTTCATTTTTATTTTTATTTATGACATTCTTGACATCTGTTGATTTAAATATGTTTTTAAATTTCAATTTACACCATTTAATTTGACATGTTCTATTTTTATATTTATTTTTGTTGTGCTTTTTAATGTTTAATTTTATCATTATTTTATTTTCGATTAATTATAATTTTGGCAATTTTTGTATTCTGACATATCATAAGTGTACTCTGATGTACCTATTTGAAATAAATATTTGAATTTTGAATTTTGGATTGATGACCGCGGCAAAGTGTGATAAAGTTCAGCTACTGCTCTGCACAGTTCATTCGCCGGTTTAATGAATTTTGCGGGTAGATATCGCGAGTCGAAACTAATTGCATTGTAGACTCTTTAATGCTGGTTTTATCTGTCCTGCGCAAGTATGGTATTTACGAGTCCGGCGACCTAACTAACTTCGACCTAGGCGACCTAGACTAACTTCGCATTGCCTTAACGTATTCTATAGCCATTTCGTCTAGAAGAAGAAGACGAGCGAAGAGAGCGAGTAATGATACTGACGAGCCTCTAAAGTTACCTAGAGAGTGACAAAGTGCAATTTCAATTTTTTTATGGCTTTTGCACTTCTGTAACCATTGTTAATTTATTAACTAGCCAGTTAGTTCTCTAAAATTTATCAACTTATCTTTATTTGTGTTCTTGTTACGGATAATACCAAAAAAAGCGGCAAAAAAATCGATTCTACGCACCGATCTCATTTTATCATCAAATATGATATACGATTTTCAACTCTAAATGAAGCGTCTTAAGTAAACGTGTGTGTGTGTGTGTGTGTGTGAAAAATCGAGCAATGACCGCGTTTTCAAATACAAAAGTCCCGTTTCGGACACAGTGTCCAAAAATCTTGTGTCCGAAATAGGAACAAAAAAATCTCGTACTATCAGTAGATACTACGGCTACTTTGGACCGACTTTTTCCCGTTTTCAAATCGAAGGAGTCCGGAAACGCCCTATAACAGAAGCCGGATCCTGACCACAAATACTTACTTGGGCGGATGTCAAGTAAATATTAGTAAATTCGGAACTCGAAATTGGAAATTCGAAAGCAGTGGTGTCGATACTGCGTTGCCAGCAGTAACATAATAATTTTGATATAGCCTTTAGGCGGCATTCAAATTAGCCAATTCTCGCATAAAAAATGCAATTTTATGCCGCTAATATTTTAATCTATATGCTAATACATTTTTCGTTCATATCGTCACGCCTTTCCTCCGAAGGGGCTGGCAGATGTGTACAACACCCACACTTCGGCGGATGATATTCAGTCCTAAATGTGACAGGGGGCGGGCCTGTCGCCATACACCGGGCTACAGTAACGTAGCAGATGATTTTAAATACGCACAAAAGTTCACACAATTAACAAATTGTTGCGTGCCATCGGCTGAGTCCGAGCCCGCTCCCTCTGGCTTGAGAGGCGAGTCTTCTCCGACTAGGCTGTCATCGTATTTTTCAAACATTCTATATTGTGGGAACATTAATTATGAAATCATCGTTTGTTAAAGTGGCGGTCAACTAGGACGCTCAGCTGTTTCAGTATAATATAGCTTAAGGTAATACGTCTCGCTCATGGCACGAAATTTAATTTTCAAAAACCAAGCAATAATGGAATTTGCGGCCATCGTAGCTGTAATATTTACTATAATTACCATACGATGATTTGTAGATGTATTGAACTGTAATTCGCCAGATAATCGGATAATCAAATTAACAAATAAACTGACGAGTCAAACTTATTTGTTGTTTGAATAATAAACCGCATATTTTGTCAAAACTATCAACAAAATAACGAGAAGAATAGTCTAAGATAACCGCAAATTTAATTACCACGTACAATAGCTACCCGGTCTAGCAACAAAACCCAAATACTGCTTAAAATTAAAATTTGCCGCCACGAGCGAGACGTACCACCTTAAGAACATTTCTCAGATGAAACTGTACAAATACAGCCACAGTATATCTTCCTAGCGCTCCCAAGCTTGCAAGCAGCTAAACTGTAAAATAATCCCCATAAAACTTATCTCAGAGACTACAGCCCGACCAACTTATCCAAACAGTTGGCCAAATGAGAGAACTAAAACTTTTATGTTACTCCTGTTGAGAAATGACGATAATAATAATAATAATAATAATAATAATAATAATAATAATAATAATAATATTAATAATTTATTTATTTCGGACAACAAAAATCCACACCTTATACTAACATAACAAAAATCATAAACTAAATCTTAAAAACATTAGGTAGTATTTACCTTGGTTTAAGACATTTTGTGCAGACGAATTCAAACTTCCTAGTTTCCTCCTTTCTGATCATCGTTTGCACAAAATGTCTAACCAAGGGCGAAAAGTGGTCCTCTGCTATAGTTTTAATTATGGCGTTGGAACTACCCCGCAGTCTACGCATTAATGATGCCAATTTTTTACGGACAACGGCGTGAAAACCATCGGTCCGGGCCTGTGCGAACATTTCCGATGCACTACAGAAACGAGGTAGTCTCAACAGCATTCTGAAAATATTATTATACTGGACTCGTAGGGTATCTAGCGTTTTCTTGGTGTGACTGACCCATAGCCCGCCCGTGTAAAGACCCTGACAGTACGCCTTAAACAGCGTAATTTTGACCAGGTCAGTACAGCGAGCGAATCTACGGGCCAGCATGTTACCACGAACCGCCAGAGCCCTACGCTCCCTTTCAATATCTACATCGTCTTTAAGGTCGTCGGTAAGAATATGTCCTAGGTACTTGAACTGAGATACCCAATATATATTATAGCACCCTCGCTCAACTCTAAAGATAAGTTGGTAGCACTAGCTCAGTATAAAGCTCGTGCGAGTTGCGCATTTTATTATTTAATAACTAAGACAGCCATAGTTTAGCAGCTTCTTTAGTGTAACCTTGCTTTGAAGTGAAAATGATAGTTTAACCTAATTCACAGATAATAAATCGCATATAAAGATATTATTCCGAAGATTTGTCAGTGAGTGATATTTGTTACTTCTTCACACTGAAAAAGCTCCACTGATTTTGATGAAATTTATGTATGTATTCAAAAATATCTAAGTATGTATATCAGTCTCTGGCAGCCATAGTACTAGCTTTGCTTAGTTTGGGGGTCAGGCGACGGTGTGTGGAAGTGACTTTAAAAAAAAAATCTGGTAGGTTTGAACGCAGCTTTCTTATACCAAAAAATAAACTGGATTTTGTCAAAAGGGGGACTAATCTGAAAGTAAGTATATTCCGTAAAAAATAGACATTTCCAAATTGGCTTATAATGTCGGAGACATGAGGTTAAAACATTTTTTAAAACTCAACCGAATTCCTATCAGCGTCTTTTTTTGAGTTGGATATAAAATCTTAAAATACAATATTTGGAACCATCTTTCCTAAAATCTAAAGTAAATTTGTCTGTCTGTTTGTAGGCTTATCACGGCTAAACGAATCTTGATAAAATTTGATAATTAGTTACAGTTTATTACGAGTAACGTTTTTGGATACTTTTTTCTGAATAAACGTGAATGAAGTCGCGGCTAACAGCTAGTCTTTTATAAACCAATTTTTTTTACGTTGATATCAGACCAGCCCTTTCATTTTGTTAGCATACTGTCAGTGGTCATCGCATGCCCTCGCGCTTCCTCGTAAGACGCGAATAACTTTCGCGAGCGGGATGACACGCGATGACCATTTCCATTGGGCTCCGAAAATAATGCCCCAGAACATGGAAACAAATATTGCTTCCGCATACATTGTAAAACTATTTAGGTTGACTATTTAATTTAACTGCTAAATTAAATAAACCTTCAAGTTAAAATAACAGTGAACATTTTGCATTAGCAGATTTAATTACTGCGACTTTACTAGAGTGTTGGACTGGATAAGTCGTTGTTATCTTCCACTGAAATTCATGGCTTCCTGAATGAACGGAGCTGCGAATGAAATTGCATGGGAGGAGGTAAACGGGTTCGTGTATGTAAATGGGTAAATGGTGACTGGGTAAATAGGTAAATGGGTAAATGGGAAATGGGTAAATGGTAATGGATACACGGAAAAAAATGGTTTAGTTGTGGCAACTAAATCTGTTTTGCTGCCTATGTCTTAGCTGCTGCACCGAATATCTTCGAAACACTGGCAAAGTTTTGTTGACTACGACAAAGACTGCTTAGCTACTATTCAAAATAAAATTTTGCTAGGAGAATCACACTCAAGTTGCAGTTACTACAAATTACTTAACTGAGTTTACTAAATTTGTTATCTATATAAACAAAACAAATTCGAATGTTTCAATTAGCTATCAGAGCAAAATATTTTAACTACTTTAAGATAAATTATTTACCTGCTATTGCTAATTGACATTATCTACATTAACCAGTCTTTTCTATTACAGTTATTTCCATGTCGTATGTGAAATTTTAGACGGCAAGCGGGATATTTTGTGCTGTTCCTAATGTTGTGATCTAATAGCATTGTGTGAGACATATCATTATGTAAAGATGATGAAGATATGTTTTAGTAGGTATGTTGTTGTAGCAAAGTATGATAGCTGTCTTAGTGAATTAATATTTAGCTGCACCTCACAAGAGTTTTAACTGTGGTTATAAATTTGGTTTCATACTGTAACAAAACTACTTAGTTGCGTGATTAATTTCCTTTTTGTAAGGCAGCAATTTAATTAGTGGCATAGAAGTTAGTAGTAGCAACTAAGTTAAATAGCTATCCCACGTTTATATGTAACCGAACGTATCAATTGTTTTACTTTAAAAATAAGTAAGTAGTAATTGAATTTGTAACTGCTACTAAGACTTTAATTATTCGACCAAAATAAATTTTATGAGATACTAGCTGCGCCCCGCGGTTTCATCCGCGGTCCCACAGGAACTGTTTATTTTTTCGAGAAGTACCCTATGTCCTTTTCAGTACCCCAGACAACATGTATGCAAAATGTCAAAACGATTGATTGAGTAGTTGAGACGTGAAAGCGTTACAAACAAACAAACTCACTTTCGCATTTATAATATTAGTTAGGATGTCTGGCGCTCACCGGTCGAGCAAGGTAGATGATGATGACGATTTGTCTGGTGTTCGACACAGGCGAGGAAGAGCATAGGCTCGGGGAGGTGCCCAAAGGGGCTAGCGCTCAGGGGGCCGTGGTCGTCTATAGCGTTATATCTAAGCATTCCCGCAGCTCCCGCAGCAGGAGTGTGAGCTCCTCAGCCTTGAAAAAGTAGCCTATGTCCAGGACGTAAGCTATATCTGTGCCAAATTTTATCCAGATATTGAATATTAATTATATTGATAAGAACCAGTAAGTGCGCTGGCGAAACGTACCTAAACTTCTGAGTGACACCTCCCTGGTAGTGTTTACTTACTTATAAACTTTTTAAGCCTGTTTCCCACATTATATTTAAGTACTCGTACTCCCTAAACACGTAGGTAACCATTGGAAGAAATGAAATTGTAGCTCAGAATGTACCTAGGTTATCTTAAATAGTAAATACACATCGCCACGCCTTTCCTCCGAAAGGGCTGGCAGAGGTGTATTACAACACTTACACTTCGCCGAACGATATTCATATGCAAATATGACAGGGGTCTGTCGCCTGTACACCGGGCTCTAGTTATACAATATAGCAGATGACATTAAATACCTACGCACATATTTTCACACAATGAACAAATCGGTGCGCTCTTTTGGCTGAAATTGAACCGGCTCCTTTTGAGTTTAGAAGCAAGCCTTCTCCAACTCGGCTAAAATTCAACTAGCGAAAATGCGTAAGAAAAACAGAAAGCAGAGCAAAATAAGCTCTCGCTCGCTCTACTACGACTCATGTTAGCCTGTCTGGGCTAGTGTGTGAGTAGTGTGCTAGTAGTGAGAGAAGTGTGAGAAATTAGATAAGTACATCTTCATAAGTCTTCGCGATGTGAGCTTTTCGTAGGTAGGTACTTATTTCTTCCGCGTTGCAAGGGCACAAACCACGGGAGGGCAGTCCGCGTCACCGCGTCATCTCTGCGCTCATTATTATTGTTAGGTAGGTAGGTACAATAACCTAACTTAGGTAGGTACTAACCATTAAGCATTATTTTATTGATGAAGACAAGAATATTTCATACCTACGTAGATGCATTTATGCGTACGTAAGTTGATTGTTTTCTTTGTGCTTGTTGTATTACTTTTGTTCCTTACTTAATCGACCAAGCGAGCATTTGAGCAAAGCGTCTATGCTTCAGCTTAAAAAAAAGGCCTTCGTCCACAGGCCGATACAAACGGAATTTCCTAAAATTTTGTTAATAGACTCACTACTTAGATAGATTTTTAAAAAAATCAGTCTAATCATCGAACCTGCTCACACAATTTCACGTGAATCGGTTCAGGAATGCAACCTGTAGAGGAAAACAGATGTCGGCCGCGAGGTCTACAGCTCACAGAGCCACTAGTTGTTATTAGTGTCTTACCATAGTATACCTACATACCTAGGTACTTAGATATTTTTCAATACATAATTAAATATATTTTAACACCCAGACATAGGACAGACACAAATGTTACATAAATGTTTGCCCTAGGTGGGAATCGAACCCACGCCAACAAGCTCAAAAGGCAGGTTCACTACCAACTGAGCCACCAAGGCAGTCGGTTGTTTTTGGTTTTATTAGTTTTCTTACAAAAATATCTATGCATGGGTAAGTAAGTAGGTATACAGGTAGGTATAGGTAATTAGACTACTTAGGCGTTAAACTTCGAGGCTTAGAATTTATAAATTCTGAAATGTTATTCTGTTAGCATTACTGGCCTCATGTCTGCCATGCATGGTGTAAACTTCGGAGCATTATTAGTGCCTACCTGACAAGTGACTTATGTAGTTATCTAATGCGGGACCTACATAATGAGTACCTATATCCATCATCGCTATAGTTGTGCGACACACAACATTTAGATGTACCTACCTGTGAAGTTAGTAATACTAAATAATTCATAATTGGTAGGTGCCGGAACTGTACCATACATATACCTACCTACGTAGGCACAAGTACGTATAGACGCGCACAATTTGTTTACCTACCTAACTAGAACAGAATACGTTTTTCTGTACCTACCGCGGTTTTGATAGATTGGTAGATAGGTACCTACTTCTGATCCGTGTCTAAGATTTTGCTAAACACTCTTATTAGGTACTTTACCTAGGTAGGTATATTGTATACTTGTAAAAAAATGTTAAGCTATGATAACCTAGTTTGAGAAAGCCTACCTCACACCAATGTGCGGATTGTATGTCATCTGCTACATAGGTACATGACATGACTGGAGCCCGGTTTATGGCGAAAGGATCGCCCCCTGTCACACTTGGGACTGACTGTCGTCCAGCGAAGTGTGGATGTTGTATTATACCTCTGCCAGCCCCTTCAAGGGAAAGGCGTGACGATATGTTATGTTTTGTTATGATAAAAACATAAATAGGTTTATAAATATTTATAGATTCATTTGTCGAGCCAGTTTTAATTTTTTTTCAAAATGGTGGAGATAAGTTTTTTAGCGATTTTGAAATACTAAAAATACATGAATATATATATACATATTCACTTACTTAATATATACATATTCACTTACAAAAAGTTTCATTTCATTTCGTAATTCGTATCGTATCGTAACGTGTGTGTTCACGTGAATTTGGTTGCGTTACGGCGTTAAAATTGGAAGAAAAAGTGATTATAGTGTTAAAAAAAGGATTTTTCATTTGTGGAAAGGAAATCAAAAGAAGTGAATTCTAGGGCTACAATGCCGCCCAAAGATAAATTCAAAAGTAAGTAAGTACCTACTTTGCATTGCATTATTTTATTATGAGCTTTTATACCTACCTACTATGAGTGCTTGCGTGTCCAGATACAGTAATCTATCTACTGATAAGATTTTCCGTTAGAAAAGTGGCATGCTGCAAAAACCTAGCCGGCTGTACAGGTTTGCATCGCACTGACATCTCGCAATTGATGTATGGAGTTGTACCGATTTTGCCCATATTCACACTTTAGAACCGCGATCTTTCTATTGCCAAGCTTGTAAATTAGCCAAAAGTTTGATGCCTTTATATTGCAAGTTGTTTACGCCAGATATCTGTAGGCATTATAGATAGAAAACGATACCTACGAAAGCCGGCGGCATCCACAAAGCCGCGAGATACCTGTGAGTGGGGAGGGAGACGTAAACTCCCGGCCTTTCGGCGTGCGAGCATCGCACGCGCTAAATCAGTCAGTTGTCGGACTTGTCGGTGAATGACTGTCCCGCGCACTCGCGTCCGCTCGCACGTAAAATTTAACTTTAACTTCGCATTAAAAAAGTTTAAATTGTTTATATTGAACTAATAGTGCTTTTATCAGTGCATGGTGTACACCGGGCCGGGTAGAACCTGGCGTGAACTTAGCACCCCTGGCCGAAACACAAGTACTTAGGTACCTACCTATAGAACACATGTGTTGCAAAAAAATAACGTAAGCTTTCAGATGAAAATATAGAAGCTCATCACCTACATCTATTGACCGAGTATTTTTGGAAAAACTGTTGCCGAAAATAGGACAGCGAACTATATTTGTCACTTTAAAAACATGCAGAAAGTAACTATAACTTATTGCAATAAGTACTTCTAATTGATGTTTAGCATTTTAAATCACTAATAATTGTCAAGTCCTAACATATATGCTGTTTACAGGTAATTCCTAGAAAGAAAGAAAAATTGTTGGGCGCAACAAGTGTGAAGTGTGTACAGTGTAGTACAACACCCATACTTCACCGGACGATATTCAGTTCCAAATTTGAAAGGGGGCAATCCTGTTACTATATATCGGCTCCAGTCATTGGTGCGTACCTACCATCGGCTGGTATCACTCTATTTTGCAACAAACTTAATGCATCAAACAGGACTACAATACAGTAAGTATATTTGTGATTTAAACGATTCTGTATGTGTTAATTGATTCTGTTTTGGTCATTATAAATATGCAAGGTTTAATGTAGGGTGCGAAGTGGTGGCGGCGGCGGCGGAGTGAACTAGCAACTCCGATTCGAGGCGACTGGAAAAATGTACCTAGATATTGCCGTCTCTGTTGCGTATGTGCATGATACGCAGCCTAGTGTGAAGAGCCGGCCGGCGTCTGTCCTTCTACTGGTTACCTACATTTCTCAACCGAATCTCGTGAAATTTTGTGAACAGGTTCTATAATGATTCAGAATTTTTTAGCTGTCAGGTTTCGGTTTTTTTGCAAAATGGCGGAGATCTAGGTAGGTAATATGATTTTATTTTTCAAAAAAATGCGAGCTGTATAAAAGACAGATCCGAACATAAGAAGCACAGACGCTTCGCTCGCTAACGCTCGCTCGGTCAACTATGTTTGCTGTCTGACGGTAACGCAACACGTATAAATAACGTATACGCGCCGCTATACAGACAGTCATCAAAAGCGAAATACCTATACCTACTTACCTACGTATGAGCGTAGAAGATATCTCTAATTGTAGGTATGCAAGGTATGCAATGGCAAGGGCACCTAAACCTAAAAAGTATTAAAAACAATAGTAGGTACCTAACTTCTATCTCTATTCTATTTGTAGCGTTTCCAACGCCAAAACGGTTGAACGGAAACTGACGAAACGGAGGAGGTTTACAAGTCCGAGCGTATGTAAATAGGTACGAGTATATACCTATTACTTATATATTTTTGTTAATGAGCTAAGTGCCGTGTTATACCTACTCCCTGTTTTTTTTTTCGTACTCGCGATCAGAGTTTTACTGATAAACATCGTTTATTTTAAAACATTATATTTTTATGTCAGTACGCCGAGTAGTACCTACCACGGATTACTTACTAAGTTTCTACGTAAGAGATAAATCACTTCGTCAGAAATTGTCAATACCTATTGTTGTAATAGCCTATTCTTTTGAATCACTAGACGCTGTGAACCAAAAAGACCTACGACCGTAAAGCATAGAACAAGTAATAAAAGCGTAAAGTGAGTTTCGCACCGTGCCGCCCGCCGCGTGTACTAACTATTTGGTAATCTGTTACACGGCTTTCGGTAATCAGCTGGTATCGGCTGGTAGTTAATCAGCGCGCAAAGTACAGGGGGTCTACCATGATGGTTTTGGTTACGTTTTGTTGCCGACGCTGAGCGCCTGTGAGTCATATGGCTGCCCAATAAGGTTCACGGTCGAGTAGCATACGCGCTAAGATCAAATTGAATTGCAATAATGTACCGCACGGAACGGCAACGCCGCTATTAAGCAAAAATTTGAATTTTTGGGCGCGAAAACTGTTTTTGATTATTACGTGGAAACTACGAGGTCTAGGAATCTGAAAATTTTGCTGCCTATGTCAGCAATCATGCTTTAATTTAGGCCCTTTAAATGAAAACTCTACGTTTGATAGTTTCGTTGATTCAACATGTGTCAGCTGATGTGACGTAACTTCAGCTTACACATACCTAGGTATTAGCTTATAACTCGGAAAGTATATGACCCAGAGACTTGAAAATTTTGCTGCCAATGGCAGCAATTATGCTTTAAAATTTGAGCTAAAATGCATAGTCATACCTTCTTTCGTTCGGAAGATATGAGATGAGTAGCAATCTATAAATGGGCAAACCGTGTGTGGTTAGCACACAACCACGTCTGGTTTAGGTTTTATGTTATTTTTATTTAAAGCCAACAATGTTTTATGGTTTTGATGATTTATTTATTAAGTACCCACCTATGTTTTTTTTATTTACAGATGGAAAAAAGTGAAAATGTTTAGAGCAATGACAACACTATTTCCTATAAAAGCTATAGTCATGAAGAAGAAACGGCAATGGAGACCGTCCCGGTTTGGACACAAAGGCTGATGCAATTTTTAAAAGTAAGTATATTATAGCTACAATTCTATAAATATTTGAAACTGTGTTGATTATCATTTCAGGAATAATGAAAAATTTTAACGTTAGCTTTATTGTTACCTTAGCTGTCAAAACCATATAAAACCAAACTACTTGGGTACATGTATTTAATATGTTTTTTTTTTCAGTCTGCCGCCGAAATCCAGTCGCATTACCTAAAAAAGAAAAGTTTCGAGGGCTGAATGTTGGGCCCCAGCTGTTTGCCGTTTCTCCGGATGAAGACAAAATCTCTGAGTGCTTTCTGATATTTAATAACATTACAGCCTTTGACATTTTTTATAAATCATTTCATGCCTTGAAGGCTTAAGTAAAAATTTAAGTATATAATGGAAGTGGTGTTCTTATTATTAGTTAAAATCAATTAGAGGAGGGATATTAATATTTGTACTGAATGCAGTCAACTTGTTTAATAACTTGTTTACTTGTTTAACAACAACAGACTTAACAACAGACTTGTTTGTCAATTATTTTTGAGAAGCATTTATTAAACTTCATAAACAATTGTTTTTTTTTTTGTTAGAGCTTCTATTCACCGAATATGCGATGTGTATAGGTACATATATATACTTGAAGCATGATTGTTAAGTATTAGTAGTAAGTAGTAACAGCTCTGTTAATTAGCTATTCTATTACACCACAAATTGCATTTGTCAAGTAGTTTGTATAGCTGTGGCTGTGAATTGTTTGTTACTTGTGCTAAGTGATTTAGTTGCGTGATCTAAAAGCTGCAATTCTGCACATCGAACGTTGATGCGACGCGGCGACAGATTGAGTGCGTAATTTAAGGAAATGTGCCATGCGTATGCTTTATACATTTCCTTGTACATATTAAAACTTGCACAGTCTCACGCCTTATCTGCTGCCACTTCGCGTCACATTCGTTATGTAGACAGAAGCCTTAATAACACGCCACTAAAATCATTAGCATGAGCCGCAAACTACTCACAGCCATAGCTAAACTACTTATCAGCTGCAGCTACGGTGGTGTAATGAAATAGCAAATAAACTTAGCTGCTACTACTAATACTAATAGTTCAGGCTTCAAAGTATATTAGCTGCCCCAGATAAAAATATTAGGTCTCGCAACTAAAACCCTTAGCACAGGTAACAAACACAATTCACAGTCACAACTAAACTACTTGTCAGCTGTAGCTACGGTGGTGTGATGGAATAGCAAATTAACTTAGCTGCTACTACTAATACTAATAGTTCATGCTTCAAAGTTTATTAGCTGCCCCAGATAAAATTATTAGGTCTCGCAACTAAAACCCTTAGCACAGGTAACAAACACAATTCACAGCCACAACTAAACTACTTGTCAGCTGTAGCTACGGTGGTGTGATGGCATAGCAAATTAACTTAGCTGCTACTACTAATACTAATAGTTCATGCTTCAAAGTTTATTAGCTGCCCCAGATAAAATTATTAGGTCTCGCAACTAAAACCCTTAGCACAGGTAACAAACACAATTCACAGTCACAACTAAATTACTTGTCAGCTGCAGCAAAGTCTTGTTAGTAGTTATCACTAATATTGTTAGCGACCACAGCTAAAAATAGATAAGATCGTTAGCTGCTATAGCAAATATTAGCAAATAATATTTGCAACTACTGCTAATTATTGTTAAGATTGTTAGCAACTACTGCTAAGTATTGTTAAGATTGTTAGCTGCAACAGCTAAATTCGTTCAGCTAAAAACAATTTGCTACGCTAACAAAAAACTTAGCTGTCCCTATAGTTTGAAAGGATTTTTGCTACTACAACTAAAATTTAGTAACAGCAGCTAATTTTTTTTTTCCGTCTAAATAGGTGGGAGATAAATGGGTATGGATGGACCAGCATATAGTGCATGCATAACAGAAACATTGGTTTAGCTAGAAAGCCAAACCAATGTTCATTTTAAATTAAATAGGTAATGTGCATGCAAATGCGTTCAGACCACAACTATATCGAATGGCGCTTTAGATAACATGCTCGAACAAGTAACATTATTAAAAGAAAACCAAAAAACCCGGCTATAAATTGTTGTTCCTAATGTCACTTCGACTATCAAGACGATTGATGTGACCCCTCACATGTCGAATTTCTTCAAGCTGTTTAGGCTGTAGAGCGTGCCAAAGAAACCTCATACCCACAAATACATACACACATACAAACAACTTCTCAAAAAATATAACTCTCCTTCTTGCGCAGTCGGGTAAAAATAATGTACATGATTAAAATAACTAGTCATGCCTAAGTACATACTTTCATAAACAAACAATCATTGATAACAAACTTAACCTTTTATCTATAAATGCGTTTTCAAATTTCGTCGCTGAGTCCTGCCCTATGATGGAATGGAACACGCTTGCCTAGAAGAAATCATAACTAATCACAGGTTAATCCGTTTTCTTTTTTTTATTTACGAACCGGTTCTAAACTGCCGCCTCCACGATTTCCAAGTTTCCGAGCTCCAAACAAAGTTACAACTTGAGAGCAGAGCCCCCAACTTATTTAATTAGTATTCTGCAAATGAGGGGGTGGGGGCGCGACAATCTAAATACAACCCGGGGGGTTTAATTTTTCGCTAATCGGCACTAAAGTCGGCGACTTATGCGTGTTCACGCTCTAAAATTTGTGCCCTCGTGTAATTTAAAGATGTTTTTGAAGTGGAAGTGGAAGTGGAAGTTTCGTTTCGAGAGATTTCGGGGGGAATTTTCATTATGATTGCGCAGGGTGATGACAAGGGCGGCGCGCGGCGAAGTGTACCTCCGACCGCACTGGCTTAGTGTCTCGCTACTTGATGAACGTTCCTTGGCAGGGGTGATGACATTTTTTATGTCGAAGGGTGATGGAGAAGTATGCCACAGGTATGACACAATTGACGTGTCGTTCGTATTTTATTTTCGTTATGATTGCTCAGGGGTGACAAGTAGGGTGGCGTGGTGTACCAAAGACCGCAGTGGTTAGTGTCACGTCGCTATTTGATGAGCATTCTTGGTAGATTTCATGACATGTAAACGATTGTGACCACGTGACGATTGATATAGTATTCTGGACATTTTTTGACACACGGTCATCTGACCCCAAACTAAGCAAAGCTTGTACTATGGCTATCTGAGACTGTTATACATCCATATATATTTATAACTAGCTCTTGCCCGCAACTTCGTGTGCGCTTATTCAGAAAATACTATCCATAAACCCTCTTCGTGATATACTGTAACTAATTATCAAATTATGAATAACTAGCTGCGCCCCGCGGTGTCACCCGCGGTTCAAAAGTATCCTATGTGCTATTCTAGACTATAATCTATCTCTGTGCCAAATTTCATCCAGATCTGTTCAGCAGTTCTGGCATGAAAGAGTAACAAGCATCCATCCATCCATTCTTACCAACTTTCGCGTTTATAATATTAAGTAGGATAATCCGTTACCGAAGAGATCAGAGTCCAACAAAAAAAAAGAACTGGCTGGTTTTGAACGGAGTTTTAATTTTAGTTGTCGTTTGTTGTTTTAGTACCAACTACGTACTATTCTGTGATGTTGTCTGATGCATTTGGTAAGCGACGCGTTATTTTTTATTAACTTACAGAATTTCATGACAAAAAGATTTATTTATTCAGAAAATAGTATCCAATAACCTTCCTTGTGACATACTGCAACTGTTTATCAAATTTCATCAAGATACGTTTAGCTGTTTAGCCGTGAAAAGCGTACAAGCAGACAGACAGACAGAGTTACATTCGATTTTAAAACTAGTGAGGATACGTGCTTAAATATAGATTTTATAAACACCTACACATAGAATAAACACAAATAGTCATCACATGAATGTTTGTCCTAGGTCCTAGGTAATCAGCACCCATATGCTCGGAAGGCAGGTTAGCCAACTGAGCCACCGAGGCAGTCCAATGCGCAAATGCGAAAGTTTTGCGCTAAATTTGCACAACCATGGCTAACACATACAACTCACAGTAAATTCATTCGTTCATTTATAATTTAAGAGCTTAGCTATTGTCGGTGTACTAAAGTCAGACAGTTTTCTGCTAGTGTTTACAGCTTGTACGACATGTCTTCTCGTCTATTTAATCTAGAAATGTTCTCTTTGCTCTTGTCTGTGCTCTTTTTCCTTCTGCATTCTTTCTATAAAATGGTGTTCATTAAAGGACCGAGCGAGCGTCTCTGCTTCAACTTCTTACGTATGTCCGATTTCTGTCTGGATCTCTGTTCGGATCTTTGTTTTCATGTACAGGTCGCAATTAAAAAAAAAAAAAACAAAAGAATCGGTTATCTCTTGCTTTATTTTTTCTTTCGAGGTAGTTTTTGGAATTTATTAACATGGCTTTTCCGCCATATAAAAAAAAATCCAAAAACTATTTTTTTTTTGGAAAAAGTATATCTCCGAATTTTTTTTAAACATTTCTAAAAACTGACTTGGCCAAAAAAATGTAAAATTATCGAACCTGCTCACAAAATTTCAAGAGAATCGATTGAAGAATGTGACCTGCAAAGAAGGACAAACGCCGGCCGCAAGGTCTCCAGCTCACAGAGCCACTAATTTTAAATTGGTTAAACACAAAAACCTACATTTATAATTTTTAACTCATTAAGTATACGATTATCGTGCGTGTTTAGTTGAGCAATGAAACTTTTTACAATTCACTGCGAGTTTTCTTTTTTCGTTTTCTCTCCCGAACGCTTTTAAACACATGCTTTAAAACATTCATAACGTCGTGCAGTTTGTAATTTTTAACCATTAACAAATTCAATGCCACCGACATTTTTATGATCACCTTACGGATGCCGATGCTGTCGCGCCCCGGTCACCTGCTGCGTAAAGTCCCGTTAGTGTCCGAAAATTTTGTGTCCTACATCTCACACATCTTCTGTGTCATCCGCACTACAACCTAGCTAATCTTACAACACGCTCTGCATATTGTAAGATTAAACGTGTTAACTAAGGGCATGGGCGTACCCAGCTTCTGGCGTAGGAGGGTGCAAGTCAGATTTTTTAGGTCGGATCGTTCGCGGTTGTTTTGTCATGCACACTACACAACACACCTACATGAGTCATTAGATGTAGGTATGTAGTGTAGTGTGTAGGGCAAACACCCGCAAATGATCCTGTTTTATAGGTAGTTAAATAAATAAAATTTTACAATCCTGTCACAGTAGTACATTTTACTATATTCTTAAGTGAATCATTAACCTAATTTGTCATTAAAATTTTGATGCAAGTTCCCTATTGCATCGTGCATTTTGTCAGTGTCTACTGCGCGGTTTATTTAAAAGTTAGAGCATAACCCGTTTACACTTTAATTAGTAATTAGGTGAGTTCATACATGTTCTGCGAGATTTTCAAGGGGGGGCAGCTGCCCTCCCCTGCCCCCCCCCCCTGGGTACGCCCATGACTAAGGGCTATAGAAAAGTTACATTTAAAGCATAAAAACTAGTACTAACTTATTATGACAAAATGAACTAACTGGAGATAATTTTATCTAAAATAAAAATAAATTTTCTCTTCCAAGCTTTGATGTCTTCCTTTCAGAAAAATTTAATAAGACTTTACACGTACAAGTTATAAATGTCGCTGACGTTTAATATAAATGTCCAACAAAATGCTCATTTCTCTATTTGTGTGACAATGAAGATTTGAATATGTCTCTGAATGTAGCGTGGTATTCTTTATAAGGCTGGGTGTCCACCGGGCATGGACTACTAAAGTGTATTTGCGATATTTGACCACTCCCAGATTTAGATCTGGGAATGGTCATATCTCGAGTTAATCGGTTGCTTCTAGGTTAGCGTGCTCATGATAAGCCGCATCATTGCTTATCATCGGGACCGAGGCGAGGTGGGGGACAAACGCAAGCTTATTCTCTTCTCTTCTCTTCTCTACATCTCTTTCTTTCTATCTATCTAGATGCATAAATACAAAGTCGATTGCTGCTTCTGGCTGTCTCTCTGACTGTTATCTCCTCTTAAGCCACGCAACGGATTTTCAAGCTGTTTTCTTCATCGGTTAGATAATTTTCCATGGAAGGTAAGTTTCCATGAAAATACGGGGCGGGTCGTTAGTCGATAAATGAAACACGTTACATTATTAAAACCAAAACCAAACTGCAAAATGTAGTCTGAGACTCCAGATATATTTAAAATGTTGTACCCTATGTCACTTCTACTATCAAGACGATTCAAATGACACCTCACATGTCGAAATACATCAAGCTGTTTATGCTGTAAGGAGTGCCATGTAAACCTCATAGATACGTACCTACATACATACACTGTAATAACGTAGCCGTTCTTCTTGCGTAGTCGGGTAAAAAAGTCATAGCTTGGAGCATGAGTGGTGCGCTCAGAAGTATCCTCCAATGGCATCACTTCATTTACGCAGTGAAATGATTTTATTGATCGATTTTTTCATCGCGTTTACCCATCATCTTTCTCGCACATCTGCGGTGGACAGGCAGCCTAACTCCAAAAATAGCGTATTCTTCATAATTGCGGGTCTAATATCTTGGACAGACGAGCGTCTGTCAGCTTTGTGATAGAGCTTTTGTGGAAGCAAATTATTGTGTTTTTTTTATTAAAAATATGTGAAATGCGTGAGCCTGTAGGCTGGGGTTCTGTAATTTGTTTTTATCTGTTAAAGAAATATGGCAACGGTATTGGATTTGGCAACGGTTATCGCTTACTATTAGGCGGCCCGTTAGCAACTTAGGTCATACAAAAAAAACATATAAACATGCGTCTTTTTTTACTTATTTTTAAAGCTTGCGATGGCAGCCTAGTTGGCAGAAGGTCCGCCTCTCAAGCCAGAGGGAGCGGGTTCGAACCCAGCCGACTGCACACACCAATTTGTTCATTGTGTGAACATATGTGCGTATTGTATGTCATCTGCTACATGTCTGGAGCCCGGTGTATGGCGACAGGCTCGCCCCCTGTCACATTTGGGACTGAATATCTTCCGGCGAAATGTGGGTGTTGTATTACACCGCTGCCAGCCCTCTCGGGGAAAGACGTGACGATATGGTTATGTTATGTTATGTTAAAATGAAATGACGTAGAGGTGATTATAGTACATATCTGCTAATCCATGGCGGCTTAAAATCTCTACGGTTAGCCACTCGGCTTAACTTAGTCGGTGACCACGAGTGGCATTTTTAGTGCTGAGCGCAAAACTTTTTTATATCCTTACAGAAAAATGTGCCTTGTTTGGTTTCATTTTAAAAAAGGGATCACTAAATATAAACATAAATATTTTCAGTGAAATTCCTCGTCTTGGGCAATTCTCATAATTATGACAGTTGCTAATAATGGTAGGGGGGAATTCCATAGTGGTGTGGAGGCAACATAAAAATGAAACTTTTAATAGATTTTATTAATTGTATGTTAGTCTGTAAGGTATTTATTTCACTTGCATACTATGCAAGTTATATTGCCTGAAATAAATGGACTATTAATACTATTTCTTTAACCACTTGTTTGTGTATTTCCGCTCTAACGTCACATTAAGTACGTCAAAAAATAATAATTAAAGCGTAAATACACTAGAATTTTTTTTTTTTAATGTAAAATAGGTCGGTATTTGACCACCAACTCGCCTGATGTTAAGCGACGTTGTGATCTAAGATGGAGCACGACGACCTATAAGGTACTTATTCACTCTAGCCTTAGAGTTTTGTAGAGTGAAGAAGTGCACAGACGGCAGTTGAGTGAGGCGCTACAATAGTGCTCTACTGCTCAGACCCGTCTACGGAACGGTTACACCGGACTACATCCCGAAACACGACTAGGTCATTTCACGGCATGGCTTGGTCCGGTGGGTGGTAACTAGCCACGGCCGAAACCTCCCACCAGAGTTTGCTACCCGGTTAGCACTACCCGGGACCACGTGTAGGGAATCAGAATAAAGTACACTCCTACGGACGTGGGTAGCTCAGCCCCAAATTGTCTCAAGAAACAGTTTTGAAGATGAACTTCCGGAAAGTAACGTCTGATTCAATCAACTATGGGTTATTAATATTATTAAGTAATTAATAAATCTTATTGTTATTTAATCTAGCAATTATTAATCATCTACATTTGTAGTATAGCTAGAATAACAGCAATACGATTTTTAACCAATTTTTTTATGGTTAAGTCTTATAATTAGTCTAGTCTCTTACTTATAAACGTAGTATAGCCTCACAATAGTTTTATAGTATTTTGTCTTAATCGATCGAGCTAAAAAATTAAGAGAAAGAAAAGGACAAAACACTGGATAACTATTCCGAGGCAATATAACGTTCATTATTTAGAGGGTAGGTGGTTGATTATAATCGATCGAGGGAGCGTTAGCGAGCGAAGCGTCTCTGCTTCAGCTTCGACAAAAATGCTTTCGTGTGTCCGAATTCTGTCCGGATCTTTGTCCTCCTCTACAGGTCGCAGTTAACCGTTTCTTTTGGGATTTCTTCATTAGGTTCAATAATTATATCGTTTTTTTTTTTCTCGCAGCAGTTTTTGGATATTTTTCAAAATGGCGGAGAACATTTTGGCTGGATCGCAGATTTGCCCTGATAAAGAAGTTGGGCAGGTGAGGTTTTAAGTTATTTTAATATCATAGTCTTTCAGAATTGCCCGATTTTCGGATTTTGTTTTTATCATCATTATTCCAGAACACATTTCTTCGGTCAAAAACAGTAATTTTAGAAAATAATCGCCCTATTGTATGAATGGGCTGAGCATCAGCCAGCCGGTTCATTAAATATTGTTTAGACGCCACGGCTGATCATAATTCAGGAAGCTAGTTGAACGGCGTCGTTTAGTAAAATGGCTAGTCTGTTAATTGAATGGCTGAGTTGGCTGCGATATATATAATATGGACAAATGGCACAGTAGTAAATGGCACATAGCCTAAAATTCTTATTGTTTTAACAAAAAAAAAAAAACTTTATTTATAGCTAAACATAAATGTCACAGTTTTATGTATCTCTTTAGTATCTTATATTAGCATATGTCAGATATGTTTACAACGTAAAACATAAGTTTACTATATCTGACGCTGCGGCTACATTTGCGCGCGACCACTCGTGTCGCGTTGTCGCGCTAAAATAATCGTTATCGGTTAACGGCGATGTTCTTGTCTACATTAGCAGTCAACTCGTCGCCTTTCTGCGGAGTTGACGTGGGCGATAATTCGCCCAAAACATCGCCGAGTGACGAACTAACCGGCTACACTTGTCGAGATAGCCCGAATTATCGCTGAAGGCCGCTAATGTACCCGTAGCATGATAGTAAAACTTGTGACAACATAAAATTCAATTTTGATCAAACTGGACTTTATGGTATGTATTGGATATAAATTAGAGTTTTGGGTTGCAAGTTACGTAGGTTAGAAAGTATTTTTCGTTTTTAAAATAGGGTGTATATAAGAAATGCCTAATAAGTAACATTATTAAAAGAAAAGAAAAAACCCGGCTGCAAAAATGTGTAGCCTATGTCACTTCCACTATCAAGATGATTCAAATGACACCTCACATGTCAAAATACATCAAGCTGTTTAGGCTGTAGGCCGTGCCACAGAAACCTCATACATACATACATACACTCGAAAAACATAACCCTCCTTCTTGTGTTGTCGGGTAGAAATATAATAAATTTATTTTCTTTTATGATTTTAAAATGCGACCAACACGTTCTATATTTGAGACAAATAATTAGTTCTAATAAATGATTTTTTTTAGATTACAATAAGTAAGTAAGCCAGCGGGAATGCAGAACAACGTGTTGTTGGCTAAAGTATTTGTTTCAGATACATACATCTTGTACTTACCTATCTATTACAAACATCTACGATATAGAACGTGTTGTTTTGCATTCCCGCAGAATTTCTAGAGGTATGTACCAGTACAAAGTAGGCACTAGCTGAGCACAAATAAACTATGGAGCAACCTAGAAATCGAGATAAAAAAACAGCTGTTCCATACAAAAAGTTGATCGTACAAAATATATGGAACAGCTGTCTAATTTACTCGAGTTCAAGGTTGCCCCATACTTTATTCGTGCTCTGCTAGTGGAGTATAACTACCTCTACAAATTCTGCGGAATTTAAAACAACACATTGTATATCTTAGATGTTTGTACAATATTATACATAGATATCAGATACAAGATGTTCAAGATAGGTACAAGATGTTCAGATCTAAAACAAAGCCGACTGCCTCGGTGGCCGAGTTGGTAGTGAACCTGCCTTCTGAGCTTGGGGGCGTGGGTTCGATTCCCACCTAGAGCAAACATTAATGTGATGAACATTTGTGTTTGTTCTATGTCTGGGTGTTAATATGTATTTATGTATGTATTTAAAAAATATCTAAGTATGTATATCAGTCTCTGGCAGCCATAGTACAAGCTTTGCTTAGTTTGGGGTCAGGCGACCGTGTGTGTAAAGAAAAAAAAAATTAAAAAAATCATTGCAATTACCTATCTAAGGAACAGCGCATTCGTGAGATAAAACATTACATTAGTCTGTGGTTAAAACTAATAAGATAACTAAGTAATTATGACTTAGAATAACAAATATTGTTTACTTCACAAGTTAGATTGCCCCAAGTTGTAAGTATGTAAATTAGGCCTAAGGGATCACAGAATGCGCTAAGTTACTATAGCCATGATATAATAATATACTCCGCCAGGTACAGCGTCCCGCATCATCTACAGCCAAGATTTTTTTTGAAAATAATCTGATTATTAATTTTCTATTATTAGTTATTTATTTATTTATTGGTTATTTATTTTTCTGTTACTGCCTAGAAGAAACCGCTTTAGACGGTATGGCCACGGTGTTAATTAGTATGAGTATTTTTTTTTGGCGGGGCGGGCGTGAACGTGCGAAGAGTCTCTGCTTTAGCATCGACAAAAATTTTTCGTCTATCCGTCCGTCCGGCGGGCGTCGACGTCTGTCCGGCTGTTATCCTCCATATAGGTCGCATTTGGCAACCGATTCTCGAGAAATTTCGTGAACAGGGTCAATATTTTTTTTTTTTCTAAATGGCGGAGATAGGAAAGTTTTTTTTTTACGTTGTCGCGAGCTATTCAGCCACTAATTTATATTTAGTACCAGCTGCACCCCGCGGTTACACCCGCGGTTAAAAAGTATCCTATGTGCTATTCTAGACTATAATCTTTCTCTGTGCCAAATTTCATCCAGATCTGTTCAGCCATTCTGGCGTGAAAGAGTAACAAACATCCATCCATCCATCCATTCTCACAAACTTTCGCGTTTATAATATTATAGTAAGATAAGAAGTAAGATAAGATGTGCGCTAAAATTATTATTTTATTTTATTACACTGCATAGTAATATACGACTGCAAATAGCAGATATGATTGCAAATTCGCAATAGCATGTAAAAGAATACATCGGGTATCTATCAGACGAACGATTCCAATTTGAAAGGAGGAGTCTTCATTTAGCCGCGCCGCGCGAAATTGAATTTATGTGACAGGCTGTCTTGCAGGCGAAATTCGCCTTCCATTTGGACGGATCGTGCCAGGCTCGGGTGTAAGGAACGAGATACGAGTATTACTTACTCCTATAGCGTTTCGTATAGTACATAATAAAGAGTTTATTTAAGTAGTAGTTTGTATAAATCTATTTATCTGCATTTATGGCGCCACCAACAAAACGCTAAAGCGCTTATGGCCGAATTAAGTCATCTAAATTCAGAAGCTTCTTAATAATTCAGTCAGTCACAAGCCATCCTTACTTCTGAATTTAGGATGCTAGCTTCCTGAATGCGATATACTGGACTAAGTTCAGTAACAGCTGAATTGAGATGACTAAATTCAGCCTAGCGTAGTAAGCGCAGGGCATCAACACATAAAATTAGGAGACATCAGTGAAAGTCATCAGTCGCCAGCGTTTGCGCGCACCGAGCGTCCACTCCCCGTGAAAAGCAGTCGCACGCGTAGCACCATTTACTTAGCAGTATTTTTTTAAATTTCATGTATTACCTACTCGATCGTAATTCGATCGATTCAGTATAATAAATATTATACTGAATCGATCGAATTAAACAATTTGTCCTATCCTCAGATCAACTAGAATATCAGATGGCGCACGGCGTTTGATTTAGGTGAAGCCAAGAACCATCCAAAAACTACGCTACTGTCGTATATGTACACAACACTCACACATTGACGCAAAAAAACTACGCTACTCGCTTCGTCAGTACTAACCTGGACGTCACGCTGAGAACATACAAAAAATTCTGCAACACTGCACTAACTACACGAAAGTGAAAAAGAAATCCGATGGAATAACTTTCCATGTGTAAGTATTGTTAATAACATCTCATTTTAAAGTAAACAGCATTGTTTTAGGTTATAATTTCGGATACCTATATTTACATAGTGCTTTTTTTTTAATTTTATTGGCAACTGGATACAAAGTCCTTAATGCCATTTTAGGACTTGACAATGACATTACATGAATTTGTGAAATGTCGTGCGGTGTTGTCATAATCGCATTTTTTTCTCCAAAATATTATTTTAAATCCTAAGACTTTTATAAGTTCCCAATTAAGATTGAAAAAGCGACATTAAAAGAATGGGTGGTTGCCATACAAAAAAGTCGAAATGATCAAAAATGGCAACCATCAAAAAGAGATGTTGTCTGTTCAGACCATTTTAATGAAAGAGACTTTTACCTGACCAAGCTTGGCCTTCGCCGTCTGAAAAGGACTGCGTATCCCATCAGGGTAAGTTTTAATTTTTTACCAACGAAAAGTGGTTTTCAATTCAACGCGTATAATTTATTTTTTTCTGATTACGTATTATGGTTCCATACTCAAGGGGAGCTACCAGAACCCTAATACTAAGTCTACTATATTGCCTTCCGTTGAATAATTTAAAAAAATCTTTATTTCAAAACTGTCGTCCAGTTTAGGTATTATGATTAAGGTATGATGATGATTTTTTGGCAATTGATATTTGGCAAACATTTGATTAATTAACCTGGGAACTATTACATGAATTCAGTGGAATGCGGATACATACGTTGGAAAACTACAATACTCAGGATATTTTTTTTTCATGGCAACACTTCCACAGCACACATGTAACAAGAAGTGGCTTCACCTACATCATACGCCGTGCGCCATCTGATATTCTAGTTGATCTGAGGTCCTATCATGATGGGTGTCATGCCTGAATTAAATTAATTTTGTTTTTTTTTTTATTTTAGTGATCATACTATTTTCTCATACGGACAGGCCCTCACGCGATTTTTAAACTGGCACTTTAAATAGTCTGAACACACCTAGTGTATCGCCAGCATTGCAATCATATTCAAATTATTTGCGTTTTTGTGGCATTGAACATGTTGAAATGAACCAAATTTAAACTTCTTGGACAATTCATTTTTGATCTTCATTTAAGTACACTACACTGAAATTTACTTCTTCATTTCTCTATTTGATTTTTTTGTTTGGAAGTTTTTGTACTTAGGTATGTTATTTAGATTGTCGCTTATCACTTAGGGCAACCCACATTGTCTGCGAAAGTCTTCAAATTTTTTTTCACTAATTTAACATTCTTTTTACGATATGTTATCATTTGGAAAATGAAGCCCAACTTCGCGTCGTCTACCATTTTGAAGTTACACAATAAGTAATGAAAAATTTAAATGTATGGAACATTACCAACATTGTAATATTATGACACGACAAGAAAAAGGAAAAGAGGGTAATGGTTTTGGAATGTATGTTTGTGTCTAGGAATAAAGGCTCAATTTCATTAGTCGATAACTCGATCGAACTCTTAGCCCGCATTTCGGGGACTCCTCGCAGGCGGGATAAAGACCTATGAAAGTTCATCATTTATACCTCAGTCAATATACAGCATGCGGGTATTGCCTGCAAGCGGTCTTGTCCAATGGCATGCGAGAGATGGCGATGCAATTTCACACGAGATCAGAAAATCTCTCGCACGCCGCATGGAAACCCAAGAGACTAATGAGAGTCTCGCATGCGGGCCTTCCGGCATGCGAGGGCCTGCACCCCGAATGCAGGCCCAAACAACCAATGAAAATGAGCCTTATGGGAGCATGGTGATAGGAATGTGACCTCCTACCGCTAAACTAGTGGGTCTGTGAGGTGTAGACCTCGCGGCTCAAGTTTATCTTCCTCTACAGGTCGCATTCCTGAAACGGTTCTCGTGAAATTTTGTGAGCAGGTCGCGAACGACCTGGAGGGCTATTCCTGCGCGTGAGATGAGATGAGATTTTATTTGAGTCACTCTCACACCTATGACGTTTCAAACGAGAGCAACAAGGACGAAAACAGATGAGATGAAAATCTCAAATCTCCGAATAGGGCCACTGCTATTGCTCGCTAGGTCGATAATTTTGGACTGAAGGTGTCGTTTGATTTGTTAACATCTGTTCTGGGAGCCTACCATGACATTGCCATGATGGTAACGTATTGTATTCGATGCTGTGCCACCGCGAATCGTATCGCCACGCAATAAGGTCCGTGGTCGCGCAGCGTCGAAAACAAGACGTAACCATCATGGCAATAATATGTCATGGTAGGTCCCCTGGACCAAGTGTCAGTTGTCTTTGTGTTTCACTCCATAGCATCCCGGACACAAGGATAGTGAGTGCTACAGTGACAGTGATTATATAGGTAGGTATGTAGGTGTCTATGTTGTGTACATAGGTGTCAGCGGGATTCATCTTCGATCATATCGACCCTGAAGGTCTTGCCACCGCGATATAACATGAAGCGTTTTAAATAAGGGTTTCTCTAATTTCTTTCCGTGTTGGCAGCGCTAGTGTTGCAGGTGTACATAGGCGGCGGTTACCGTATACCATCAGGCGGGCTGCCTGCTTGTTTCCTGCTCGTCTTATAAAAAACATCGTTGCTTACCGACAAGCGAGTTGGGGTTAAACGTGGACTTATTTGCGATGATAAAAAGTGTTTTGCTGAATATAATTTTTGGTTTTCAAACGGTTTTATATAGTTTCACTTGTGTTTGTATTGTTTAAAATCTTGCAACAGTTTTTTTAACCAATTTGCTTGAACGATTCTTTTGAAACTTTGCACCCACAAAGACATCGAGTCTCGTGACAATCCACGTTTATAAAATTAAGAAGACACGTGTTCTTTTTTCATAATTTTGCTTTTGGTTTGAAAAAATGAGTCATAAAATAATTACAAGTTCAAATAATAAAAAGCAATTATTATTTTAATCAATCCATTTCAGTCTCAAGATTTCTTCATGAACTCTGGTCATAAAACAAAAGTCCTACTCAGGACCCTAATTTAAATTTACGACCTGCTCTTGGTCCCTTATCTTAGTGTCAATCAATGCAAATCAGCAGCTTGATTACTCTGGCTGTCAGTCGCAGTGGCGGTCGCGGTATTTCGCTCGCGTGACTAGTGCGAGTGAAGCCCGGTGTCCACTTACGTGACATGTGACTTGCTTAAGAATGGTTTAAATGTGTCGTGTAGCGCTTGAAAACTTGTAAAATCGACAATTAAGTCAAACTCAACTAAAGTGTATAACAGCCGTATTGAAAAACGACGCTGAGTCATGAATCTCGGTTTTAGGGCCTTTTTTGTAAAACAAATGATCAGTCATGAACCTCGATTCAAAATTCAAATTCAAATTCAAATATTTATTTCAAATAGGTACATCAGAGTACACTTATGATATGTCAGAAAACAAAAATTGCCAAAATTATAATTAATCGAAAATAAAACAAAACTGGTTTAAACATAAAAACAGATTTAAATCGAGATTCATGACTGGGCATTATTTAAGCATACGGGCCTAATTGTTTTTAAATAGTTTTAAATCGTGATTCAAGACTGAGTGTCGTTTTAGCATGCGGGCCTTGCGTCGTAACATATCGTGTTCGCGTATTAGTTCGCCGTATCAATTTACCGCGAGCCTGTCCGCTTCTTCGCGAGCCGTAACCGTTCCGAAGATGGGTCTGAGCAGTAGCGCCTTACTCAACTGCCGTCTTTGTACTTCTTCACTCTACAAAACTTCAAGGCTAGAGTGAATAAGTACCTTATAGGTCGTCGTGCTCCATCTTAGACCACAACGTCGCTTAACATCAGTCGAGTTGGTGCTCAAACGCCGATTTATTCTACATAAAAATAAATTTAAAAAAAAACGCTTTGAAGCGCGCTCGTTGCGAAACCAGGTGCCAACAAGCTCGCGTGCTCGCGGAGTTGACGGCTAGACTCGTTGAATTGATACGCGTACTCGATACGATACTAGGTTCGGCTTCAGCCAGTCTCCGCCTTAATTATGCCACGTGGAAATAATGGCCATCCAATTCAAACACAATTTATTATGTTTTGATTGATAACCCTAATGATGGTCGTAGTCATAGTTCAATGTTTGTTATTTACCTACTATTTAATCGCTCCTAACATATCGCTGGCTGGATGACGTGATTACAAGTAATATTCAGCATTATAACATCGGTACCTGGGTTTGAGATGGCTACTTTTTGTTTTTGACGCAGCTCGCTCGACCATGGACATTATTCCGCGGTAATACGATTGGCGGTCACGTAGCGTCGAAAACAAAATGCAACTATCATTGCAATTTGTGGGCATTTCGACCCAAACCAGACCTTGGCCTCCAATACTAAGAAAGGCCACTTCTCTCGGTCCTGAGCAAGGCCTCAGTTCAAGGCAGATATCAACTTCAAGTTCTCAAAGGTCTTTAGCCACTTCATCTGTCCATCTTTACTTGGAACGGCCGACAGGCTTTCGGCCCTTTGGCAATTCCAGGTAAGCCTTTAGCAACCCAGGGCTAGCCTTGTGTATAATAGTATAAATAAATAAAATAAAATAGAAATAGCCTTTATTTCTACTATATCGTTTCACAAAATATAGTTTAGCTAGTAATTATAAAGTATATATGCAGAAGTCGCCACTGCGGCGTAGGCCTCCCCCACGCCTCCCCTAACTTTTTCCACTCTTCTCTCTCTCTAGCTGCGGTCATCCAGTTTGGTCCGTATAATATACATATCGTCACCCTTTCCCCCGAAGGGGCTGGCAGAGGTGTAATATAACACCCACACTTCGCCGGACGATATTCAGTCCCGAATGTGACAGGGGGTGACCCTGTCGCCATACATCGGGCGCCAGTCATGTAGCAGATGACATACAATACGCACAAATGTTCACACAATGAACAAATTGGTGCGTGCCGTCGGCTGGGTTTGAACCCGCTCCCTCTGGCTTGAGAGGCGGGCCTTCCCCAACTAGGCTGTCATCGTATTGTCCGTATAGTAATAAAATAATTAATTAACAACAACCTACAAAATACATAAATATCAAGTCATGCAATAGTCAACAAAATCGCAAGACGCCCCATAACCTGAATAAAATTCCTACCCAGTAATGCCTATCAAAAATTTCCTCCTCAACTTTCAAAATTAAACTGTTACACAACTGCGATACAGTTATATCAAATTTCAAATTTAAATTTTCACTATAAAGGCAGGAATAGCCGCAAATATGCGGAACTTTTACCTTGTTTATTTTGAAAATTTAGCGGCGCCATTTATGGTGGCGGCCATCTTGTTTACGCGATTAGCGCGGGAAAGTTGAGAATCTTTGCAAATATTTTGTATGCTGTTTAGAAAAGGGTGTAAGTAAATCAAAATCGATCTATGCATCTAATGTAAATATTGATTTCTTTGATTTTAGACAAGCCATTAATGCTATAAACTTGTCATTTAGTAACATACAAGTAAGTATATCGTCACGCCTTTCCCCCGAAAAGGCTGGCAGAGGTGTATTACAACACCCATACTTCGCCAGACGATATTCAGTCCCAGATATGACTGGGGCAAGCCTGTCGCTATTTACCGGGCTCCAATCATGTAGCAGATGACACACAATTGACACAATACGCACATATGATCACACAATTAACAATTTGGTGCGTGCCTTTGGCTGGGATCGAACCCTCTCCCTCTGGCTTGAGAGGCGGCCTTTTCCAACTAAACTGTCATCAACCTATGAGTACTTTTATGTCTAGAGAGAATTTTGTATTGTCTATGAAAGAAAATTGATAAGCTATTTTTTTATACTAGTTTGTCTGACAGATGCTTCTTACACAGTCGTTGCGCCAAGCTATTTGTTCTCATCTAACATTCTAAATAAAATAAAAGTATGACACGGCGTTGGGGGGCTATTCCTATGCGTGAGATGAGATGAGATTTTATCTCACACTCACACCTATGACAATTCAAACGAGAGCAACAAGGACGAAAAATGGAGAGGTTGAATCTCACTCCGTAAAAATAGCCCTCTAGTGCCCCTATTCGGAGATTTGAGATTTTCATCTCACCTTTTTTCGTCCTTGTTGCTCTCGTTTGAAACGTCATAGGTGTGAGAGTGACCAAGATAAAATCTCATCTCACGCGCAGGAATAGCCCCCCTGGTGTAAGACGTACTCCCTAAGCCCCTAAGGGCTTACGATTCGCCCCTATTTTTTCTACGCGTGCAAGTTTTTTCAGTGCATCTTACATAATCATTTATCAAAGTTAGTACAAGAATAAGAATAAGAATAATTTATTGCAGTACTGTGTACAAAGCTCTTAATTTAAATATAGTCTCAACAGTAGACCCAAGTCGGGTGTGCAATGTGATGTACATAGGTACTTATAAATGTAGTTAAACAATATAAAATAACAACAATATCAAAATAACAATAAATAATAATTTTATCATTATAAAACTTTTTCAAATCGTAAAAACCCTTTTGTCAATGGCCATTTCTTCAATTTCATGAAAAACAGTGCCCCTTCTAGAGTCTTTATGTCGGAGGGCAAGTTGTTGTAAATTTTTTAGAGATGTAAAGTATCTGTATTGTCTATAATGTGTCTATATTGTATCCTTTTTTTTTTTTTTTCAAACTCTAATTCAAATTTTTATTTTATTTATGAAAAGTTTACATACCGGGTGTAAGGAGACCGTTCTCGAAAACGAAAACTGGGAATAGTGGTGGGGATTACTAATACAAAGCGACTAAAAAAAACGCGAAAAAAAGACTTTTTTTTTAAACTTAAAATCTGATATTTTAACATCGACACAAGTTATACAAGCTTTAAAAAGCTAGTTTAAACACCAATTACCAAAAAAAAAAAAAATTTACCCTAACGGCAGTCTAATACTAAATGCCTAACAGCTGACGCTAGAGGTGAACGCCCGCACACAGCTGCGCGCGGTCGCGACCTAGGTGCCGCGCCGCCCGCGCCCTCCGCTGTCTCGGCGCGCGCGCGGCCCGCGGCGGCGCGTCGTCGCACTTTCCGTAGGTACTGGCGCCGACCATTGACCCCCGCGATATAAACGCGTTACATTGCTGGTTTGCAAATTTCTAAAAGTTTAAAATAACAGTTATATGGCTAATAGTTAGTGGTTTCGGGTTGTGTATAGATAGTATAATAACGGCGTTTCGGCTTCGAGAACGGTCTCCTTACACCCGGTATTTTACTTATAGATAAATCTTAAAAATATAAGGGTAACATTAGTAGTTGTCTTGTAGCACCTACACTAAGAACATAAATATTCTTGTGCTGTAGGTGACTACATTCCTTCATTTTTTAAATCTATAGTATATCTATAGTGTCTATATTGAACTTAATTGGTGATCTACCGTTGAACTGCTCCTCTAAATATATCGTTAGATAGGCAAGTATCAAATAACTCTCAAATAAATCTCCATACCCATCCGTTATTGTGACATAAACGTTAAGGCCTATTCACACTACACTATAATGGATCGCATCGTAGTTTAGCTCTCTCACTCTCTCCCGTATAAGTAAGTAGGTACTTTTATGAATTGTAGGTATACTTTAGTTAGATAACTATTCGTAACATCCATATTTTAACCTGCTAATTATTTTACATTACTATTTGTAAATTATTATTTTAATTAAAAAAAAATGTGACGTATAGTATTGTAATAATAAAAAAAACGAATCATTTAACTATATCATAACAGCTTACTTAAGTAACCAGTACCTGGATGGCCGAGCTTTGCTCGGTATTTTTTTTATTTTTTAATTGTGATTGGATAATAAACAATTGATTTTAGTCTAACCTCAATTGACTTCGTGTTACTTAACAACGCCATCTGCTATTGTGTCGTTAAAGCAATTAGTTGCTCACAAAAAATAGTAGTATTATTATTCGCCAATAGATGTCAGGAAGAGTCATATTTTTCAGTTGAGATTGATTATCGATAAAACACGAATATAATGATATTTTCTAAAAATGATTCCTAGCTAGATCGATTTATCGCCCCCGAAACCCCCTATATACTAAATTGTATGAAAATCGTTGGAGCCGATTCCGAGATTCCAATTATATATATATATATATATACAAGAATTGCTCATTTAAAGGTATAAGATTCTGTGTGTGCTTTGTAAGTTAGTATTGAATCGACCAAACGAGCGTTAGTGAGCGAAGCGTCTCTGCCACAGCTACGACAAAAATGCTGTCGTATGTCCGAATTCTGTCCGGATCTTTGTCTTCTTCTACAGGTCGCATTTCTTAACCGATTCTCTTGAAATTTTATGAGATGGTTCAATAATGGAATATCGATTTTTTTTGTCGAGGCTGACGAAACTGAGTCGGCAAAAAAATGTATAACAATTGAACCTGCTTACAAAATTTAACGAGAATCGGTTGAGGAATGCGACCTGTAGAGTAGGACAAACGACAGCCGCGAGGCACAGAGCCACTAGCCCACTATTTAGTGAGATAATAAAAATCTTTTAATAATGCTAAATGAAAACTTCCAAAACCGACTTCCCGTCATACAAATTGGATTTTGTAAACAATTTTTAGACTTTTGTTGATTTTTTAAAAACCACTTGAGCGATTCGATAAAATTTACCTCTGAAGTATGATCTACCAAACAAAAGGATCATCAACATCGATTCATAATTCATAATCGATCATAATGATCGTGTAACAAAAAAACATACAACAAAAAAACGAAACAGTTAAATTGAGAACCTCCTCCTATGTTAAAGTCTGTTAAAAGTAAAATAAATTAATCTTTCCTCTCTTTCTGCCTGTGTCACTATGGGGGTCTACAAAATTTAAGCGAACAAAATTGTTGTAGCTCAGCTGGCCCTTATATTTCGTTAAGCTAATTATGAATGACTAGCTGCACCCCACGCCACGGTTAAAAAGTAGTTTATGTGTTATATATCATCCAGAGTATAAGCTACCTCCACACTAAATTTCGAATTTCTCCATACTAAAATCCGTCCATCCGTTTGATCGTGAAGACGTAACACTCACTTACACACTCACAAACATAACATATCGTCACGCCTTTCTCCCAAGAGGGCTGGCAGAGGTGTAATACAATATCCACTCTTCGTCAGACGATACTCAGTCCCAAATGTGATAGGGGCGAGCTTGTCGCCATACACCGGGCTTCAGTCATGTAGCAGATAACATACCATTCGCACAAATGTTCACACAATAAACAAATTGCTGCTTGCCGTCGGCTGGGTTTGAACCCGTTCCCTCTGGCTTGAGAGAAGAGCCTTCTCCAACTAGACCACAAACTGTAGCCTTTATAATATTAATGTTACCCGTTTTAATGGAATAGTTAACTTTGAGCTGTTTGTGAAGTTATTCCTAGCTAATTTTACTTTAAAATTTCCGCATTGAAGCAAAAGCTGTTCATGATTATGTATGTTTCTTTGTCTTCCTTTCGGCTAAAAATACCCGTTCAGAGTAACCCAATTTATTTTTACTAAATATTATCAAGAGGAAAGATTTGTATTTTTGTTTGATTGCAAAAAAAAACACAAAAACTACTGGTCCGTTTTAAAAAAAAAATCACCATTAAGAAGCTTCATTATTCCTGAGAGACACAGACTAGGCAGAGCGATGATAGCCTAATTGCAAAATACCCGCCTCTCAAGCCAGAGGGAGCGGGTTCGGACCCAGCCGAAGGCATGCATCAATTTGTTCATTGTGTGAACATGTGTGCGTATTTAATGTCAACTGCTACACAACTGGAGCCCGGTGTATGGCGACAGGCTCGCCCCCTGTCACATTTGGAATTGAATATGCCGAATTGAGGCTGTTGTACACCTCTGCCAGCCTCTTCCGGGGAAAGGCGTGTTGGACTGATCAATAATGTCTGATTTGTAGTATTTATTCTGTGACTAAGGCGCAGTCTGAAAAGGGCCTGACATCACAACAGCCATTCAGATTTGGTAGCAGGATTTGTAGTCAGGATCATCATAATGAATATTTACCGGCGTCTTCGAGACGGCATATATTGCCCGTATCAGTTCGTTTTACGACGCGATCGCAGAGGTGATATGGATATAGAGGCCGTGTTTATAGGAACTCTCTATCCTTTAGGGATTTCGGAAGTTTCTCTCTAAATTTGGGTGTGGAAGTTGTCTTAGATTGGTAATATTATAGTCATCAGTATTTATATTTAAGGGTTCCGCAACGCTCTGAATTTTCCATACAAACGCGCTTGTAAAATTTCTTGGAAGCAATTTGTCAGATTATGATAAAATTTGGCATGTACAAGGAAATTATCTATGTGTCCGTCCTTCTCAGTTTCTGCCTGTTGTTTTTCCGAACAAGGCGGTCGAGTCTATTATAAAACTTTGACATGCATAAGTGTATCTTTGATAACCAAATTGAATAAAAACATTTTGACTTTTAAAAAGTCATCCGAGACACCTGAGAGTCCAGCTAATTTCAGTTGAGAAAATGCATACGTAATGCGTCGCTTTTCCCAACCAAAGCAAAAACGAACGAACAGCGAATTAATGCTCGAAGTTTTTATGATGACCCTTAATACGAATGCTCTCATGATTCTCTCGGTGCCTCGTTCGCTCCGATATCTGGGATACAATCAAATTAACTAATTGAACGACTGTTCGAGATTTCTCATCGTTCTATGTGTAATTTTATTTTCCAACTGCAGTTATTAACGATCTTCTGAAATCTGATATAAGAGCGATTTTGGTACATTTAAGTACTTCCTTGATTATACTAAAATAAATGTCATCAAAGAAGTACGGAAAGCCTAAAACTGTCTCTGTCCCTACTAACATGCTAGTAGGAAAAGAAACTGTTTTAGGTTTTCCGACTTACTGTTTTCTAACTATAATCCTTCCTAACTAAAAATTAATATCATTCATGCGAATTATTTATAAGTTTGCTTTTTACGCTTTCGCGCTTTTAGGGTTCCGCGAAACTTTGAATTTTACATACAAACGCGTTTGTCGAATTTCTTGGAACCTATTCGTCAGATTGTGATGAAATTTTGGCATGTACAATTAAATGAACTATATCTTCTTCCTCGTGTTCTTATTTTTTTTTAATGTCCTCAAGACAAAATAGGAAATGAAAAATATGTTTATAAAAATAAAATTTCTACGAAAAATATCCGCATTTGTAAGGGTCACTTTTGACAGATTTATTAAATTGATAGACAAAACAAATCAAAAATTTCTTTGAATAGGGAGGTTGTCTACATCATTCGCTTTTAAATTAATCCATATACAAGGTAAATTCTTAGCGACTTAAGAATGATTAGAAATACGCGTAAGTTACAAGAAAAAATTTAAATTGCAATTTGTCACTCTGTAGATAACTTTAGAGGCTCATCAACATCTTTTGTTGCTCTCTTTGCTCGTCGTCTCCTTCTAGACGAAATGGTAATAGTAAACCTGTAGCCAATGCGAAGTTAGTCTTAAGTGGTCGCCGGACCCTTAACTACTAGTGGTCTTCATGAAATTTTGGCACACACGTTGCCAGAAGGGCAGAAAAGGACTTATAAAATATAGCATCCCGAAAAAAAAAACAGTTTTTGTGGGACCACGGGTGAAACAGCAGGACGTATGCATTATTATAAATGCGTAGAGTTTGTCTATTTATTTACTTGTTATACTTTCACGCCTTAACTAAACTTCATAAAATTTGTTGTACATGTTGTCAGGGGTACATAAAAAGACTAACCTAACCTATGTAATTGTACATCCTTTACAGGGCCGTCTTTACCCGGGGGTGCAAGGGGTGCGGTGCACCGGGCGCAGGGTGCCCGGGGGCACCTGCCGGGCGCTGAATATTTAGTTATTTCATTGAACTTAACGCCATTGCACAGTTTTATATACAGGTTACGACAAATACGTTTGCGCAAAATTAAATATAAAAAAACTAGTCATCGACAATAATCATTGTTTTACTTTTATTACGCTTTCGGCGCTTGTCATACCGCTCATAATGTGCAAGTTAAAATGACTCTTATTACTACGTCAATAACATTTTTTTTTATTAAAGCACGCGCGCGGCAATTATCTAATCCAAAGACTTAAGAAGTATAACCTTTGACACATTGCCGCCCGGTCACCCACACTTGAAGCAAAATGATTTCTAAGACCAAAGACAATAAAGTGTAAGGCTTGTGTAGGGCTAATATGAAAGGAAATGTTTAACCGAAAGGGGCTTGTGTAGGGCTAATTTGAAAGGATATGTTAAACCGAAAGGGGCTTGTGTAGGGCTAATTTGAAAGGGTATGCTTAACCGAAAGGGGCTTGTGTAGAGATAAATTGAAAGGGTATATAAAACCGAAAGGGGCTTGTGTAGGGATAATTTGAAAGGGTATGTTAAACCGAAAGGGGCTTGTGTAGGGCTAATTTGAAAGGGTATGTTAAACAGAAAGGGGCTTGGGTAGGGCTAATTTGAAAGGGTATGCTAAACCGAAAGAGGCTTGTGTAGGGATAATTTGAAAGGGTATGTTAAACCGAAAGGGGCTTGTGTAATGAGAAATTCGATTTGCTGACGGAACACATTTCAGTTTTTTCACTCTTTCAAAACATTGAATGCTGGAGGAAATTAGAGATGCATTAAAAAAATCTCAATGTTCTCGGCTCCAAGAAAATCTAACATTTAAAAATAGATTTGAAATTGACGGGGAGGATTATAATAATATAAATGAATTAGAATTGTTGCCAATATTTTTTCCCAATGCATCAACAAGTACTCCCACTGATATTTTAAGCTATATATAATCTAATAATTTAATCTCCTCATATCCTAATATCTCAATATCTCTACGTATATATTTAACACTGCCTGTTACAGTAGATGAAGTTGAACGATCCCTTTCAAAATTAAAATTAATAAAAAATATCTTCGGTCAACCATGACCCAAGACAGACTGACAAACTTAGCTATTATAAGTATTGTATCCGAAATTGATATAAAAATAAATGATTTAATTAAAATCTTCGCCAACTCAAAAGCAAGAAAAATTGAGTTTTTTTATGTATGTACATATAATAAATAGATATTTAGCAATTGATGATAATATAAACGAGAGTTGGATTGCTGGTGTTTTTCGCCATTACAATCACTGTTAATTGTAATTAACTCATAATTCTATTGATTTCTCAACTATGTTTAAGTAACTTTTTTTGTTTGTTTTTACATCACGTTCTTTTACATGTTAAAATAAAAGTATAATTTTTAGAAGGTTCATCGAAAAATTTTCCCTTTTTTGAAGAAGTAGGTACCTTTTCTAGTGTTAATTCTAGAAAATGGACATAATGTCTCGAATGGAGAATAGTTTTGTTTTTTATTTGTATAATTGGGTTGAATTTGTATAATTTAAGTTTAATTTTAGTATTGTATTTTAGAGAAATAAATAAATTATTTTCATAATTACGTGTATTGTGTTTCCTTGATTGACTAGGACCTCTTCATACTGCAGTGTGTCGTCGGTCGCGTGTTATGCTGCAGTGTAAAAGAAAACGAGGGCGCAGACTGAGCCCCGCACCCCGGCGCCGAATAGACTTAAGACGGCACTGATCCTATAAACAACGTTTCCAACGTTTATACTGATAAAATTAACGGTTCTCGTAGGACTGCGGTTGACACCGCGCAAGGCAAAGCCAACTAATAATTATACTGTTGCTGTAATTGTAGAATATTTTTTTTTACAACAGACTAGGCATGCGTTTGACCACTGACTCGCCTGATGGGAAGCGTCGACGTGATCGAAGGTGTAACACGCTTGCCTAGGAGATACCTATTCACTTTACTCTTAAACACCCAAGGATTGTATTTAGGTGGAAAGACAGACGCAGGCAACGAGTTTCACACCTCTGCAGTTCTTACAAGAAAAGTTGACTTGAAACGCTTAGTGCGTTTTAGCGGAATTTCCACCATAAGAGGGTGTCTTTTACTGGTGCGCCTGGTACAATTATAAAAGAACGGCGATGGCTGGATCAGGTCGTGCAGTTCTTGTGCACACTCGCCGTAGTGTATTCTGTAGAATACCGACAGATATATATTATTATTATGTATAGATCCACAATTCTACACCTCAAAATAGGTCGCAAGATACCAGCTCCAATTACGTTAAGCATGAGGTTATCAATTCGATTGTTTTTACGTGCTCGTATGATCGCGGTATCTCTATTGCCCGCAACTTTGTTACAACAATACGAAGTTGAGTAATCCCTCGCTTTTCTCCCGCTCACCGCTTGTCATTCTTTCCCTGGACTCTGGAGTTTATCAAACATTTCCTACCTACATTTGCCGCCCTCCTTGTCATAGTTTTACATAACATAAACATATCGTCACGCCTTTCCCCCGAGTTGGCTGGCAGAGGTGTAATACAACACCCACACTTTGCCGTACGATATTCAGTCCCAAATGTGACAGGGGCGGGCCTGTCGCCATACACCGGGCTCCAGTCATGTAGCAGATGACATAAATTACGCACTTATTAAATTTATGTTGACACAATGAACAAATTGGTGCGTGCCGTCGGCTGGGTACGAACCCGCTCCCGCTGGCTTGAGAGACGGGCTTTCTTCAACTAGGCTATCATCGCTTTCATAGTTTTATTGTTAGTGTTAATTTTTGTGGTTTTTTTAAGTTTTTTGTCATAGTTCTAACACAAAAGCTGATTTAAAAAACTGTAAAAAGTAAATCTACGTCTATAGTAAATAAATGTGTACATTACATTTAAAAAAAACACCGAAATCGGACTATTATTTACATATATATATATATATATATAGGAGGAAAAATGTTTCACTTTTTGTATGGACAAGTATACGCGCTTCACGATTGTCTTGAGAACAATGATAACTTATATTACATTGGCTTAAAAGGAGGCGATTCATTCTGACTCCCGAGCGCAAACTTATGAAAACTTCAGATTCAAAAGCCAATAATAAAACAAGTTAATTTACTTAGCGAAATTGTATCGGCAAAATCTACAGCTTTTCCTAGTATAGTAAACAATTTCAGCTTCATCCTGCCATTTTAATCGTGCATATTTCGCTCGTCCGACAAATATTGTACTTGCCCTAGACTGGTGCTGTTCGGCCGAGAGTTGAACAAGCAGCGCCGGGAAGCAAACAATATGTATAGATAGATAGATAAATAAACACTTTATTGTTCACACCAGAAATAACAAAAACAAAAGAACAGGAAAAACTTTAACTGTAGTGTAACAATTGGCGGCCTTATCACTAAGAGCGAGAGGATACTTATGAAAGAGTATGGGACATGGGTGTGCAAAAATTTACAAAAATAAGAGTGTTGATACACCTACTTAAACTACTTGAATTATACTTACATAAACATACATGTCATAATAACTAAATAGGTACTAACTATAACTATTATATATAATATGTATATAGGGATTTACGCACGGACGGGTTGTACGATAAGAGGAACATCCGGGGGCTACCATGACAACTTATTGTGGTTACGTTTTGTTCTCGATGCTGCGCAACCATGGACCTTATTGCGCAGCGATACGATTAGCGGTCGCGCAGCGTCGACAAGGAAACGTAACGTAGCCCCCCTGATCATATTTCTGCGTAAAGGGTTCCGCGATGTTCTGAATTTTTCATACAAACGTGCTTGTCAAATTTCAGGGAAACTATTTGTCAGATTATGAGGAAATTTGGCATGCACAGTATAAATATATTTGTATTTATGAATATATTTATTTTATTGCTTGATAAATATAATGTAAATGAACTAAATCTGCGCCTCTATGTTCTTGGTTTTTTTTTAAACATCATCTTTAGCAAATAGAGCAATGAATATCTGAATTTGTAAGGGGTCACTTTTGCCTGATTTATTTCATAGATAGACAAAGCAATTCAATAATCCCTTTACATAGGAAGATTATCTACATCATTAGCTTTAAATTAATCTATAATATAAGGGATTTTTTTTGTTATTTGAGAATGATAAGTGAAGTGCAAAAGTCATAAAAAAATATTAAAATTGCACTTTGTCACTCTGTAGATAACTTTAGAGGCTCGTCAGTATCTTTCCTTGCTCTCTTCGCTCGTCATCTCCTAGACGAAATGGCAAAAGAAAACCTTTGGCCAATACGAAGTTAATCTAAAATCGCTGGACCCTTAATTCATCGACTACAAGCGAGATCTCAGAGTCGACTGGTACAAATTGCCATTTGTTTGTTTGACGATAAATTGAGCGTTGATTCGATTTTCATCAAACGCAGGCAAGTAGTTCACCCTAATACTTTTTTGTGAGCTAAATCGGTCAAGGCCTATTCCTAAAATTCGAGATATTTTCTGGTCTTTGTCTCTCTCGTTTGAAAAGTCATATAAGTGAAAGTGACAAGATAACATCTCACGCGTCAAGAAAAATGGCCTGGGGCTTAATGGTCATGGGCGTTGCGATATCTCACTGTTAGTTGACTGAGCGTAGCGAGGTCTCTTGTTCTACTGGGATATTTAGACTTTTTTTGACTGACGATGACTTCAATATCGTTGATCCATTCATTCATTTATTATTTTTGACGTAACAACGTCTTATAATTCGATAGAGCCGCCTGCACGCACGAGAAAATGCGGCGTTACCTCGCTCTGAGGCGTTCCATGTAAGGCTTGAAGTGCAAGCGAGAGCGCGGAACGAGCGACAAAGAAGCACAATCGGCCTTTGCGTTTGGCAGCGTTCGACATCCGTCTCTCTCCTACTTGAGTGAGCACGTTGTCACGTTCAACTATCGTCAGTAAACCGACTTTACAGACAACCAATTTTTTTTCATAGTGAAAAAGCAAAGCTCAAAAAACCGACTTCCCATCATGTAATTCGTAAATCTGTTACACCTTCGATCACGTCGACGCTGCCCATCAGGCGAGTCAGTGGTCAAACGCATGCTTGGTCTGTTGTAAAAAAACTCATCCATGTAAACAAGTTCTAGACTTTTGTTGACTTTTTAAAAACTGCTTGACCGATTTCGATAAAATTTATATGGAAACACCTCTAAAGTATGATCATCAACAAACCAACAAGAAAAAACATTAAAATCTATTTACATTTACATTTGGCGGAGGAATCGTGTAACATAGTCGAATTGAGAACCTCCTCCTATTTGAAAGTCGGTTAAAAACAAATGCTGTTACTATGCAACAAAAACATTTTTTTTCTTACGTATTCTAATCTACTGGAATGTCCGGGTCGCATTAATTACTCCCGACCTTTAACTCCGGAATGAGATTACTTTCATAGTCTACTGATCGTACGATGTGCCACGAGTCAGCTCTGCGATTGGTCTCTCGCACCTCAGCACATGTGACGTCACTATTACATGCCGATTACTCATTGCCCGTCTGGTATTTGAACTCGAAAAATTAGATTTTTGTTCTAGTCGACCGCGTTACTCCATCAAGGGGAAACTTAAACTTTTACATCAGGCGAATTGGTTGCTAAACACCGACATACTCTGCAATTGTACATAAGTACATAAAAAGAAAAAAAAGGAATAAAAAATATCATTAAGAAAAAACTTCTTTACAAAACTGCACAATGAACAATATCGAACAGTGCGAAGGCTTCCAGAAAACAATACAAGATGTTCTATCTTCTATCAACTTCTGCGAACCAACACTCCAGGTTGCCCTATTCTTCGTGGTACTGAACCCCTTGTTCTGGAACATCTGCTCACGCTTGGAATACTACACTCGTGTGCTTACTAAATTAGCTGGAAGCCCAAGAATTGGCTGCTACATATTTGCTGCTACCATATTCAGCTTGGGCATGGTGAGGAGCTACTTCTTCGAGCAAGCCATCAGAAAGCAAGCCATATCAGCTGCGCTGGATGGTGGATTCTTCCAAATCGTTGGCTTAATATTGACGATATTCGGGCAAGTGATGGTGTTCAGTTCTATGTATCAACTCGGCATTACTGGAACGTACAATGGTGATTATTTTGGGATTTTAATGAAAGGAAGAGTTTACGATTTCCCGTACAACATATTTGACAATCCGATGTACAGAGGGTCTACGTTGTCTTTCTTGGGAGTGTCACTGTTGGAAGGGAAGGCGGCTGGCCTGTTTGTGACGCTGGTGGTGCATCTCATGTACGAAATTGCTGTTAAATTTGAAGAGCCTTTCACTAGGAAGATTTACGAAATGAAGAAGACGAACTGAAGAATAAAGATTGAGAGTTAACTTAAAGAACATTAAAAATCTAAGTCAATGTTTTACGAATTTCGTTCAGTGAAAGTCAATGTTCGGACAGCAAATAATTAAAACAAAATGTTGGCTTTTTAAAGACGATTTTTAAGCACCCAATTTAAGACACGGTCAAACGTATCTAGATACCAAAGTACGAGTTTCTTGAAGTCGGCCCCGTATTACAAAATAATTCAAGTCACACGTCATGTCGGCGGGCCTGCGGTTTTTTTTTTGTGTAGACTCATTAATTCTCAAAGTCCATTCCCGAAAAACATTTGAGAATTGGATGAAGGTCCATTTCCACAACAAATTGGGAATAGACCTTGAAATTTTCTCAAATAATATTTTTCCAATAAAGAGAATATTATAAAATGATTATCATTTAGATTTTTTGCTTTGCGTTTTATGTACCTACTGTCACAGAGTGCTAAAAAGTATTTAAATTTGTTAATTATTGTGATAAAGTTCTTATTATTTATTATAGTCACCCTTACATTAGATCTGGACTTGTGGTTATGAAATATCAAGCTCTGCAATGTCAAATATCCACAGCTCTTGTATGGCGCGATTGTAATTGCCACTCCGCTGAAACCAACTGAAATAAAAACAATGAACAATCGACAAAATGATTTAATTCTCGACTTCTCCGTTACGCCACAGGTTTCTCTAGGAGAATGCTTGACCCGCGAATCGAGCAAATTTAACTGCATGGGCCATTAATGTTTATTCGTAGGTAAAATAGTTTTACTAATGGTTAAATAAACTAAGCTGATATTTGAAAGGGGTCCTTTTATTTACATAAAACAGAAAGTTATGAAGATAAAATAATAACGATAAGATAAGTTACTTATAAAAATAAAATGGCTAAAAATTAGAGGAATTAAAAGTAATTTCGTCACAATTTTCATCATTATCATATTATCTGTGCTTTTCGACTTCTTTTCTCATACACGGTATCTAAGACTTTCCTTGACGTTGCAAAATGTAACCAAATCATTACTAAAGTAACCAAAACGTTCCTATCCCAAAATGTATCCCCTTTACTTTACGAAGCACCAGTATAAACAGAATCCTGATCCAGAAGATTTGTTTCATTTGCAGTTTATCACATTCATTTCAAATAAGTAATGCAGTATAGGCCGCGTGATGTCAGTGTTGTAAGGCTACCTAAAGGCCTCTTACATGGCTTGACGGCTCTTGTTATCAGACAACTAACCGTGGCCTACAATTTAACGTGTCGTCCGAGCCACGGTAGCGCTCAGTTGCAAAGCTACGCGCGGTTATCTATCTATCCTAACAATCTATATTAAACTCATTATTCAGAATATATTATTCAGTATATAAGATTATCCTATCCTATCCTACTAATATTATAAACGCGAAAGTTTGTAAGAATGGATGGATGGATGGATGTTTGTTACTCTTTCACGCCAGAACGGCTGAACAGATCTGGAGGAAATTTGGCACAGAGATAGATTATAGTCTAGAATAGCACATAGGATACTTTTTAACCGCGGGTGAAACCACGGGGCGCAGCTAGTATATCAGATTAGTTACAGAATTACTACTAGTACTTCCGTAGTCTTGTAGCAGCTCGGCTACATACATCTACGAGCTAAATGCTACGAGCGCTACATCATGCTACATTCTACGACTACTCGGCCGATGCACATAAAAAGCACTAGACATTTTTGGACTGGACGTTATAAGACGTTGATGTTTTAGCGAACTAGACGTTCTAGGACACTGGACGTTGTCAGCCTGAACGATGCTACACGCTATATTTACCATAGCGATTATACGCGAGAATTTCTCCGTTCTATGAGCCGAGCCTAAGTAACTAACAACATATTTCAAACGTTTCATGCATTTTTAATACGCTTTTGTTTTATTTACTGGGAACTAAAGCAAGCAAGTTCGTATAAACCGAGTGGCTAACCTTGGTGTCAGAGTTTCTAGGCCGCCTGAAGGCCTCTGACACGGCTTGACGATTGTTGTTATGGAACGACCAGCGGTGCAATTCACAATCTTTCGGAAACGTTTCCGATTGGATCCCACAAATTCTAAACACAAATTGTTCGACTCTCAGTCTACTTTTATACATTTTAGCATAGAGAATCGAGTATAAATCCGCTCGGAAGAATGAATCACGTTTCAAAACTTATAAATGCAGACTGAGACTCGAATAATTTGAGTTTAAAATTTTTGGAATCCGAACGAAAACGTTTCCGAATGATTGTGAATTAGGTACCTATTATTGTAGTAATATTGCTGGGCCTATAATTTAACCTGTGATCCGAGCCACGGTAGCGCTCAGTTAAAAATGCCAATTGTAATTCTCTAACAAACAATGAAATAACATTTTAGAAGTCAGTTATTCTTTTAATCCACTTCCAATAAAATTGTCGTAAGAAAATGAAACTGGTTTTATGTTATCTAGTTATATAAAACTATAATTATATAACAATATACGGACAACAAAACTATAATTTGGTATTTCGGAGCTGATCTGATGATGGAGCCAAGAGGTGGAAAACGTGTTTTTTTTTTTAAATGTAGGGTCAACTGGGGCAAATGCGTGTATGGGTCAATTAAGTCTTTCGAGAATTACTGACAAACTCTTCACAAATTAGGCGCTACTAACATCTTTTTTCTATCTATAATCTGTACAAGATGGCGTTAGTTGCCTAATTTGTGAAGGGTTTAACAGTAATAGACAGTGCTAGAGTATGGAATACTCTGCCTGAGTGCGTGTTCTCTGACACTTTTAATCTGGGTGTCTTCAAGTCTCGAGTGAACCGGTTTCTTCTAGGCAAGCCTGCCCCATCGTAGGCCGCATCACTGCTTATTATCAGGCATGTTGGCGGCCAAACGCAAGCCCTTTAAGTTATTTAAAAAAAACTCGAAAGACGTAAATGCCCCACAGTCACATTTTCCCCAGTTGACTCTAGTGTTTGATCAAGTTTGACATGCTTTTAATAGTCTGTAGATGAACATTATCGCAGAACTTACCTTATCACTAAGACACATTTCGCAATACTTTCAGGTTAGTATTAAAATAAACAAAAGTCATCTGTGTTGCTATTAAACGTGGTCGACTGGTCACGCTTTGATTCTCATTAGGTCAAGACCACTTGATAAGTACCATTTGTGCTCATTAACTTATTTAACTATGTGTAAATAATAATCAAAACTAAATAATGTTACATTAGAATGTATGTTACAAAATAATGTTACTTATACGTCACATCGTCACGCTTTTCCCCCGAAGGGGCTGGCAGAGGTGTTTTACAACACTCACACTTCGCAGGACAATATTCAGTCCCAAATGTGACGAGGGGCGAGCCTGTCACCATACACGGTGCCCTAGAGCACAGAATAATAACTTGCTTTAGTTATTATTCTGAGCCCTAGAGATGTAGCTGATGATTTGGCAGATGACATAATAGACGAGTTATATATCTGTAGTTAGCTAATACTGGCAATTGTGCTACTCTACAAAAACTAAGGAGTATTTACTCCAGAATCGCCGACAGCCGCCGACATAATGTTGGTAGCTGTTTCTAGACGGCCATTTTTATTAATAAAAGCAGTACACGTCATGTCTGCGGACTGAGTCGGTGGGTCGCCGACATTGGTATGTAGATTGCACACTGGTGTAGCTCTCGATCACAAGGCTAAAGTGCACCAAAAAATTAAATAAACACACAATTATAAATGACTGTTTTTGAGAGCTTTTTAAAAAGTCCAATTTCAACTATATGGGAATATTTATGTAAAAAATCGCCTAATTAAAGTTCGATGAATTTAAGCCTAAGTCTTACTCAACTTCCTTCGCCTTTACAAAACTAAACAATTTCGTTCGTGGTATGGTGCACGAACGCATTGAAAACGATCCGCGATCACGATGATACCGTAAAAAACATATATTATGGTCTTGTCATACAAAAACTTACTACAACTTGAAGGCGATGCACTTGACATTTTCCAAAAATATAAGTGAGTCAATGTCAAGACTAGAACAAGCCAAGAGGAAACTAGGAACAGAAATACGTCGGTACACACAATTTAGACATCCGGAAAATATATTCAACAATTATATATTCATTATATATTCAACAACAACAACAGTTCTGGAGCTAGGTTTCGAGTAAAATTTTTGACGTAGGCAAGACGGCGCTGACTCGACATTTCACCATCCGTCTTATCCACGCGTTTAAATCACAAACGACAAAAGGGAAACTTCGCCAGGTGAAAGTCCGGGCAAAGTTGCGTCTCTTCGGGCGTTACTTACCCAAAATAAATGGCTTCAAATACCAAATACATGATGCCAACAGATAGACAACTCACGACAGTTAATAATGTTGTATATTTACGTAACACCCCGAAGTAGGCGCGCTAAAGCTCGATGGATGCACACCGCTGCTGCTATTGGCTAACAGTTATTTCGTATCTTCGTAAAAAGTCGTCATATGAAAATCATTGCGTAAACAAGTAGATCTGATACAGAAACCAAAAACCCGACTGCGATTATTATTATTTTTATTTACATATCCGTTTTTAATTTCATTTATTTTTATAGGCATGTGACACTGACAGCCCGCAGTTGCTGTGTGCCGTCATTGTCGCTGACCTTCGTAGTCAATTTTCATAGAATTGGCATATACTCCGCCAGGTATAGCAATCAGAAACACATAGTGACGTCAATCGATTCTTAAGCAAGACCGAAATAAGTCATTTACAAAAAGGTTGAAAGAGACGGATGATAATGACGTCATTATGTGTTTGCTAAATGCTAGACCTTGTTTTTTTGGATCATGGAATTGGCAAAAAATTGACAGTGGCTCTTGCTCCTGACACGTGTCTTCAACTTCAGCTTCTTCAGCGTCTTCTTCAACGGCTTTCGACTTCTTTCTACAGTTTTAAGCTAGAGTTATCTCTTTGCAAGCATTACCTATTCAGAGCTTCAAAGGTCCTTCATTTGCGAAGTTACTGCCGAGTTTGCCACAAACAGGCTGCGGTTCCGGAAATGGCGTCTTCAATGACTATAGTTTTGGTTAGTGCTGAAGTTTATTTAGTTTACAGCAATAAAATATAGTTTCACAGCGAGAAGAAAATAATTGAAGAGCGAACGTTAGCGAGCGAAGCGTCTATGCTCCAGCTTTGACAATATTGCTTTCGTATGTCCGAATTCTGTCTGGATCTTTGTCTTCGTCTACAGTTGACATTTCTTAAGAGCCCGGCGACCACTTTAGACTAACTTCGCATTGGCTTAAGGTATTCTGTAGCCATTTCGTCTAGAAGAAGAAGACAGCGAAGAGAGCGAGTAATGGTACTGACGAGCTTCAAAAGTCACCTACAGGGTGATAAAGTGCAATTTCAATTTTTTTATGACTTTTGCACTTCTGTAATCATAACTAAGAATTTCCCTTGTATTATGAATTCATTTAACAGCTAATGACGTAGACAACCTCCCTATGTAATGGAGTTTTTTATTTGCTTTGTCTACCTATTAAATAAATCAGTCAGAAGTGACCCCTTAAAAATGCGGATATTTTAAAAACCAAGAACATAGGGGCGGAAATATTATTAATTTAATTGTAAATGTCAAATTTCATCATAATCTGACAAATGGTTTTCAATAAATTTGAGTAGCGCGTTTGTATGGAAATTTCAGAGCGTCGCGGCCCTCTTAACCGATTCTGTTGAAATTTTGTGAACCGATTCTATTGAAGTTTTGTGAGTTCGGTAAATGAATAGATTTTTTTAACGAGACATTTTTGGAAATTTTTCAAAATGGCTGTTTTTGTTTAATTGTACTCGGTATTTTTTTTTTATTGCTAATAACTGACACAACAAAAAACACTATAATTATCATGTTCGATAATTATGTAGTGTTTTTTGCTAGGTCAGTTTTTACAAACCTGTAGAGACAGCGACCACGAGGTCTAAAGCTCAGAGCCTAGAGATATAAGAGAAATAAACTGTCACGTGCGTGTCTTGTAACAAGTGTCTAGTTCGAAATTACGCGGCAGAAAAGTTGAAAGTCACATTGCGTTTGCCGCTCTGAGATTTGCACCTTGAGTCAGTTGCCAGGTAGAGAGAAGACATGGTAAAGCACGGCATGGTTTAGATAATCTAAGTAGGTAAAGTATACTACTGGCACCTTTTATTAGTCACTGATCAGGATCACTGACATTGATCGCGCAAATTTTATTATGACATGTATGTTTATGTAAGTATTATTTAAATAGTTTATGTAGGTGTATAGGTATAACACATAGGTAATGTTTTGTTTGTATGTTTTTTTTAAATCAATCTTATGTTTATTTTTGTTATTTTTGCACACCCTGTCCCATACTCATTTGTCGTATTCTCTCCATCCTAAGGTTGCCTGGAATAGATTTTCATAAGTGATCGCTTTTAGTGATAAGGCCGCCAGTTGTTACACTATTATATAATAAGTTTTATTATAATTTTTCTCTTGTTGTTTTGTTATTTGTGGTGTGAACAATAAAGAGTTTATCTATCTATCAAACTTGTCAAAATTTTCATTTTGGCAAATAATCACCCTATTGTACGAATGGCCTGAGCATCAGCTAAGCAGTTTAGTAAATGTTGTATTAGACGCTAGAGCCGAATATTATTCGTGAAGCTATACAAGTTGCACAACGCCATTTAGTAAAATTGATAGGCTGTTATTTGAACGGCTGATTAAGCAAGTTGGCTGCGACAAACATAAGTCATCGTTAATATACACTGTTTTCTAATTTTATGCGTTTTTTTTTCATATAATTACTAATTTTAGTAGGTTTGAATCAGATAGTAAAGAAAACTAACTCAATCTCAAACATACAACCTTAAAACAAACACGTCGGAACTTCATTACCGTACATATTTCAAGCTAACGTCAGTATAATTATACAGGCTGTTCAAAGTTGTGGCCAACGACGCGTTCACTGCTTTGTCCTGTACACGCTCTGACGCGCGCTTGTTACCAACTTTCGCGTTGAAAACAACTTTTTGAACACGCTGTATGTATATGTTAATTTTAGTGAGCAGCGGTGATTATACATTTTGGAAAGTTTTTTTGCACAATTTTGTTTAATTGGGGTATTTTTTGTGATATGTTCGAACTTTTTTTTTATAATTTAACAGCATAAGACTTCGTAAATAAAATATTGACGACTAAAATTAGGTTTCTTTTATTACACGCATAATAACGGAGCCATTTACTAAAATGGCTAAGCCGTTAATTGAACAGCTGATTAAGCAAGTTGGCTGCAATAGAACAGATAGATTTCATCGCCCGAACATTGACTGTATTCACTGCACTGTACTTCAACCCGTACATAAGTGTGGCTTGAACACAAAAGTGTGGTTTTGTAAGAAGCGAGAAAACTGCGGTCTAGCGCTGCATGTCAAATTGGTTAGACGACCTAACGAACGTTGTAGCGCTGCAGCAAATCCTGCAGTCGGCCACGCGAGCAGGGCCCGCTGTCATCATGTTGCATGACGTTTTTTTTGTTTGGAACAGCTTCTCTAGTATGTAGTACTTGTATCTCAATGGATGAGACTTGACCGAGCGAGCGTTTCTTCGAAGCGTCTTTGCTTCAGCTTCAACAAAAATGCTTTCGTAAATCCGAATTCTGCCCGGATCTTTGTCTTCCTCTACAGTTCGCGTTTATAAACCAATTCTCTTGAAACTTGGTGAGTAGGTTCGTTAATTTATAAAAAAAATTGTCGCGGCCTTTTTTGAAAATGTTTCGAAATGGTGGAGATTTTTTTTTTTTTCTTTAAAAGAAATTATCGAACCTACTCACAAAATTTCAAGAGAATCGATTTTTTTTAAATGACTATGCTGTTGGCCACTGACGCCTCAACAGCGTACTGATCTAGAGAATCGGTTGAGGAATGTGACCTGGAGGGCTATTCTTGCGCGTGAGAAAAGATGACATTTTATCTTGGTCACTCTCACACCTATGACGTTTCAGACGAGAGCAACAAGGACGAAAAAAGGTGAGATGAAATCTCAAATCTCCGAATAGGGTCCCTGTGGCGGAGAGAGACGTCGGCCGCGAGGTATACAGCCCACAGAGCCACTAGTCTATAGTAGTACTGGCCAAGAAGCCAATAAAAGGAAAATGTCAAACAAATATGTGTCCTACACAAGTAGTAAGACATTACAATAAATTCTCACATGACGAGTCGTAAGGCGCCGCCATAAAAGGCCGAACACATGTCTTGAGCAGGGCTGTCACATGTAACAAAAAAAAGTCACATGAAAAACAAAACAAATAGGCTTTTATCCCAAGCTTTAATCTCAGTCTAAATGACAGCAAGACATTTGACACTTTACTAAAGAATTACGAGTAAGTTATGCAATAAAGTTTTATGAATAAAGTTATGCAAATACGAAACAAAGAGTAAGGGGAACGCTTTCAAAAACAAATACCGCGAATAGTGTTGGTTACTGATACAATACAGCTAATAAACGCGATTTTTTTTTAATTTCCTTTGAATTTTTACCGACACAAGCTATGCAAGCTTTTAAGAGTTATGACAACTAGCACAACAAATGAAACAATTTTTCCTTTAACGCGCAATGTAATGCAAACTACCTACTCAGCTGTTAGAAGTCAATGAACCGCGCGCGTCTGCGCCAAGCCAATGACCTTTGAAATGTTCGCGATACATTACTGATTTGCGAATTTCTAGTTTAAATATCTAGTTTATGGCTAATAGTTATTCGTTTCGGACTCTATATACGAGTAGGTAGTATAATAACGGCGTTTCAGCTACGAGAGCGCTCCCCATATGCAGGATGTGTTCTACACAAGTATGGTACACCATAAAAAGGTAGTAAGACATTACAATAAATTCTCACATGACGAGTCGTAAGGCGCCCTCATAAAGGCCGAACACGCGTCTTATGCAGGGCTGTCACGTACCAGTGATGTAGTGCTAACTACTATCAGGGGGTGTCACTCCGCACTTTAGGTACGTTTGGCCGGCGCACCTACCAAGTAGGAGCATGGCAGGAGGTTACCGCAAGGTGCTCGGAAGCGCGATAGCGCGATAAGTGTTAGTTGCGTATGTTTGTAGTTACCTAGAGATAAAATTATTTAATTTCTTGGATAAATAAGACAAACATGTTTTGCCAATATAAAAATCGGTAAAAGATAGACAAGTACGTTTTCATGTATGTTAAAGTATTTTTACTTGCTACACCTACTTAATTAGGAAAGGTATTTTATTGAATTAATAAAGACAGTTATCTTTCTGGATTTATGTTTTAATATATACCTATATATCGGCAAGTAGGAACCCTGTGCTCTTGCCTTCGCACCGATTTCAAGTCACCGGTGCTATACGGATTATGAGCGCTCGTGTCACACGATAAGTTTCATTTTCGCGTAACGGTCGAAAGAGTAGGTAAATTTTTATACCTAAACTTGGCTTTTGTTCTAGAGTGAACCTTCGGTACGTAGTACTATTATTTATTCTGTGCTACTACATACTAGCGGTAGTAAACGTTATGGTGGCATAGACAATGAAATTCTCGAGACAATGTGTTGGCCGTTATTTTAATGACCAAATAAATTTTGCTGAAATTGAAAAGCTGTTAGTATATAACTAAGAGGTTAGTATATAACTAATGAGGATTTCCGAAATGCCTAACTGGGAACTAGAATCTAGCTACCCAGGTTCCGAAACTAGGTGTCAGCACTGGTCTAATGACCTGTCCAAACAGAAGAAAATCTAAAAAAGTTTTGAGAACTTTTCTAAAATAAGTCTACAGTAATTTGGGCAAGTGTTCAAGTTCTATTTTGGCTCTGGACGCGATTCAAAAAAACCTGCAAAAATATTCTTGCCTCTTTACTAACAATTGTTGTACAGCTTAAAAATAGCTAAACAGTGTTTGGTTTTGTCGATCGTATCAAAATTTTAAAAAAATATATAGTCAAACCACTTCGAACACATTCAGAGGTTAGACATTTCTTAGAGCACTCCTAGACCCCATGTTTTAATGCAACTCTGGCTTGGCAATATTTTGAGTGTGTGTGTACATTTTTTCACAAATTTCTAGCATGGCTAATGGCTAATGACTGGACTGATTTTTATTGAATTTAGTGATTTTAATTTTATTTTGATTTGATGTGACATTAATTTTGTAATTATGTATTTGATTTTAATTTTAATTTTGATTATTTATGATAAGTTTATTTATGTGCACGACTATGGACTGGTTCCGAAATAAATGATTTTTAATTTAATTTTAATTTAATGATGGCCGGGCTACAGCAGGCAATATTGCCGTTATTACCGGGCCAGTATTACAGTAAAAATATGGCCCGTCTATGAACGTTCTTAGTCCTTACTAAGAACGCTTATATACGGGCTAAATAAAAACATTAACCCCCATTGGTTAAAATTTTTATTTTATTTATTTTTAAGATTTTATGAAATTACCTGCCATGTAAATTATAATATTTACCAACAAAGTAATACATCCAAAAATGTGTCTAATAAATTGAAAAGTTTTATTTCTTTTAAGCCTCTAAGTTGGTCCTAATTGCATACCCTAGTGTGTGGTTTCGCGACATTTAAAACGCTGTGCTCTATTTTATCTGTCCCTTGTGTGGAGGCCGGCGGTGACACAGATGATGTATAGCGCAGTTGAGAAGATGGATTGGCGACCATTTCAAAATGGTTTTCGGATGGCGTTTCAGCAAATAAGGAAAATGAAAATAAATTGGCGTTGAAGTTCGGTATTGTTGGCTAGAGTTGTTAGTGTTACCTTTACTGTTACTTTGATGATAGTTTTCAGGTGTTTTGTGACAGAGTTTAAATTGCGAATTAATTACAAATAATACAAATACAAATAACTTTATTGCTTAAAATTAGATCTAAAAATTACAATATTAAAAATACCTACTTACATTTATTTGGTTTACAACTTAGAACTGAATACTAATACAAGTAAGTACACTAATATTGTTAACCCTTTACAACGTTATTACGATTAATTGTATCTTGTATTTTTTTTTACTATGTACTTTTAAAACTATTATTTTACTTAAATAGCTGAACTGCGGGTTAAAAAGTTGCCTGTGTGTTAATCCACGGCATAACCTACTTCCATACCAAATTTGGAAGAAGGATTTGTAAAGGAAGGTCGGTTTGTCGGTAACGAATTTTAAAAAAACCCGACACCGATTTTCATCAAACATAGCAGATGAGCAAAGTCCGTTCACACGTTCGGGAGCTACGATGCCACAGACAGACACACACACACACAAACACATCAAACTTTTATAACACCCCGTCGTTTCTGCGTCGGGGGTTAAAAAAATGAGGTTCTACGTATTGGTCATTGTGCTGTGTTATCCATATAAATATATTAGAGTGTTGAATTACGAAAAAAAACACCAATCCAACATAATTAAAGGCCAATTTTATGCTAATTAAGTACTTACTATTTTTTTCTAAGGAAAAAAGGTCCTTTTTTTTATGTAGAATAGGTCGGCGTTTGACCACCAACTCGCCTGATGTTAAGCGACGTTGTGGTCTAAGATGGAGCACGACGACCTATAAGGTACTTATTCACTCTAGCCTTGAAGTTTTGTAGAGTGAAGAAGTACAAAGACGGCAGTTGAGTGAGGCGCTACAAGCGCGGTACTGCTCAGACCCGTCTTCGGAACGGTTACACCAAAAAAACAAACTAAAATTGTGATTGTGATCCTCAATTTAAATCAAGATTACCGCAACTGACTATTACATAGCAGATGTAATAATGCATCGATGGAAACAACTCTGCAAAATTGCAAGTAAAGCTACGGAACACAACTATAGTTTCTAGTTGCTCCGGACAGCCCTGATTGCTCCGTAGTTTACGAGTGTGCAATCAGTCGCAGGACGTTATTACAACTCGTTCACTCCTGTCACGGGAATTAGTTTTCTAACGACGATTTTACTGTAAGTGGTCGAGCAATGTTAATAACTGTCTAACAATTGATGTTTTTGGCTATTGAATCACTTGACCTGTATAGCTTGAGGTGTTCGTTACCGATCATCGATGCTAAGCAGCGAATGATGGGATTACTTTTTGGATGGGTGACCGCGATCTAGTTTTTTTGAGGTTTAGTTTTGGTGTGCCTCAAGCTAGAGGGAGCGGGTTCGGACCCAGCCGAAGGCACGCATCAATTTGTTCATTGTGTGAACACAATGTGTGTATTGTATGTCATCTGCTACATGACTGGAGCCCGGTGTATGACGATAGGCTCACCCCCTGTCACATTTGGGACTGAATATCGTCCGGCGAAGTGTGGGTGTTGTATTACACCTCTGCTAGTCCGGTCGGGGGAAAGGCGTGACGATATGTTTAGTTTTGGTGCGGTCATTTTTGTGAGCCGTTGGTGACTCTTTAGTATTGTGTTTCAATGGCTCCAGCCATTGGCCATTAGCCACATAATGACGTCACTCGTCATCGTTCTCGTCTCTTTCAAACTATTTGTCAATGACATATTTCGGTCTCGCTTAAGCATCGATTGACGTCACTACGTGTTGCCCACGTGATATTTTTTGACTCTGAATGCTGTACCCTCGTGTTATACTATGGCTTCTGCCTTTCACGCCTAGTACTAATAGACATGTTGACTACAAAAGCGATTACTAGCATTGCCATGCAACGAAATATGTCAAAATTGTATGTGAAGTTATTTAACCGTGCGTGTGGTGACAGCTACGACAGCTTCATACAAAGTGTTGTTTGACTTTTTGTTAGTCGAACAAAATGTCCAGTCACTTTGAGATTTGCGACAGGTAATTAGGACGTAGGATTCTGAATTCGGACTTAATATATTCTTCGGATTTCTGAATACATAATATTTTGTTTTGTAAGTTTTTTGTTGAAAACTGTACTTTTACAAAATAAGCTTGTATATAAGAAAAAATCATCACTGAACAAGTTGTGGTCTTCGCCTAACCATTTCTCTTGAATGGTTAGGAGCAATAGGTCTATATTTAAATAAAATAAAACCATGAAATTGCTGTATCAAAGACAAATTTATTAAAACGCTGTCGACCCACCTAGTACATCGGAAACACAACGCTTGCGCGTGTTAAAGATTGCGATTGCGCCGACTAGCGACATCTAGCGGAACTTACTTGAACTAATTGTACAATCACATCTGACTAATGATAATGATGAAATTAGTAGTAATCCATATGCAACATTGAATTTTTTATTTGATCACTTATGTTGAAAAATTGGAAAAAGTCTTAAACTTTACGAAAATGTTTTATTTAATGTTTTTCATTGTGAAAAATTAATCATCAATCTTCCAACTTGCCAACCGCTGGGATAGATGATGATCGAGGCTTCTATGGTAAAAATAATTCGTATCTTAATTTGTGGATCTTTTATTAATTTACAATAAATCTTGTTATAATAACAAGTATACTTGTTATTATAACAAGAATGTAGTATTGACCTAGTGTGGCTAAAACGTTACGGCCTCACCTGACGGGCTGAATTAGTCAATGCATGTAAAGAAATAAGTCAAAATGCTGATTTTATTAACATTTATTGAATAAATAATACAAAATGGTTTTCAATTGCAATTAATTTTAAGAAAACAAAAGTAAAACAAAATACAGTCACATAAACTGAGCAAAGAACGCCTACGCACACTAATACACAACTGTAATCGGTTAATTACACTATGTTCCAAAACTATTACATCAAAAATATGTTGCTACTCGACATAGTAACTAACATACAATATATTATATTGCAACATGAAGCTGGCCAAAATTAGCCTAAACAAGGCTAGTCTATTAACTAAGTCCCCTCAAGTTTCAAACAAAGATGTTCGAGACTTTTTTGGAATTCCCATGTATTTTTTGAGATAAGTTGCCAATATTTACTAAATAAATAAATAAACTATCAAGGAGTTCTTATAACCATCTTCCGACTCCATCATCAGACCAGCTTCATGCATAATATTGCATTGTCGCCTAGGACACTCAAATATAATTGAGCGTCTGGAAGTGGTTCTAATTTAACTTCCAAGATTTGACCTAAAACAAACACGGCAAGTTAAATAAAAGCTCATACAATAAAAGTAACATTTAAAAAAAACTCGGCTGCAAAATGTTGTACCATATGTCACTTCCACTATCAAGACGATTCAAATGACACCTCACATGTCGAAATCCATCAAGCTGTTTATGCTGTAGGCCGTGCCAAAGAAACACACAGCGACATACAAATATAGTTATAAATGCACTCGACAAACATAACCCTCCTTCTTGCGCAGTCTACTAAAAAGGCATAAATTGACACAATTTTTTTTTTTTTTTAAAACCCCCCATAAGCTTAGAACACTAATACACCTCTCAAACAAAAAAAACAGACACACATACTCACAGATAAGTCAAACTTTTGGCACCCCGTCGTTTCTGCGTCGGGGGTTAATAAGGAGTAAATATCTGAATCGATCAGAATCTCTAACAGAAAGTTCGTATAGGCCGAGTGGCTTGTCCTAGCGTCGGATTTTTTGGGCCGCCTCAAAGTCTGGGTTGTGGCTTGACGATTTATTGTAATGATCTGTATTATGAAGTGTTACAAATGTTTAAAAACTTAAACATTCTCAAAATAACACCAAAAAGCAGTGAAACCACAGCTCAATGTAAGCTCCCTGAAAAAGTTTGCAGTCAGTTGTAAGTCTAAAGTATGTAGGGATACCATTTGTAGAGTATATTATTTGAATCTGAATCTAAACTTAAATGTTTGAAATAGCTATTCAAATATTTATACATAGATGTCCCTGAGAAACTAAGATAACAAGATTGAGATTTTCAAAATATTTCCTTCAATGACTTTTTGATTATAAATAAGTACTTAATAAGATTTTTTTTAAATATTTAAAATAAAAAAAACCCCGACACCAGTTTCATCAACACCGATTTGCATCAAACATAGCTAAGAACACTCTCGACTAAATCACTTTTCAAAAAATTAAATCAAAATTGGTTCATCCAATCGGGAGCTACGATGCAATAGACAGACACACACACAGTCACGTCAAACTTATAACATATTAAAGAGGTCATTCTCTTGGAATAATACGATAAACACAGTTTTGAAAGTATATTAAAATAATCTAAACAGTTCTAGCAGACATGACACACAACACTCAATTCGAAAAACAAAAGTACAAAATCTACAGTATACAAAGTCCAAAGAGTTCTCACTCTAACATCCTCTCTCTTTGTCTACTGTACCACTCATATGAATTTCTTTACATAGCATACTCAGTCGTAGCTTGTAGAGTGGTTTTGTTAACATATCTGCTAACTGAAACTCCGAGGACACTTTCTTTACTAACAGAATTCCATCCGCTACACATTCCCTTATGAAAAAGTGTCGAATTCTCACATGCTTCGTCCGTTGATGCATCTCATAAGAGGGATTATATGCCAGTTTGATTGCAGACTCATTATCCACATGTAACTCTGGTACATTGTTGCGTGAACCTTCGATACTCTGTATCAGTCTGTTGAGCCATATAATTTCCCTCGAAGTCTCACTGGCGGCAACGATCTCTGCCTCTGTGCTAGATATTGCTACAGAAGCCTGTCTGGTGCTCCTCCAGGATACAGCTCCTCCAGCATACATGCAGATCATGCCTGTTGTTGACCTGCCTGTATCCGGATCTCCACCATGATCAGCATCACTGAAGCACTTCAAGTCATGCTGGCAATCTCCTCTGTATTGTAAGCCCCAATCTCTAGTTCCTTGCAAATAGCGTAATATGCGTTTTACCTTTACAACATCTGCTTCCGTAGGATTTTCTAAATGCCTCGAAACAACGCTTACAGCATACGCTATATCAGGTCTGGTTCCTACCATTAGGTATGATAGTGCTCCTACGACTTGTCTGTAAGGAAACTTTTGTGCAGGTGCGGTTTCTAGAAAATCTACACCTTTTCTCTGGGAGTAGCCTTTAACAACCAGTCTGGCCTTATAACGCTCTATTGTCCCATCTGGATTTAATTTCACTTTGTAGACCCATTTACATGGAATTGCTCGTTTGTTCCTTGGTAGCTGTACCATTTCCCATGTTTCATTTTCTTTTAATGAATTCATTTTTCATCCATGGCTCTTTTCCACTTGGAACCATCTTTGTCATGAATAGCCTGGTAATAGGTTTGAGGCTCATTAAATTCATTAATTCCGTTGACTTCATCTACGGCACTCATGACCAATTCTCCAAATCTGTCTGGAGGCTTGAGTGTCGACCTATCTCTAAGTGTCATTCTACCTTCTTCTTCTATCTCTCGAAGTGGTACGATTTCTCCACTGTCAGGTTCCACTTCAGTAGCCTCTACATCGGAATGTACTGATTCGTAATCGCTTATATCAGATTGATCAGTAACGTCTCTGTATATTAATGTGTCATCAAACACCTCACTGTTTGATGATCCGTCAAACCTGCCTTCTGCTTCTATACCTTCAAACTCATCTGGCGGTGATGGCTGCTGAACCGCTGTCTGTAGAGGTATAGGTACATCGAATGTCATTGGATCGGTCTGTTCTATTGCTATTGGATTCTGATTCGTTGGTTTTAGAGTCTTCTCTTCAAAAATAACATCTCTCGAACGTATTATTTTATTTGTTTCTTCCAACCATACTCTATAACCTTCATCATTGTCGTATCCAATCAATACACCCTTGAAGGCCTTCTTGTCCAACTTTTTTCGCGTTATTTTTGGAATATGCGCATAGCAAGTACTACCAATAATTCTCAAATGTCGAATCCTCGGCTTTTTATTGTACCAAATCTCATATGGAGTCTTATCCAACTGAGTTGGGCCAGTCCGATTCAGAACATATACTGTAGCCTGGACTAGTTCAGCCCACAGTTTTTGAGATAGCCCTTTTGCATTAATTATAGCTCTCGCTGCTTCAACAACTGTCCTATTATCTCTTTCCACACAACCATTTTGTTGTGGAGTATGTGGCATTGTAATTCTTTGCACAATACCATTCTTTGCAAGTATCTTCTTTACTTCTGCATTGTCAAATTCTCCACCACCATCGCTAAAAAGACACTTTACCGGATGTCCTGCTGTTTTCATCTCAGCTAGCATTAATCCAAGCTTATCTTTGGCCTCTGATTTCTGCCTGAGAAAATATACCATCCGATACGCGCTAAAGTCGTCTTTAAACAGAACATAATATCGGTACTTTGAACAACTTTCTGGAAAAGGTCCGCACAAATCTGTATGCACGATCTGACCAGGGACAGTAGCTCTACTATCTCTTTTTCCAAACTTCAAACGATGTGCTTTTCCATAAATACAACCTTCACATTGAATATCGTTGTCTGATTTTAATTCAATGTCCAGCTCTCTTTTAACTAGACTTTTCACATGTCTTTTATTTTGGTGGCAAAATCGTTCATGATATAGCTGAAGTAAATCTTTTGAATCTAGACTGTTAATCTCTATTGGCTGAACAGGTTTAACGTTGGTTAGACGCAGCTTGTACAAACCACCATGTCTCTGCCTGTCCCCAATAAGCTTCACTGTCTTGTCAACTGATAACTTACACAATGTAGGTGTTGACATGAAAGTACTTCTTGGAAGTTTATCTTGAGCTGACAGTACTGAAAATAAATTTTTCTTTACGCTAGGAACGTACCAAACATCTTTTAGCGTAATCATCTGTTTCACACCTACGTCAGCTTCAACTACCAATGTCCCCTTTCCAACTGCTCGAATGGCTTCTCCATTCGCAGTCGTTACTGTGTGCGAGCCATTAAACGGTTCAAATGTCTCAAATAAATCGTTTCTATGGGTTACGTGGCTTGTCGCGCCATTGTCAACATACCAGCTTTCGTTGTCCGAATCCGTTAGCTCATTTATGGACATAATAACCATGTTTATTTTTTCCAAATTTGATGGTTTCGATGGACGGCCGTCTGACAACCACTTTTGACATTGCTTAATCCAATGCCCGACATCGCCACAATAATGACATTTCCCTTTGTCATTCTTTTTCTTATTCGCACTCTTTGCGTTTATGTTAAGAACTTGTTCTTTTTCAACTTTGTTCTTACTGGATAAAGCTCTTTCATGCATACAAAGGTTGCTAGTTAGGTTTTCTACTGTCCTTTCTGACTGTGACATCAACAACCAGCTAGCCTTGAATGAGAAGTATTCTTCGGGTAAGGTGTCCAGAATTTTGCATATAAGAAATAATTCTGGTAATTCTCCCTTAACTTGAGAATTCTGCATCTCTTGTGTTAGCTCAAACCAGATATTCTTCATCTTTGCCAGATGTGTCGCAATATCATGGTCAGGTTGTTTCTTGTAGCCAAAGAATTGTAGGCACAGGTCATAGGCTCTATCTTTCGACTCACCTGCAAAGAGCCGATGTAGCTCTAACCACACTTCTCTTACATTTGTATATCGCATGACTTTTTGTAGTTTTTCATCCGACAAATTTGTTGTGATCAATAAGAGTGCTGCACTATTTCCTCTATTATAGTCAAGCAACTCTTTACTAAACTTCTCCTTATTACAAGGATCCGACAGCATTGGCTTGCTGACCCTTCCTTCGACTATATCTAGGAGGCCTAGTCCGCCCAAAGCTGCTATTACTTTGTACTTCCATACTGTCCAATTAGATTTTTCTAGGTAACCAACCTTCACTTTTGTTGCTTCTATGATGACTTGCTCCATCATTGCAAAAAATAATAATGTTGTACCTCGTAACGAATAATCTTCTCTTGGTTTATCGCTTTAAACGCTCTGCTACCATATTAAAGAGGTCATTCTCTTGGAATAATACGATAAACACAGTTTTGAAAGTATATTAAAATAATCTAAACAGTTCTAGCAGACATGACACACAACACTCAATTCGAAAAACAAAAGTACAAAATCTACAGTATACAAAGTCCAAAGAGTTCTCACTCTAACATAACACCCCTTCGTTTTTACGTCGGGAGTTAAAACAAAGAGTGAGATAAAGTCGTTTTTTTTTTAAAGTACCTATAAGTTTTGATCTAATCATAATTATTATAACGGCCTACTATTCTGGACCGAATTATAAAGTGAGAGTGACTTAACATAACATATCGTCACGCCTTTCCCCCAAAACGGCTTTTACAGGTGTACAACACCCACACTTCGCCGGACGATATTTAGTCCCAAATGTGACTTGGGGGGGGGGGGGGGGGGGTGTTTGCAATTATTACAAAAAATCTAATTGAATCATGGCAACCCTAGTCTGGTCCCAGCCGCAACAAGCGTGGGAAATAATAGCAACTACACACCTGACAATTTGTAGATGAACTTCTATTTTAAAAGTTACCACGTAGCTCCAAACTTTCAAAACTTTGTAGAAGCTAGTTACGTGAAGGTAATTTAAAGGTAAGGTCAAGAGCAGATATCTTAATTAGAACGCGTCTGTTCTATTATCTCGGTCGCATGACTTTTAAAACTAGAGAAATAGAGACCGAAATAATAAAATTTATATCGCTGGTCAAATCAGGTGTTTTTAGGTTCAGAAGAGCCTGCTGGAAGCGAATGATCTTGACACCAGCCGGACCAAATATGTGTTAGTTTCAACTGCCCGGTGCCCCGGCTCTAGTACCGAGGCAGATTTGAAAAATCGTTGACGCGATACGTTTAGCTAGATATATGCATATTCCATGAGATTAAAAACCGTCCGGCGAAGTGTGGGAGTTGTATTACACCTCAGCCAGCCTCATCGGGGGAAAGGCGAGACGATTAAAATATAATAAAATAAATAAATAAAAGACATTTTTAATGCACTATATGGCAGACAAGCAGACGATGGCATATAATCACCATCACTTATCATCCTCATCTCAGCTGGAAAACATGCACTACTTGACGTGCGATCTACCCATCGGGTTCCCGTGACCCTCACCAGATCGTCATTCCACCTTGTGGGGCCTATCCACGTTGCGTCTTTCGGTTCGTGGTCCTTCACTCTCTCACTCACTCAAGAACTTTTCTGCCCTAGCAGTTGCATATATGTAGATACCTATAGCTACGAGTATCTACCTATATAGTTTTTATCACATCTACTAGAAACTTCACAGACAAAATATTAGGTTATCATGAAAGAGTATTAAATGAAAAGATTGGTAGTCCAAGGCCAGGTAGCGGAAAGAGAGGTAGAGGCAGCTCTAGGCAGGCTCCTACAGGCTGGACGGATCTTATCAAGACAGACACAAACGCTTCCATGATGTTCTCGTAATGCGACGAACCGGCTAAAATGGAGAAGCATTGCGAGAGCAGTAGCCACCGCCGCCGGGAAGACTGACGATAATAAAGACCCACCAAGTACCACCATCTTATTAAGCACGACCACTCTGCCAAGAGTGCCGAAGAAGAAGAAGAAAGAGTATACTAAGCCGAACGGGGATCATTAAACTCATCACTGTGAACATCATCTCTTTTCCTATGGAGAAAACCCTGAACCACGAAATGAAATCAATTGTACCAAAAAAAACATTGACGTATGGAAAAGCTCGATTCCAATGTTGGTCTCATAGTGTACATATATGATGAGTACATTGACCCCCTTTCGGCTTAATACACTCTTTCCTGCTAACCCAGTGCACAACCATTTCCACGAGCAGATTTCAACAAAACTTTTCTATTTCGAATTCTCAAAATTACTGTAAGTAATTTGACCTTTTAAAATATTTCTCCACAGTTGTTCGTTCACACAAAATATAGCCATAATTCACCCTCAGACAGCATTATTTATGGGACATCATTGCATTCTATAAGCCAGTAAGGGCACATTGACTGACTTAAAATATTGCTGATTTTCATAGACTGTATTTTGTTCAGCTATGATTAAATCTTGTAACAATGATTTGTACTAAATATAAGAAATTCTTAAAAAAGAAAGAAATTATACAATAGAAGAAAATTCTTTTATGTATTTTTAACCGACTTCAAAAAAGGAAGAGGTTCTCAATTCGACTGTATGATTTTTGTATATAACTCTTCCTTTCGTTACATTGATATAGAATAGAATATAATATTCATTTATTTCACTCGTTTTTTGTCGTTTCGATGGTCCTGGCTGTAGGAGGTCTTCCTCGGTAGACTCTTCGAGTTGTGGAATCTCATTGAATGCAGGAAATGATGCTGTGACGGTCGAAAAATCGACATTTTTCGATATCTTGTACGAGAAAAAAGAAAATAAGGAAAAACAATTTTTTCTTCCCAAAATTTTGGCTTTTTTGATCGATATCTCGAAAACGATAATCGATACGTGAAAAATGTGTAGGACCTTAATTGTAGATCGTACAAAAAGCAACAAAAAAGTATCATATCAAAATTTTCGTATCTCAACGGGGAACCGAGTTATGACGAAAAAACTGAATTTAACCCTTTTTTCAAGATGGCGTAAAACGCACAAGGTTATTTTGGTCGACAATTTGAACTTAAGCTTTTCTAGCCACCCCCCACGTCATATCCAAAATCTGGCTTTCTCGGTTCACTTTCTTTTCCAAATGTATATAATGACTGAACTATTGTGAGTTTCGTTCAAAGTCAAAGTCAAATTCAAAAGACTACTCAGAAGGCACTACTCTGAAGAACAGCCAAGAAACTGAGAAGCATATTTTTTTCAAAAAAGTAAATAAATTACTGTCTCACAATTTTTTCCTTACAACTAGGTAATAATATCTATGTACTAGTGACTACTTGGCGGAAGTGGAAAGCTCCAAACATCTTTGTCTTCTAAATAATTGTTAACCTTTTGAATTTTCCTTCAGTGAGCCGTTCTGTATCCATACTGTTAGTCGCGCCTTAGACGCCCATCGGTGGCTCAATTGTTTCGATACAATCGCCCGATTTATTTATCCGTGCCTTTCTATTTGTTCGTTCGTATACTTCGGATTCCCCATTTGTCAGCTAAATTCCTAACTCGCTTTGACATCGGTTGAAATATTTATTTCATTTTTATGGGGGTAAAATTGTTATTGTTATCTAATTGAAGATTTATTAATTAGCAAGCAATTTTTAACAATTGCACTCGACAACAGACAAATGAGTCGACATAAATAGTTATAGACCACTATCTATCTTCTACTATTTCGACATGTTTTCTCCCGCAGCGTAAAGTAAAGTCCCATCAGGGCACATCATACCGCAGGTGTATCTATAAAGAACGGACATGTTTTAGGATATCATTGTACTTATCATCTTAATCATCTTTTTCAATGGGGCCAACTCAGAAATCACGAAAAAACAGCTGCTTTATACCTAAAGAAAGTTCATTAATCGTCTACAAATGTATGTGTATGTATGTATGAACAGGTGTTTTTTTTTTGAGGATAGGCCCATAGTAAAAGTTGGTCATAATGATCAGTACAATGATATCCTACAATCTATCTAAAGATCTTGTTGGTCGCTACACTCTTGACAGAGCGGTCGTGGTCGTCATGCAGTATTGTTATTGGCAGGGGCTGATGTAATGCGCCTCACAATATCTCGCCATGTCTCTTTGCTCGAGGTCATTCTTGTGCACTCATGCACGGGACCGCCCTTTCACTCACGCTCATGCCTAAAGATACACTTCGGATAACTTGCCACTGGATCCATTAAAAACAAATGTAAAGAAGCAAAGTATAGCTATTCATTACAATATCTCACTCGCACAATTACATAATATTGCTAATACAAGTGAGACAACACGATTAGCGCTGTTTTGTTTCGATTCGTTTCTTGATTGACGCAGCTTAGAACAACAACTTTCAAACCGACATGACAAAGGCCTCCAGATGGTCTTTAAACTCTGACACTCTGCCACTTACCTGAACATGCTTAGTCGACAAATAGCTTTTATATCTGGAGGTAGCTCGGGACAATAAACGAGCATTTTCTATGACGAAACTCTTGATTATGTAACACAAGTTTTCATCGCGAAGTTTCTGGAAGAAGCTAACTTTTCGTCTTTTGTCTTGGCCAAGTCTACTGTTTCTTGGAGCACGCTCTTGAATAATAAATGTGGTAATTTGATTTTAATTTAAAATAACTTGTTATTTTTCTACTTCAGTACACTTTCTTTTATTTTTTTGTTGCATTAGGCGCTGGTCAGACAGAAAAGACGTAGGCCGAGGAAGAGACACGGACGAAGCGGAGACATGATGTATTCAAATATAACGAGATCCGTCACGTCCACGACTCGTCTTCTCTATACATATTATGTATACAGAGTTATCAGAAAAGGGTGTACTAAGCCGAAAGGGGTCATTGTACTCATCATTATGAACAACTTTCACTATAGGGTCAACCCTAAAATCGAGGCAAAAATAACAGCTGTTATATACGTTTTCATTTGTCGACGATCATGAACTTTTTGTATGAAACAGCTGATTTTTGATATTTTTTCGAGAGTTTGGCTTTACTCTATAGTAAAAGCGGTCCATAATGATGAATACAGTAACCCCCTTTTGGCTAAGTACACTCTAAACCCATAACCCTGTATGTGTTGCATCGCGTCTCTTCTATACATTTTGTATGAAAATACATTTAAAGGTCGCTACATACGTGACGGGATATTATCTCGGATGGGACGGGGATGGAACGTGACAGTGTGAATGTTAGGACGGAATTGTAACGTGAGAATTCCGCAAAGCCAACGTAAACACGGAGCTCACTTCACTACACCACTCTCCGGAGCGAACGGGGCCTGCGCCGGCCGGGACGTGGTAAACATCGTCCACGACGATATTTTTTCACGCTCCGTCCGGCGCGGGCCTCGTCCGAGATCCCGTCGCGTATATTTTACTACTGTACTTAATTTGTATGTAACGATGTTTAAATATTGCTCCGTTCCGTCCGGGCTAAGGAAAATCCCGTTATGTATGCAGCGACCTTAAGAGACGCCGCGTCTATATCCCGTCCGTGTCTCGTCCGCGTCTTACGCCTTTCCTGTTTAGCTAGCTCCTTAGACTGACTGGACTTTACAAAATGAACTTAAAAAAATTGGGGGAGGCATTTGCCCAGTAGCGAGATAAAAAACCCTTGTCGACCGGGCGAGCGTCACTAAAACTATTAATGACTGAGCGTCGTTTTTAAATACGGCCCTTAGACGCGATAGCAACTTGTCTAGGACTCCTGAGTATGATGTAAGCTCAGTCAGTGTCACTAACACTGACTGAGCTTACATCATACTCAACGCTATTTTTATACCCGACTGCGCAAGAAGGAGGGTTATGGGGTTTAAAGGTATGAGGTTTTCGAGTATGTATGTATGTATGTTTGTACGAGGTTTATTTGGCACGCTCTACAGCTTGATGGATTTCGACATGGGAGGTGTGTCATTTGAATCGTCTTGATAGTGGAACAGACTTAAAGGTACAATATTTTGCAGCCAGGTTTTTGTTTTTCTTTTAATAATGTTACTTGTTTAGGCACACATTTATGAGAAGTCTAACTCATTTTATTTTCATTTATGCCCTAAGAGAGCTATCTTGTTTTCTAACGAGTGCCATCTATCATTTTTCATTTTTGATATTACATAGTTAGGGTAGATTTATCGTTTGGTAAAAGCTCAAGTTACTGTGTCGTTACTCGTTAGGCTGGTGAAGCAGAACTCCCATAAGGCATCGTTACCGATGTTAGAGTACGTGAAGATACTGAAGCGTGCTAGGGGAATATGTTCAGTTTTTAAGCGATGATAGACTAGTTGGAGAAGGCCCGCCGCTCAAGCCAGAGGGAGCGGGTTCAAACCCAGCCGACGGCACGCACTAACTTGTTCATTGTGTGAGCAAATGACAAAAATTTCCGACACCGATTTTCATCAAACATAGCTAAGAACAATCCCGACTATTTCACCTTTCAAACAAAAAAAAAAGAATTAAAAAAATCGGTTCATCCGTTTGGGAGTTACGATGTCACAGACACACACATACACACACACAGACACGTCAAACTTATAACACACCATCGTTCCTGCGTCAGACGTTAAAAAAAGCGCTCATGAATCTTCTCTAAACCATTTTACACCTACTAATACTAGGTTCAACAACTAAAAACCGTCGCTACACGTATTACACAATAATTACAATCCTAGACAAACTTTTAAAGTTTGCAGTCCAGCTAATGCTCGAAGCGAGCGAAATGCGCTCAAAGGGAGCAAAATGCGCTCAAAGCGAGCAAAGCGTGCTAGAAACGAGGGAAAGCCAGCATTTTCCCGCAAACAGTGAGCATAACTGATATTAAGTCGGTCCATCGAGACGCAAGTGTATGGAACTGCCGAGGTTTTACACTCGTTGTTGAAGTCGGACATAGAACGTAACTTGCATGAAATTATACATTAAAGTTAAAACAGAAATCAGAACTTATTGATAACTCCTGTAGTTACATGTCACAGTTCAATATTTATAATTAAAAATGAATGTCAGAACAATAATAATTAATAAGTATGTCAGATGTAAAAATAATTAAAAATGACAATTAAGTACAGTTAAATTATTAGTTAGTTAGGTAAACAATTTATATTCGGATGTTGTCATACTCATAGAAATAGTTGTTACAGCAATAAAGGCTTATTTTATTTTTATTTTATTTTATTTTAAATTATTACATATTATGTAAAATGTACGACTATTATCATAAAAAGCGATGATAGCCTAGTTGGAGAAGGCCCGCCTCTCAAGCCAGAGGGAGCGGGTTCAAACCCAGCCGACGGCATGCACTAATACGAGTATATTTATTATGTGAGTTTATAAATAAATAAATAAATTTGAGACACTTGCACACACGGTCGCCTGACCCCAAACTAAGCAAAGCTTGTAATAGCTTAAAATAGACATTATATACATTTAGGAGAAACAACAACGTTATAAATTAAAATAGATATTATAAACACATAGAACAAACAAAAATGTTCATCACATAAATTTTGTGCCCTAGGTAGGAATCGAACCCACGCCCTCAAGCTCAGACGGCAGGCTCACTACCAACTGAGTCACCGAGGCAGTCACCGAAGCACCGAGGTATTACATGTTATCTGCTACGTACATGACTGGAGCCCGGTGTATGTCGACAAGCTCGCCTCCTGTCACATTTGGGACTGAATATCCTCCGGCGAAGTATGGGTGTTGTATTACACCTCTGCCAGCCCCCTCAGGGGAAAGGCGTGCCAACGGCTGGGCTTGAACTCGCTCCTTTTGACTTGAGAGGCGGGCCTTCTCCAATTAGGCTATCATCGCTTCTTTAAAAACTTAGGTGAGCATTTGAAATAGCGCTATAAGTAGACAGTCCAAAAGCTGGCGCCTAACCGTGTTAAGCCAAAAACGAAATCAACTTCAAAATTAGAACGCATCTGGCTTCCAACACAAAAGCTTGTCGGTTACGTTCTCAGCCACAAATTGCAGTTTCGGAGTCACGTACATCTGTGTACTGGTACAGTCACATTGTCTGCTGGTGGTGTTTTATTGGTTTTTATTGGTCACATTTGCTTTTTAATGATTACTGGGTAAGCAGCTGAGGGGTTAAGATAAGTGGGCGGTACTAAGCTTGATTTTGAGGTTTCATGTGACATAACTAAAATGGTGGCTCTTAAATTTCGTCATAGCTTTTTAATTTGTACTGTAAAGCAGGATAAAGTTTTTGTTGTGAAAATTTTGGAAGGCCACCACCTACCTAGGTGGAAATTGTATTTTTGAGGTTTTATACGTTTTGTATCCCCATGCTGGAGGTCTACGGGTTTATTTTTCTTTCTTTAAAAAAGTTAGGGGGATAAATGAAAGAGGGAATGCGGATATTACTGGCTGCCTCGGTGGCTCAGCTGGTGAACCTGCTCTCTGAGCATCTTTTGTACACAGTTAAACAATAAATATATTCTTATTCTTGAAAAGAATAATACTGCCTAATTAAATTCTACAATAGAACAGGCAAACAGGTCTATTTCCTCTTCCACTCAACAAGTAATCTTATGCCTGGTGAGTAATAAAGTGTTTATCTATCTAGTATGTTAGATAAATTCTATCCAGTCTAATCTAACCTATACCAAAGATTAGGCAAGCAACCTAACCTATACTCCCTACGTAATAGTGATCGTACGAAAACGTGCGGGTTTCCCCTTAATTTGTGTAATAGCCAAGGGTGTGGGGCCACTAGCCCCAATTAATTAAGGTTTTATATACCTTAGCGGTCCTTTTTACGCATTAAGTACGGCGTTAATACAGGTAATAACCTTTTTGTTTTATGTCGGGTTGTGTGTCCTTGACCGAGAGTGTGTCTAGGGGAAGATTCGACGATTCTGATTGCTATTGCTCATTGAATTGACCGTATTGAAAGCATTGCCTGGACAAATTAAATCTAAATGAATGATGAAAACAAGTAACATTACAAAAAGAAAAACACGAAAAACTGAAGCCCGGCTGCAAAATGTTGTACCCTACTTAAGTCACTTCCACTATCAATACGATGCAAAAGACACCTCACAAGTCGAAATACATGAAGCGGTTTAGGCTGTAGGTAGGGCGTGCCAAAGAAACTTCATACATACATACTCACACTCGAAAAACATAACCCTTCTTCTTGCGCATTCGGGTAAAAAGTCGAGTGCACAGAGGACGACACTGTACGAGAATGTTTTATTTTGTTCAAATTAAAATAAAGTAAATGTTTAATTCTCGGAGACTGGCTTCTAAACATTAAGAAAGTCCACCGTAATGCTTCAAATTCGGTGAGATCAATGAGTTATCTTAATCTAATTTAATATTAGTCACAGCCAATTTTTTTTTTTACGTAGCATAAGTCAATAATAAGTCAATTTTTAGACATGAAAGAAATGGAAAAGCTAGTCCGCTCTATTGAAATGGAAGGTCTTTTGTGGGGTGCTTCAAAATTTGTCCCCGTCGGCTATGGTATCAACAAGCTGCAGATCATGTCAGTCATTGAAGATGACAAGGTCTCAGTAGATCTGCTCACAGAGAAGATTCAAGATTTCGAAGACTTTGTTCAGTCTGTTGACATTGCTGCTTTCAACAAAATCTAAGCCATGAAGTCATTTATATTTATTTATTATTTATAAGTCAATGTTTGACCACCAACTCGCCTGATGTTGAGCGACGTGGTGGTCTAAGATGAAGCACGAAGACCTAGAAGGTCTCTAGCCTTGAAGATACCCAGGTTGTAGATATTCGGGAAAACAGATGAATGGCAAGATGTTCCATTCCCTAGCAGTTCGTTTATTAATTGGGAAATGAAATTTTCAGTACTTATCGAATCCTATCATTAGCACGTTTCTTGTGTAGCTAGGATTATGGGTATGGCCCCATACGTATACGTGTACACGCTAACATGTGTACACGCAAATTGAATCGCCTTTGAACTTGTTTGACCTCATGACCCACGCATGGGACATACTCGTACGATAAGAAACTCGAAATGCACTACCGATGGGTTATGCACTGTGAACGTGCTAATCTTAACCCCGACCAAATATTTTAATCAATTATATTATTTATAGCGCATGTATTTTCATCCGTAAGCCAAAAATATAACAAAAGCATTTACACTAATATTTCTTTTACAAAAATTAAACAAACTACAAAGCGAAGTATCCGACGAGCTAGCCTTTTAGTCTTGCCAAAAGCTAGAACTAACTACGGCAAAAACACTTACTTTAGAAGGAGCACAACTTTATAACAAGATACCCTCACGAATAAAAAATGTAGACTCTTTCAAAAGACAACTTGCTCATTATCTGATAGCTGATCACAGTCTCCTAAGCAAATAAATACGTTGAGAGGGTAGGTAGTCTTTCTAGATACGACGACATAGTAATTTGGTAATGCTTAGTATTGTTCTCAAGTGAGTGATATTTATTTTTTAATTGAAAATTAATTTTAATTTCTGCACCTGAAACCTTTTTAACTTAAATATGTTAAGTACCAAAACCAATCGTTACATTTTAATATTCCACATCACATTAAACCTAGCTGTATTACATACCATGATAAAAAAACAAGGTTAGCAACATTTACCAAACACGTAATGACGTCATTACGTGTTTGCTAAATCATTGTCTAATATAAATTATATAATGTAAATGACTTATTTTGGTCTTGCTTAAGTATCGACTGACGTCACCAGGGTCGGACTGGCCATATAGTCAGGGTGGCATTTGCCAGCCGGGCCCCAGCTGGTGCGGGCCCCTCGGACTTGGCTTAAGGGGCTTGCCGCAAGCCAGACGGTAGGTAGGTTGGGGCCCTTGGCTTGTGGGGAGCCACCCGGGCCCTCTTACCTCAGTCCGACCCTGGACGTCACTACTTGTTTCTAAATGCTGTACCTGGCGTAGTTTATAAGTTAACCATACTACATACAAAGTGCTCGTCTTTTAGCCTCAGTGACGTGCAAATAATCGATAAGAATCGATAGCGTGCTCCAACTCTCCAGCCGAGTCTGCTATCGACTCGGCTCAATAGGTACATCCAGCTCGCACGAGTGAGCATCGATCGTTCATTCGATTCCTTCTCACTGAACTTGCTTTTAAATCGATTTACATTTTGTAGTTGAGTTTTAGCATTGAGTAACTAACACTTTTTACAGTTTAGGTCGTTTAGAGCCACTTACTAAAGCCCTGGTTAATTTATTAACTCGGAGTTGAATGCTCATCCATCCATCCATCCATCCATCAGCCATAAGACGTCCACTGCTGGACATAGGCCTCTCCCCATAGATCTACTCCAATAAGACGGGTTGGTACCGACCTGTATCCAGCGCGATCCTGCGGTCTTGACAAGGTCATCTGTCCAATTGAATTCCGTCCGTTGAATGCTTATACAATACAATACAATACATCTTTATTGCACACCAAAAATACAAAGTAAAACAAACATAAAGAAAAAATTAAACAATAAAATATCATTCGGCAGTACAGGGGCGGCCTTATCGCCTAAAGCGATTTCTTCCAGGCAACCTTTGGATGGACAGGACAGAACGAAATATGACAATCTGTCGGTGGCATACATAAATACAATAGTAAACAAATAAAATATAATAAAACATATCTACACATATACCTTTAGGTACATATAATACATAAATTAATATATAATTTGTAAATATATATACATATGAATCTCGGAATCGGCTCCAACAATTTTCATACAATTTAGTATATAGGGGGTTTCGGAGGCGATAAATCGATCTAGCTAGGAATCATTTTTAGAAAATGTCATTTTATTCGTGTTTTATCGATAATCAACTTTGAAGAAAAATAACAAAAAGGAGGCGTTTGAGTAGTCTCAACTGAAAAATATGACTCATCCTGACATCTATTGGCGAATAATAATACTATTTTTTGTGAGCAACTAATTGCTTTAACGACACAACAGCAGATGGCGTTGTTAAGTAACACGAAGTCAATGAGTGTTTGCTTTCAGGTTAGACTAAAATCAATTGTTTATTTCTGTTACTTGTCTTCTTAATGCACGTGTTCACTTAAAAATGCCTAAACGATCTTGGAAAAAACGCTTATAACTCATGATTTTTTTCTTTAAATAACCAGTTCATATTTTTTTATTATTCATATTTCATCATTTTATTAATAATTCGTACTTAAATAATTATAATTTCCAAAAAACACAATCTATTCTATTGATATAACATAGTAAGTCTTTTCAAGTTTTCAGAACTGACTATGCTAACGATCTTAAGATCTCGTCAATTTTAGTAAATAAGACCATTCCATTCTCATGGCGGCCTATTCAAAATTCAAAAACGAATATAATTACGTATGTATGTGGGTGTTAACGTTTACGAGTTTCGTCAAATTCCGTCACGGTAGTCGCGAATGTTACGCGTGCGAGTTTTAAGGATGTTCAGCGCCATCTTACGGTTTCTTTGGAACTATTACGAGACGTAATGTTGAATGGATTAAGTGAATGACTTTTTTTTTGTATGTTTTCATAGCGACTCGAGCGATTTTGTTGTTTGGTTCGTCTTTAAATTCGGAGTATGGCTTAATTTTAAATCTGTTTTCAATAAAAAAAATCTGCTTTTGGTTAGTTCGGCTACTAGTACAGTACGGGTTATTACAACCTCGTTAAACGGCTAACCGTTTTTAGCGACTCTTTAACGAATTTTTTTTAATGGAACAAGTTAGATTTCATATAAACGTACATACTATGAAATCAAATCCGTTTTGTACGGTTCCGGTTAAAAAACAAACGGTTATAACGACTTATATGTGATTATAAAATCATTAAAAAAAAAAAAATGCTTCCGTTTTCGCCCGGTAAGTACCTACGACCAAACGTCGCCGCCCGGATTCTATTGTATTTTCATTGATTAAAATAACTATTTTTGCTTACTTTTACAGACAATTAATCTAGTAATATAAGCACACAGAACAAGGTTTTGTTTTTCCTAAATTATAATTATTAAAACTCAGGACTAATTCTACAGTAAAATGATATAATAATTGAATGAATACTCTTTTAAAATATAAATAATAATACCGACTTTCCGTCTTCCGAATTGGATTTTGGAAAAAATAGGACCAATTAAATTAACTATTCTGTTATTTTAAGGTCGTTGGTTGACCTGAAATGTAAAAATAAATAAATAAAACCATGTAAGTTTTCAATTTCTTTCAAATGAAAAAAGAATTTTCAAAATCGGTTCATAAATAACGGAGTTATGCCATAATAAACATTTTACACAAAGAATACAAACGAATTGACAACCTTCTTCTTTTGAAGTAGGTTAAAACTCATAAGTATCGAGTTTTATTTAATTAATGAACTATGAACATTAAATTGAACATTAGATTCATTAATCACCTTTTTCTTTGGTTTACCAGATCGATCCATTTGCATGGAGACCTATTTAAAAAAGTAAATATATATGTATGTATGTTACCGCTTCTAAAACCGCTCCGAGCCCCGCTCACTTCAACGAATGAAATAAGTATCCTACTAATATTATAAACGCGAATGCTTGCATGTATGGATGGATGGATGGATGTATGGATGTTTGTTACTCTTTCACGTAAAAACTACTGAATGGATTTTAATGAAACTTTACAATAATATAGTTTATACATCAGAATAACACAGGCTACAATTTATAAAGATATTGTGTGAATTGACCAAAATATAACGAAAAGTTTCAAGTAAAGGGTGGTCCGACGCACGGCAGGTGAGGAGGGGGAAGAAGTCACTCATCGCTGCGCGCGACCCGAACGCGGGCAGACGCGTGGGGGCAGACGTTGTTGACGGTTGTGTATGTTTTACGAATTTTCAAGGCACTAGCAATTTGTTAAAAACGCATTGTATTTAAAGTAATATAGACCCAAAGTTAAATAATGGCAGGATATTTTTTTGTGAGGAGTTTGGGGTGGAGCACGTACAAAAATATACATCATTTTTATTTTTATTATCATAGATAGGTTACTTACCTGTTAATTACGAGTATGAAGAATTTCTTCGTTTTTACTTAAATAACATTAGATAGGTTTTAGGTAGGTAAGTAATTGGTCCTTTTTTGGTTCATTTTTAATAATGTAAATAAACATATTGCTACGCCAGTCGCGGAAACTATACGCTAATCTGTGGCAATGTTGTTTTCAACCATAATCATTCTTAAGTAACTAAGAATTTCCCTTGTATTATTGATTCATTTAACAGCTAATGATGTAGACAACCTCCCCTATGTAATGGAATTTTTGATTTGCTTTGTCTACCTATTGAATAAATCAGTCAAAAGTGACCCCTTAAAATGCGAATATTTTTCATAGCTCTATTTTCGCTTGAGAACGTTTTTTAAAAAAACCAAGAACATAGGGGCGAAGATACTACGCCAGTCGCGGAAACTATACGCTAATCTGTGGCAATGTTGTTTACAACTACCGATAGGTAACGCAGATTAGACAATAGTAGCCGCTCGAGCCGCGCGTTCCATTGTTAAATCCGGAACAAAAGAAATCTTTCTAGAAAGCAATTATTGTGCACCGTTTTTATGATGTTTTTATCTATTTAATAATGGGGTGTTTATTTGAATCCGAATGTTCTAGATTGAACGCGTGGCTCCGCGTGATAAACAACTTTTTGTGTGTTTGCGCTATTGTTAAATCGAATGCTCTGGATATCTTAAAATTGTATAAATACGTGGACGACCGACAACTCGAGAGTCAGTTTTGATTACGCGTTCAAAGTGTTAACATCGAAGTGATTGTACGAGAAGTGTTCAGAGTGTTATAGTGCAAGTGTCTAGTGTAGTGTAACAGTGTTTGTGTGTGTGTAACTGGTGAATAAAGTGAATCTTCGGATACATCGACGTTTCATTCCTTTTATCCTAATCCAGCTCGTAACAATATCATCACGCCTTTCTCCCGAGGGGGCTGGCAGAGGTGTACAACACCCACACTTCACCGGACGATATTCAGTCCCAAATGTGACAAGGGGCGAGCCTGTCGCCATACACCGGGCTCCAGTCATGTAGCAGATGACATAATAACACAGCAGCAATAATAATCCTACTAATATTATAAACGCGAATGTTTGTATGTATGGATGGATGTTTTTTACTATTTCACGTAAAACTACTGAAAGGATTTTTTTTTAAACTTAATAGGCTTGCGTTTGGCCGCCAACATGCCTGATGATAAGCAGTGATGCGGCCTACGAGCACGCTTGCCTAGAAGAAACCGATTCACTCGAGACTTGAAGACACCCAGATTATAAATGTCAGGGAACACACACTCTGGCAGAGTATTCCACACTCTAGCGGTCCGTATAAGAAAAGAAGAACCAAAGCGTTTTTTGCGTGTTGTTGGTATGTCGACCATAAAACGATGCCGCTTTTTCATACTCTTGGTTGTTTTATAAAAGAATGGGCTAGGAAGAATAAGGTCATGCAAACCAGATGCACACTCACCGAAATGTATCCAATAAAAAACCGATAGACCAGCAACCTTGCGCCGATGATCTAGACTTTGAAGTTTGGTCTGGACAAGGGAGTCGTTGCCAATGAGCTTCTTCGCACGTTTCTCGATGGACTCCAACGCCTCGAGCTGGTACTTGGCCGATCCATCCCAAAGGTGCGAACAGTACTCCATGCACGACCGAACCTGTGCCTTATATATGACAGCAACTGTTCCGGCGTGAAGTACCGTCGCACCTTCGAGAGGATACCCAGCTTTTTAGCAGCTAATTGAGCCTTAGACTCAATATAGGAGCCGAAGTTGAGGGTCGAAGTCAAAGAAACGCCTAAAAGCTCCAGGCTGTTATTAATCTGGATGGAAACACCTCGGAAAGTAGGACCCAGTTCGAATGGCCTCCTTTTTGCGGAAAACAGACACGCCTGGGTTTTAGCCGCGTTGAACTTGACCAGGTTGGCATCACCCCAACTGGAGACTGCCTGGAGGGACAAGTTCAAGCGCTCGACCATGTCAGCCCTTAGAGACCGGATTTGAGACCCACTAGACTGTGCGCTAGACTTATTGCTTTCCACAACAGTGCTGTCATCTGCATACCCAAAGATACCGGGCTTAAGCAGATCATTAATGTGCACCAGGAAGAGTGTCGCAGAGAGCACGGATTCCTGAGGAACCCCGGCATTTATATTCATTCGATCAGACGAGCAACCGTCAACGACAACTCGAATGGATCGGCCCCTCAGAAAATCCGAAATCCACGCAACAAACCTAGCGGTCAAGCCAAACGAAGTGAGCTTGCTGATAAGACTGTCATGCCAAACCCTGTCAAAAGCTTTGGAGATGATTTTAATTAAACCTTACAATAATATAGCTTATACATCAGAATAACACATAGGCTACAATTTATAAAGATATTGTGTGAATTGTCCAAAATATGACGATTAGAGTCAAGTAAGTAGGAAAAAATCTACCATCAGCGAGCTATTCTGGCGTGCGCTGGAAAAACCGCTAGAGTTACACATGTGTAATGTATGATGGAAATATTCATCTTAAATAGGCCTACAAAAAAGTCCGCCGCGGTATAAATCTATATCTTATGCGTAAGCCATTATAGTGATCACACTAATATTAAAAAGGAGAAAGTTTGTGATCGTTCATCTTCGCGCTCAAACTGCTGGACCAATTTTGACAAAATTCAGTATAGAAGTAGCTGACACCCTTGATTAGAAATTTTTTTTTTTTTTTTTTTTTTTTTTTTTTTTTTTTTCTTATTAGTTCATCTGCAATCAGTCGCAAGACTATAAGCTGATTCGTTCAGTGACGCTGACGTGTAGGCGATGGGGCCAGCGCCTCATCTCTCCTCTCAGATCTATTTCAAGACTTCCTTCCGCTTCAGTCTTTTTCTGTTGGTAGATTTTAGAAGTTGTGTTACTAGAGGATTGGGATGTGAGGTCAAACGGTCCACGTACGTTTTCTTGAGCCTCACTATTTCTGTGTGGATTGTCGGTACATTGAGATGTTCGTGTATCTCTTCGTTTTTAGAAAACCACGGAGCATTCGCTATTGTACGCAGAATGTTATTTTGGACTCTCTGTATACACAGGATGTTGGTATTGCTGGCAGTGCTCCATAATGAGATTCCATACGTCCAGATAGGTTTTAGAACACTGTTGTATATCAGTAATTTGTTGTCGACTGAAAGGACAGAGTTTCTTCCCATTAGCCATTGGAGGTTGCGGAATTTATGGTTAATCTCGTCTCTTTTCTTTTTAATGTGGACTTTCTAGGTGAGCCTTCTATCCAGATGAAAACCTAAGTACTTTATGCAGTCAGTTTCTGGCAAATAGTCGGTACCTAGTTTTACTGGTGGACAGCTTTCATTTCTGAGCGTGAATGTGATGTGATTAGACTTTTGGGGGCTAGCCCTAATGCGCCATTTTGTCATCCATGCGTTCGTCGCGTCCAACAGACACTGGAGTTTGTTGCTCGCCACTCGTGGAGCTTCATCAGTGGCTAGATAGGCAACATCGTCAGCATATGTTGCAATGGTCACGTTCTCTGCTGTAGGGAGGTCTGACGTAAAAATGTTATACAGCACGGGACCAAGCACAGATCCCTGTGGAACACCAGCCTTGATTTTATGTAAAGTGGATCTTGCATCTCTTTGTTTAATTTGAAAGAATCTGTCTGTTAGGTATGATTGTATAATTAAAAATAAGGAGTGTGGGAGTTTCTCTTTCACTTTGCATAATAGACCCTTGTGCCAGACTCTGTCGAAAGCTTGTTGCACATCTAAGAAAGCCGCCGAGCAGTACTGTTTCTTCTCGAAACAACACCTGATTGTTTGGTATACCCGATGCATTTGTTCTATTGTGGAGTGAGACTTTCGAAATCCGAACTGGTGTTTAGGAATGACATCACAATGGTCCATGTGTTCTGTTAATCGCATTACAAAAACTTTTTCCCATAGTTTCGAGAGGGTTGGAGTAAGGCTTATTGGTCGGTATGATGAAGCCTCATGTGGTGGCTTTCCTGGTTTGTGAATCATAATTATTTGAGATATTTTCCAAACTTTAGGAATGTAGGACGTTCTCAGGGTAGCATTGAAAAGAGAAGCGAGGAACGCAAGGCATTTTCTGGGAAGTTCCTTCAAAATTTTGTTGGTAATCAGGTCAAACCCTGGCGACTTGTTGGAGTCCAATCGTCTGATTTCGCCTGCTAACTCCTTTGGCGATGTGGGTTTGATAGGTAAGTGAAGCTGTAAGTCTTGCAGAAGTTTTTCGTCTACGTCTGATTCATCACCACCACTGTTGTTCGGTCGAAAGACATCAGCTAAATAGTTCGCAAATAATTCAGCTTTATCAGCATCTGTTCTCATCCAAGAATTGTTTGATCTCAGAGGTGGGGAGAATTGTTGTGGTTTACCTGAGACTTTTGTTGCATTCCATAGAGAGTTTTCTCCCTTACCATGGGGAGACATGTTTTCCAGATGACTTCGGAGTCCTGAGTTTGTAGATTCTTTCAGGAATAGCTTGAGTTGTTTTGCAGCTATGTTGAACGCCTTTTTATCTTCCGAGTGTTGAGACTGGTGCCATATTCGTCTAAGACGTCTTTTTTCAGTGATTTTAGATTTTACTTCATTACATTGTGAGGGTATCAGAGAGGACCGACATATGTAAGGCGTATTCATCCAGGCGGATACCTGTATTAAGTTGGTAATGTATTCGCAGGCCTCATCGACTTCCTCCTGGGTCTTCAGAGAAATATTTAAGTTAATGTTCTCATCTAGGTAAGATCTAAAATTCTCCCAGTCCGTTTTCCAATTTGTTAGAGACTCTTTCGGATCTTCGTTGATAACACTGGTGCTTAGGGTTAGAATTACAGGGGTATGGTCCGATGTTCCATCAAAGCTAGACTCTATGGAGGAATACAGATGACCGATGCCTTTTGTCACGAAAAAGTCTAATAAGTCCGGTAGTTTATTTGGATCGCTAGGCCAGCTAGTGGGTTCGCCAGTTGATACTGGTAGTAACTGGAAAGCTTCTATACAATTTTTTAGCGTTCGGCCTCTAGGAAGCGTAATACGTGATCCCCAAAGCGTGTGCTTTGCATTCCAGTCCCCTCCTGCAATGAATTTGTTTCCTAATCGGGCAAAGTAGTTTTCAAACATTTGTTGCGTTATTTTATGTTTGGGTGGGCAATAGATCGCAGACAGTGTTATTGGTCCTGCTCGGTCTTCTAACCTAAGTGTTGTAGCTTGAATGTGTTCTGTAGCATATTCTTCTAGCAGGGAGTGTTTTAGGTTGGATCTAATTGCTATGGCGGTGCCTGCGTGTGCTTTGCCTTCATCAGGATGAGGGGTATAGTAGATATTAAAGCCTTTCATTCGGTAGCAACTGTTCTTAGTGGAATGAGATTCTGATATGAGGACAACATCCAGTTTGTTACTTTTTATCACTTCTGCAAGTTCTAAAATGTTCGGTGATAGTCCGTTTATATTCCACGTTGCGATGCGCAGTGAAGCTATGAATGTAACTTGGAAACTATGGTTGTCAATAGGCTTAATAGGGTTCCTATTTGTTGTAAGAGTAGCTCAATTTTCTCAGACTGTTTTGAGAGAATTTGTTCTATAGTCGAGCTTGTTGAGGAGCTTTGTTGTGGGTTAGATTGGATTTCTGCATTTGGGTGGAGCCGATTTGCTGTGATATCGGAATATGTTCTCTTACCACGAGATGAGTTTGGAATCTGTGGTATAGTTGTGGCTGCATTAGGACGATTGTGTGTTACGTTTGTGTCATGAGAGTTTTTTACGACGAGAGACCGTGTTAGAGCCGTATTAGCACGAGTACCAAGTATATAAAGAAATACTGGCAAGAAAGACTTGCCAGTATTTCTTTATATACTTGGCATCCCTTGTAATTAGCTGGGTGGTCACAGGAGCACAGAGCACATTTCGCAGGTGTGTTTCGGTCTTTTTTTGAGCAATCTGACGTTCTGTGTCCTTCTCCACATTTTACGCACCTGTATGGTCTCATGCAGTTATTATATTAGAATTATTAGATTAGAAAATAAGCTACTTTTTATCCCGGAAAATTTAACTGTTCGCGTGGGCTAAAAAATGCGTCTAAAACGTATAAACCACTATAGATTTACACGTTTTGGACGCATTTTTGTTTTTTATACACATTTTTTGATCCCTTAAAAATATAGTGTTCCCGTGGGATGAGCAAGGAATTTAAAAAAAGTGTTACTCAAATACGCTTTTTTAAAGTAGATTTAATTTGACGTTTTGAACGCACTTTTTTATAAATAGGTACCTACAATTTCTTATTTCCTAAAAATATAGTGTTCCTGCGGGATGAGCAAGGAAACACGTATATTAATTAATTACTATACAGTACAATAGTATTTAATTACTATAAAGGCGAAAGTTTGTGAGTGTGTGTGTTTGTTACTTCTTGACGCTCAAACGGCTGGATCAATTTTAATGAAACTTGGAATGAAAGTGTGGAAATAGCTGACATCCTGGATTAGTACATAGGCTACTTTTTATCCCGTAAAAATATAGTGTTCCCGTGGCATCCCACGGGATCATCAGCTCTTCAGCAAGAAATCTAAATATATTAATTTGTTACTCTTTTAAACCCGATATAATATTATAAATGCGAAAGTTTGGATGGATATTTGTTACTCAATCACGCCAGAATGGCTGAACGGATCGGGATAAAATTTGGCACAGATATAGCTTACGTCCTGGACATAGGCTATAATTCACACTCTACAATAGTCAAAATTTCCGTTTTAAATGGTAATGTTTTTGTTTACCTAGCCTGATACCTTCTATTACCTTCAGCTTCGTCTAGCCCGTCAAACCAAAAGCATCCGTGAAGTAAATGCAAGCTGCGGTGTCGTTTGAGCTGTGTGAACGTGGAACGCACGCACGCGAATTGAATGTAGTGATCTGTCACGCAAGTTTTTCTAGGGAATACCTTTTACCTACCGACCCCGGGGGCAGGCTGGGTAGATATGTGGGAAGCTCGCCAGAGGCAGCATACCCTCTAAAACCCCTAAAAACCTTAAAAACCCTAGGGTATTCCACCTCGGCGCAAAATATCGGAGCTACGGGAACGCTCTCATAGACGACCACGGCCCCCGCAGCGCTAGCCCCTTTGGGCACCTCCCCGAACTCTTCCTCGCCTGTGTCGAACACCAGACACATCGTCATCATCATCTACCTTGCTCGACCGGTAAGCGCCTGACATCCTAACTAATATTATAATGCGAAAGTGAGTTTATTCGTTTGTTTGTATGTTTGTAACGCTTTCACGTCTCAACTACTCAATCGTCTTGAAATTTTGCATACATGTTGTCTGGGGTACAGAAAAGGACATAGGGCCATACTTTTATTCCCGAAAAAATAAACAGTTCCTGTGGGACCGCGGGTGAAACCGCGGGGCGCAGCTAGTATAATATAAATGTACATATGTACGTACCAATTAACAAAGAGAGAGAAAATGTTTAAAAATAAGATTTTTGAACTGACTATTTTTTTTAAGCTGGGAACATTGCGTTTCTATTGTAAGCAAACTTGAATGAATAAACATATGTATGTCGTCACGCCTTTCTCCCGAGCGGGCTGGCAGAGGTGTAATACAACACCCACACATCGCCGGACGATATTCAATCCCAAATGTGACGGGGGCGAGCCTGTCACCATACACCGGGCTCCAGTCATGTAGCAGATGACATACGATATATAATAGGTAGATGAATAGCCTCAAAAAACTTGGGTTAAAAAACTAAACGAATTTTGTCTAATCTCGTCTAATAACACACTCGTCTAATAGACTGCCTCGGTGGCTCAGTTGGTAGTGAACCTGCCTTCTGAGCTTGGGGGCGTGGGTTCGATTCCCACCTAGGGCAAACATTAATGTGATGAACATTTGTGTTTGTTCTATGTCTGGGTGTTCATATGTATTTAAGTATGTATTTAAAAAATTCTGAAGTATGGATATCAGTCCCTGGCAGCCATAGTACAAGCTTTGCTTAGTTTGGGGTCAGGCGACCGTGTGTGCAAGTGTCCCGAATTTATTATATTATTATTATTATTATTATAAGAAGAGATTAGCTCTTTCACACAACACCACATTGTACTAAGCTTCCTTGTGTGTCCCCTTTGTATAACAGTTGACGTTTTAATTTTAACCGTATTGTGTCTCCTCTCATACAATTATTTCTGTCATTTTTTTTTTCATCTTTCATGCAATTTATTTTGACATTAGAATTTATTTATTTATTTTAAAATGTAACTTACGGACTAATATACCCAATCATTACATTATTTACAGCTTATGTCTAACAATAAATTTTAATAATATAAATATGCACTAATAATAATAACACAGAAATTGAAATGAAACATCCTTTAAACAAAAAAAAACGAACAATAAAATTAAAGAAAAAAATTAACTAAACGAAAAAACCAAGAAATAAACTGAAACAATTAAACAATATAAAAATCTTACTATAAATGTATGCACTCGGAATATGACAATGACTTTTTTGCAAATACCTTTAGCTCGTCAGCGAATATGTCTAGTTGAGAATCTTGTTGGCGATTTAACTCTCCCACATCGATGGGTTAAATATATAAAACATCTAACCCTAGGTTTTTCTTAACTCTTGATGGCGCAAGAGAAATTAAAAAGCAACCGAGCAAGCGTTAGCGAGCAGAACGTCTATGCTTCAGCAACGTCAAAAATGCTTTCGTATGTCTGGCGTCTGTACGGCTGTATGCCTTTATACCTACGTCGCATTTTTCAACAAAAAAAAACTGTTCAGTATAAAATATATACTAGCTGCGCCTCACGGTTTCACCCGCGGTTAAAAAGTATCCTATGTGCTATTCTAGACTAGAATCTATCTCTGTGCCAAATTTCATCCAGATTTGTTCAGCCGTTCTGGCGTGAAAGAGTAACATCCATTCTTATCTTTCGCGTTTTTTTAAACATTTTAAGAGGATAGGATGATGATGAAATAACTTTTTTTTAATTAATTTAACTAAAAATTTGCAATTATAATGAATTAATGCAATAATTGACTTATATGAAAAATAATTTAAATTTAAAATTAGGTAACATGAGCGGCAAAATGCACGCCACGCGTTCAGACGGTATTTTAAGTAGTGCACCCATTCTAGGGTTAAAAAGAATAGTGAGAAAGATATATATCTATCTCAGTCACCCTTCCCTAATTATGTAACCAAAGTGACAGTGACAGACAAAGACAATCATAGAATTTAAAAAAAAACTACAGTAATATTATAGTCTTGTCTACATCTCAATATTTAATTAACTTGAAATACCTACCTTCAAATGCTCTAAGAATCTTTAAATAAGTAAATTATATTAAATTTAGCTATTTTGTTTTCGGTTCAGTAAATTTTAAATTTGTTTATTTTCTGCAAACACTTTTCGAACGTGATTCCTTTTATCTGAGAATTACTCTTTTGAGGGAAATCATTGAAAGAAGTTCAAAGTGAAACTGTAGCTGGAGAATTAAATTTATAAACGTATTTTTTATGAAGAAAATTTTGAAAGATTTTGGACGTATTTAAGAAATATCTTCTTAAAAGTTATTTACAAAGCATGATTTTGTAATGTAAATATGTTTATTTGTACGACTTACTTCCTACATCCTACTATTTACATTTAAACCTACCTTTATATTGTAAATGCAAAAGATGTATCGTGTATGTGATCTTGTTGGTTGTGACTTTCGCTCAAACGGATGGACAGATTTTGATGACATTCGGTACTGAGGCAGCTTTTTTTTATGTAAACAAGTGATGACACGATTTTTTTTTTTTATGTTTAAGATGGAGCACGACAACCTGTAAGATACTTATTCACTCTAGCTGGAGTTTTGTAGAGTGAACAAGTACAAAGACGGCAGTTGAGTGAGGCGCTACAAGTGCGCTGCTGCTCAGACCCGTCTTCGGAACGGTTACACCGGACTACATCCCGAAACACGACTAGGTCATTTCACGGCATGGCTTGGTCCGGTGGGTGGTAACTAGCCACGGCCGAAGCCTCCCACCAGAGTTATAATAGATATGAATATACGAGCTGGATATTCACCTGATATTAAGCGTCATGCAAGCCATAACAGTTGCAGTGCTGCTACCCATTGCTTTGATTTACAAAGTCATTGGTTGCACTGCACTGCGCTCATCACTGTGAGGCGTCAGTTCTTGAGTGTCATGTGCCCAGTAACTTCACTAGCTACAGCCCTTCAAACCGGAACAGAGTAACGCTTACGCATAACTATTTGGCGGCAGGACATCTGGCGCTGCGGTGTTACCCACCTAGTCGTACCTTGCATAAAAGGCCTACCACCTGGTTAACACAAAGCCTACTTTTTGATAGTTAGGTACTTAAATAATCTTACTTCCTATTTTGAGCCCGTTTGAGCGTAAAAAAGTAACAAACACAGACTAACACACAAACTTTCCCAAATATATTACTAGCTGCGCCCCACGGTTTCACCCGCGGTCAAAAAGTATCCTATGTGCTATTCTAGACTATAATCTATCTCTGTGCCAAAATTTCATCCAGATCTGTGCAGCCGTTCTGGCGCGAAAGAGTAACAAACATCCATCCATCCATTCATCCATTCATACTTATTTTCATTTTATATTCATACTAGCAGCACCCCGCGGTTTCATCCGCGGTTAAAAAGTATCCTATGTGCTTTTCTAGATTATAATCTATCTCTGTGCCAAATTTCATCCAGATCTGTTCAGCCGTTCTGGCGTGAAAGAGTAACAAACATCCATCCATACAAACATTCGCGTTTATAATATTAGTAGGATAGGATAGAAGGATTTTCATAAACAAACTTTCGTGTTTATAATATTATAGTAGGATATACCAGCTGCGCCCTACAGTTTCGCCCGTGGTTAAAAAGTATCATATTATGTGCTATTCGAGACTATAATCTATCTCTGTGCCAAATTTCGTCCAGATCCGTTCAGCCGTTCTAGGCGTGATTGAGTAAGGGCTGTCTTAGACGAAGAATATTTTTACTGCGATTCTGGCTCGGCAATATTGCGACAATATTTTGAGCGTGGCCCGGCCATTTAATCATACATTTATAGCATGGCTGATGATGGCCGGGCTACAGTCGGCAATATTGCCGCCAGTATTCCAGTAAAAATATATCCCATCTAGGAGCGTCCTTACGAACATACATCCGTCCAAACTTCAGCTTATCGACCGAGCGACCGTCAGCGAGAGAAGCGTCTCTGCTACAGCTTCAACAAAAATGCTTTCGTATATCCGATTTCTGTCCATATCTCTGTCCGGATCTTTGTTGACCTTTCTCTATACATATACGGAGAAATCCTACTAATATTATAATCGCGAAAGTTTGTATGTATGGATGGATGGATGGATGTTTGTTACTCTTTCACGTCAGAACGGCTGAACAGATCTGGATGAAATTTGGCACAGAGATAGATTATAGTCTAGAATAGCACAAAAGATACTTTTTAACAGCGGGTGAAACCGCGGGGCGCAGCTAGTACCATAATAATCTCCGCCATTTAAAAAAATACTGAACTGGCTTGATAAAAAAAAACTATCTAATTATCGAACCTGCTCACAAAATTATAAGAGAATCGGTTGAGGGATGCGACCTGCAGGAGAGGACAAACGTCAATCGTCGGCCGCGAGGTCAACAGCTTAGAGTCACTAGTACCTAATATTAGTGCGAAGTAAAATACCACAAAATATAAACTTAAAAATTACTTCGATAATTTGCAATTATTTGTAAAATAATAAATATTTAGTACTGAATCACTATAATTACTATACTCTTTCTTTCATTAGAAAAATCACAACAAAGAAAGAAACAAAAAAATATCTCATTATTTTTGTTAGGTTGCCTTCCGTAAATCACCACGAATCCACCGACACCTCGCTTGTCAAAATCGGTTGAAGCGTTAGAGCTTGAGCTGAGAACAAACTCTCCATTTGCTTTAACTGTCATCGGGTAAAAAAAATGATAGCAATGGCCTTTCGTACGCGCGTCACATTCAATGCAAAAAGAGACACGTATACTACTATCTCTTTTACTCTCGATGAATGCGCTATTTCTAAGTTTACTAACATTACCGCTAGATGGCGCACGACATTCAGCTGCTTTTCTTAAAACTCGCACGCGTTTCATTCGTTGAAGTGAGCGGGGCTCGGAGCGGTTTTAGAAGCAGTAACATACATACATATATATTTACTTTTTTAAATAGGTCTCCATGAAAATGGATCGATCTGGTAAACCAAAGAAAGAGTTGATTAATGAATCTAATGTTCAATAAAAATGTTCAAAGTTCATTAATTAGTTAAAATTCAATACTTACGAGTATTAACCTACTTCACAAATAGGAGGAGGTTCTCAATTCGTTTGAATTCTTTGGATAAAATGTATGTTAAGGCATAACTCCGTTAATTATGAACCGATTTTGAAAATTCTTTTTTCAGTTGAAAGAAATTGAAAACTTACATTATTTATTTTTACATTTCAGGTCAATCAACGACCTTACAATAACAGAATAGTTAATGTAATTGGTCCTATTTTTTCCAAAATCCAATTCGGAAGACGGGAAGTCGGTATTATTATTTATATTTTAAAAGAGTATTCATTCAATTATTATTTCATTTTACTGTAGCATCAGTCCTGAGTTCTAATAATTATAATTTAGGAAAAACAAAACCTTGTTCCGTGTGCTTATATTACTAGATTAATTGTCTGTAAAAGTAAGCAAAAATTGTTATTTTAATCAATGAAAATAACAATAGAATCCGGGCGGTGACGTTTGGTCGTACTTACCGGACGAAAACGGAAGCATTTTTATTTTTTTTATGATTTTAAAATGACATAAAAGTCGCTATAACCGTTTGTTTTTTTAACGGAACCGTACAAAACGGATTTGATTTCATAGTATGTGCGTTTATATGAAATCTAACTTGTTCCATTAAAAAAAACACAAAAAAATTCTTGTCCCGCCAGTTGTGCGTTTTTACAAGGAGCGATCGACGACTCACGACACGATTTCCAAGTCGTAATATCGTTAATTTTCACACCAGCAAAGACACCACACCTGCAGCACTGCAGTGCACTACGATATCGTGATATGCGAAAACGAATCAAAAATATATTTTCAATGTTAGTTCATCCTTTAACCTTGGCATGTCGTTCACGCTATCGCGTCGTCCCGTGTGAAAGCGCGCAGTCATTCACAAAATCCATTCAACATTACGTCTCGTAATAGTTCCAAAGAAACCGTAAGATGGCGCTGAACATCCTTAAAACTCGCACGCGTAACATTCGCGACTACCGTGAGGGAATTTGACGAAACTCGTAAGCTTTAACAAACATACATACATATATTCGTTTTTGAATAGACCGCCATGAGAATGGAATGGTCTTATTTACTAAATTTGACGAGATCATAAGATGTTTGGCATAGTCAGTTCTGAAAAGACTTACTATGTTATATCAATAGAATAGATTAGAGATGAATAGTCAAAGTCAAAATGTTTTTATTCAATTTAGGTATCAAAGATACACTTATTAACGTTAAAGTTATTTAAATAGACTCGACCGCCTTGTTCGGATAAACAGCCTCTACTCAGAAGAACAGCCAAGAAACTGTGGGGCATTATTTTTTCAAATAATAAATAAATTATTGTCTCACAAATTTTGGCTTACAACTAGCTATTATCTATACATACTAGTGGCCACTTGGCGGAAGTGGAAGGCTCCAGACATCTTTATCTTCTAATTAATTTTTAACCTTATAATAAATACCCTCTTTTCATTAATGTAGTTTTTACATGTGATTTGAATTTTCCCTCAGTGAGCCCTGTTGTAGTTTTCGGGATTTTATTGTAAAAACGAACGCAGTTGCCTAAAAATGAATTTTTTGACTTAGTCAGTCTAAATCTCGGTACAGCTATCCTATCCTTATTTCTAGTGCTATAATTGTGATAGATGCTTACTCGTGTAGATATAGATATAAATAAATTACTACCTAATAATTAGTTTATACAAGGTCAATAATTTATAGAAGGTAGTAGTTGTAAGGTTAGGAAGTTTTTTATGGTAGTTTAGTTTGCATTAATAATTGTAGCGTGTAGCGATAAGGGTATTGATACAAACTGTTAAGTTTTTCAATACTTTGTGTTTTAAAATGTATATATTTTACGAAATAAACAAATTAAATAATAAGAACAATAATAATCATTTGGTAAAATACCGACTTAGTACAGCGACCATTTTTAACCGCCTTCAAAAAGGAGGGACTTATTCGACCGTAAATTTGCTGTTTTTAAGTTTGTTCGCGGATAACTTCGTCGTTCATGAACCGATTCTGATGATTCTTTTTTTGTTTGATAGATCATACTTTATAGGTGGTCCCATACAAATTATATCGAAATCTGTAAGCGGTTTTTAAAATATCAAGTCTTTTTCTTTCTCTTAAATTTTATAACTTTATCGAAAAAGACAAAACACTGTATAAACTATTAATTATTTATTCTGTGGTATAATTATTCTGAGGCCATGCAACGTTTATTGCTAAGAGGGTGTAAGTATAACTATTTTTAGGCTATACAACGTTTATTGCTAAGAGTGTGTAAGTAAAGCTATTTTTAGGCTATACAAAGTTTATTGCTAAGAGCGTGTAAGTATAGCTATTCTGAGGCTATACAACGGTTATTGCTAAGAGTGTGTAAGTAAAGCTATTTTTAGGCTATACAAAGTTTATTGCTAAGAGCGTGTAAGTATAGCTATTCTGAGGCTATACAACGGTTATTGCTAAGAGGGTGTAAGTATAGCTATTTTTAGGCTATACAACGTTTATTGCTAAGAGCGTGTAAGTATAGCTATTCTGAGGCTATACAACGGTTATTGCTAAGAGGGTGTAAGTATAGCTATTTTTAGGCTATACAAAGTTTATTGCTAAGAGGGTGTAAGTATAGCTATTCTGAGGCTATACCACGTTTATTGCTAAGAGGGTGTAAGTATAGCTATTCTGAGGCTATACCACGCTTATTGCTAAGAGGTTGTAAGTATAGCTATTCTGAGGCTAAACCACGTTTATTGCTAAGGTGGTGTAAGTATAGCTATTTTAAGGCTATACAACGTTTATTACTAAAGCGGTGTAAGTAAACCTATTCTGAGGCCACACAACGTTTATTAGTAAGTACGAAAAATTTAATTATAACAAACACATTTCGTGTTTTACAAAACATAAAATATCGTCACGCCTTTCCCCCGAGGGCGCTGGCAAAGGTGTAATACAGCACCCACACTTCGCCGAACGATATTCAGTCCCAAATGTGGCAGGGGTCGGGCCTGTCGCCATACACCGGGCTCCAGTCATGTAGCAGATGACATACAATATACGCACATCTATTCACACAATGAACAAATTGGTGAGTGCCGTCGGCTGGGATTGATCCCGCTTCCTCTGGCTTGAGAGGCGGGGCTTCTCCAACTAGGCTAGCATCGCTTTCGTTCTCAAGTTATGGCTTGAACAAGGTAAATTGGGATTTATCCGTCAATAATTTAAAAGTGAATCCCTAATGTGTTGCTAAGCGCAAATCTCGAGAACAACTGAACCCTAATTCTTTTTTTAGAATATGGGGACTAGCTACGCCCCGCGGTTTCACCCACGGTTAAAAAGTATCCTATGTGCTATTCTAGACTATAATCTATCTCTGTGCTAAATTTCATCCAGATCTGTTCAGTCGTTCTGGCGTGAAAGAGTAACAAACATCCATCCATCCATACATATAAACTTTCGCGTTTATAATATTAGTAAGATGGTTCTTCCACAGAGAAAAATTTAAGAAATTAAAAAACTAATTAAAAAATTAGGCGGTACGACGTTTGCAGGGTCAGCTAGTCCTACTACGAGTAATATTATGAACGCGAAAGTTTGTAAGAATGCACGGATGTTTGTTACTCTTTCACGCCATAAAGGCTGAACAAATCTGGATGAAATTTGGCACAGAGATAGAGTATAGTCTAGAATAGCACATAGGATACTTTTTAACCGCGGGCGCGGGTTAAACCGCGGTGCGGTTTTAAGCAACTCGCTCTGTATGTTTGTAGGCTTTTCACAGCTAAACCGCTGAACGAATCTTGATGAAGTTTGATAATTGGTTACAGTATTTCACTAGCAGGGGCCAACCATGATGGTTACGTTTTGTTGTCGACGCTGTGCGACCGCATATCGTATCGCCGCGCAATAAGATCCATTGTCGCGCAGCGTCGAAAACCAAACATTACTATCGTGGCAATCAGATGTCATGGTAGGACCCCTGGACAGAATTCGGACATACTAAATAGATAGATAGAAGAAATACATTCAGCGACGTCGATATTTTCCACGCCAGCAAGCTCTGTTTCAAACGGGAGGTTCCCCAAATTCTTAATGAAGCAAAGCAGAGATGAAACCAAACGCACTCATACGCACTCACCCCCACTATCCCACACACACACACACCCCACACATCTTCTCACTCATCCTCTCACACACAGGCCCCACACACTTCAACACTAAAATAATATGAAAATTAAAATAAAAATTATCAAAAATTCTTAGTTTTATTTGTACTTATGTTTATCATCATAAATAAATAATTTCTTTTAAAATTGATAAGTATTATGTTTATTTAGTGATTGTTTTTATTATTTTGTATTTAAATGTAAATCCGTAATTAGCTGTAAGTTTATTTCATGTTATTATTGTGAGATTTTTTTTAAAAAATATTTAAAATAAAATTAATTAAAAAAGTATTGTCTAAGCTGAAGCAGAGACGCTTCCCTCGCTAATGCTCGTCCGGTCGTTTGTATCTCAATAGCTACCTATAGTTAACCTTCTTCAAATCGTTAATTAGGAAAATTTATCAAACCCTTTATCAACACACTGAATAATATTAATGGATCGATTTTGATAAGACGATAAGTAACTAATTAATTGTGGATAGTGGCAATGATTTTGCGCTGAGCTGAAAAATATTTCATTTGGTGACAGTGACTGGAGTAGACATGCGTGCTGTAGTCTGTCTGTTTGTGTTTGTTGGGTTGGCGTATGCCAAACATGAAGCTTATGAGGGGTGAGTAAAGAAACTCTTCTTCATATCTTCAACCTGATCCAGCCGTCACCGTTCTTTTATAATTGTACCAGGCGCACCCTCTTATGGTGGTATTTCAGCCAAAACGCACTAAGCGTTTCAAATCAACTTTTCTTGTAAGAACTGCAGAGGTGTGGAACCTGAAGGTGGTATTGAAGTCTTAACAAAAATAAAACTATTATTTTGTTCAAAATGACCACCTTTGACCTTTTTTTTTTGATACAGGCCTTTAGTTGGTCTGGCCAAGAATCTATGGATTTACGGACTGTTTCCATGGGAAATTTAGCCACTGCTTAGTTCTCTAAATTTTCAGCGATTTTTTTCTATTAGTCAAATTGCCAGATTAGTTAGTTCCCTAAAGTTTAACTGAGCAAGTTATTCTTTTTACGATTAATACCAATAAATACGGCGAAAATATATTTCTAGGCGCCGATATAATTTTACCATCAAATTTGATTTACTATTTTCAAGTCTAAATAAAGTGGGTTACGTAAACGTACGTGTGGTAGATAATCATGGAATGACCAGGCCTTAAAACTAGCTTTTTTACCTCAGCGCCGTAACAAGGGCGGTGTGCGGTGTCAGCGGGCACAAGGCCCAAAAACCAAATATCAACGTGTTCGCAATAAAATTATCTTTAATTTTATATAACATATATAGAGTAAACACGTAGGTTTAATTTTCTCGCACCTACTAGACTCTTTATGCCTTAACTTGAAGATGTGACAGAAAAAGGGTAGGCAACCAAATATTTTCACAATCTATAGGCTTCATACTTTTGATTTGTATTAAATTGGTTAAATAATCAAGTGGGGGTAGCTTGCAAAAAAACAGTTTTATAAACGTAAGTAAACATAGTCAGGAGTCAGGAGCTTTTTAGGCAACGCACTCCGAAAATGTTATTTCACATACTAAGTCTCAAATAAAACACATCTCATTGAGTAAACAGATGGTTGAGGATCGTTCTTCTACGTATTCTTCGACTTTAGACTCTTGGTTCTTTAAGGGAGCGTAAAAATGTTCAGGACCAAGTTTTGAGTCCTCAGTCTTCAGTCACTCAGGTTTATGATTGTAGCAGTAAGCTCGCACCGGGCGTAAGATCCTTGGAAGTATTTAAATATGTCAAAATAATATTTAAAATACAATACATGAGTATCTTTTTGTGCACCAAAAAAAGATAAAGTTACCTAAGTTAATTAACAAATCATCCGGCAAGACTCTAAAAACTTGAACTTACTTTTAGGCAAAATCTGGGAGTCTTCAAGTTTCAAATGAATCTGTTTTTTTTAGCAAGCGTGTTCCATCGTAGGCCGCATCACTGCTTAAAATCAGGCGTGATGACGGCTAAACGCAAGCCTATATAAGGCGCTGGCCAGACAGAAAAGACGTAGGACGGACCTGAGACATATTGTCACTTCATTCAAAACGAGAAGCATCCCGTCTTATCTGTATCTGTTGTATCGTGTCTCTTATACACATTTTGTATGAAAATACCTACATTAAAGGGACTCCGCGTCTACGTCTCGTCTGTGTCTTGTCCTCTTCTGTTCTGTCTGGCTTGCCGCTAAGAATTAAAAAAACAAATCTTTGTTTCCAGCTACTCCCTCTACTTGGTATCCGTCGAGAACACAGATCAGGTGGCAATAGTCAACAACCTGGAGACCAGCCTGGGCGTAGACATCTGGTCGCATGCAGTGCCAGGCCGACCTGGGCAGGTGTTGGTGGCTGGAGACAAGAAGCAGTTCTTCGAGACCGGCCTGAAACTGTTCGGAGTGGAGTATCTACTACAGACTGAGAATATTAAAGAGTAAGATCCGATACTATCCTACTCCAATTTATATTACTAGTCACTCTGTGAGCTGATTTTCTCGCGGGTCTATATCCATTTCCATCCCTGCCATTTTAGAAAAAAAAAAAAAACTGAATCGACAAAAAATATCTGTTTAGAAATCGGTTAATAATCGGTTAAGAAATGCGACCTGTAGTGGAGAATACAGCCGGATATCCGCTCGCCGGACGGACAGACATACGAAAGCACTTTTGCCGAAGCTGAAGCAGAGACGCTTCGCTTGCTAACGCTCGCTCGGTCATTAAGGCGAAAGTGTTTATTTGTTAGTACTTCTTCACGCTTAAACGGATGGACGAATTTTGATGAAACTCGCGCACCTGTAGTTTTTAGGAGACTGATGGTCTGATGTTGAAGTTCAGGGGGCCTCTCATAGCCGTCATGGTTACGTTTTGTTTTCGACGCTGCGCGACCATGGACCTTATTGCGCGGCGATACGACTCGAGGTGGCGCAGCGTCGAAAACAAAACGTAACTATCCCAGCTATAATATGTCATGGTAGGCCCCCTAAAGTCGCGTCCACTCCCCTCGAAGCGTCGCGGTTTCTATTAATCTCATCCGTCTGAAGAAAACTATCTGAAGAACGTTGTATGTGAGTTTATTGTAAAATGAAGTCCTTTATATCGTCACGCCTTTCCCCCGAAGGGCTGTCAGAGGTGTAATATAACATTTACTCTTCGCCGGACGATATTTGCACCAAAATGTGACAGGGGGCGGGCCTGTCCCCATATACCGGGCTCCGGTCATGTAGCAGATGACTTACAATGAACAAATTGAAATGAACACATTAAATTACTAACTGAGAATACAATGGCGTCTGATTTTTTTGATATCCAAAATGCAAGAGAGTGACTGAGTGAGAAGAAACGGAACTACAAACTGAAACAATTTTCAAACGTTCTGACGCACTGACTTAGTTATTCATTCAAATAAATATCGACCTATACAAAATAGTACACAAGATCGCCAACAGATGACCGTGAGACTCTGTGACAATAGATGGCGCTAGGCGTTCTGAAATTAGCATCTGACTTATAAAATATTGTACATTGATTCTGATATTTATATGTATGTATGTTTTAGCATTAACAGATTTAGAGGTAGCTTAAAGGTACGCATAATTTTGTTACTTTTTATCCGCGGGTGAACCAGCGCCTCTAGTTTACAAAAAATATGATAAATATTCGATCTTATTTACAGCTAGAATGCTTAGACCCAATTCCAAAGGCGTCAGTTCGACAATTCAATAATAACTCGTACCGTTCTATCTGAAATGGAATTGAAAATCTTGTGCCAATTCGTTTTCACTGTTGTCGAGGGCCTTAATTGGCCTTATTTAAACTTAGGTAGGTACTAAATTATTGAGGTCCTTAAAAAATCCACACTTGCTAAAATATACCTAGCTGAGGTATTTTTTAGTATGTGCGGATTTGTCAATTACTTAAATCTTACAGTGAGTCTGATGTTTTAATTGAGGAATAAAATTAGAATACTTTTAAGTAATCGTTAGTTACGTTATTTGGCCCTATGGCGATCTAGTCCAAACCTATGTGAACCTAAAGATAAGTAGTCATGTCGAGTTTGGTCATAAAGCTATTTGGTCATACCTGCTAACTATATATGTAGTCATATTGAGTGCATCTTTGATACTCAATTGATTTTTTTTTTTACTTTTTTAACTTTTGACTTTTGTGATGTAAACGAGTTTAGAATTACTCATTTTACAATACAATCAATTACTTACATTAAACATCCATACTATCGCTCCTTTTCCCCGGAAGAAGTGACAGGGGGTGTATTGCAACATTCACACTTTGCCGGCAGATATTTAGTCCCAAACGTGACAGGGCGCGAGCCTGTCGGCATACACTGAGCTCAACTTACATATATAACAGAAAACAATGAATACGTAACCTACATAATATTTACACAAAAGAACAAATTGGTGCACGTTTTCGGCTACGATCGAGCCCGCACTCTTTAGCTTCAGAGGCGAGCCATCTTCCAACTAGTCTATTTTCGCCTTTTGTGTCATTGTACTAAGTAATCAAACAGGACTAAAATTAAGATGTCTGGAGCCTTCCTATTAGAATTGTATTGTCTTCTTAACTTTCAGGTTCCTAGACTTAGAAGACAAGTTGCTCGCCGAAGCCTCCAAGAAGCAATTCAATGCTTCTCGAGTCGACTCGCTTACTTTTGACAGGATACTCGAGTACGATGAGGTAATCAAACTTATTTTTAATCGACTAAGAAAAATTGATTGGTCAGAGTCAAAGCCACGTGTGTGGACGAATTTGAATAAAAAATCTATTTTATATCGACTAAAAATTACAAGTATGACAGTTTTAATCAAAATTAAGTATTTGCCAAAAAAGTATTTTTAAATATGTAAGTACTTGCACTTTTCAAAAATCAAAGAAAACCTAATCTTTTATGTAGGTATCGTGTATTTGTACGTGTGGTACGCAACGCATGCAAAATTAAGAATCATAAGCAAAGTATCCTGCTTAATAGGAACTTTTAAATTACAAACAGTAGGATGTATGAGACCTGGAATCCGTTAATTTAACCCATTGTAATGCGTGGTAACGCGCCATCCAGTGACATGATCCATTGCCATTTAGATGAGTTCATTGAAAAAAGGCCAGATCAAGAGTACCCACCCGCAACTGACGAGCATGTGTTAAAAGACTTATAGAAGTAAAACAAGTAATAAGTAGTGTGCCAGGATCGTAGCAAGTGGAAATAAGTCGTCTCTGCCTACCCCTACGGAAAAAAATGCCTGACTGTTTATTTGTCCCCTTTGTCTGTCTTTTTATTCGATAATCGGCTTGCGTTTGGCTGACACCCAGCCTTTTGTTAAGCAATGATGCAGCTTACGATGAAACACGCTTGCCTAGAAGTCTTCCTTGACTAATTTACTTGTGACTGTAACAATTCTTAATGTTTATTCCAGGTCGACGCATTCTTGGAAGCCCTAGCTGCTCAGTACCCTGAGACGGTCACGCTGGTCAACGCAGGCAAGAGCTTCGAAGGCCGAGACATCAAATACGTGAAGATTTCCACTTCTAATTTCCAGGTAAAAACCTTTTCTACCAAAATTGTTTTTTAAATAGGCTAAGGCTAAATTCTTTTAAGTTCCCTTCTTTTGTGGTCCTAAGCCTAACCGGTTTTGGAATAAGTGCTAAAGAGTGTACGGTAGTGATAAAAATGAATTTTGCATTGCGTCTGAACGTGTTGGATTAAAAATGTGAAGGTCAAATTCATTTTTTTTTAATTGACAACACATTTAGTAAAGCCTGTGAACCCCAAAAGTAAAGTAGACACTTACCTATATCAAATTATTAATTATATTTGTAGCTAATGGTACGTAAATACGTCAAATTTTCTGTACCGCGCGAGTCCCGCGTACGCGAGTTGACCACTAACTCACTCAGCTCAGCCGGTATTTTGGGGTTCGGTGCTATTGTGCTTTTAAAAAGAAGTTATCTTGCACTTGACTTATATTTAAGGAGTAGTTAAGGTATCTAATTATATTCCACGACAAATATATTAATATCTGATGCTGTACGAGCAACTGAATTGCGCTTTTGCAGGAGATCTTATTTGTTTCTTAATAAAAATAATTATTTTCTCCAGGACTCGTCCAAACCCATAGTCTTCATGCAGTCGCTCCTGCACGCTCGTGAATGGGTGACTCTCCCCGCTACTCTGTTTGCCATTAAGAGGCTAGTCATCGACGTGGTCGAACAGGATCTAGTTCAGGACATTGACTGGATCATCCTGCCCATCGTCAACCCTGATGGCTACACGTTCACTCATGCTGAGGTAACCTAGTTTATCTTTTAAAATTAAAAAACTGATGTCCCATCTACTGAATTGGATTTTGCACTAATGTATAAGCATACCCTTTCAAAAAATATATATTTCAAAATCGCTTTTTAAATAACGGAATCATGTGGTAATTTAAACATTTTAAAAATACAACCGCATTGATAACCTCCTCATTTTTAAATTCGGTTAAAAACAACACAGAACTATCACGTTCATAGCCCTAACTAGATTTCCTCGTATCACAGACACCATGAAACCAGTAATAAATAATAATAATAAATTCGGGACACTTCCACACACGGTCGCCTGACCCCAAACTAAGCAAAGCTTGTACTATGGCTGCCAGGGACTGATATACATACATAGATATTTTTAAATACATACTTAAATACATATTAACACCCAGACATAGAACAAACACAAATGTTCATCACATAAATGTTTGTCCTAGGTGGGAATCGAACCCACGCCCCCAAGCTCAGAAGGCAGGTTCACTACCAACTGAGCCACCGAGGCAGTCCAACATAACATTTTATCCATGTATGCATGGAACACAAACTAACAGTTAGCATTTATTACTAACTCGATAGGGATCTAGATGCTAATATCCACTTATATTGACCAAATTTAAACAAAATTGTGATGACTGACAAGTAGATATATAATTATGTAATAGACCAAACAGCATGGCTCAAAGCAGGTGACTTGGACATTAAAGCTAGTGCCTATCCTAGTAGAAACTACCTATGCGCTGGCCAGACAGAAAAGACGTAGAGCGAGGACAAGACACGGACGGAGCTGAGACATACAAAACGAGAAGCGTCGAGTCCACGTTCCGTCTTCTTCGTATGTGTTGCGTTGTGTCTCTTCTATACATTCTGCATGAAATTAGGTACATTGAAGGGACGCTACGTCTGCGTCCCGTGCGTGTCTCGCCCTTGTCTTACTACTTTGCTGTCTGGTTTCTGCTTAAGACAAACTTTCAATACATCATTAAACATTACGAGGGTTGTGATGAGTTTCTATTCTGCTCACATTCGTGCCATATTTTGCTTATGTAAATGTATCAATGAATAAAATAATAACAATAACCTAACGGATAATCATTTCCATGTCTAGAACCGATTCTGGAGGAAGAACCGTGCCACCGGCTACATGATCCAAGACTTCTGCGTTGGAGTCGACCTAAACCGCAACTTCGACGGCCTCTGGTCCACTGACTCCAGCAACCTCGTCTGCTCAGAAACCTTCCACGGCCGAGGACCTTTCTCTGAACCTGAAACCGCCATAGTCAGAGACATCTTCGACGAATACAAAGACCGCATTGAACTGTACTTAGACATCCACAGTTTTGGAAGTATGATCTTGTACGGGTTTGGTAATGGCCAACTCCCACCTAACGGTCTTTTCCTACATTTGGTTGGGGTCCAGATGGCTGAAGCTATTGATGCCGTAAAGCTTAGCTTCAATCCTAATTACATTGTAGGAAACTCTGCTCTAGTACTTTACAATGCGTCTGGTACTGCGTCGGACTATGCCCAACACATTGGAGTACCGTTTGGATACACCTATGAGCTGCCAGGCCATAGGCTCGGTCTTGGAACTGCTCTTGGCTTCCTTGTTGATCCTGACTTTATTGAACAGGCTGGCTTTGAAACCTGGGAAGGTATTAAAGCTGGTGCCAGGTATGCGCGGAATAGCTACGGTGCCAGAAAAAGTACTAAATAAATTCAAAGGTGAAAATGTTTAGAAAATAAGAATCAATGCTATGTTATCAAAATTTTATTTAGTTTTACAATATTTTGTACTTACCATACATAACAAAAGCAGTATTATGAAAAAAAATACACCTTTTCAACTTTTTTATCATGAACATTATTATTATTTAATTGTTTTCATATTGTTTAAAATCATATTAAATGTTACCTGAAGATTAATTAAAGATTTATATAAAATAATCTTGTATTTATCAATAATTCCCGAGTCTTAACGTAATGAGATTAAAAGTTAATATCATGTCACACTGATACTAGTTTACTATTAGTAATTACTGTAGGTATAGTAGATTATATAAATAAGAGATATTAGTGGTGTTTACGCCAAATAGTAATTCGATTCTATTAACTAATCGCAATCGAAATGGCTAACGTCGTCATGTCTCCTATCTCCTTTCATACTACCCACGAGACCTACCCTCAGTCCTGATTTTAAAAACTAACAAAACGAGGAGTATTCATGGAGGTCGACGACGGCTGTGCTCCCGCTAATTAAACCGAAAATATTGGTTTTATCGACCTCCTGTGAACTTTGACTACTGTGTAAAGTGATCCCCAGTGCTCTTTGGTGGAAGTGGGGATCCTGCAGGATTGCCGACCGAAGGGAAAACGGAAAACCTGTCTTATTGGTTCCAGGTAAATACACGTAAGTAATCTATTGACTTATCCTGACTAATTAATCTATGAACATACTAGTATCTAGAAATAACTAGCACGATTAAAGTTACGAATATAAAAAAAAAAAAAACAAGAAATTAACGTCAATAAGAAAAATACAGTATTAATACGTTTTTGTAATACGACAGACGTAGTAAGTAAATAAATAAAAAGCATTTACACAAATTTTCAAGATACCTACCTAATACCTACCTAAGAAATTATTACAAATAATTGTATTTAATCGTAAACCCTGTAAACGTAATACAGGGTTATTGGTAACTCACCAAAAACCTCTTAAGTGTTCATTGTACTCATCAATATGAACGACAGTTACTATGAAGCCAATCCTGAAATCGCGAAAAAAAAACAGCTGATCCATACAAACAGCTCATTGGTCTGAGACAAAATGTATGTAACAGGAGATTTTTTTTCGCGATTACAGAGTTCGCCCCATAGTAAAAGTTGTTCATATTGATGAGTACAATGAACCCTTAAGAGGTTTTTGGTAAGTTACATAAAACCATGTATAATAATAATTGTTATTATAAATGATATAACTAGAAGAAGCAAAATCACGCATAAAACTTTGATAACAGTTCAATTTTTGATTGTTTTCCAACCTTTGCGCGTGACGTATTGAAATATGGTTAAGCGTGTCTGTGACGCGGCGCGTAAAGAACTCACACTTTTATCAAACGACATTTTTTAATGCTCATCGTATTGCGTATGGCCATGTGAGAGCATGCAAGCAGAAGCAAGACTGCCCGGGTGCCTGTGGCCCCACTGGCTGAGTGTGCCTAGCGAGGCACGTTTCTATCTCTGTGTGGAGCTTGGTGATCTTAGCAGCCAGAGCGAGATGGAGACATGCCTAACGAAGCATGCTCGACCAGTTGTTGCCTGCAGCGCAGCAGGTGACGGGTGTCAAAGCTGCGCACGAGGCGATTGCAATAGAAGTATTCCTACTCTGTTGGGTACTTCCGTATTAAGGGTTACGCGACGCTCGAATTATTCATACAAACGCGCTTGTCAAATTTCTTGAAAACCATTTGTCAAAATTTAATGAAAATTGGCATGTACAATTAAATTTACCATATCTCCATTATCTTTCACGAGAAAACCTGGGATGCAGTAACAAGAGCAGCCAATGAAGGCCTTCGAAGTGTTACAATCTGGCTTCAACAGAATCTCCTGACACTCAATGCTACCAAAACCAAAACAGGGTTTTTCCGCCCATCAAGTAGATCTGCATTCCCTATTTATTAAAATACACACATGCAGCTCACACACCTATGATCAAGCTACATGTGATTGCCCAACACTGGGACAGGTCACAGATATTAGGTATTTGGGCATCCAAATTGATGAGTTGCTAAACTGGACTAAGCAAATCGAAACCATCAGAAAACTACTTTCTATTTTCAAAAAACTGAGAGCGGTGGCAGACTCCAAGACAATTGCTATAGTCCAGTCGGGGCAGGCATAAAACTAGCCTGAAATAGAAAAAAAAACCTGGGAGCAATTTTTTTTAAACGTCGGGGGGTGGTTGGAGAAGTATAAATCTCGATTTCTAACTAATCAAAATTTCAGAAAAACGAAAAACATTAATTTTTAGTTATTTAAGAACGATTAAAAAAGTGCAAAGGTCATAAAAATATTGAAATTGCACTTTGTCACTCTGTAGATAACTTTAGTGTCTCGTCAGTATCTTTACTTGCTCTCTTCGCTCGTCGCCTTCATCTAGACGAAATGGCAGTAGCCAAACCTTTAGCCAATGCGAAGTTAGTCTAAAGTGATCGCCAGACCCTTTAATAATCCCGTAAAAAACAATACTGTTAGCGTAAAAAAAATATTTACTAGCTGCGCAGGACAAGACTGCAGGGTTTTGCCCGGTTGGACTCAGAACCGTACTTATTTCGATAAGGAGCCGATGTCATGGCCTCCAGACGGCTAGATATAGTTGATAGGTACATCATGATTAAGCTGATCTATCTCTTTATGTAGGCTTTGACGCTTCGCAGTCTCTAGCTTGTAAAAAACATTTAAATATGAAAGAATTTACAAAAGTTTTTGAAAAAATTACTTTACTTTTTTCCCTCGCTTTTTATTGCAACATAATATTTACAGCTTATGATTTATAACACGGGAATTGCTTACGTACAATGTAGTCGATTATTCCGATTATTGCGCGCGCGGCTGCGTCTTGCATGGCACTATGTAGTGCTATGCAAAACGAAGACGCGCGCACGCACACGCCCTGATGAAGACCGCCGAATGCGGTTGAAACTATAGTCGGAATAATCGACTAAATTGTACTTGAGTAGGTAATTCCCGTGTAATAATTCATAATGTGTGAAAACCACGTCAGTTTCCATTATAAAATACATACTTACAGCTTCTTATTTTTATCACTTAATAATAATAAGCGAAAAACTTTGGTTAAGTACTAAAATCTGGTTTAGACACAAAAAAAAATTTTAATAGTTTTATATTTTTGTTTGAAATACACAGAACATAAAAGCGTAATAGATCGAATGTCAGTTTTCTCCTCTTAACTTTTAATTCTTTAATCGGTAAAAGTAATCAGAAAAATCCCAAAAAAAAAGGAATAATTTTAATGGATCGATTTTGATAAGCAGATAAAAAACTTCTTAATCATTGCGGATGGTACAATTACTATGGTATTTATAGAAAATAATTTCATTTGGTGCAGTGACTGGATCAGACATGCGTGCCATAGTCTGTCTGTTTGTTTTCGTTGGGTTGGCTTATGCCAAACATGAAGCCTATGAAGGGTAAGTAGTAATTCCTCCTACTTTTTTTCTTCTATTGCCTTATAGAAATCGCTCTTAGTGAAATAACTGCCAGTTAGCTGTAAGCGTCTGCTTGTTACTTTTGAGGTGAAAATTAAAAAGTATTATTTATCCAACTTCAGAATATACTGCAAGGACCACTTTCCCCTCTTTTTTTTCTTTTACTTAATCTACAAAATAAAAAATAAAAAATGATTGAATCGCATTTTATATTTATTCATACATTTATTTCCAGCTTCGCCCTCTACGAAGTGTCCGTCCAAAACACTGACCAGGTCTCGTTAGTCAACAACCTGGAAAACAGCCTGGACTTAGACATATGGGCTCATGCACTTCCAGGTCGACCTGGGAAGGTGTTGGTCGCTGGAGACAAGAAGAAGATCTTCGAAAATGGACTTAAAGACCTTGGAATACAGTATCAAGTCGAGACTGATAATATTAAAGAGTAAGATTTTAAGCTATGTTGTCTAGTTTGGTAGTACATAACCAATAATGACTTTTTCGTAAATAAATAGTTTTCACCTAGTCCATAATTTGGCATGCGATTTTAATGTACTTGCATAGGAAATGAAAATAAATAAGTAAATCATGAAATATGCATGTAAAACACTATGTAAGGTACTGCACAATGCAATTTAACCATAAATGTTGTTTTTTTTGTATTTAAAAGCAATTACCTTTTTGTTATTTTTTAAATCAATTTTGTTATTCTTTCGTTAACAATGTCATCAGTTTAATACGTTAAATTTTCAGATTGCTAGATTTGGAAGACATAAAACTAGCAGAAGCTTCCAAGAAGCCTTTCGATCCTTCCCGAGTCGACTCACTCACTTTTGACAGGATTCTCGAGTACGAAGAGGTAAGAAGACTTATATTTTTAAATTACTAAGTTAATAATAAAACAAGCTCGTGAAGACCAATTTTATCTGCACGTTTAGCCTCGACGAATTCGAATTACTATAATGTAAGCACTGGAATGCAGATATCTTTATAGCGAGTGTTATGCTTGTCCAGGGTAGTCTTATTGATCTCTAATAAATCCATCGACATAGAGTTGGGTTTTAGCATATTTTATTTTCGATTCTTCCAGGTCGACGCATTCTTGGAAGCCGTGGCTGAGCAGTACTCCGAGACGGTCACGCTTGTCAACGCAGCCAAAAGCTTCGAAGGCCGAGACATCAAATACTTGAAGATATCCAACACTAACTTTGAGGTATGCCAACTGAGCGTTTATTTTTTTCAAGCTTCTTCATTTGCTTTGTGGTTGTCGACTTTTGAACATGTCAATGATAGTTTGTTTGCTGGTGCGTTTGAAATTACTGGGCTCATGCCGCCAATTCACAACAATTATTTGAAAGAGTTTTATGAAGAATGAGAAATAATAATAATATGATAATAATATTTTTTTATTTCAAAAAGTACATGGTAAAGATGAAAACTATCAGACGCAAACATTTTTTTTAGAAACAATAAAATAATTTTGCCTGAACTAGGTACGAGTAGTCCTGTTTGTCAGGCGATAAATACGGCAAAAAATTAACTTAATATAATCATTGCATACTCACATATTCTAATTCACTAAAATTCTAATTCTAAAATAAATTGAATTGGTAACTAATTGCCAATACACCATCCAAATTTAACACGCTAGCTCACCTAGCGTACTGCAAATTACTACTTTTATGCCGTGAAATGACCTAGTCGTGTTTCGGGATGTAGTCCGGTGTAACCGTTCCGAATACGGGTCTGAGCAGTAGCGCACTTGTAGCGCCTCGCTCAACTGCCGTCTTTGTACTTCTTTACTCTAGTAAGCTTCAAGGCTAGAGTGAATAAGTACCTTATAGGTCGTCGTGCTGCATCTTAGACCACAACGTTGCTTAACATCAGGCGAGTTGGTGGTCAAACGCCGACCTATTCTACATTAAAAAAAAAAAAAAATGGAAAATATAAATGACCACTTTATTTGTAAATAAATTAGATGATCTGACAAAATTCCTCTAGGACTTATTGTCCAACTGACTTGTAATCATAATCGACTTCGTTTTCACACTTAGAAACTTAATTTTAATCTAATCTTGTCAAAACGAAGACAGCCAGTTCGATAATCAAGCTAATGGACCCAGGAGCACCAAGTCTCTACCACTCCAAATATTTACCAAACTCTGTTTTTTTTCAGGACCAGTCCAAGCCCATAGTATTCATTGAGACGCTTCTGCACGCCCGTGAATGGATCACCCTCCCCACTTCTCTCTACGCCATCAAGAAGCTCGTCATCGACGTAACGGACCCCGACCTTCTGGACGTCGACTGGATCATTCTACCCATCGCCAACCCTGATGGCTACTCCTTTACTCATACGCAGGTAACTTGATTTATTAATTAACTACTGCCTGCAGCTTACCCGCGTTTCTTAGTCAATGGTGCTCATGGCCACTTGCACTAAGCAAAAGAATTGCCTAAGTCCTTACTTAGCTGGTTTAATCTACTCCTAACTAGCTCCTACCTTAATTTTTTAGCCTTAAGCCATTCCTCAGGAGAATGTTAATATAATATAATATAATATTATATTATATTATGTGCCCGATAAGCGAGTGGTTTAAAACTAAGTAAGCAAGGACTTGAGCAATTCTTATAATTAGACCAAGTGGCCATCAGTGATTGTAATAGCTTTCCTTTAGGATATTTTTTATTAAACCAGTACTTGACGAAAGTCAAAGTCAAATTGTCTTTTTTCAATTGGGTAACGCAGATACACTTATTTTCCGCTTTGTTCAAAAAAGAGGAAAAAGAGCTACTACTCAGAAGAACAGACAAGAAACTGAGAGGCATATTATTATTGTCCCAGAACTAGGTATCACAATACAATAATGTGCTAGTGACCTAAGTAGATATGTCATTCAATGAGTATACTTTAACTAAGAAAGGCAGAATCGACTGCGAATACCTAATTAACAGTAAGTAAGTAAAAACATTAATACCATGGAAAATGTTATGATAATATTATTTTATTTCCAGACCCGATTGTGGAGAAAGAACCGTTCCACCGGCTTAGCCTGCATTGGAGTCGACCTCAACCGCAACTTCGACGTCCTCTGGTCCACTGCTTCCAGCAACAACCCCTGCTCGGACACCTTCCACGGCCAAGCACCCTTCTCCGAACCTGAGACTGCCGTCATTAGAGACATATTCGAAGAAAACAGAGGCCGCATAGAGTTATTCTTAGACATCCACAGCTTTGGAAGCTTGATCTTGTATGGATATGGAACAGGTCAACTCCCACCGAACGGTCTCATTCTGCATTTGGTTGGTGTCCAAATGGGTGACGCCATAGATGCTGTGAAGCTAGATTATAATATTGACTACATAGTAGGTAATTCAGCATTAGTACTTTACGGTTCGTCTGGTAGCGCACAAGATTATGGCAAAGTCGCTGGAGCACCTCTGTCGTACACTATTGAACTTCCACGCTACAGATACTCAGGCAGTGGTTTCCTTGTTGACCCTGAATTCATTGAACAAGCTGGATATGAAACCTTCGAAGGTATTAAAGCCGGTGCTAGGTTTGTGCGAAACAGTTATTTAACAAGGAAAAATGGCAATTAAATAATAAAAAATAATCATTCAAAATAAGCCTGACTTTTAATTTTGTACATTGATTTGTAATTAAAATTTTAGTATGTATCACATTAAATCTTCGCCCCGCGCAACAATCATAGTTGAACCTTTTTTTTTATTTTGAGGATATTCCTAGTCTCAGTTTTTTTATTGTTAATGAATAAAATTGTGAATAAAATAACAATTTTTATTTGTTCTCTGTGTTTTATTCCAATTAAACAAGTATAATTAAAAAAGTAACAAAAACCGACACCGATTTTCATCAACCCGAGTCCCGACTAAATCACCTTTGAAACAAAAAAAAAACAAAATCAAAATCGGTTCATCCGTTCGGGAGCTACGATGCCACAGACTCACACACACAGTCGGGGGTTAAAAATAGTAGACAAAGAAAAACCTGTCTTGTTGATTAATTCCTGGTAAATACGAGTAGTAATCTATTGAATAATCCTGACTAACTAATTATTTAATACTATATATGTATATAATTTATATGTATGTTAGTCTGTAAGGTATTTATTTTCTATGGGCCTCTGTAACTTGCATTGTATGCAAGTTATATTGCCTGAAATAAATGGATTATTATTATTATTATTATATAATACTCTCTAGGATCTACAAATAATTAGCATGATTAACCACAATTACGAATCAACATAAAAAACAAGCCATTACCGTCACTAAGAAAAGTTACTGAAATATAGTAATCAATTTTTAATATTTTACATACATTTAGACAAATTTTAATGATAATAAATAGGTAGTTATCTAAGAAACTATTACAAACAATGCTATTTAAACAAAACATACTTAATATAATTATTAGCATCAATGCAATGGAACAAAAAGAAGCAAAATCATGCAATCAAAAGGAAAACAATCAAAAATTGATAACAATTCGTTCATAAGTGTATCTTTGATACCTAAATTGAATAAAAACATTTTGACTTTGACTTTGACTTTGAATTCAATTTTTGATTGTTTCCAACCTTTGCGCGTGACGTATTGAAATATGGTCGAGTGTGAGCGCGCGCACGTAAATACTGTCAAAACGACGTGTGTGACGCAGCGCGTAAAAACACAAGTTAATTAAACCACAATTTATGATGGTCGTCGTATGGCATATGCCCATGTGAGAGCATTCAAACAGAAGCCAGACGTTATCTCAGCCTGAAGCTTGGCAATCTCAGCAGCCAGAGCGAGATAGAGACATGCCTAACGAAGCATTCTCGGCCAGCTGTTGCCTGCAGCGCAGCAGGCGACGGGTATCAAAGCTGCGCACGAGGCGTTTGCAATAGCCGCGGAAATAGTAAGTAGAGTATTCCTACTCTGTAGGATAACTCCGTATTAATTAACAATATCGTGAGTATCAATGCTATTTGTGTAAAATAATTATCTACTAGCTGCACAGGACATAACTGCAGGGTCTTGCCTGGTTGGACTCAGAGCCGCATTTTTTTTAGATAACAGGCCTATGTCACGGCCTCCAGACGGCTAGAGATAGTTGATAGGTACATAATGATTAAGCTGGTCTATCTCATTAAGAAGGCTTTGACACTTTGCGGTCTCTAGCTTGTAAAATCATCATTTAAAGGTATGTAATGCTAAAATTGAGAAATGTTTTTGAAAAAATTCTCTACTTTTTTCCCATATTTTTTATTGCAATATAATATGTAGAACTTCCTTATTGTATGACATACTAATAAAGCGAAAAAAATAAAAGGAAACTTTAGTTAAGTACCTACTAAAAACTGGTTTAGACGAACGAAAAAATGTTAGACAAAGATTTTTTCGTTTTATTATTTTTACGGGGCTTAACTTTTAATGTTAAATATACTTACATAGAACGCAATCTTGAAATAGACCTAATATCGGTTTCCTCCTCTTAACTTTTAATTCCTTAATCAGTAAAAGTAATCAGAAAAATCCGAATAAAATTAATAATGTTAATGGATCGATTTTGATAAGCAGATAAAAAACTTCTTAATCATTGCGGATGGTACAATTACTATGGTATTTATAGAAAATAATTTCATTTAGTGTAGTGACTGGATCAGACATGCGTGCCATAGTCTGTCTTTTTATTTTCGTTGGGTTGGCGTATGCCAAACATGAAGCCTATGAAGGGTAAGTAGTAACACTTCTACTTTTTCTGTTCTCTTATTTCTAATCTTATCTTGCCTAAAACTTGTACATTATATAAAAAGTTATGTATAGATACATACATGAAATCATGCGTTCGGCTGTAATCCATTATTTCTTTCGTTGCCCGGAAGTTTGCCTTAAAGAAATCGCTCTTTGTGTGAAATAACTGCCAGTTTACTAGCTGCTTGTAATTTTTGAGGTAAACAATAAAAAGTATTATTTATCTAACTTTCGAACATAATATGTCGAACACCCGTTTACCCCTCTTTTTTTTTCTTTTCGTCAACTAAAAATGATTAAATCGCATTTGTTTCCAGCTACGCCCTCTACGAAGTGTCTGTGCAGAACACTGACCAGGTCTCGTTAGTTAGTAACCTGGAAAACAGCCTGGACCTGGACATATGGGCTCATGCGCTGCCAGGTCGACCTGGGAAGGTGCTGGTCGCTGGAGACAAGAAGGAGATCTTCGAAAATGGACTTAAAGACCTTGGAATACAGTATCAAGTTGAGACTGACAATATTAAAGAGTAAGATCTTAAGCTATGATGTTTAGTTTGGTAGTTCATAACCAATGATGACTTAATATTGCCATGTAGAGTAATTTGCGTAATTTGCGCATTTAAAATGCGTATTTTAATGTAAATTTAGGAAAATGAAAATAAATAAATAAATCATGAAATATTAAGTAAAACACTATGCATTTTAACTACAAATGTTGATTACATTTTATTATGTATTTTTTGTTAAAGTTAAGCTCACCAATTTTTTTATATCTCCATTAATTTTTTCTACAAAGCCTCCAGTTCAATATTTACGTTAAATTTTCAGATTGCTCGATTTGGAAGACATAAAACTAGCAGAAGCCTCCAAGAAGCCTTTCGATCCTTCCCGAGTCGACTCACTCACTTTCGACAGGATTCTTGATTACGAAGAGGTAAGAAGACTTATATTTTTAATTTACCAAGTAACAAAAAAATCTAGCTCGTGAAGACCGATTTTAACTGCACGTTTAGTCTCATCAATTTTGAAATAACGATAATGTAATGCTGAAATACAAGTAGCTTTATAGTAAGTGTTATGCTTGTCCAGGGTATTTTTATTGTTCTCTAATGAATCCATCGACTTTAAAAATTGGGTTTTAGCATATTTTATTTTGGATTCTTCCAGGTCGACGCATTTTTGGAAGCCTTGGCTGAGCAGTACTCCGAGACGGTCACGCTTGTCAACGCTGGCAAAAGCTTCGAAGGCCGAGACATCAAATACTTGAAGATATCCAACACTAACTTTGAGGTATTTGTGCCAACTGAGCGTTTAATTTTTTTAAGCTTCTTTATTTGCTCTGTCGACTTTTGATGATAGCTTATATGCGTTTAAATTATTGGATGCATGCCAGAGGTGAAGTTAGAGTTTACAACCTTTATGTGAAAGAGTTAAATGAAGAATGAATTTGGACCATTCTTTATTATACCGTTTCCATCAGTTACCCAAGACGACATTGCAATTTAAGCATTTATTATACTCTCCAATTTGCAGTATGCTAACTTAGCGTGACATGGCGTGGCGTGCCCGTGCGATGGAAATAAATTGGTTCGGTAACTGTGTAAGTGCCATCAAATACACCATCCAAATTTAGCACGCTAGATCACCTAACGTACCACAAATTGGATAAAGTTATGACCACTTTATTTATAAAGAAATTAGATCATCTGACGAAAGTTCTCTGCGACTTATTGTCTAACTGGCTTGCTATCATAATTGACTTCGTTTTTACACTTAGAGCATACTTTTAGTGTCTAAACGAAGACAGCCAGTTCGATAATCAAGCCCAGGGACCCAGGTGCACCTAGTCTCTACTAATCCAAATATTTACCAATCTCTGTTTTTTTTCAGGACCAATCCAAGCCCATAGTCTTTATTGAGACGCTTCTGCACGCCCGTGAATGGATCACCCTCCCCGCTTCTCTCTACGCCATCAAGAAGCTCGTCATCGACGTAACGGACCCTGACCTTCTGGACGTCGACTGGATCATTCTACCCATCGCCAACCCTGATGGCTACTCCTTCACTCATACGCAGGTAACTTGATTTGTTATTTACTTTGGTCTGACACTTACCCACGTTTCTAAGCCTATGATGCGTGATTGTCTAGCTTCCGTTGTGTTTTTTTTTTTTGTATTTAACCAGTATTTGACCAAAGTCAAAATCAAAGTTAAAGTCAAAATGTCCTTATTCAATTGGGTATCGCAGATACACTTATAAACGTTAAAGTTATTATAATGACCACCGCTTTGTTCGGAAAAAGAGCTACTACTCAGAAGAACCACCAAGAAACTAAGGGGCATATTGTTTTTATTGTTTACAATACATTTATGTAGTAGTGAGCTAAGTAAATTTGTCATTGAATGAGTTTACGTTAGTCAAGAAAGGCAGAATCGACTGCGAATACCAAATTTACAGTAAGGAAGTAAAAACATTGATACCATAGAAAATCTTATGATAATATTATTTCATTTCCAGACCCGATTATGGAGAAAGAACCGTTCCACCGGCTTAGCCTGCATTGGAGTCGACCTCAACCGCAACTTCGACGTCCTCTGGGCCACTTCTTCCAGCAACAACCCCTGCTCGGACACCTTCCATGGCCGAGCACCCTTCTCCGAACCTGAAACTGCCGTCATTAGAGACATATTCGAGGAAAACAGGGGCCGCATAGAGTTGTTCTTAGACATCCACAGCTTTGGAAGCATGATCTTGTATGGATATGGAACAGGTCAACTCCCACCGAACGGTCTCGTTCTGCATTTGGTTGGTGTCCAAATGGGTGACGCCATAGATGCTGTCAAGCAAGATTTTAATATTGACTACATAGTGGGTAATTCAGCATTAGTACTTTACGGCACATCTGGTAGCGCGCAAGATTATGGCAAAGTCGCTGGAGCACCTTTGTCGTACACCTATGAACTTCCACGCTACAGATACTCAGGCAGTGGTTTCCTTGTTGACCCTGAATTTATTGAACAGGCTGGATATGAAACCTTCGAAGGTATTAAAGCCGGTGCTAGGTTTGTGCGAAACAGTTATTTAACAAGGAAAAATGGCAATTAAATAATAAAAAAATAATCGTTCAAAACAACCATGACGTTCAAAACAACATCCCTTTAATTTAGAAATATTGATTTTTAATTAAAGTTTTAGTACAAGTATGTATCACAATATTTTATTTCACGTACAAATCTTTGAAAATTAAAACCTTTTTTCTGCACATTATCGATTTATTATTTATTAATGCAGTATGAGTACACGTTTTTTTCTATAATTAACCTAACAATCATTGATAATCCTTGCTCATAATAATCTCAATTAGATTTAAAATTTAAATTCAAGTCATAGATTACGTTATATCTATTATCATCAGGCATGTTGATAATTATGATGATAAAACTTGACATTGACAAATAGTGTTATAATCCTATTGTAAATTCTTCTATTATCTTCATTGGGATTACTAAAAGATAAGATTATCGTTGATTCGAATATTTTAATTTATTTATCATAAACATTAATGTTTTTGATTATTAGTAATTAGCATACTTAATAGCTGTAGCAAATAATTGGAAAATGTTGGCGTTAATTATTTTTGCTTTGCTGTTTTCGAATATTGTGGCTAAGAATGAAGAGTATATGGGGTAAGTACTACGCTCACCTGGATTGGTTCAGTTTTGATTTATGTTAGGTGCTACGGACAGCAAATGTTTAATATTGTATATTCTATTAAAATATAATTTAACTTGAAAAAGACATGCTTGAATATTTTATGCATAAATGAAGTCTTTATTTTTAAATCTTCACAGATACAAAGTATACAACATCAAATTCTACAACCAATCTCAACAAGACAATTTACATAAACTTACAAATAATGGAATAGAATTTTTGAGAAAACCTTGCATTAAATATGGTACAATAGGAAAAGCTATGGTGCCGCCATCACTCGTGAATTGGTTTGAAGAAGAACTATCGGCAATGGAAATTGCGAGAGATGTTGCCATTGATGATGTTTATGAGTAAGTAAATGATATTCATGAGAGAAGGAAATTCAACCCTTGACAAATATATTATTTCAAGTTTTACATATTTATATTTGTTTAAGCACCAGGATGCAATTAAACGCAACATCTACGCAAAGTGGATCTACGCAAAGTCTTGATGCAAAATATTCTTGTGCAACATTTAATAACGTGATTTTCATTTTAGATACCTTAAAGACAAGGAGCCTAAATCAATCAGAAATGATGAAAGTGAAGAAAGTGCAGAAAATAACCAGACAATATTTGATTTTGATGATTTTTATAGATACGATGTGGTAAGTACAAACAAGACTAAAGAAAATACAACACGATAAGAATGATGTATATAATAATAAGAATGAATAACTATTACAAATCTACAATAACATTGTGAAGAGATAAAGTTTGCAAGTTTAGATGTTTGTAGGAAGTACTTTCCGCAACTACTGCTTCTATTACAAAATTTATGTCACTGACATACTCGTAATACTAAACTACAAATTACAAAGACCAAGAAACGAGAGAAAACTCACCGACGCGTGAACTAGTCTCTTATTTTACGAAGAACAAAAATGAAAACGTTAGTTCTAAAATTTCAGATATTAGACCATCTATACGCTTTACAAAATTATTATGAGAATTCCACTTTATCTCTGGAATTAGTTCATTATGGAGTAACAGAAGAAAACCGCCCACTAGTCTACGTTAAGCTTACCAATGGCGATGCTTATAACAAATCAGTAGTGGTGGTCGAAGCTGGTATAAACCCTAGAGAATGGATTACTATACCTTCAGCCTTGAATGTGGTTAATGAGCTTTTAGAAGATGGTAACAGACGCTTCCTGGACGATTTTACTTGGATTATCATTCCTGTTCTGAATCCTGATGGATACGAATATACTCACACAAATGTAAGTTTATCATCATCTTCGTCGTCTACTTTCCACCCACTACTGAGTGAGTATAGTTATCCCTATATAATAATCAGTCCTTCACAAACACGTCAAACCTCCAAACTCAGACCACATAAACAGAGTTTTTATATTTGGTCTGACCCTCTGATCTTCGTTTGTCACCAAGTTCATATTGTTAGGTGAAAATAAAAAAAATGGTAGAAAGGTTTGTATCATTCCAGCTAAATTAGGAATAATTATTTTATATGCAACTAATTGATAGAGAGACAGAGCTTTCATTACTAAACCAACGTAAGTATATACTGATTACTGATTCAAAAACAATATAATATCTTAGCATCTTACGATTCTCTCATAAAATACCAAACATTTATTAAATTAATACATACAATGCGTAAAGATATGAATATGTAAAGAATTAATCTGTTGTTTTGCTAACATTATCAAAATGAAAAATACCGACGCGATAAATTCCATTGTATGCTTTATTAAATTAAAAACATTATTTCGAAGAAGTCACCTTTGGGGAGAATAACGAGCAATTTCAGATAGTACTACAAAATAACTCCAATACATGATTAAAATATTACTTACTCAATATAAGCATTACTTTTTTGCAAATAATTATTTTGGTTTTGGATCTTTTTCTTTTCACATTTCAGCTCCGTCTCTGGACCAAATCCCGGAGCCTGAAAAGCCACCTCGGCTTTATCTGTCCAGGAGTGAACATCAATCGCAACTTTGACATCGACTGGCTCATCTCAGACTCCAGCTCCAGCCCTTGCAGCCATCTCTACTCTGGAATCGAACCCTTCTCCGAAACCGAGACCACCTTCATAAGAAACCTCATGACCGACTACAACCCTCTGCTTTACATCTCCCTTCAGAATAATGGCAATTTCATTACATTCCCTTGGAGATACGAGAAAGCTGCTAGCGGTTTGTTCAGGCGCCATTTTCTTCTAGGTCTTGATATGATTAGAGATCTAAATGGTTATAAGCTAGATTCTGGTGCTTTAGCTTTTGGAGATAGAGAATCTGGGACAAGTACGGACTATGCGAGGTTAATTGGAGTGATGTATACATATAACATAGGAGTGGAAGGTGGTGGTGACGATGGGGTTATAGTACCTACAAGTGATATTAGAGGTATAGTTGAGAATGTGTGGAAAGCTATAGCTGTAGCAGCTAGTGGTGTACAATTAAATTGATTATGACATGGATTATTGTGTTATTTTTGTGTTTGTACATTTTTAACAAATTCTGTTCTGCCTGATCAAATTCGAATATGAGTGCTGCTGATCAAGCAAGAGTTTTAAGAGATAATAGAATATCAATATTAATGTTTTGGCTTTATAATTATTTGATTGATAGGTATTTTATTAGACAAACGATTTTATTTATTTATTTGAATATCATAGCTATCTTCGGGAACAGGAATAACATCTATACATCGAAGCCACATAGCCATTCATTGGGCAAATCTGCTCATTTACAAATTTAGCAGCTTTGATGGATTCATGTCATGTTGTTCTGGATACGCCTCTACTCATTAATTTGCATGTTCGTCCATAAATCCTTTTCTCTATCTACAGTTACATAAATATTGTATATATTAGTATGTATTCGCTTTCAAAATTAATTTCAGCATTTTCCTTTAAATACTACTACATAAATCAAACTTTACAACCAAAGCTCTTAATACCCAAACGAAGTTTAAAACTATTCCCAGATTTTTACTCCAAATAGTTGAATAATTGGATTCGACACCCAAGTGAGCCGCGAAATTATTTTTCTTTCAAACAGATCTCTTAAATTGGAAGTGGATCCGACGCCGAATATTGTAATAGGAGATTTAATTTTGAAATCCTCGCTTTTAGCGACTGCGGATTTAAATATTCAGTGATAATATTGAGGTAAGTGATCCTTGGATAAATCGACCGGTCGTAAAATACGAGTATTTTTTTATCTGGTCTTTGTAAGATTTTCACTTACGTGTCTTTCTACACTAATCTTAGTGGCTCTGTGAGCTATAGATCTCGCGGCCGACGTCTGTTCTTCTTAAGGCGCCGTATGATCACGAAATCAAGGAAAACAAGTATTATGTTTGCACCTAGTTTGATATGAAGAACTATGATGATCAGGTACAAAAAAATACAGCTGGTAGAAGAAACAACCAACTAAATTTTAACCGAAGAACAATTTTGAAAATCATTCTCATTTTAGAAAAAAAAAATCACAAAAAGTATCTTCCTAAAAAAAACTGTTTGAGCGTAGTTCTCTAAATTTTCAGCGATTACAACGCCTTTTTTTTCGATAATTAAATAGCCAGATTAGTCCTCTAAATTTTAACCGAGCAACTTTTTCGTATTTGTGTTCTTTTTACGATTAAATACCAATAGAAACGGCAAGAAAATTTAATTCTAGGCACCGATTCCATTTTACCATAAATATGATATGCGATTTTCAACATTAAATGAAGCTGCTTAGGTAAGAAATTGACTACGACATCCGATTTAGTCGTCGAGCAGCGCTCGACGTGAAAGGTCGTTCCCGGCCGCTCTGTGGCACGATCCGGCGTATAATTTGATCACATAATTATACATCGTATATTAATTATAATAGAAAATTATAAATAACTTGAATATAGCAGATTGTAGGTCGTTGTAAATAGTGACTTTATTATACATTTTACCAGTATGAATGTTTTAAATATTCATACTGGTAAAATGACTTTGCACTTTAACACGCTATAAATAGAGTCCACATTGATTGTTTCAAAAGCATGAGCCCTCGCGTTGAGCAGGTCGAGCGCCGCCGCCGACAGTATACGGTATGACAGTACCTTATATGCTACACTTTCAGATATATTATGATGACGTTATGTACCTCGTTGTTATTACCCAAGCTATGTTTTTTAGTTCGGAGAAGCGAAAAATGACGGTACCAAATACTGATATTAGCCAACCAAGTACCTCAGAAGAATTAATGTATAGACCAATGTAATGTATAGACCTACGAGCCCAGACGGGCTAGCATTTATGAGCCTTGAAAATAATCCCTGTCAGCAATGTTATTGCTCTGATTGCTTGCTTATCTAACCTTCAGGGGTGATCCTTGTTAGTCTACATTCAAAGTGGCAACCAAAGACTGCCGGTGCGGTAGCCGCCATCTTGAATTTAATGGGAAATATTTTTTTATCGGATCGTTTTCAACAAAAAACAGGACTGAGTTGTTATAAATTTGATTCTTTCTACAGCTTTAGTTTTATTAACCATTTTTATCGTGCGATCGTTATTTTTCAAATAAAGCCAAAAAAATAATACGTTGATCATTCATTTTAGGGCATGTTCAAAGTTGTGTAAAATAAACTAGATAGAGACACACTGCAACGTAAAATTTGTATCTGAATTTCTTTCGTTCGTCTTTAGTTACCTTTTTTTGTTGGGACTAAATTATAATGATTCAAATTTACAACGACTTAAGACCTCACGCATTTAACAAAAAAATAACTTTTTACATAATTTTAGGTCAAGCAATCAAGACTTAAGTTAAATGACGCCAGTGGAACCAATTGTTGCTTATAATAATAATAAGTAAGTTTACGTTTTACATATTTAATTAAAAGTTCCCATTTAACCAATTTATATTAGAGTACTAGAAATTGCAAAAAGACAGTACACATCTCTATGTATCAAACGCGCGCCGGCCCCGTCAAAGAAGCTACTACGTCGTTGTGAAGTCAAAGAAGCCGCCGCGGCCCGCTGCAGCTGTACTTTGCTTGTGTACGTACGCGACTTCGTACAACATATGGTTTTCCTAATTAGAAATATATTTTCTAAAATTTTAATTTTTTTGGTGATGATTTTTATAATGAATCGCGCTCTGTTGGTAAAGTACACCTACTTTTGTAAATTTGGCGGAAATGCAAAACAACAGATTATAGAAAACTTCCTTGTGCTTGCACATAATAGGAATACTCAGTACAAGTACCTGCTAAGGGATGCTTTTTTTTTGCTAAGGGATGCTAGGCGTAAATACTTATGAAGCACACCTTTGCGTAGTCGGATAGTTTGGTTTAATAATAATAATATCTCAATGTTTTATACTTGTGTAGCGTAAGCATCGAGCTCCCACCTGAAATAGTTAATTCGATAATCCCAGATGGTCCTACAAATCTTATCTGCAGTGAGTGAGTTTGCTTTATATAATACATATCTGTACTCCTATCTGTATCTCCTACATACATTTATTTATTTATTTATATAATTTATGATGACATAAAGTCGAGTTCTTCCAACTCTCATCAGCGTATACATTGATTATTGGTAATTTACTTTCTATTCTGCTACATTTATAACTGTGTCTAAATCTATTTCATATTCTATATTAGGTTGAAGTAAAATAATGAAAAATATTAGTGACGATAATTCCCGAAATCCCCATTGGAGTAAGTAGTGAGGAATTCGGGAATGGCACATTTTATCCTCTATCCTGCAAGAACGGTTATTGATTATGAAATCAATCAAAAGATTTATCTGTCTGTTTCACATGTACTGTATGCAACGTTCCTTGTGAATAAATGTGAGTATAAGTGTGGACCTTATTGCGCGGCGATACGATTAGCGGTCGCGCAGCGTCGACAACAAAACGTAAGCATAAGATATCGTGGTAGGCTCCAGATAGCTGTTGCACTACGTACGCGCACCGTTGGCCGTGCGTTTCGCCAGTTCTATCCGCGTATGCGCAGGTAGAAAATGAAATTCGAATCGCGATTATACGGGGCCTTAACAGGTGTTTCTTTCTTATTTCTTTCTTCCTCAACCGATTCTCGTGAAACTTTGTGAGCAGGTTGCCAGCCATCACCGTTCTTTTATAATTGTATCAGGCGCACCAGTAAGAGACACCCTCTCATGGGGGAAATTCCGCCAAAACGCACTAAGCGTTTCAAGTCAACTTTTCTTGTAAGAACTGCAGAGGTGTGGAACTCTTTGCCTGCGTCTGTCTTTCCACCTAAATACAATCCGGGGGTGTTTAAGAGTAAAGTGAATAGGTGTCTCCTAGGCAAGCGTGTTACACCTTTGATCACGGCAACGCTTCCCATCAGGCGAGTCAGTGGTCAAACGCATGCCTAGTTTGTTATAAAAAAAAAAGACTCGATAAGATCTGGAAAGAATTCGAACATACGAAAGCATGATTATCGAAGCTGAAGCATAAACGCTTCGATCGCTAACGCTCGCTCGGTCCATTATAAAGAGATAAACACAATTGAGATATAGTCCTGTTCTCGCCAGAGATAAGTTTTTTTTTGTATAAAAATATATATTATACAGGGTGATTGGAAGTCGGGTGCAAAGCTTTAACGTGACGCTAGCATAGACCATTAAGAACCTTTTGAACCATGATTGTCTTAGACGAAGTGCAACTATTTTTTTTTTAACCATTATTTAATGGCTTTTGGCGAAAATCCCGAAAATTTACCGTTAATAATCAATTTTGGCCAGTTTGATAAATAAGTTAATTCTTTTTCATTTTATTTCATTAAAGTAACGTGTAAGCAATCTAATAAAATATGCATTAAGCATGTGTATCATCAGACTTTTTTTTACTATCACTTGAAGTACCCAAATTTTTCAAAAATGAAATAAAACTGTTTTTTGACAGCTTTAAAAATAAATAACAAAAAATGCTTTTTTTGTTCATACCTTTTTGAAAATATGCTTGGTTATTGCTCTGTATTTTGATGTATCATTTACGCCAATATCTCAAAAATTACTAAAATTAAGACCTTAGAAACCAAATTGAGGAAGAAAATTTAAATTTTTAGGCAGACTAATTAAAACAACATTTTTGCTCAAAAACAATATTTTGAATGCGAAATGACGACTGGGTTCAATTCTAAGAATAAAACGCACGTGCAATAACTATAGGGACCAAACAAACAAAGGACTCTCCAAACAAAAGACACCGCGCGTGGTGTGACGCGCCGGCAATAAAATTTACCTTTTCAGGTAGCGCACCCAGTAAAAGAATAGGCCATACAGCAAAATCGGCTTAATTACTAAGGCAACAAAGTCGTGTTTCCTTATTGAGGATAAAGAACTATTTTGAGGGATCAAGGGACTCATCACATCTTATCTTAGTTTAGTCGAGTAACAACTGCCCCTGTGTCTAGACATAATTTTCATCGCGTTTATTCACAATTCACCGTGTCCAGTTGTAGCCCTAAGCGCTCCTGCACGTGTTGATTTTGGACTAGTGATTTTTTGAGTTGACATTTAGTGCGCTCCTACGTCATTTTTTAAATTGTGAAGTGACCATGGCCACTTTTTCTAATGAAGAATATGCGGATATCGTCTTTATGTATGGTAGAGCAGACGGCAATGGATCGTTGGCACGGCGGATGTACCAAGAGCGCTATCCGAATCGCAGGGTTCCGAATGTCAGAGTGTTTTACAACACATTTCGTCGGCTAGCTGAAGTTGGGATACACCGTGTGGAACCAGGAGTCAATCCAGGTAGACACAATCCTGACGCCGAGGAAGCCATTATAGCAGCATTTGAAACAGATCCTCATACCAGCACCAGAGCAGTAGCTCGAAATCTAAATATTTCACAATGGAAGGTGTGGAGTACGATGCACCACAATGACAAATATCCGTTCCACGGCAGGGGTGTGCAAGGTCTGGAAGAGCAAGATCCCCTCAGAAGGATTCAATTTTGCCGTTTCCTTCTCAACAGAGACATTGAAGATGCGTGGTTCTTGAAGTCAATCTTGTGGACAGACGAAAGCAAATTTTCTAAGGAGGGCATAACTAACTTTCACAATCTCCATCAATGGGTCGACAAGAGTAACAATCCACACTGGAAAAAGCAGGTGTCGTTCCAGAAGAAATTTTCTGTAAATGTGTGGGCCGGAGTAATTGGCAAAACGTTGATTGGGCCCCACTTCTTGCCAGATACCTTGAATGGTGATAATTATTTAGAATTTCTGATAGACGATCTTCCTTTGCTTGTAGAGGAATCCGGTGCCCCGATATTAGAATCAGAGCGACAAATAATTTTCCAGCAAGACGGCTGCCCAGCGCATTGGACATTAAATGTAAGGGAATATTTAGATAATTGCTTCCCTGACAGCTGGATTGGCCGAGGTGGACCGATCCCTTGGCCCGCTCGTTCACCAGATCTGACCCCGCTGGACTTTTACGTGTGGGGTCGTGCTAAGGCGCTAGTGTATACGAGTGTAGAAATTAACACCAAAGAAGAATTGATAGAAAGAATAAATTCCGCTTTTGAAACAATGAAGCTCGAGATGATGATGAAAACTACTACAACAGAAGTGAGAAGAAGGGCCCGTGCTTGTGTTAGAAATCGCGGTAGTCATTTCGAACACGAAAAATAAATGATTTCAAATGAAATGTTGTTTTAAATAGTCTGCCTAAAAATTATTTTTTTCCCCCTTAATTTGGTTTTTAGGTCTTAATTTTGGTAATTTTTAAGATATTCACGTAAATGCTACATCAAAAGAAAGAACAATAACCAAGGCTGTTTAAAAAAAGGTTTGAACAAAAAAAGACATTTTTGTTATTTTTTTATACTCCGCCAAAAAACAGTTTTCTTAAATTTGTAATAATTGTCGTGAACTTCAAGTGACTGTGAAGAAAATATCTGATGACACTCGTGCTTAGTTCATGTTTTGTTAGATTGCTTAGACATTACTTTAATTAAATAAAATAAAAAAACTATTTACTTACTATTCAAACTGGAAATTATAAGTAATTAACGATAAATTTTCGGAGTTTTTCGCAAAAAACACAAAATAATAATAATACTAATAATAGTCACACTTCATCTTAGATAACCATGGCTCAAAAGGGTCAAAATGGTCTATGCTAGCCTCACGTTAAAGCTTTGCACCCGACTTCCAATCACCCTGTATTTCAAAACAAGCTTTTCAAAATTGTACATCTGACTAATGATAATGAAGTTAGTATCAAAACCGTGAGCTGATCAAAATACGCCCAAACACGGCCAGTCTACTATTAACTATCGAAGAGTTTCTATGCCCACCTTCCGATTCCATCATCAGACCAGCTCCATGGTCCATATTATTGCATTGTCGCCGAATATACGCAAGTATACCAAGTTTGAGTCCAATTGAACGTCGAGAAGTGGTTTCAATTTAGCTTCCAAGATTTGATCCCTACTAACTAAAGGCCCATTTACACAGTGCAAGTTTCTTGTACATTCAAGAACAATAATTGAATGTAATAGATTGCATGCAGTGATTTACGTTCAGGAATTAAAAGCAACCGTTGTTTAGACGACGCAATTTTTTTGTTGATTCTTTTATATAGTACGCAACAGGCGAGAAACTTGTAGCGTGTAAATCAGGCTTAACCCGGTAAGTTTACTGAAAGCTGTACGTAGGGAGTTATATAACAAGTAATATTGTTATAAGAAAAAAAAAACCTAGCTGCAAAATATTGTACCCTATGTCACTTCAACTGTGAGGACAATTCAAATGACACCTCATAATTATGTCAAAATCCATCAAGCTGTTTAGGCTGTAGGGCGTGCCAAAGAAACCTCATACATACATACACACATACACACCTGCATACTTACATACATACATATTTAATAAACAAACAAACAAGTAACATAAGTTAACAAGTAACGAAACACAAAAACCCGACTGCAAAATGTAGTCGTGTTTAATTAATCCGATTCCGATTAATACAATTAAAATGTTGCACTCCATTTCACTTCCACTATCAAGACGATTCAAATGACACCTTACATGTCGCAATCTATCAAGCTGTTTAGGATGTAGGGTGTGCCAAAAAACCTCATACATACACACATAGATAAATACACTCAAAAAACTTAACCCTCCTTCTTGCGCAGTCGGTTAAAAAAAGAATTGTCCAAATCGGTTCTTTCTTCAAGTAATCGCGTAACATACGTCCAAAACAACATACAGTCCAATCGAGAACCTCGTCCTTTTTTGAAGTCGGTTAAAAATAAACACAATTCCTCTTTGCTACAACCTACCTACCTATTGTAAGAACAGATCGCTCAGAAATAGCAGACTACGGTGTACAACAATTCCTTATTTCTAAATCTCCTCAGAACATTGCATCCTGAATCTTTCATCCGAAGGAAACAAAAATAGTCCTCGGTTGTTCTTCGATGCAGGGGCCTTATTCTGGCGCGTTCGACATTGCCTCGCTGTCTTTCACTCTCATGACTTTCCTGACGAGACAAACAGCAACCAAAGTAATATCGTTTGCGCCAGAACAGCGCTGCAGGTAGCAATAATGGCAGGCGGGATGCCTCCACGCCTGTCTTGCCAGTTCCCTCTGAAAGGGGGGACATATTGCCCCAGGAACGACGTGACACGGCGAGCGGTGGACAGTAGAGCTGCGATGTTTCCGTTGAAGAACTATCGATGAAATGTTTGTAAGCTTTTTAACCCCCGACGCAAAAACGACGGGATGTTATAAGTTTGACGTGTCTGTGTGTGTGTGTGTGTGTGTGTGTGTGTGTTTGTGTGTGTGTGTGTGTGTGTGTGTGTGTGTGTGTGTGTGTGTGTGTGTGTGTGTGTGTGTGTTTGTGAGTGTGTGTGTGCGTGGCTTCGTAGCTCCCGAACGGTAGAACCGAGTTTGATTTTCGTATTTTTGTTTGAAAGGTGAATTAGTCGGGAGTGTGTTTTATGTTTTATGAAAATCGATGTCGGGGGTTTAAAAAAAAATATTTAGTGGCACCAAACTGAAGAGCATGGCGCGATAAAGAGGCGAACTACGCTAAGCGGTGGAAAATGGTTGGTAATGATGAAGATGATGAATTCTACAATAAAACAAAATAAGCTATAATTTTGTGTTTGCTACCGCATAACTCCGTTAATTGCGAACCGATTATGAAAATTACTGTTTTGGTTTAAAGGATATGCTTACAGATTGGTCACTTTTTTTTACAAAATCAAATTTGGATGACGGGAAGACGGTTTTTTATATTTAAAAAGGCTAACGCTATCCCGCTTTTGGCCAGAGGCCTTCCACCAGAGATTCCAGACGACGATCTATAACGTTTTGTTTTGCATTGTCGGAATTTGTAGAAGTAGGTATACACTACTATCAGAGCACGAATATACTATAGGGCAACCTTGAAAACGTGAAAAAAAACAGCTGTTCCATAAAAAACTTCATTTCGTCGTTGTCGATCGTCGACAAATTGTATGGAACAGCTGAATTTTTTTTTCTCGATTACTAGGTGCTAGTGGAGTATATCTACCTCTCCAAATTTTGCGGGAATGCAAAACAACACGTAGTACATAAGCAAAATAGATTATCTACTCATTATTTCTCTACATACCATTTGGTTCTCGTTAAATAGTGTTTAAAATCGACTCTATCGATAACATCGCAGAATTCAGCGACAACACTAAGAAATCGAGGAATGTTGGAAGCGAACACGTCCGTGTACTTCGGGAAAATATGTCACACGTAAGAAAACTAGGAAATTTCCTAGCGTTTATCATTCAACCTCTCGAACCGTACTCTGATAGAAAAATAAAATAAATTCAGCAAATTTTCGGAATACCGGTGTGTCACGATTTCGGTCCCAACGGTTCAAAGTCAAAGTCAAAATGTTTTTATTCAATTTAGGTATCAAAGATAAACTTGTGAACGTCAAAGTTTTTTTAAATAGACTCGACCGCCTTGTTCGAAAGCCTCTACTCAGAAGAACAGGCATTTTTTTTCGTTGTTCGTCTTCTAGAATAGTTCATACATAGACAGAGACATTTCCTAAATAAGTTACATAGTAAATTCGTATAGATAGGCCAAGTGGGTAATTCCATGATCCAAAAAACAAAGGTCATTCCGGGAGCACGTGATGACGTCACGTCACTTATGATCGTCATCCGTCTCTTTCGAACTTGTTGTAAATGACTTGTTTCGGTCCTACATAAGCATCGATTGACGTCATTACGTGTTGCCCACGTGACCATTTTGACTCGGAATGCTATACCTGGCGGAGTATTAATATTATAATAGTAATAGTATTAATATTATACTTACCAAGGACTAAATTGGAAAATTCTTTTTTTCAATTGGACATAGGTACGTACTTTCAGAATGGTGGCGTTTTTAACGAAAATCCAGTTTTGAAGATGCTAAATAGGACGTTTTTTTATCGCCCTAGCGAGCGTTAGTAAGCTTGCTTAGCTTAACTAACGCTCGCTAGGGCGTTAGTAAGCTTCAGTTTCAACAAAAATGAATTCGTATAATATGTCCGAATTCTGCCTGGATTTCATCTGTCCAGATGTATGTCCGGATCTCTGTACGGATGTCTGTCCAATCTCTATCTTTCTCTACATGTTGCATTTCTTAACCGATTCTTTTGATATATTGTGAGTAGGTTCAATAATTAAGTTTTTTTTTTCGAGTCAGTGTTTTTTTTTTATGTTGAAATAGGTCGGCGTTTGACCACCTAAGATGGATCATGACGACCTATAAGGTACTTATTCACTCTAGCCTTGAAGTTTACTAGAGTGAAGAGGTACAAAGACGGCAGTTGAGTGAGGCGCTACAAGTGCGCTACTGCTCGGAACCGTCTTCGGAACGGTTACACCGGACTACATCCCGAAACACGACTAGGTCATTTCACGGCATGGCTTGGTCCGGTGGGTGGTAACTAGCCACGGCCGAAGCCTCCCACCAGAGTTTGCTACCCAGTTAGCACTACCCGGGGACCACGTGTAGGGAATCAGAATAGAGTACACTCCTACGGACGTGGGTAGCTCAGCCCCCAAAAAAAAAGTGTGTTTAATTATAGAGCCTGTTCACAAAATTTCACGAGAATCGGTTGAGGAATGCAACCTGTAGAGGAGCACCGACGTCGGCCGCGAGGTCTCCAGCTCATAGAGCTAGAAGTATTATTTTAGATCTTAACCGACGAGCTCGTATGAAAAAACTCGTGGAAAGATGTGTACCAGGATCATAGAAAGTGGAGAGACGTGGTCCCTGCCTACTCCTACGGAAAAGAGACGTGAAAATATGTATTACTGTATGTGTGTATAAATATTATATTTTTTCCTTAAAATAGACTCTGTTTTTACACTTCTAACTTTCCAAAGCAGACTAAGTAATTGAATGGGTATAAAAAACGACACGCTTCGAGCCGTCGTGATCGAGTGCTGCGTTTTCAAACTAATGATAATTGTGTTTGGAACGCTTAATTAAATTGGTCTTTTAAAAGATAGATTCTCTACTTACTAGAAGAACTCCTAAATCAGCGGTCGGCAACCTTTTGGCAGGCAAGGGCTGCACAGTGCCAAATTAAGCAAGTGACGGGCCGCACTTGTTAATTTTTATTTTTACCATAGGTTTCTATAAATACGTATTTTACCATTCATCTTTTAATTATGTAGGTATTATCTGATCTCTAAAAATCAATGTTTATCTGTCTCTGGCAGCTACAAATACAAATATCTTTATTAACCAACCATTTGCACAATATACAAACACTGTGGACCCCACACTTGGTAAACCCAGTATCGTGGGCGTCCTTTTGAACGACACATTAAATTAATGGCAGACTAAATATAGTAGTAGTAGTAAGCTATAGTAAAAACCTTGCTTAGTTTGGGGCCAGACGGCTGTGTGAGCATAATGTCCCGATTTTTTAATTTTTTTACAAAACACTCGCGGACTTTAAGGAGGGAGGCCGAGGGCTGCATGTAACCCGCGGGCCGCGGGTTGCCAACCGCTGCTCTAAATACTCGACTTTGGGATTTGATTCATTTAGTCTACAGGTTTAGTCAGAAAGCGTGGACTAAGCCGAAAGGGCATAGTTTTGGTGATTTAGGCGTTTATGTGAGGTGACATAGATTGGTTATACACTATATAGGGCCTAAGGGCTCGTTTAGGGAGAAGCTGGGCGTATTGTAGCGTCGCCTCGAGCAAATCAAACATTATGCATCCTAAGTAGTACTACCTCTAATAGCTCTGTGGCTTTGCGGCGGACGTCTGTCTTTTATACAGGTCGCATTTCTTAACTGATTCTCATGAAGTTAGGTGAGCAGGTTCGCTAATTTTCCATTTTTAGTCAGATTTTGGAAATCTTTCAAAATTGCGCAATATTGAAAGACGACTAAGATATGATTTTTGTTGACGAAGACAAAGATCCGGAATTCGGACATACGAAGGCATTTTTGTCGAAGCTGAAGCACAGACGCTTCGCTTGCTAACGCTCTGAAATTTCCATACAAACGCGCTTCTCAAATTTCTTGAAAACCATTTGTCAGATTACGATGAAATTTAGCATGTACAATTAAATTAACAATATCTCCGCCCCTATGTTCTTGGTTTTTTTTAAAAACGTTTTCAAGCGAAAATAGAGCTATGAAAAATTTCCGAATTGGTAAGAGGTCATTTTTGACTGATTCATTCAATAGATAGCCAAAGCAAATCAAAAATTCCATTACATAGGAAGATTGTATACATCATTAGCTTTTAAATGAATTTATAATACAAGGAACATTCTTAGTTATTTAAGAATGATTAGAGAAGTGCAAAAGTGATAAAAAAAAACCACTTTGTCACTCTGTAGGTACTCGTAACTTTAAAGGCTCGTCAGTATCTTTACTTGCTCTCTTCGCTCGTCATCTTCTTCTAGACGAAATGGTATTGGAAATCCTTAAGCCAATGCGAAGTTAGTCTAAAGTGGTCGCCGGACTCTCAAGGCAATCTTCATAAAATGTAAGCAATCAATAATCACCAGACGCAAACCCGCCCGACAGCGCAGCGGCAGGCACAGTGCAGGAAGTAT